>OZ012740.1:424697624-425297624 GCA_963859935.3 Lathyrus sativus
ACTACCATGACACTCTCAATAAATAACACTTTTTCAAACTTGCATCGAACTTTGCATTAATTATTACCATTTGTGAATGTACAATTTTAATTGCAAATCAGTGCTAGATATTCAAAGACACTCCAGCGAGGGGCAATCGAGGAGAAACTTGACTTTCGGTGGCGTACACGAAGCAAGATTATTTCAAGGCCTACAGGCTGGGGCAAACCACTCAGTAGCTCGAGCAGGGGCAAGTCGTCCGAGTTCAACTTCCATATGTCAGAACTGGTTAATCTGGGACAGACTATTACCATGTTCAGACTGGGGCAAGACCAGGTCGTCCTGACCAACAAGCAGAGTTGCAATCTTCTCTGAAGGAAATTCACAACAAATGACCAACTACCCAGACTTGAGGCATCCAGAGCATCATCTTCTGCTTCGATCGTGATGTCTTCAACAAACTGCGTGTCGAGGAAGTCAATCCCTCCACCCGAAGTCCAATTCGCATTGGCAACTACCAGAGTCCACCATGCTGGCGTCTCCACCTACATTCCAATCACCTGTCTGCAATCATGTGCATCATACGCATGGCATTCATTATCATAAGTATCCCGCATCATATGCATACTCCAATCATACCTTACTTCCCCAGCTCTTGCATCTCCGCTCGTCAGCATTTGCATTTGCACTTCCACTCGTATAGAATATCATTTATCATCCAGCATTCATATATGCGAGTCAAGGTCCAGGATCAATCCCGAAGATTCCCAAGACCATTGGTAACCCAATCAGGGGCAATCTTCTGCAATCGTAGGTTTCTCCTACGAGATCCAGAGATCTTCAAAGCAAGATTCAGCCCAGTCAGGGGAAGTCTTTTTCAAGACCATGGGCGTCTCCCGTGACGAATTTCAACCTCGTGGTTGATCAAATACGCAACTCAACATTCAGCCCAGCCAGGGGCATACCATTCAAGACCGTGGGCGTTCTCCACGAAGTTGTTCAACCTTTTGTTGGGCAATTCCAAGAAGTTTAATGCAAGAACCAGCCCGAGCAGGGGCATCTTCAGCAAGACCGTAAGAGTCCCTCATGAAGTTGTTCAACCTTTTGTTGAGCAAGACAAGACAGCAAGACAAATTCAGCCCAGTCAGGGGCATCCTCTTCAGAATTCATGGGCGTAACCATGAAATCATTTCAGCAAATTATGATTTCCAAGCAAAGACGGTGGGCGTATCCCGTCGACTCATTTCAATTCAATCTTCTTCTCAGGGGTTCCCCGTTGAGTTATACCCAGCAAGCATGACCGTTGTCAATTGCCTTCCTATCATCCTTTTGGTGATAGCCGAACTTCGGCAGTTCAACCTAGCCCGCATCTTTTTGGTGTTGGTAAACTTCAAATCTGTGTTGTCTTATCATCCTTTTGATGATCGCAACCTGAGTGTTGTGTTTTCGCTCTATCATCCTTTTGGTGGTAGGTCTGGTATTTCGTCGATATCAGATTGTGCGATATTTTATTTGTGTTTTCGCTCTACCATCCTTTTGGTGGTAGGTCTGGTACTTCGTCGGTATCAGATTGTGCGATGTTTTGTTTTTGTTTTCGCTCTACCATCCTTTTGGTGGTAGGTCTGGTACTTCGTCGGTATCAGATTGCGCGATGCTTTCTTTTGTGTTTTCGCTCTACCATCCTTTTGGTGGTAGGTCTGATACTTCGTCGGTATCAGATTGCGCGATGTTTTGTTTGTGCTTTTGTTCTACCATCCTTTTGGTGGTGGGTCTGGTATTTCGTCGATATCAGATTGTGCGATATTTTATTTGTGTTTTCGCTCTACCATCCTTTTGGTGGTAGGTCTGGTACTTCGTCGGTATCAGATTGTGCGATGTTTTGTTTTTGTTTTCGCTCTACCATCCTTTTGGTGGTAGGTCTGGTACTTCGTCGGTATCAGATTGCGCGATGCTTTCTTTTGTGTTTTCGCTCTGCCATCCTTTTGGTGGTAGGTCTGGTACTTCGTCGGTATCAGATTGTGCGATGTTTTCTTTTTTGTTTTCGCTCTACCATCCTTTTGGTGGTAGGTCTGGTACTTCGTCGGTATCAGATTGCGCGATGCTTTCTTTTGGGTTTTCGCTCTGCCATCCTTTTGGTGGTAGGTCTGGTACTTCGTCGGTATCAGATTGCGCGATGCTTTCTTTTGGGTTTTCGCTCTGCCATCCTTTTGGTGGTAGGTCTGGTACTTCGTCGGTATCAGATTGTGCGATTTTTTTTCTTTTATGTTTTCGCTCTACCATTCTTTTGGTGATAGGTCTGGTACTTCGTCGGTACCAGATTGTGCGATGTTTTCTTTTATGTTTTCGCTCTACCATCCTTTTGGTGGCAGGTCTGATACTTCGTCGGTATCAGATTGCGCGATGTCTTATCTGTGTTTTCTCTCTACCATCCTTTTGGTGGCAGGTCTGATGCTTCGTCGGTATCAGATTGCGCGATGTGTTTATTTGTGTTTCGCTCCGTCATCCTTTTGGTGAGGGGTCTATCATGGTCATTAATGATAGATTGTGCGATATTGTTTGGCGTGTGTTTCGCTCCGTCATCCTTTTGGTGAGGGGTCTATCATGGTCATTAATGATAGATTGTGCGATTTGCGTTGTGTTCCACTCCGTCATCCTTTTGGTGGGGGAGTCTATCATGGTCATTAATGATAGACTGTGCGATGTGTGTTTGTGTTTGCTCTACCGTCCTTTTGGTGGTAGTAGCCGTGTTCTTTTATTTTCATCATCCTTTTGGTGATGACGACCTTTTTGCCAGTCATTTACAGTGTACTCAATCATTTGCATTTTCAATTCTCAAGCATCTCTTTTTCTTTCGGACAAATTCAGGGTCTTTTTATATCTAATAGACTTCTACCTCAGGAATATGAGTGCCAATGCAATTCATCCTCCTAGGTTTAAGACTATTAGATAGGGGCATCTGTCATACCCTAAATTTGTCCTACCCTTCTGTGAGTATTTTCGCATTTTTTTGTTCCGTGCCATTTAGACACGTGTCATCTCGCAATTGGTCGATTTTTCAGAAATTTATCTTTTGACCAATCAAAACGTGACACGTGGCCTAAAAGGGCATTTTTGTGAATTTTAGTTCTTTTCTTAATTGTCTAAATCCTTTTCTTTAAAAAAAATATATTATTAATAATAATATTTTATGCATATATAGTTTGCTCTATTTTCTTAAAAAAAAATGTGTATTATTTTTTGTTTTTAGTTTGCTTTACTTATATTTGTCAATATCCTTTTATATATATATATATATATATATATATATATATATATATATATATATATATATATATATATATATATATATATATATATATATATATATATATATATATATTTAATATTTATATAGTTGAATAGTTTTTGTAAAATTTAATTTAAATCAATTATTATTTTTGTGTTTGTTAACAATAATGAAAAAAGCAAAAAAACAGGATTTGGGGGAAGGCCCAGTTGAGCGGCCCGTTAGGGTTTAGCTGCAGTTTGTTTTTAAGGAAGAGGGGAATCCGATTGAGAGAGGACCCCAAGTTACTGTTCATTATCCCTAAAAGCCAAATCCGGCCGCCACCCCCAAACCCTAAAAGACCTCAAAACGGCGCCGCCGCCCCAAAAACCGTCCGTTTTCCCTCATCACCGTTGCCGAAAACCTCTTCCCTCACCAGAAAACCCTAAATCGCCAACTTCTAATCCCCTCTGAAACCCCTTCAACACCGGTTCGATGCTCAAACTGCGGCGATGTGAGCTATTTCAGGGTTATCCCATGAAGATGCGTTGGTGAAACCCTCACGGTCCTCGATCCATCATACGAAGTCAAGAGTCCATTGAAAGGGCGCGTGGTGATTGCAACTAGGACAAGGATTATTCCGGTTCAAGAATTTAGCTGTGAAGGCAACTCGTGAGTCCCCGTCAAATACGAGCGTCTGTGCGGTAATTTCAGAGCCTTTTCGTTATGCTGAGGTCTTGTTTTAAGGTTATCATGATGTTAGCTTTAAGACATGTCAAAAAGCTATGAACGTTTCGTTTAGAGTTTTTTACGTTTTGCATTGCATAAATCATAGTTGAACTGATGGAAAATATATGAAATAATGATGTCATGCGCTTCAGTTGATGTATGTTAATGCTGTGTTAGACCCAGATTTGCACTGAAGGATGTATCGGTATAGCACCCATTTGTTTGTCTGTAGGTCAAGGCTGGTATTATGGAAACTCTGGTTTTGGAAACGCCGCGTTAAGATGGTTGGATGTTCCATTCAAAGTGTTTGGTTCTGCAGGTCCATATGAGAAGGATGAGTTATGATAGAGGCTCAACTATAATCTCGGTATTGTTTTTCTATTGGTTGTGTTCTGTTTGGTTGCAGGTTCAAACACCGCAAAGTCACCATTGGGCATCATGCAATTGCGACATCGCCGAGTTCGGTCAAGCCGCGAAAAGATCAAACCTTCAGTTTTTAACACAAAAATGCAGCAGCAAGATGAAATCATTCGTATTTTCAATCCAATTCTGTTTTTATCCATTATTGTTTCTCTAAGGGCTTGTGTTATTATTTGTGACTGGCTTGTTATGCAGGTTTGAGGTTGAATCTGAGATTCAAATTCAAGTTTGGTAATTGTTGCAGTTTCATATCAAAGAGATGGAAGCCGACCTTTTAGCATTCGAAAACACGACATCCTTTTGGTCTGTTCATCTTCTGTTCATAACAGCAACAATATACATCGCCCTTCAACAAACAACTTCACCCAGCAAGCTCATACTCGTATTCGTTCGAACTCAGTACTCGGTCATGAAGCATTTGATTTCAATGATAATCAAGTCAAGTCGTAGCAACACCATATCCTCACCTTTGTTTAAGATTTCCTTCCCGTTACACTCCGGTTCCGCCACAGACTTGACAACAATGGCATCATCAAATTATGATTCGCGGTCTACGGCTGAGCTCAACCTCTCATCTGCTCCCAGCTAGGATGCGACATCCTCGGCTTGCAGTGATGTAACAACCGCGACAAAACAGAGTAATACACTCGAGACGGTAACAGAGATAAGCCACCTCGATGATATTACGTAGTCTAAATCTTCATCAACAATAGAGCAGTTTGTGGCAGCAAACACCCATGTCTCAATCGAGACCAACCTCTCTTCATTGCCAACGTTGCTGAGTTGCGACAACTCCGGCAACGACTCCGTAAAGCATCAGGTTGGGCCAATCCCGTTTGTTTAAGTTATAACTAGGTTCAATCTGCAGGTTATTGGTGTTTCTGTTGGTTTGTTCTTGTTTTAAACAGAGTTCTGATGCTGTTACTGAGTATTTGTGTGACAGCGCAGTGTTGTAGACATGCCGGTTGATTTCTTAACGATCATATTTTTGTATTACTGCATTACATTGGTTTAGATATTATTGGATTGGTTGTTGTGATATGCATACTGTTTTGTTGTTATTAGATTGAATAAAAGGTATCAGGTTGGTTCTCGGGTTCACCGTTTTTCTTTAAAACGTTTGATTTCGAGTTTCTAATGAGCTGAGAGTGCGTTATATCTTTTGGGGCAGATTTCTGCGGTTTCAATTTTCAAGTGTTTCTTTTTTAATCCAGCAGAATTATTTTCGCAGCTGTTAGTTGTTCGGTATAGTTATCTTCGGTCAAATACGCATATTTGGATTTCATCACGCGTATTTGGATCTCATCGTTATATAGCAGTTCACTTCGTTGTGTATTTATTTTCATTTGTCGGTTGCTAGTTCATTGATGCAAATGGCTATTAATGGGATCTACATGTTTACATCGTTTGAATCAATTTTGAGGGTGTATTTTATATGCTAAACTTGGCCACGGTTTTTGCGGAATGGCCTATGGATAAGGTGCCGTTACGTTGTTTGTTTGTCAACCATCATAGCCTTTCGTTGAAGATGGATATTAATGGCATTGGAGAATCTAGCTGATAAGAAGACATTCTGCTGCATTAATTTTCCATAATCATTTTTTAACTAATATTTTTCTTTGATGTGTGCAGATTAATTAGTTGAAGCATAGTGGTTGAGATGTTGGTAGTCATTTGATTGATTTGTAGATTTATGTATAAAAATGTGAATAATGAATATTGAACTTAATTATTGTTTGTTTTTATATTAACCTTATCAAGTTGAATATTGTTTTCAGAAATAATAAACTCTCGATTTATCGATTCCTTTTCCACCCATGTAAGTCGAGTGTTTTCAAAGCCTCGCCATCGACCTTTGATCACCATACACAACATTTTAAAGCTTAATCCTGGGCTTCCTTACAGTGATACCTATTTGATCAATTATTTCTAGTTGGTCACTTAGAAGGCTAGCCCACTTTGCTAGTGCACACACTTAAAATTTAAAATTAAAACCTCGACTCACCTTGAGTACTTTTTCAAAACAAATTAAATCTTTGAAGTCAAGCACTTCTTGGATTTTTGGACAATCATTATTGAGGTGTACACCTTAAAATAATGTATCGTTCGACTTTTTGTTTTAGCACTTTATTTTGGACAAAGAAATATTATAGGAATCTAGCATTCTGTGTGATATTTTTGTCGTTCATTCAAACATTCTCCAAATGAAAAAGGTGTCGTCGAGATCTAGCATTTTGATAATACCCCAATTAATTGGTTGTGAGGCCTACGTCTCATTTATCAAATAATTGTCATTTCTCTCATTTTCAAATCCAATCTCATGTCCTCACATCTCATACCTCAAACTATTTTCATACCTCATTTCACTTCAAATCTTTTTCAAACATTTTCTCGATCAAACTTCGAAAGAAGGAGGTTCTTGGAGTCTAGCATTCCTTGAATTTTCGAGTGAATAATTCTCGAGGCACGCCCTTTGAGTTATTATTCATTCAATCTTTCGACCTTTTTAAATATCTTTTTTCGATTCACACCTCGCAAGAAGGAGGTTCTTGGAGTCTAGCATTCCTTGAATTTTCGAGTGAATAGCTCTCGAGGCACGCCCTTTGGGTTGTTATTCACTCAACCTTTCGACTTTTTCAAACTGAATCATTCTCAATATTCTCCTGAGTCGATTGCTCGTCCGCATTCGCAACCCATTTCATTCATAATTCCTCGTGGTCTCGATATTAGGAGCACCCTCAGGGACTAATATTGTTTCTCACAATCCTAACACTTGACACGTCGTCAAGTCGGTTCCATCTTCGATCAAATCCTCGACTCGTCGTCGAGCCAGTTCAAAACAACTTCCTTTTGGCCTCGCATGCCATTCTTCGATTCAATCCTTTCACAAACTTACGAAAGAGGGATATTCTCAGAATCAAGCATTCTTTGAATATTTGAATGAGTGACTCTCGAGGCGTGCCCTTGAGTTGTTATTAGTTCGTTCTTTCGTTTTCAAAATATTCAACTCTTTATCTCCAACCTATTCAGTTAATTTCTGAAAGAACTGAGTTCCTGGAATCTCGCATTCTTTGAATTCTTGAGTGACAAGCTCTTGAGACGCGCTCTTGGGTTGCTTGTCAGTCACCCTTTCGTATCCTTCCCAAACTTCCAACCTATTCAACCTCATTTTTTTCGTGGTCGTTACCACGAACTACGGACGCTCTGATTCTTTATTCATTCTTGAATATAAGATACGTAGGCACAAGATTGCGATGATCTTGGCGAGCACACTTCTATCCATCTCCATTTCCCCATCCTTTCCCGTAGTCGAACTACGAAGCTCTGATTTCTCATTCTCGTCCGAATGAGCATACGTAGGCACAAGGGCCCCAATCCTTGGCGAGCACCCTATTCTCTAACCACCCATCTCTCCTTTGCGTCTTTAACCTTTTACCCTACCAATTCTACCTTTAACAACGAGAAGAAAAACAAGTAAACCTAAACAACACTCCCCGCAATTACCTTAAGAGGTTCCCGTCGAGTACGACGGACGTGAGGGGTGCTAATACCTTCCCCTCACGTAACCGACTCCCGAACCCGGAACTTGGTTGCGACAACCCTGTTCCTATCCTTTTCGTTTTCAAGAGGTTTTCTCGATATTTTCCTCTCCCGTTTATTCGGGAAAAATAAAGTTCAGTGGCGACTCTGTCGAACCGCATTTCCGCGCCTTTCGCGCGAGGGTCGTTTCTCCGAAATGCCTCCGTGATTTTTCGAGGTGCGACACTCTGATGAGAAGAAAACCCTGATATCGGACCATAAATTCTGCCCTGTCAAGAACGAACACACATCTGATAATAAGGACCTCTGATACAGGACCATAAATCTGCTCTATCAAGAACAATCATACATCTGATAATAAGGACCTCTGATACAGGACCATAAATCTGCTCTATCAAGAACAATCATACATCTGATAATGAGGACCTCTGATACAGGACCATAAATCTACTTTATCAAGAACAATCATATATCTGATGATGAGAACCTCTGATACAGGACCATAAATCTGCTCTATCAAGAACAATCATATATCCGATGATGAGAACCTCTGATACCAACAAATTTGATTCACTATCAAGAAAACCAGGTAGTCTGAAGGTTAAGGTTTCCTGCAACAAACCTGACCCTGCTCACAGGTATGGACCTAAACTGACACAAGTTCGGCATCCTATGCAGTCATCAGCGTCACAGACATTCAAGAGGGGTGATACGATACCCAGAAGGTGTGGCATCACCATCTCCTGAAGCAGCCTCACTCAGCTGAATTCCAAATGATCGGTCCCCAGAGTCGACAATCCTCCAAACCAACAACTCCTCAGGCCCAAAGGGCCGGAAAAGAAGTCAACCGGGAGAACCTCGTCTGAGCGTGGATTTCATGAGACACTAGTGCCTGCAAAGAAAGCACGCGCCCAGTAATTTCCACAACTAATGCTAAGTACACTCAAGCCTGGGTCTGGCTTCTCACTCATCAAAATGCCCCTCCCACAACAGCACAGATAATCATATCATACTGAAAATAAAGTGCGGGAAATAAAATGCGATAAATAACACAACCCAACAAGTAATCGTACAAGCGATAGGATTGACTCTCGCAGGGGACGTTGGATCCCCGAACTGACTCGCATACGGGATGTTGGATCCCAGGAAACTATCAAGTCCCCAGCAGAGTCGCCAGCTGTCGCTACCGTGAAAATAAGGTGCCGGCAAAACAGAAGATTCGCCACCTTTCGTTATTTATCCCTCGGAACGGGAAAGGAAACGATCAGAAAAACCTGACGAAAAGGTATAAGACAAGGTCATCGCAACCATTGTCTGGGTTCGGGAGTCGGTTACGCAAGGGGAAGGTATTAGCACCCCTCACGTCCATCGTACTCGATGGGATCCACGCTTGTTGGGTTTATCTGACGGGTTTGTTTACTATCTACCTATCAAGGCTGGCTTAAAAAGAAAAATGACTTGGCAAAGCGTCGCGCTTTATGCCTACGTATTCTCATCAGAGAACGAGAAATCAGAGTCAACGTAGTTCGACTAACTACGGGTTACGGGGAAGGTGGCTCGCCAATACGTCAGTATTGTGCCTACGTACTCTCAACAGGTATGAGAGATCAGAGCTTACGTAGTTCGGGATAATACGGATTACGGGGATTCAGATTCATCTGTTTTATCGAGTATGGTTAACAGACAGTTCCAGCAGTTTGGTGTACACAGCTCGACCCTTGGAGACTTAGGCGTTACCGTTTGCGGTAGAACTGGGAGTTAACGACACTCTTTTCTTCAGAAACGCTTCCTTTGAATTATGGGCCCACGGGGCAAAAAGGTTTGAAGTTTGTTTTCTGTCTTTTACAGAAGAACTGTTTTTTATGTTTGTCTGCAACCAATATCGTACTAGAGACTATGACCTGAGAGTGAATGCGTCGCATGTCACCCAAAGGGTACCATACTAAACATCCAAGCTGTCGAAAAGAAACTCTCCGACAACCCTTTCTCAGATAGCTTAAGGCTCGTAACGTATGACATCAGTTAACCTTTATTACTGTATTTTGATTTGTTTTGAGATGAGAAGAGAGAGCAGGCTCAACTAAAGGGAGACTATCAAGTCCTGTTGTTGTCATGCCAAGGATTCATCCTATGGTTGAGGTTTGAAACGGGGGAACTCCTAGAATTTATCATGCATAGGTTTCAACCTAAAGTTCTAATCATCACTTCCTTATCAAAGGAAGTGAGATTCCTAGGGGATTATGTCAATGGTAAACAGAAACAGATAAAGCATCAGCTTAAACAGTAAACAGTAAACGACAGTAAAATGCATGCAATGCGAGTGAGGGAGGAAATGTGTGTGGGGCATCAGCCTCCACAAGCTCATCTCAACCTCAAGCCAGATATGAATAACTGTAATCATACAGAGAAAATGACATGCTATCAAGCAAGATAAGAGACTGCAATCATACAGAAGAAATGAAATAATATGCCATCAAGCACACACAAACCACACAGGCAAGGGAGCAACTCAACCTCTAGTGCAATCATGCTCCTAGCTTAACACAATCTAAACATGAACTTATTCTAATGCATCAAGCAAGTCAAACAAGTCACATCAATATAGTTGCACAGAACGAAAACAGACAGGAAAGAAAGCAGATCAACAGCTTCCACAGCTTCACAACAAGGCAATCCTCTGACAGCAGTTCAGTCCTCAGTCTTCAACTGCTCTTCAAGTCTTTCATCTTTAATAGCAAGTGTCAACTTACTTATCTGAGCTTCCAACACATCAACATAAATATCAACTTATTCTCCAACTTCAAGCATCAACTCTTCAAAGTAAACTCCACCTTTAGGCCTTAATCCCAATAGCAAGTATCAACTTGTTCCTTCAGGGACTCAGTGCATTAAACTCACAAGTAACAACTTGCTCTCCAACCTCAAGCTTCAGCTTCTTCCTTCAATCTCAAATGGATTACTCTCACAAATATCAACTTGTTCTTCATTTTCTTCAAGTTTAAGCTCTTTCTTCAATCTCAGCTTGATCTTCTTCCCACAAGTATCAACTTGTTCCTCTTGATCTTCAAGCTTCAGCTCCAATGGCAGTCTTCAGACACAGAGAAGTAGCAACCTCTAGCATCCTCAATCTTCTAATAAGGGACTCCATCCTCTAGCAAGGGAGAAAGATTCATCTAACAAGAGCAAGGTTTGGATGATTGACATCAGAGTGAAGACCAAAGGTCACCACTAAGCATCCTATCATCAGAGAAAGGGACCCTCAAAGGTTCTACCAACTGGTAAAGAGCCACACATCCTACCAAAGGAGGGATGACGCCTTTACAAGGGGACCTTACATCATAGGGAAGAATGGAAGTGATCAACACCTTCCATGTTTATGAAAGAAGAGAATCTATCTAGAAGCTCTGCCTACAAACCCTAATCTTAACACCTAATCAACACTACACCAAAAGAAGGGAAGATCTTCACATCCAAACTTCTTCAAGCATTCCATTGCATCCTCAACTTGCCTTCATCTTCAACCAAGGGTAAAAACAACACAAGCTTACTCTAAGGGAACCTAAGGGGTTAATCTAGTCAAATTAGTGCATTAGAATCATCTAAAGTTAGCACCTAAACTAAAATCAAACTAAAATAGTAAACTACATTATAAATTCCTACAAAAATTCCTAAGGGACCCTAATTCAATCATGAATATACCATATTAATTCCAGGGGTTGAATCATCCACCAAGTCCTAGAAATAAAACCTAAATCATAAGGTACTAACCATAAACCCTAAGAATGGAACACCTAAAGTTTCAACTTAAAACTACCACCTAAATTCATCACAAAAATGTGAGAAAAATCTAAGGGGAACATGTATCTCTATGCTAGCTATACACAACAAATCAAGGCAAGAATCATTACCAAATGCTCAAACCAAATTCATCAAAACAAGGTATCAACCATTGTTATTTTAATATCAATTAAAATTCAACAAATGCAAATAAAATCAAAAATGCATGAATTATTAATATTTTTTATCTAAAAAATTCTAGATTCAATCATGAATCAGGGGAAAAAAGAATGGAATTAATTGAGTTAGTCTTCTATTTTTTATGAATTATTTACTAAGTCACATGAAATGATGAAAATTAAAAGAAAATGAAAGAAATTGATATGAACGCGTGGTAAATAGCAAAAATAACTAGTTCAATTCAACGTTTGGGCCAGAAAGGGGGTGTGAAGAGCAAGGACTTCATAGGCCCAAGCGCTTGGATCCATTTTCATTTTCTTCAGCAATTAGAATGAGAGAAAACCATACACAAGCCATGGTTCGAACTCGTGCCCTTTGGTCCATGCAGCGAAGCTCATCAGACTACTAAACAAAACGGCGCGTTTAAGGGGAGGGGGTATGTGGCGCAATGTGAGCCCTGGGATCCACAGACCAAGTCAATTCTTCCACACAAATGGACGTCCTAGATTGTGTCTTCTTCAATTCAAATTTCTGCAACTTCTCAACCTGCGCGCGCGAAGGCCACCGCCGGTGGCTTTTCCGGTCACCATCAAGCAACCCTAACTCCCTCTACAGACCACCATTTGCCACGAGTTCTACATGAATCTTGTCCTAAATTTCACCAGGAACTCAACTACACTATTCAATCATGCTAAAAACGCAAGAATTAAAAAATATCCATCTCAACCGAAAATGGCATCATCCCTAAATTGTCACTAATCTTCAAATTAATTATCCAGAAAGCTTCTAGCAATGATCTACAATGAATCTAACCTATCAAAACCTAAAGAAACTACATGAATCAAGCCATAGGATGAGAATTACATACCTGCAAATTTTGAATGCACAGAGCACTGAAACCTTCAAATCAACCTCCAAGAATCTCCAGATACCTTCACTAACACCAAATGAAACTTCTGTATGCAACAAATTGGATTGAAACTCCCTGAATCCTTGAATTCGATTTTTACTTGCAAGCTATGAACTCAAGGTTCTCTCTCACGATTTTGCAATGATCTTGGCTTGAATTCTATCTGGAATCAATCATACACTCAAGAGGAAGATGTTGAAAGCAAAGCAATAGATTGAAATGGCTCGAATGTGTGTAACCGAATTTGATTTGCAAGAAGAAAATTCAGAATGCAATCTCTCTATTCTCTCTCAATTTCCACCAACCTTGGCCTTGATTCAGTTCTAATGCATATATAGAACTAGTAGGAATGATCTAGAAGTTTCTGGAACCATCTAAATGAGATATCCAATATCTCTTGCTCTTGAATTTCTCATCTCATGCTCATCCATGACATTTATGCTTTGGCCAGTTGCAGCACCTCATTCTCATCCAAATTCTCCTCAAATGACATTTTGAAATGTGTTTGGATGGATTGGAACCTTGGTTTTGCACTTGTGAATGATTTGGCATATGTAACTTACATCATAAGCTACCAAATGCAAATCTTTGAATTGGGCCTCAAATGAAAGAACCAACATTTCCATTGTCTCTAAAATGTATATTCCAATCAAAATGACCTATAAGTTTGTATCATTTGGACATAAATCAATTTATTTGAATTTCTTTCCTTTTATGCCTTTTAATTCTTTCTTTTTCCAAAATTTCTTGAGCCAAGCCTCTCCTTAAGCCATTTAAATGCCTCCTTGATGCATGGTCAAGGTTAAAACCCCATTTTGAGAAACTTTCTAGTTGGACAAAATTTCATTTGAAGCCCCTAAGTTGGTGAAAATGGCCTATGATCACAAATGACCTATAATCACCAAATATCCAAAATACCCTTGACTGGTCAAAGCCATAACTTGAGTTCTACAAATCCTATCAAGGACTTCTAGTACTCTCTAGAAAGCTAAGAGAATAAGGAACAACATTCATGTTAACCAAAAGTTCATAGGAATCATCCTTCTAGGGAAAAAGTGTCATGCAAGTTGGGTAACTTTCAAGCTCCAAATTCACATTCCTCAGATGACTTGTAACTTGTCAAAGCCATAACTTGAGTTCTACAAATACTATCAAGGACTTCTAGCACTCAAATTAAAGCTAAGATCATGCTCTACAACAATCATGTTGGGGGTAAGATGAGGTGACAATCACATCTTGAGCTACATGGCCTTGAAGACAGGGGTCAAACTAGGGGATGTTACAATGTCAAGCCTTAGAAACCCTAGCTTGAAACTTCTCAAACTCTTCAATCATGATGATTTGACCATGGAATCATCCTTATAACACCTCAATGTGTCCATCCATGATCACATGGATCTTGTATTAGGTCTCAACCTTCTTCAAATCATCAGTTGACTTAGGGTTGACCCAGTCAAACCCTAATTGCACCACTCATGGCTGAGTCTTCTTAATCTTGCACAATGACCTGTCTAGGCCTCAAAGTGATCTTCAACACTTCTCATGAGCTCTCTCAAGACCTCAAGTCTAACTTCATGGCTTCAGAATCATCTGATGACTTCCCACAACTCTCAAGTTAGGAAACCTACCCTCTTGGCTTCAACCACTCTATCTGAGGATCTTTTAACTTCTCTGATAAGGATATCAACCCTTGAACACTTGAATAAGCTTCTTAGCTAGCTTCAAAGTCTTTTATAGCTCTTGATTGGTAATCATACTTCTTGATATCCTTCATACATGTCAATGAAATGCAAATTATAATGCTAATGTGAATGAAATGAAACATAAGCTAGGTAAAGAAATGTTGGTCAAATTTTAGGGTGCAACAAGGTGCAGTTAACTAGGGTTTCATCTGGATAAATCCTAGGTCAAATATGCAATTGAAGAGCATCAAAGCCTACTTTGAGGTCATGGGATTCATGGATTGGTATGTTGATACATGTGCGGTGTTTTGCCAAGGTTAAGAAAAGAAGGATCAAGGATGTGGGAAGTTGCTAAATTAGGGTTTCAGTGTAAAATCCCCTATTTAGTGCCCAACTTCAAAGCCACCTAAGTCAAAATACAAGTTTCAAATGGATCTTTGGCTAACTTGAAACTTGTAGAGCATCTCAATACCTTTAATTTTAGTACTAGAAGTCCTTAAGAGGATTTATAGAACTCAAGTTATGGTCCTTGCAAATTACAGGTCATCAGATGACTATGAAATTTATCTGTGAAAGTCACTTGACTTCCAAGCAACTTTTTCCCTTCAAGAATTTTCAAATGGACTTTTGGCCAACATGAGAGTTGTAGATCTTGATCTTAGATTTCCATAGAGTACTATAAGTCCTTGATAGGATTTGCAGAACTCAAGTTATGACCTTTGCAAGCCAAGGGTATTTTGGGTATTGGTGATTATAGGTCATTTGTGATCATAGGTCCATAACTCCAACTTGCAAGCTTCAAATGGAAAATTTCCCAACATGAAACTTGTTCAAAATGATGTTTTGAGTGCAACCAAGTGGTCATGAGAGTTTGGTTTGGCTTGGGATACAAAGTTGCTTGAAATGGCTTAAAAAGGAAGAAATTAAAGTCATTAAAAGGCCAAAATTTGGGGGAAATTGTTTTGTGGCCAAATTGAACAAAGTTATATGTCATTTTGATCAGAAAAGGCATTTTGAGAATGATGGCAATGTTACATTTTGGATTTGAGGTCATTTACACACACTTCCCTTTTGTGACTTAAGGTGGAAGCAACACATCAATTCAACCCCATAAGATCAAAAACAAGGAAGATACACATCTCATTCACTTCAAAATGTCATGAGATAATCATTTCAAGCAAAATCAGGCTGAGAACAGGGCACATTCATGACAGTTACATATGAGATTTTGGAAGTGCGTGAGAAATTGAAAATCACATTCAGTTGGTTACAGAAGTTTCTAGAGAGTTTTATCCACTTCTATATAACATTTGCAATGTGTTCAGATAGTTTTTTGGCAAGGATTGAGCAAGGAATCAGAGGGAGCAAGTGGATTTTGCAGAGCTGCATCAAGAATCGGGTTTGAGGATTGGTGAAGATTCAAAGCAAATTGATCATTTGAGTAGCTTGGGAAGTGGTTCCTGAGTGATTCTGGAAGAAATTGGAGGTTGAATCGAGCAAAATCATCATCTGTTCATCCATTTTTACCAGGTTTGCAACTTTCAAACTTTGGCTTAATTTATAAGGAATTAGGTAGAATTGATCATATGGTTAGGTTAGGGATGATGCTTAGGTGGATTTCAGTACAAAATTGGAGTGATTAGAGACCAAACTAGGTGCATTGCAATTTCTGTTGAGAAGAATAACTACTAGTTCTTGAGGTTTTAATGGTGTTTGGATGGTGAGAATTGACCAGTGATGCGTGTAGATGAGAATAGGACCATTAGTTTTAGGTTTTGAGATGATCAAGATTTGTAATACGTCTGAACTTCGGGTTCAACAATCAGATGTGTTGTGTTCCGACTGAGAAACTCCGACTCATGGAGGGGACAACTCAAATTCTTTCGGTGCTTTGGAATTGTGCTTGGTGCCTGATGTTATCATTCCTCCCAAGTTCAAGGTTCCTGAATTATATAAGTAAAAAGGCCTCAGTTGCCCGAACATTCATATGAAGATGTACTGTCACAAGATGGCTGCTTATGCCAGAGACGAAAAGCTAATGATCCATTGCTTCCAAGACAGTTTGTCTGGGGCATCACTTGAATGGTATATGTGGCTGGAGCGTAACAGTGTGCGCACTTGGGCTAAGCTAGCTGATGCATTTGTCAAGCAGTACAAATACAACACCGACCTGGCTCCGAATCATACTCAACTTTAGAGTATGACTCAGAAGGACAGTGACTCTTCCCAGGAGTACGTGCAACGATGGTGAAAGCTAGTTGCAAGGGTGCATCCACCATTTTCTTGACCATGAACTGATTAATATCTTCATGGATACCTTGCAAGGCCAATACTATGAGAAGCTGATCGGTAGTGCTTCGGCTAGATTCTCTGACTTAGTGATCATCGGTGAGAAAATTGAAGAAGGTCTGAAGAGAGAAAAAGATCCAAAGAGGTTCTAGCAATCAGGCTGGGACCAAAAAGCCTTTCAATAGATACAAAAAGAAAGAGGGTGAGACAAAAGTCGTTTCTGTGCAGAAAAGGCAAGCTCCTCAACAAGCTCCGGCTCCTATGCCTTATCAAATCCTTTACTTTCAGTATCCGTATGTTGTTGCTGCACAATGCGCTCCAATGCCTTAACCTCCAGTTGTTTAAGAAACTCAAGCTCAAATGCCTCAGCAACAGGCTCCTTGATAACAATCTTACAACCAGCAAGGGTATCAGTATCCTCCTCAGCATCAACTATTGAAAGTCGCTCAACAAAAGCAAGGTGTTCGTCAATCGTCAGCCTAATTAATAGAGTATCTGGAAACCAGATAGAGTCTTTGATCGTCCGCCAATGCCATACGCTATTATCTTTGCTTAGTTTTTTGAGAAAATGCTATTGTTTCAAGAGATTTAGCTTCCCCAACAGTCATTCTTGTCGACTACGATGTAAATTCTCATTGTGAGTTTCATAAGGGTGCTCCAGGTTACACCATTGAGAACTGCAGGACTTTCAAGCACAAAATTCAAAACATGATTGACAGGGATGCTATCAACTTCAGTGGGAAGTCTCCAAATTCCATCAACAATCCAATGCCACCAACCAGCTAGTGTCAGCACCAGATCAAGTCAAATCAAATCAAGTCAAGTTCATCCCCGAAGAAGGAAGTGATGTTGCCATTTGCTTTCTTAGACTTTGCCTTTGTTGTTTAAGTATTGTGTGCTTTAAACATTTTCGTTCGTATTTGGTTTTCATTAATGTATTGTTTATGCATGTTTTGAATTAGTTATGTCGTATTCACTCATTATTTCTCACAATGACTAACACATGTTTTATTAGCTTCACTCTTTACCAACTGTTGTCTAGCATGATTGGGAGGAGGATGACGAAAACGAAATACTCATAATTGTAAACTATATGCTTTTAGACAGAATCTCGTTAATGATGTACAAACATTGTTTCAATTCCCCAAACACTGGAGATATAAGGAGTTAATCCCTAGTAAACCACTTCGAGCCTAGAAGTATCAGTTTCCTTCGAATATTCAAACCCATACACTCAACATGGGGCAGGGTAGTGTTCAGTTAAATCCAATCCCACACTCAAAATTCAAAAGACATAACGGTCGTTCATCAAGGACCCATGACATGGCAGTCACAATTCTCCAACAATATATATATATATATATATATATATATATATATATATATATATATATATATATATATATATATATATATATATATATATATATATATATATATATATATATATATATATATATATATATATATATATATATATATATATATATATATATATATATATATATATATATATATATATATATATATATATATATATATATATATATATATATATATATATATATATATATATATATATATATATATATATATATATCATAAGCCTGCTAAGTCAAGCACCTCAAAGGGGACTTAGGCAAAAATCAAGGCAATCCCGATGGATCTGACAAGCAAAATCAGTCCATGCAAAAGTTAAGGATCAAAAACAAAATCAAAAGAGGTCCTCGAACCCTCAACAAAAACAAAATAAGATTCAGTGACCACCATATCAATATCAACAGGGTCACTGACATCCATCAAAATCAAATAAGGTGACTACTAGTACATCAAGTTTACACTGTCAAGATAAGCACGACAGAATTAACTAAATGTAGGACTGAAGATCATTAAGAAGAAGGGGTGGGTACAAATCATATTTTGATCCTAATATCCTTTGATTTATAACCGTGAACTAGACCACGTTACAACCCTCGAAAGACCTAATTGAGGCAAGGTTTATTCTGAAAGCGTACTATTGTAAGCCTGCGTAAACTGACTCCTCACATATATGCTAATCATTAACATTGGTATCAATATCCTTGTTGTATCTTTCACACCAATCAAAATGAGTACAATGTCTAGACTGACAGTCCATTCATTTCACACTATCACGACACTTCAATAAACGAAATTTCTTTTAAAACTTGCATGAACTTTGCATTAAGATTACCATTTGTGAATGTACAATTGTAATTACAAATCAATGCTAGACATCAAAGACACCTCAACGAGGGGCAATCGAGGAAAGAACATGACTTTTAGTGGCTAACACGAGGAAAGGTCATCTCAAAATCCACAGGCTGGGGCAAAACCATTCAACAGCTCGATCAAGGGCACGCTATCTCAAAGCATCAAAGTCCAAAGAACTGGCTAATTAGGGGCAGGTTGTTACCATGTTCAAATTGGGGTAAGACCAGGCCATCCTGACCATCAAGCGAAATGGTGATCCCCTCTAAAGCAAAACCACCAAGTACTCAGACTTGGAGCGCCAAAAGCATCTTCGTCTGCTTCAATCTCGATGTCTTCAATGAACTGTGTGTCGAGGAAGTCAATCCCTTCCCCTACCCAAAGTCCAATCCGCATTGGCAACTACCAGAGGTCCGCCATGTCGGCACATGCATTTCCAATCACCCGTCCGCGATCATATGCATCATACATATTGCATTCAACATCATAAACATCTTGTATCATATGCATACCTAAACCTATAATACTTCCCCAGCTCTTGCAACTCCGCGTGCCAGCATTTGCATTTGCATTTCCATTCGTTATGGAGCATCATTATCATCAAGCATTAGCATATACCGATCAAGGTCCAGGATCAATTTCGAAGATCTCTAAGGCCATTTGCAGCCCAGTCAGGGGCATATTCTTCAAGACTGTGGGCGTACCCCCACGAAGTTGTTGCAACCTTGTGGTTGATAAGATTTCAAAAGCAAGATTCAGCCCAGTCAGGGGCATATTCTTCAAGACCGTGGGCTTCCTCCACGAAGCTGTTCAACTTTTTGTTGGGAAAATTCAAAAGCTTCGAAGAAATCATTAGCCCAGTCAGGGGTATTTCCTACAAAGACCATGGGCACTCCCCCATGACGTTATTTCAACCTTGTGGTTAATAAGATTTCAAAAGCCGTATTCAGCCTAGTCAGGGGCATTATTCTTCAAGACCATGGGTGTCCCCCGCGAAGTTGTTCAATCTTTTTTTGGGCAAACTCGAGGGCTTCAAAGCAACTATCATCCTAGTAGGGGCATCTTTCGCAAGGCTGTGGGCGTTCCCCACGAGATCGTTCAACCTTTTGTTAGGCAAATTTAAGAGTTATTAAGCGACGTTCAGCCCAGCCTGTCGCTACTCGAAAAATACGCACAACGACGGGGAGGGCGAAAAGGAAAAGGACAGAAGAGTCGCCACCGAATTTTATTTATCCCATGAGGGGAAAGGAAAATATCGAGAAAACCTCAAGAAAAGAACGGATAAGATGGTCTCACAACCAAGAACAGGTTCGGAAGCCGGTTATGCGAAGGGAAGGTATTAGCACCCGTCGCATCCATCGTACTCGATGGGAACCATTTGTTTGTCGTGTGTGATTTATTTGCTTTAAAAATTATGCTATAAAAGAGTGTTCCAAAGGATAGAGGGAAAGGTTAGAAATTGGGAAAAGAGAGATAACAAGGGAAGGAAGGGAAAGAATGGACTCGGTAGGACTTCGCGGTCCTAGGCCTACATATTCTCAACAGATATGAGAAAATCAGAGTCGGCGTAGTTCGGGGAACTACAGATATGGGGGGAATGTGCTCGGCAAGGATTGTGGCCCTTGTGCCTACGTATATTTACTTGAACGAAGTAAAGAATCAGAGCAGCCATAGTTCGGCCTACGATTTGTTGATGTTTTTATGGATGATGCTATCGTACGCATTCTAGCAGTTAGGTGTATTGCTGCTCGCTCGTTGGAGACTTAGGCATTACCTGTTTGCGGTAGAACGGACGTATCATATCCTTTTCGAAAGATAAGTTTTCACCATGCGAGGCAAGATGTCACATTTGATTTGTTGAATTATTTTTTAGGGGCGGGATAGGTCCTCGGATAGTAACCCCTATGGGTAGTACCCAATTCTTTATCTCAAATTTTTTGTTATGAAAGGGTGTGGCGAACATAGCGTCTTCGTATTGAAAGACGAGTATCAAAACCACACACACTACAGTAAGCGTTTCGACACTCGGAGAGGAAGAAGTCTACACTTAATCCTCTCTCTTTAGTTCAATACAAGGAGAACTTCATTCTCTTTTTAAAGTGTTTTTGGTTTTGAATGGTAAGTGCTTTTGCGACAGAGAACCCTACGGTAAACGTAAGCACTCGGGATAGGAGAAGGTCTACGCCTAACCACTCCACGACCATTCAAGTTTTTCTTACGAAAAGAATTTTAAAAATGCGCTCGGTACGGGACCGAGGTTTTTAGGTGACAAAGGTTGCGGGAGGAATTTATGGAAAGAGATAGGTGGAAGGAGTCGCGTCTTCGTATTGAAAGACGAGTGTCTAAACCACCCACACTACAGTGAGCATCTCGACACTCGGAGAGGAAGAAGTCTACACTTAATCCCCTCTCTTTAGTTCAATACAAAGTGAACTTTATCCTTTTGTTAAATATGGTGAATTGGATTAACAATCGTTTGAGAAAATCCGCTTGACGTTGGGTCAAGGGTTTAATTGCTTAAAAAGGCTTGAGGTGAGGCAAGCAAGGTCGATGGCGACGCACAAGGCAATCGGCTTACAAGGTCAAAAATGGCTCGATGAGAATCGAGAGTTTGTTTTCTTGAAAATAGTCTTTTAGAAACAAAAGGTAAAAACAATGACCAACAATAAATATGCACAAAAACCATACAAAACACAACGGGTTAATCGGCTCAAAAAAAAAAACACAAAAAACGGCACGAAATGCCATTAAGGAGTTCGCCATGTGAACTCCTCGAAAAAACGTGAAAAACGGGGACCTGACACGGGTGGCCGTGTTGTGTGACACGGCCTGTGTTGTGAGCCCAGGGCATTTTGCACTTTGAAAAGCCACACAGAGATGCAACACGGCCGGCCGTGTCGTGTGACACGGCCCGTGTTGGGCTACCAGAAGAAAAATCCAAACTTTTCTCTTGTTTTTTTTGCTTCTTTTTGGGTTTTTTCAAAAGGCTTCTTGGTTCCCCTTGGGATCTTACATGTTATAATCAATACACAATACTCAAACTCAAGGGAATAAATGACAAATGCACAATATGAAAGAAGAGAAAGAGTTTTAAGAAATGGATACCCAAGAGTTGTTTCCCTCCTTGCAAAGCCTCCACTGATTTTGGCTAGGTGTTCACTCCTCTTCACTCTATTCTTTGATGACTCTCCTTAATGGCTCCCTTGTGTTTCTTTTTTACTCTCTTCACTTTTTGCTGGTTTTTTGCTCTCTCTATTTTTCTGGTTTTCTCTCTTACTCTTTGCTCTCAATATCTCTATCTCAATCTGTTGTGAATGATAGTGAATGTCTAGTGAATGTGTTATGAATCCAATCCTTTTGTTGACAGCCCTCCTTCCCTTCTCATCTCACTTTTCTGTCACCTTTTTCTGCTGTACCAAAGCAATAGCTTTTGCACAAGCTTCAACTTTCAGAATTTCCATTCTTGGCAACAATTATGGCCACTTTCTTGGTGCAGCCCTGCTTTTTTCCACTTCTAGTATGCTGTTTTTGCTGTATTTCTTCTGCAGCACTATATATTGCCTTCCAACCTTGTACCCATTGGTTGGTTGATTTGTTTGGACATACTCATGTAGTCAATGCACTACCTTTTGGACATCATTTTCAAATTCTGATTTTTTGATGTGTAGATGTATCAAATAAGCTTATAGCCTTGGTTTTGTGACATAAAATGATTTTGTGATATGATACACATTGCCACTTCTTGCATGGGGCTGTTTCGGACCATATTCAAATTGCCCATGAATGTATGCATAGCCTTGATCTTGAGATATTCCAACATTGAATTAGCTCTTAAATATTTTCCTTGCATGTTTGTAAGCACAAAGAGGACCATGTGGACTTGATGAGGCATGGGGGATACCATGGCATGAAGTTATTTTTAGAAACTTGAATTAAGACTAGAAATAGCTTAATTTCCTAAGCATTACCAAGAGTTTGGATTTTGTAACAAATGTGACATTCTTGCAAATGTCATGAAATTTCTCTTTGTAATATTATTGAATCTAGCCTTGAATTCATGAACCTTGAATTTGGAATGATGGGTCTCCCTTATGTCATTGAATTTGAAACAAATGAAGAAATGAGTCAAGCCTTGAAAGAGGGCAAATTTTGGGGTGCAACAGCTGCCCCTATTCAAGCGACTTGGACCTGAAGGGATGAAAAGCAAACACTTTCAAACATTCGAGGTAAAAGGTGATTGAATACAAAAGAACCCAAAAATTTGTCAACCGCAGAATGAAACCTCTGACATCACCGTCAGGCACCAATATCAGGTAGAACATTTGACTTCGCCATCAGTCGTCGATCAAATACAAACAACTGACCTTGCCGTCAGCTCTTAATAGCATCTAACTTCGCCGTCGGAACATAACATCAAATCTGTGAAATCTGACCTCACCGTCAATATTCAACATAATCTGTAAAAACATCTGATTGGTAGAACATATGATCTCGCCATCAGTCCTCCATATCCTCTGATTTCGCCATCAACTTACAACATAATCTGACTTCGTCGTCAATTAAAATCATCTGACTTCGCCGTTATTTCTCAAATCATTCCGACGTCGCCGTCAACCCTCTACATGATCTGACTTCGCCATCAATTCTCACATAAAATTTAGAAAGACACCTGACTTCGCTGTCAGTCCTTAACATCAAATTGGTAGGACACCTGACTTCACCGTCACCCCTCCATAATCTGACTTTGTCGTCAATGCTTTACATAATCCGACCTCGCCGTCAACTCTCAACATAACCTGACTTCGCCATCAACTCTCTTCATGATCTGACTTCGCCGTTGATTCCCAACACGACCTGACTTCACCGTCAACTATCTTCATACTCCGACTTCATCATCAATTGTCTTCATAATTTGACTTCGTCGTCAATTCTCTTCATAATCTGGCTTCGTCGTCAAATTTTTAATAGTCTGACCTCGTCGTCAATTCTCTTCATAATCTGACTTCGTCGTCAATTCTCTTCATAATCTGAATTCGTCATCAATTTTTTTAATAATCTGACCTCGTCGTCAATTCTCTTCATAATTTGACTTCGTCGTCAATTTTTTAATAATCTGACCTCGTCGTCAATTTTTAATAGCATCTAACTTCGCCGCTAGCTATCAAAATCATTTGACTTCACCGTCACTTCATTTTGCTAAAAACGAGCATCGGACCCAAAGGTCGGCTCAACCCTAAGTTCAGAAGAACATTCGTTGATTCACCATCTGGGTGAAGAAATCCGTTGGGGAAACATGAACTTGAATAAGTAGACTCCGCTAGGGAGACCGATAAGATGGACACACTTATCAATGACCTGGCTGGAGGCTGGATACCACGCAGGATAGAGAAATATACTGATAACTGCTGGAGATACGCTTGAAAATAAAGGGGTGGCAACCTGGCTTATGTTTTACATGCATATGTTTGAATATGGCGTAATGCTCCATACGAAATGGAAATGCTACGCGTTTGGGAGGATGTTATGCATGATGCAAATGCAAAGGAAACACTTTAGCAAAATAAATGCCAAAGAGAAAGGATTAATTCCGCCTGGGAAAAGACTAGACACGTCTAGTACAAATGTTGGGGAAAACAAACCCTGGGTGGTCTTCTGAGCAAACTTCTGGGTAAAATTGTTCCGCTAAGAGAAAATCCACCTTGCTGGGGATTAGACAATGAGGGAATCAACATGAACCTGTGCTTGGGGAAATGAGCAATAAACTCAACAAATACAACTTCCGCTTGAGGAATGAGTCAATGACCTAGACTCTGAGGGGAAAAGGAGCCAGTTGTTCAAACTCTATGGGGAAAACAAATTTCTGAATTCGTTCCACTGCTGAGGGATAAACCCACACCCGCTCACTGGAAATGATCCTGCTCTGCTGGAGATGTCAACCTTGACCTGCCGAGGATATCCTTTGATTGTCAAGGTTTCAAACTGCTGAGGGTGAGAACCCACTTAAACCGCACACTTCCTTTAGATGAGGAACTTCTGGAGAAGCCTCAAGGAAAGTTCTCTTGCAAATAACAAATAAACAAGTATGTTTTATGCAGTAGGTACCATCTCAATTATCACTTAAGACGTTATTCAATAAAATTCAATGTTTCAATTATAGATAGCAAAGCCCACAAGTTTATGTATGCAAAGTTTTATCAAAAACATCAGGCGTCTTTTGCAAACAAAACGGTAAAAATAAAACAAAAGGTTTTCTGGATAGTATGTATTATTGATAAACGGCCTGTAAATAGGAAAATTTACATGGGACACAACTCCTGAAATGAGAAAGTTGTTTAAGAAATATACAGAAATGCACAAGAATATCAAGATGTCGGCAATGTGGTACAGACAACCACCATAGAACGACTCAATTATGACTCGCATGACTTCGACGCCTTTCCGATGCTTCGTCTTCTGAAGAGATTGATTTGAATGATTGCTTCTCGAATTCTCCCATAATCCACTATGCTTTAAAGATCGATGCACAGGCCGCATTCATTTGCTTTTCAAATCCCTAACTTTTGCCTGAATCGCCCTTGCGGGTTTTCGACTCACCGGGATACCCATTTTTGCCAAAGTCGCCCTTTCAGGTTTTCAACTTTGCGGGTTTACATTTTTTTATTTTTATCTCTAATTTTTTCCCGAACCTACCCTTTTATGGTTCGCCGAGATGCCCCATTCTTGCCTGGATTTTCTTTTCCTTTCCAGTGGGTCTATTTCAAGCAAAGTATCTTTTGACTGCGTCCGCGTTCACAAGGGACGTAAAATCTTCACCATCCATAGTTGAAAGTAGCAAGGCTCCTCCAGAGAAGACCTTCCTTACAACATACAGACCTTCATAATTGGGAGTCCATTTTGCCCCTATGATCGTTCTGTGGTGGGAGAATCCGCTTCAACACCAGATCGCCTATCTGAAAGCTTCGAGGACGCATCTTCTTATCGTAGGCTTTCTTCATCCTACTCTGATACAGACGACCGTACGCAAGAGACGCCAACCTCTTCTCATCCATCAAACTGAGTTGATTCAACCTGTTCTTCACCCATTCTGCTTCATCCAATTTGACGTCAGCCAAAACTCTCAAAGATGGGATTTCGACCTCCAATGGCAGAACAACCTCCATGCCATATACCAACGAGAAAGGAGTTGCCGCAGTCGAAGTACGCATCGAAGTGCGATATCCATGCAAAGAAAAAGGCAACATCTCGTGCCAATCCTTATAAGTCACAACCATCTTCTGCACAATCTTTTTTATGTTCTTGTTAGCCGCTTCTACAACGCCATTCATTTTCGGACGATAGGGAGAAGAATTGTGATGCTCGATTTTGAAATTTTGGCACAGTTCCTGAAGGTGAGAAAATACTTAGAAGGGGGGGGTTGAATAAGTATGACAGAAAATAATCAAAGATAAAAACACAAGTATTTTTATCCTGGTTCGTTGAACTCAACTACTCCAGTCCACCCTTTTCAAGAGTGATTTGCCTTTCTCAACAAGGACTTAATCCACTATTCAAATCAACTGATTACAAATAGCACACCTAAGAACAACTGTTCTTAGTCTTCTTAAGAGCTACTGATCTAACCTAGATCCTCTTAAGGAAAACTTTCTTTACAAATTAATGTAATACAATGAAAGAGTAAGAATTGCTTCTATGAAAGCTATAAACACAACTGTGTTATTTCTCTAAGTTTAGAACAATGTATGAACAGTGAAGAATATGAAAGCTTTGAGCGTGAGAGAGTTCTTGTCAATATTGTTGTAATTCTTGGCACTTGAAGAATGAGCTATGATGTCCTTTATATAGCCACTTGAATATTGGAGAGAATATTTTACCGTTAGAGAAAATATTTCCAATATCAAAATAGTACTGTCCTTTGTACTATTACAGCAGAGAGACGGCGCACAAAATGTGGGTGTAGCAATTGTCTGCTGAGCTGTGATTTAACTATATCAGGAATGTACCAGAGGAATAATCTTCTTTGCAGAGAATTTTGTCTATCCCAATTAAGGAAAGATTTGCTGGCATATTCCAACGGATATATTAAAATATTCTTCTTCAAATAATTCAGATCAACAATCAATATCAGAGTCTTCAGTCTTCAGAACCTTCTGGAAACTTCAGAGCCTAATATGTTCTTCAGATGTTGATGAATCAGAGTCTGGTGCAGCTGTGTGCTTGAAGCGTAACATGCTCTTAGATCAGAGTCTTCACTCAGATCAGAGTCTTCTCTCATTCAGAGTCTCTTCACTCAGAGTCTTCTCTTATTCAGATTCTTGATAATACATGCAGCGTGTTGTATCTTCAGAATCTTGATAACTAAGCTCTTATACTTCAGATTCTTCTAATCTTCAGATGCTCTTGAGCCATTCAGAATTCATTGTTCACATCAAATTTGCTCTTTAAGATTAAAATCTTTTGTGCCTGTAGAAAACAGTTTAGAACAAATTTAGAGAGTATAATTCTTGTATACAAATTATCATTAATGTTATCATCAAAACATAGAGATATTACTGAGACACAATCTGTGCTCTTACAATCTCCCCCTTTTTGATGATGACAAAACATGAGCAATTTGTTCAATAAAAAATGAATTAAAATTACTCCCCCTGAGATTAACAATCTCCCCCTGAAATGAATACTCTAATGGAATTAGATACTTCCCTTTCTGGTTGAGTATATTTCAGATTCAGAGCCTGATTTCATTTCAGATTCAGAGCCTGATTGCATTTTGGGTTCAGAGCCTGATTAACATCCTGATTGAAGCCTGGTTGACAAATCCTGGTTGATATATGTTTGACTTCTAGAGTCAAAGCTTGATGCCAAAGCTTGATGCCATATTAAAGCTTGATGCCAGATGAACAACTTCAGAACACTTGGTTGTTTATCTTGCCATTTCCTGTCTTGAGTTATCTTTCAGATCATAGTACTCAAGGTTAGATATCAGAGTCTGGTCTTTAGATATCAGAGTCTGGTTTACTCAGATTTAGCTATTTTTGATCAGGTTCTGAAAAGATAGATCTCAGGAAAAACTTCAATGAAATTTGTCAGAGTCTGGTTAGATAAATTTGTCAGATTCTGATTAGATTCAAAGAATGTTAGTAACATGTCTGACTTAGTTCAGATAATTGCTTATAGATTTGAACAATCGGATTCTATTTTGTTTCTCCCCCTTTTTGTCATAATCAAAAAGATTTTTTAAAAGACAGTAAAGATGCAGAAGAAACACATATCCAGATAAGCAAAAGATCATTTTCATTAAGATAACATCCAGATTCAGATAGAAGCAAACAAAACATATCAGAAGACAATCAAAAACAAAACAAAGCATGAAAAACTTGTGCAAAAGCATTAAGAAGGTTTGGCAGATGAGGCTTGTTGAGAAGCGATGAGTTGCAGCAGTGCTGTAATCCTCTCTGAATTCTCATCTTGCTTAGCCATCCAAGTTTTCATTTCTTCATTTGTCTTCTTTTGATCAACCATGAAGTCCTTTAGTTCCTTGACATCCTTCTGAAGATCTGTAGATACTGAAATAGAAGATTCTGGAACAGTGGATTCTGAAACAATCTGAGTGACATTGGGTGCAGGAATTTCTGGAGGTGGAGGAGCTTCTAGAAGAAGAATAGGAGGAGGGTTTTTCTTAATCCTTTTCTGATAAGCAGCAAACCTTACTTTTGATAATCTAAGACATTGAGTCCTGATTTTCAAAGCCTCCCTATTCAGTCTGTAAAGATATTTCTTCCAGACAGCATTAGCAGCCTCTTTATCCATAGTGGTCATGCACACATCCATAATGTCAGCAAAGTCTGAGACATTATCCTTGTCAAAATTTCTTAACATAGTATAAACACTTGATCCCAATTCTGCTTCATCAGGAATTCTGGGTTGGGTTGGTTGTGTTTGTGGTGTTTGTTTAGAAGGTTGAGGTTGTGGTTGTGGAGATGGATGTTCAGATGTTTGAGGTTCAGATGTTTGTTGGTTAATTTGTGGTTCAGAAGTTTGTTGGTTGGTTGGTTCAGATGATGGTTGTGGTTCAGATGTTGGTTGTGGTTCAGATGTTGGTTGTGGAGTGGATTGGATTTCAAGATGTTGTGGATTGAGAGTTTGAGTGGGGGAATTTTGTGGAGAAGGTGGATGATCAGAGGTGGGAGATTTAAAAAGTTGTTTCCAAACACTCTCAGTACGAGGTTGTTTGAGATCATTCAAACATTCATTAATGAAACCAGATGATTCATCATCAGATGATGTATCAGATTGGTTAGATTTTTCAGAAGTTGAAGATAAAATGATAGAACGGTTTAAGGGTGTAATATCTAAAATCTCATTAGGATCAATGGGATTTTCAGGTTGGTCAGAGTGTTCAGGGTGAACATCCTCTGGAATTGTAGATTCTGGGATGGGGTTTTGAGGTTGTGGTGTTGTTTGTTGAGTTTGTTTGGATTGTGGTGTTTGAATGATTGTTGGTTGTGGTGTATGAGTCTCAGATGGTCTAGATCTTTTAAATATGAGGGGTGAGTCAGATGGTGTGGTAGCAGAATGATGAACAGGATTAGAATCAGTGTTAAATACCTGTTTCAGAGTATCTCTTATCTCTTCAAAAGTTGCTGCAGGAGGATTTTGTTGAACCTTCTTCAGCTTCTTTCTTTTCTTCTTCTTCTCAGCATCTGAATGCTTTCTTTTCTTCTGATGACCTTCTTTATCAGCTTTTCTCTTGCGTCTTCTTTCCCTTGTCTGATCAGGAAGAACTTGGCCTTCCTTCTGCACAAGATTTGCAGGGATCTCAACACCATCTCTGATGCAGCAAGCAACATACTCAGCTATTAGCTCTCTGGGTTCATCTGAGGTAAATAGAGGAAAGTCCTCAACAGGAATCCTTCTCCCCCTAACCTCTTCAGAGTTAGTTTTCCTTGGTTTCTCAGATAAATCTTCAACCAATTTCATCCTTCTCAGAGTTAAGCCATTTATCTCAGAGCCAATGATAAAGTTCAGATCTTCTGTCAGCCCAGCCTCTTGCAGATGCGCCACAAGTTGGTTTTCTACCAGAATATCTGAAATCAGTCTTCCCATAGGAATCCATGATCTGACTTTTCCAGTTTTATCTCTTGCTGTTTCCCTTGTTTCCTTGACATGAGATACCAGATGATTGAACAACAGATAAGGAAGATCAATCTGAATGTTTTGATGCAAACAGTACATGAAGTAAAGTTGTTCAGCATTAACATAGTCAGATGAGTTTGAGGAGGGTCTGTGAAAAATGGTGTTCAAGAAAATCTTAGCCCAAATCTTGTAAGTGGGTTTCAAAAACTTAACCTTCTTACAAGGTTCACCAGTAGTGCAGATTTCTTGACAAACATCCTTCAGGTCTTCACGCGCAGAAGATAGAGAGGTTACTCCATCAGTTGCCTTGAAACCTATAAGTTTCCTGATCAGATTTTCAGTGATAACAATCTTCTTACCCAGCACAGAAGAATGAACGAACTTTGGAGTAGCGAATGCATGGATCCAAAACTCCTTCACTAACTTTGGATACACAGGACCCATCAGCCTATCAAAGTAACCATCCCAGCCTTGTGCCTTGATTGAAGGAACCAGATCAAACCCATTATCAGCAAGGTCTTCCAAATCCACGAAACTTTCACATAACACTTCTAGAGAATCAACAGGAGTCAGAAGAGTGCGTACTGGTTCAATGATAGTGGTAGAATCTTTGGTAGTAACTGCTTTTGATGTGGATGCCATTGTTGATGAAGAAGAAGGAGATGACGGTTTCTGGGTTCGTTTAGGGTTTGAGAAGAGAGAGAACAACAGACAAAAGCGCATATGTGTTGAGAATGTGAAAAGTGTGAATGTGTTGTGAGAGTGGTTTATATAGAAAAATAAAACACGCATGGGAAACACAACAGACATACATAGGACACATACGCACGTTTGCATTTAATGAAAAGTAATCATTTTTAATTATGATATGACATTTGGGGGGAAAATCAAGACAGATTGAGATTTTCAAAGCAATACCTTAAACGTCATAGTCAGTAGGTGTACTCCATCTTTTCAGATTCTGAGTGACACGTGTTTGCTTTGCATGTGATTCTGTAACTCTTAAGAAATGAAACGTTTTCAACTTTCAGATCCTCTGAGATGGTCAGTACAGAGTTTCACACAAAAATAAATCACAGATAAATTAAATAAGCAAAACAGATGAAATACTTCAGAGTGTTAAACACTTAGCATCTGAGAAGTAGACTCTGAGAAATATTACTCTGGACAAAAATCCATACAAATATTTTTCAGAATAAACTTAAACCTATCTTCAGCAAGGGGTTTTGTGAAAATATCTGCCCATTGATGATCTGTATCAACAAAGGCTAAATTTATTACACCCTTCTGAACATAGTCTCTGATGAAGTGATGTTTAATCTCTATATGTTTAGCCTTAGAGTGTAAAATTGGATTTTTGGATAAACATATAGCTGAAGTATTGTCACAGAAGATAGAAAGATTACTCTCATAGATTTGATAATCTTCTAGTTGACTCTTCATCCAGAGCATCTGAGTGGAACACCCAGCAGCAGCAATGTATTCTGCCTCTGTGGTTGATAGTGCAATTGTTGGTTGCTTCTTGCTGTACCATGAGATCAGATGACTTCCAAGAAACTGACAGCTTCCAGAAGTACTTTTGCGCTCAACTCTATCTCCAGCATAGTCAGCATCACAGAATCCAACTAGTGAATATTTGTCAGATCTTCTGTAACACAAACCAACATTAGCAGTACCTTTCAGATACCTTAGAATCCTCTTAACAGCAGTTAAGTGTGATTCTCTAGGATCTGATTGGAATCTAGCACATAAACAAACACTAAACAGAATGTCTGGTCTAGAAGCAGTCAAATAAAGAAGAGATCCTATCATACCTCTGTAGAGTTTCTGATCTACCTTCTTACTTACCTCTTCCTTACCTAGAGTGCTTGTAGGATGCATTGGAGTCTTTGCCATTTTGCTATCCAGCATGTTAAACTTCTTCAGAAGCTCTTTAACATACTTCGTCTGATGTATGTAGGTGCACTCTGGAGTCTGATTTACTTGGATTCCCAGAAAGAATTTCAGTTCTCCCATCATGCTCATCTCAAATTCTTCCTGCATACATTTAGCAAACTCCTTTCCAAGCATAATATTTGTTGATCCAAAAATAATATCATCTACATAAATTTGACAAATCAACAAATCTTTCTTAATGGTTTTACAAAATAGTGTGGTATCCACTTTTCCTCTGATGAAATCCTTCTTAAGAAGAAAATTACTCAACCTCTCATACCAAGCTCTGGGAGCTTGTTTTAGTCCATAAAGAGATTTTTTTAGTTTGTAAACATGATCTGGAAAATTTTCATTTTCAAAACCAGGAGGTTGGTGGACATACACTTCCTCTTCTATAATTCCATTAAGAAAAGCACTTTTAACATCCATCTGATAAAGAGTGATGTTATGTTGTGCAGCAAATGAAATAAGCAAGCGTATAGACTCTAACCTTGCAACAGGAGCATATGTTTCTGTGTAGTCTATGCCTTCTTGTTGACTGTAGCCTTGAGCAACCAGTCTTGCTTTGTTCCTTTCAACTTCTCCTTTTTCATTCAGTTTATTTCTGAAAACCCATTTTGTTCCAATAACATTGAAACCTTTAGGTCTTGGAACCAGATCCCAGACTTCATTCCTTGTGAATTGATTCAGCTCCTCTTGCATAGCTAAAATCCATTCATTATCTTCCAGAGCCTCATCAACAGATGAAGGTTCTATAATTGACACTAAGCCACAGAAGGAAGATTCAGAAGTTCTGAGAAATGCTCTTGTCCTTATTGGATCATCTTTCTTTCCAATTATCACATCCTCTGGATGAGAAGCTTTCATTCTGGAAGAAGATCCTCTGACTGTTGGTCTTTCAGAAATATGCAGATTGTCAAGTTGGGAAGTTAAAGGTGTAGCATCTGGATTTTCTTCAGAGTCTTTGTCTTTAGTCTTGTTTGCCTCTGAGCCTTCAGAGTCTGTGAGAATAACTTCTCTATCTGCAAAACTTTCAACTTGCTTTGGCTTTTCAGAGCCAAGCTTATCATCAAATCTAACATGAATAGATTCTTCCACAATCTGTGTTTCAGTATTGAATACTCTGTAGCCTTTAGAGCGTTCAGAATAACCAAGCATGAAACACTTCTGTGCTTTGGAATCAAACTTGTTTAGATGATCTTTAGTGTTAAGCATATAACAAATACATCCAAATGGATGAAAATAAGCAATGTTGGGCTTTCTGTTTCTCCACAATTCATAGGGAGTCTTTTCCAGAAGAGGTCTTACAGACACTCTGTTCTGAATATAACATGCTGTATTTATTGCTTCTGCCCAAAAATGTTTTGCCAGATTTGTCTCGTTGATCATGGTTCTGGCCATTTCTTGCAATGTTCTATTTTTCCTCTCTACAACTCCATTTTGTTGTGGAGTTCTAGGACAGGAGAAATCATGTGCAATTCCCTTTTCAGAAAAATATTTTTCAAAATATTTGTTTTCAAATTCGCCACCATGATCACTTCTGACTTTAATAATTTTGCATTCTTTTTCAGTCTGGACTTGATTGCAGAAGTCAATGAACACAGAATGAGACTCATCCTTGTGTTTTAGAAACTTTACCCATGTCCATCTGCTGTAGTCATCTACAATGACTAACCCATACTTCTTGCCTCTGATGGATGCAGTTTTCACTGGTCCAAACAGATCAATGTGAAGTAATTCCAATGGTCTAGAGGTGGAAACAACATTTTTTGGTTTAAAATGGGATTTTGAAAATTTACCCTTTTGACATGCGCCACACAGAGCATCTGAATTGAACTTCAGATTAGGGAGTCCTCTGACCAGATTGAGTTTATTAATCTGAGATATACGTCTCATATTAATATGTCCCAATCTTCTATGCCAGACCCATTGCTCATCATTCACAGATAAAAGGCATTTTACATTTTGAACTTTAAGTTCTGAAAGATTAATTTTGTAAATGTTGTTTTTCCTCTTTCCACTGAATAAGGTTGAGCCATTCTTTTGACAAACAGCTTTGCAACATTTTTGATTAAAGATGATATCATAACCATTGTCACTTAATTGGCTTATGGACAATAGATTATGTTTCAATCCTTCAACTAACAGAACATTAGAAATAGAGGGTAGGTTACCATTACCTATCGTACCAGAGCCAATGATCTTGCCCCTCTGGTTCCCTCCAAATTTCACGTCCCCTCCAGATCTAAGTTCCAGGCTTTGGAACATAGACCTTTCGCCCGTCATATGTCGCGAGCATCCAGAGTCCAGGTACCATGATTGGTGTCTGGATTTTGCTGCTAAGGATATCTGCAACAGGTATTATTTTGCTTTTAGGTACCCAGATCTTTTTGGGTCCTTTGGGGTTAGATGTTCTGCGGTTTTGCCTAAACTTCTGTTTTTCAACATAGTGTTTATTCTGGCTAACCCTTGGCTTAAACACATAAGTACTCTTTTCAGAGCTTGTATGTTTAATATCATTCAGATGACCAAACTTGAAATGAGAATACAGAGGAGTCTTCTTGATGAAGAGTTTATCAACAGACTTTGGATTGCTTCCAGAGGAGGATTCACATCCAATGCCTCTTCTGTTGTTCCCACTAACACCATAGATCATAGAAGCCATTTTGCTTCTGTCTATGCTTTTAGTGAGAAATCTTCTAAAACTGGAGTCATATTTTTCTAAAATATTTTCACTGGACTCTGTTTCAGTATCAGATTCTTGTTGAGTTGTTTCTAAATCATTTTTGAGTTTTAAATTTATTTCTTTCTGCTCAACAAGTTCTGTTCTCAGAAGATTAATCTCAGATTCAAGATTGCTTTTCAGCTTCTTGTATTTGAGTTTAATCTTGCTGTAGCTTTCCATCATGTCAGATAAACTTTCAACAAGTTCAGCTCTGGAGAGTTCAGAAAATACCTCTTCAGAGTCAGAGTCTGATTCTGACTCAGATTCAGATGATGACGTTCCTTCATCTTGATCATCTGTGTTGGCCATCAGCGCAACATTTGCACATTCTTCCTCAGATTCAGAAGATGATTCAGATTCATCTGAGTCATCCCATGTAGCCATCAGAACCTTTTTCTTTTTGTCAAACTTCCTTTTGGGTTTTTCCTTTTGAAGTTTGGGACATTCACTCTTGTAGTGTCCAGGTTCTTTACATTCAAAACAAGTGATCTCTTTCTTGCCAGATCTTCTGTGTCCAGAAGATTCTTTCTTTTGATCAGATCTTCTGAAGTTGTTGAACTTCTTCCCTTTGTGCTTCCAGAGTTTGTTGATCCTTCTGGACAGCATTGATAGTTCATCTTCTTCTTCAGAAGAAGATTCCTCAGAGCTTTCTTCATTAACCTGCAAGGCTTTAACAGATTTGTTAGATTTAAAAGCTAAGGATTTACCTTTATCTTTCTTCTGGGGTTCATCTTCCTCCAGCTCAATCTCATGACTTCTCAAAGAACTGATGAGTTCTTCTAGTGAGATTTTGTTCAGATCCTTGGCCAGCTTCAATGCAGTCACCATAGGTCTCCATCTGGTAGGAAGACTTCTGATGATCTTCTTGACATGATCAGATGTTGAGTAGCCCTTGTCCAGAACTTTCAACCCAGCTGTTAGAATCTGAAATCTGGAAAACATAGTCTCAATGTTCTCAGATTCTTCCATTTTGAACGCTTCATACTTCTGTATAAGCGCCAGAGCCTTTGTTTCTTTCACCTGAGAATTTCCCTCATGAGTCATTTTGAGAGACTCAAACATATCATGAGCAGTTTCTCTGTTGGTAATCTTTTCATACTCTGTATGAGAGATTGCATTCAGAAGTATGGTTCTGGCTTTGTGATGATTCTTGAATTCTTTCTTCTGCTCCTCAGTCATTGATTTTCTATCAATCTTTTTGCCATCCTTAGTAGGATGTTCATACCCATCAATGACTAAGTCCCAGAGATCAGCATCATACCCCAAGAAAAAACTTTCAAGTCTATCCTTCCAATAATCAAATTTTTCTCCATCAAACATTGGAGGTTTGGTGCTGATTCTGTCTCCTTCATATTTGTTGCTTGATGTAGGAATATCACCCATATTAGCAACCAAATAAATAACAGAGTATTTTTCTCACTGGATCTTTATCTGTCACGGTTAAGCGAATGCACACTCAGAACCGGAGCTCTGATGCCAACTGAAGGTGAGAAAATACTTAGAAGGGGGGGGTTGAATAAGTATGACAGAAAATAATCAAAGATAAAAACACAAGTATTTTTATCCTGGTTCGTTGAACTCAACTACTCCAGTCCACCCTTTTCAAGAGTGATTTGCCTTTCTCAACAAGGACTTAATCCACTATTCAAATCAACTGATTACAAATAGCACACCTAAGAACAACTGTTCTTAGTCTTCTTAAGAGCTACTGATCTAACCTAGATCCTCTTAAGGAAAACTTTCTTTACAAATTAATGTAATACAATGAAAGAGTAAGAATTGCTTCTATGAAAGCTATAAACACAACTGTGTTATTTCTCTAAGTTTAGAACAATGTATGAACAGTGAAGAATATGAAAGCTTTGAGCGTGAGAGAGTTCTTGTCAATATTGTTGTAATTCTTGGCACTTGAAGAATGAGCTATGATGTCCTTTATATAGCCACTTGAATATTGGAGAGAATATTTTACCGTTAGAGAAAATATTTCCAATATCAAAATAGTACTGTCCTTTGTACTATTACAGCAGAGAGACGGCGCACAAAATGTGGGTGTAGCAATTGTCTGCTGAGCTGTGATTTAACTATATCAGGAATGTACCAGAGGAATAATCTTCTTTGCAGAGAATTTTGTCTATCCCAATTAAGGAAAGATTTGCTGGCATATTCCAACGGATATATTAAAATATTCTTCTTCAAATAATTCAGATCAACAATCAATATCAGAGTCTTCAGTCTTCAGAACCTTCTGGAAACTTCAGAGCCTAATATGTTCTTCAGATGTTGATGAATCAGAGTCTGGTGCAGCTGTGTGCTTGAAGCGTAACATGCTCTTAGATCAGAGTCTTCACTCAGATCAGAGTCTTCTCTCATTCAGAGTCTCTTCACTCAGAGTCTTCTCTTATTCAGATTCTTGATAATACATGCAGCGTGTTGTATCTTCAGAATCTTGATAACTAAGCTCTTATACTTCAGATTCTTCTAATCTTCAGATGCTCTTGAGCCATTCAGAATTCATTGTTCACATCAAATTTGCTCTTTAAGATTAAAATCTTTTGTGCCTGTAGAAAACAGTTTAGAACAAATTTAGAGAGTATAATTCTTGTATACAAATTATCATTAATGTTATCATCAAAACATAGAGATATTACTGAGACACAATCTGTGCTCTTACAGTTCCTTCATCATCTTGTTATTCAAATTAGAACCATTATCAGTAATGATCCTCTAGGGTATTCCATATCGACGGATAATGTCCATTTTGATAAACCGGTTTACGACTTGCTTCGTGACATTGGCGTAAGAGGCTGCTTTGACCCATTTGGTGAAATAGTCAATGGCTACTAAGATGAAACGATGTCCATTGGATGCGGTTGGCTCAATCTTTCCAATCATATCAATGCCCCACATGGAGAAAGGCCATGGGGATGACATGACATTCAAAGGACAAGGTGGCACATGAATCTTGTCGGCATAAATCTGACATTTATGGCACTTCTTGGTGTATTTGAAGCAATCTGATTCCATAGTTAACAAATAATAGCCCGCTCTTAATAATTTTAAAGACATGGCATGCCCACCTGCATGTGTTCCAAAGGCACCTTCGTGGACTTCTTCCATAAGCAAACCTGCTTCTTTTTCATCCACACATCTTAGTAGCACCAAGTCAAAGTTTCTCCGATAGAGTACACCGTCTGGATTCAGATAGAAGTTACCAGATAATCTTCTCAAGGTCTTCTTATCCCGAGCTGATGCCCCAGGCGGATATTCTTGGTTCTTGAGAAAGTTCTGGATGTCATAAAACCACGGTTTACCGTCAGAAGCTTCTTCTATTGCGAAAACAGAAGCCGGCCTGTCGAGGCGTGAGATGACAATTCTCGGTGCATCATTCCAGAAGTTTACTTTGTACATCGAGGACAATGTAGCCAAGGCATCAGCCATCTGATTTTCTGCCCTCGGTACATGGTGAAACTCTACTCGGTCAAAGAAAGGTAGCAATCTTCTGGCGTAATTCATGTAAGGGATCAGGTTAGGCTGGCGGGTCTCCCATTCTCCCTTGATCTGGTTTACCACCAAAGCTGAATCTCCATAGATATCAAGGTTCTTGATCCTCGAGTCAATTGCTTCTTCGATACCCATGATGCACGCTTCGTATTCAGCCTCATTGTTGGTGCATGGGAATGTTAGTCTTGCAGTGAATGGTATATGGGAGCCATGGGGAGTCGTAATGATTGCCCCAATCCCGCTACCGTAGGAGTTAACAGCACCGTCAAAGATTAATTTCCACTGGGAACCCAACTCTGGACCTTCGTCTGGCAACGGCTCATCACAATGCTTCATCTTTAAATACATAATGTCCTCATCAGGAAAATCAAACTTCATTGACTGGTAGTCATCGACTGGTTGCTCTGCGAGATGTTCTGACAGGACACTTCCTTTAATAGCTTTTTGAGGCACATACTGGATGTCGTATTCTGTCAGAACCATCTGCCATCTAGCAATCCTTCCTTATAGTGCTTTCTTTTCGAATACGTACTTAATAGGATCCATCTTTGAAATTAAAATGGTTGTATGGTTTAGCATATACTGTCTTAGACATTTGGCGGCCCAAGCGAGTGCGCAACAAGTTTTCTCCAACATTGAGTATCTGGATTCACAGTCTGTGAACTTCTTACTCAAGTAGTAAATTGCATGCTCTTTTCTTCCAGTCTCGTCGTGCTGACCGAGAACACAACCCATGGAATTCTCAAGAACTGTTAAGTACATTATCAACGGTCTTCCAGCCACCGGAGGTATCAGTATTGGAGGTTCTTGTAGATACTCTTTTATCTTCTCAAACGCTCTCTGGCAATTCTCATTCCAGATAATCGCCTGATCCTTTTTCAATAGCTTAAACAATGGCTCACAAGTGGATGTGAGGTGAGATATGAATCTTGCGATGTAGTTCAATCTACCTAAGAAGCCACAGACCTCCTTCTCGGTCTTTGGCGCTGGCATTTCTTGAATTGCCTTGATCTTCACAGGATCGACCTCAATACCTTTCTCACTGACAACGAACCCCAACAGCTTTCCTGACCGTACGCCAAAAGTACACTTATTCGGGTTCAACCTCAATTTGAACTTTCTCAACCTCTCAAACAACTTTAGAAGATTCACCAGGTGCTCCTCCTCCGTTTGGGATTTCGCAATCATATCATCGACATAGACCTCAATCTCATGATGAATCATATCATGAAAGAGAGTGACCATTGCTCGCTGATAAGTTGCCCCTGCGTTCTTCAACCCAAAAGGAATTACTTTATAACAAAACGTCCCCCAAGGCGTGATGAAAGTCGTCTTCTCCATGTCTTCCGGTGCCATCTTGATTTGGTTATATCCAGAGAAACCGTCCATGAAGGAAAACACTGAGTATTGTGCGGTGTTATCAATGAGAACGTCAATATGGGGGAGCGGGAAATCATCTTTTGGGCTCGCTCTATTCAGGTCCCTATAGTCAACACACATCCTGACTTTGCCGTCCTTTTTAGGCACAGGCACGATGTTAGCGACCCAAGGAGGGTAGTTGGTCACAGCAAGAAATCCAGCATCTAGTTGCTTCTGGACTTCTTCCTTGATCTTCACTGCCATATCTGGCCTGGTTCTTCTCAGTTTCTGCTTGATAGGAGGACACGCTTCATCCAAAGGCAGGCGATGAACTACAATATCTGTGTCGAGTCCGGGCATATCTTCGTATGACCAAGCAAAGACATCCTTATACTCTTGGAGTAACTCAATCAATCTTTGCTTGATATCATTCTGCAGCGCAACCCATACTCTGACCTCCTTTTTATCCTCTTCTGTTCCCAGGTTGACGACTTCAACTTCCTCCTGATGAGGCAGGATAACCTTCTCCTCTTGTTTTAACAGTCTGGCAAGCTCTTCGGGCAGGTCTTCGTTTTCGTCAATCTCTCCTTCCGCTTGAAATATCGGATTGTCAAAGTCACACCGAGTCATAGACGAGTCTGAATCGGTGGTATCTGAAATGTGCAACCTGTAATGATGATGATTTTATGCTTAAATGATATGCAAACAAATAAAAATAAACCACAATGCCATTTTATTGTTGTAAATAAAAATAAGAAAACCAAGGATCACAAATTTTTGAATGAAAAGACGCTTTTTGATTGATAATGATAAAAGGGTTGTTCACACACATAAAAGATAAGGCCCAACAAATAAAGACCACTATGCCCCGGGCAGAGCACATGGAAATACATTAATCAAAACAAAACAATTACTCTTCATAAGTCACAGTGATAACTTCTTCCATGGTCCAATTCTTTAAGCCTTGGCCGGGGACGCATGGCTGGATCCATGCATCCATGTCACAGTCACTATCTCCTTCTTTGTCAGATATGGCGTTGATCTCTTCGAACACCACCCCAGCACTGGTGAATTGAACAGGTCCTTTGTAGCGAGGAGCGCTTGAAGAAGATGCGTATGGGTTGTACCCTACTACGAACTTGTCTTGTTTGTTGGGGACGCTTATCATCTCCCCCCATCCTTTCGCTGATCCAGACTTCACCACAGCTTGGGCTTCCTTGTAGGATGACATAGCAACTTCTGGCGCCTTGGCTTCAACTGTTGCCTTCTCTTTGATTTGGACGGTCTCAAAGGCTTGGCACAGGATTTCGTGAATTTCACCATCGACCTCCACATACTTGAATGAGGACAGATGGCTTACCATGATGTCTTCCTCACCACAAACAGTCACAATGTTATCACCCACCATATACTTCAGCTTTTGGTGTAGGGTTGACATTACCGCTCATGCTGAGTGTATCCACGGCTGACCCAAGAGACAGCTATATGCCGGCTGGATATCCATTATATAGAAAACCGCATCAAAAACCTCAGGACCGACTTGAATTGGCAAGGTTAGCTATCCAAACACGGACCTCCTTGTCCTATCAAAAGCTCTGACCACCATATCGCTTGGCGTACATATTATCCATCGAGTGTCTAGCTTCATGAGGGCTTTCTTGGGTAGTACATTTAATGACGACCCAGTTCTACCAATACATGAGACAAAACGACACCTCTACATTCCATAGAGATATGCAGAGCCAAGTTATGATTCCTTCCTTTCGGTGTCAAATCACGGTCAGTGAATCCCAAACCATTCCCTGCATTGACATGGGCCACTACTCCTTCCAACTGATTGACGGATATTTCTTGTGGCACATAAGCATTATCCAAGACTCTGAGCAAAGCGTTCCTATGAGCCTCAGAACATAACAGTAACGACAAGATAGAAAATTTTGAAGGCGTCTGTTGTAGATGATCCACGATCTTATAGTCGCTCTTTCTTATTAAGCGCATGAACTCTTCTGCGTCTTTCGGCACGACTTCTTTTTCTCCAGCCTGAGAGCTTTCCTCCGCTACTACCTTCCCTTTACCCTTATCAGCTCTTTCTGCACTTACTTCGGGAGGTGCAAATATCCTCCCACTTCGAGTCATTCCCCCGGTTCCCACCAAGTTGTCAACTGAGTCCAAAGGCAAGCTTTTTAATTCCTGCTTCTGTCCATTGCAGTAGACTTCCGCTCCATAGTTCCAAGGGATCGCCTTGGAGTTTTCATAAGGTATAGGTCCTGCCTTCGTAAAGATGATGGTAGGTCGCGCTGGTGGCGTAGAAATAGTGATTGTTTTGTAAGGGATAGAGATGGTGGCCACCTCATCCTCTTTCTTACTGACTATCTTCTCATTCTTTTTCTCACAGATCTTGTCAAACTACAGAACACCTTCGTTTATCATACACTGTATATAACTCTTCAAACTCTCACACCCTTTAGGATGGGCGGCACAATTTTCACAATCCTTTTCACACCCGGGAAACACCCCACCTTCTAACAACTTGCATTTTACAAAACTTAAAGGAGTCTTCAATTCTTCAACGTCACATACCAGATCTAAATCCTCCCCTTCAACAACAGCATTTACTCTACCTGCTCCATGATTTGGCATAGGGTTCTGATCAACATTCGGCGCATCATGGTTGAAATTAATGGCCCTACTATCAACAAGGTCTTGTACCTTGTTCTTGAAGGCTTTGCAATTATCAATATGATGGCCGGGAGCGCCAGAGTGGAAGTCACACCTAGCATTGGCGTCATACCCGGGTGGTGGTGAGCCATTAAGAGGGGCCATCGTCCTTTTCTGGACCAACTGCAATTGCAATAAGTGTTGTAGTAGCTGAGAGTAAGGCATTGGTGGTGCGTCAAAGTGCCTATCTACCATCCTTCTTCGGTCTTGATATGGTCTTGGCGCGTAATTCTGTTGTTGTGGTTGTTGTCGTTGCTGTTGACGTGGTTGTTGCTGAGGTTGTACTGCCGGGATGGCAATACTAGCTACTTGTGGTTGTTGTTGATAGTACGGTCGTGGGCGATATTGATTCTGATTCTGGTTCCAATTTTGATTCTTAAAACCTGATATTGCGTTTGTCTCATTCTCCTTTCTTTTAATACCAAAGTTCTTTCTTCCACCTCCAGATGAGGTCCCTTCTCCAACTTGTATTTTACCCAATTTAATCCTATTTTCTACTCTCTCGCCTGTGATGATCAGATCTGAGAAACTTCCAGACATGTTGCTTATCAACTTCTCATAATACACACCAGGTAGTGTAGCTACAAACAAGTCGATGAGTTCTCTCTCCACCATTGGAGGTTGAACCCTTGCAGCAAACTCACGCCACCTCTGGGCGTACTCCTTGAATCCTTCATTGTTCCTTTGTGATAGGTTCTGTAATTGTACACGATTCGGTGCTAGGTCACTGTTATACTGGTAGTGTTTGACAAAAGCTTCTGCCAAATCCTTCCAACTTCTGATATGGACCGGCTCCAGTCCCATATACCATTCTAAAGATGGACCTGACAAGCTATCTTGAAAGAAGTGCATCAGTAACTTCTCATCATCGGAGTATGCAGACATTCTTCGGAAATAGGAGTGAAGATGCACCCTTGAACATGTTGTTCCTTTGTATTTCTCGAAATCTGGCACTTTGAACTTTGGAGGAATCCTAAGTCCCGGAATCAATTCCAGATTAGACATGTTAAGACCCATAGTATTCTGGCCTTCAAGAATGCTTCTCATATTTTCTTCGATTGCATCGAACCTTCTATTAGCGTCAGATCGTAATCCTGCCCCAAGGTCTCCCATGGAGAAGACGTCATCTTGCTCATCTTGGTTCCACTGAGGACCATTATTAACAGGCACGGCGCCCGCCGCAACTGGGATGGGAATTCCATCTTGGTTTTCTCCACCCGGAATATTGACTACAGTTGGACCACCATTGGCCTGCGAAGCGCTACCATTAGCCGGAGAAGGAACAGCAGTAGTTCCTCCATGCAAAACACCACTGCCATCCACTCGAGCTATCAATGGTTGAACCAGAGTTCTCAATTGTTCCTGCCCATTGACTACCCCTTGCATTGTTTCCATGAATTGCATCATCTTTTCCCTAAACTCCTGCAACTCTTGTTGTACTTGATCCATGACTCAAGTTGAGAAGTCAGCTTGCTCTTTCTCTTTCCTTCTGAAATTGCAAGCGGTATGAGGTCGGGTTTTAGGGAATGCAAACATGATGCGTGGGTATATGCAATGCTTGAATGATGTTCAAGGGACTTTCAAGATTTATGATTATCAATGGTATTATGGAACTATAAATAAATAGTAAAGAATGCATAATTTAAGCCAAAAAGCAAACTTTCATTAATTTTGAGGGAAGATTCAATACAACTGATTGTTCAATAAGCTGCAAAATAAAAACTCATGCTACAAGGAAATACTGAATGAACTAAAACTCTTTCTTTCGGAGACGTTCTTCAAGCTTTTTTGTCTCGAACATGAATCTTCTAACCATTTGGTCGCAGAGCCGGATAAAGTGATGGATGGAAGGAGGAATATCATTTCCTTCCAAGTCTTGAATTGCGCTTTCCAACCTCCATGGGATATCACGGATCATAAGGTTGCAATGCTCCACTAGATTGTTATACCTAGCGCGACACATGTCTAGGGTCGGCTGGTAATAACGAAGAGAATCCTCATATGTATCCAAAAGTTCATTGAGTTGAGCTTCCTTCTTCAACCATAGTGAACTATTCCTTTGCAGGGCCTCGAAACGGTCTTTCCACAAGGTGGTTGTTTCCTGAGCGGTCTTCAGTTCTGAGCATTTGTTGTGCCATACATTAGAGGTGAAATATGTAGCTCTCAATGCTTCTTCTTTGAGTTGTCGCTCGCTTTCGGCTAGAATTAAGGCACCCCTCAACTCCTTTTCAAGGACATCAATATCGGCCTCAAGTTCCTCCCTTGTCTTCTTTTTTTCAGCAGAGGCTAACTCGAAGAATCTCCACGCTTTATCACAAGAGGCCTTGGTTTCCTTTAGGCGTTGCCGGAGGGCTTTTACCGATGCATCGGCTCCTTCATAACCTTCTTGATACCTGACCCTCAAATCTGCTTCTAGCTTCAGCTTCTTGCTACTCTCAGCCGTTCGGTCTTGTTCGAACTCCACTTTCCTCTTATATTGGCCATTCTTCACTCCTGCTTGGTGAACCTCAGCCTGAAGGTCTTGCTTTTCCTTTGTCAACCTTTCTATCACTAGCTTTAGTTTCTCAGACTCCTCCATGGATACATGAGTGGGAGCAGGTGGTTCTTCTCACATGGATGGTTCGGAGGGAAATGGAAGCAACCTTTCGGCCACTCTAGCTTGCAACCATCGGTTGTAGGGCTCCTTAGCCACACAGTTCTTCGCCTTTAACTCTTTCCTCCCCTTCGTATGAACCTTGGCCCACGCTTTAACAATATTCCTGACAAACGCGGGATCGTCTGTTGTGGCTAGCAAACAGAAACTCTGAACCTCCTCTACTTCGGGCTCATCTTCCATAGCATAGCCCAACTGACGCAACGCCATGACAGGGTTGTAGTTGATGCACCCAACCCTACTGATTGGAGGTACATTACCAAAATTCCCACAACTAAAGATGATCTCCACGTTGTAATACTCATGAGAGTACCCAGCAATATCACTGGCCTCTAGAGACATAATGCGTTGAGGCCATTTCAGTTTCTTCTTGTTTTCCACAAACGGCCCTTTCTTCGGCAGGTGGGAAGCATACCATTTGAACAGTAGATGAGAACAGCATTGGACCATTCCTGTCTTCTTTTCACTTCTCGAATGAATGGAGTGGTAAACATCAGCGAGGAGGGTAGGGATAGGATTCTTTTGCATGAAGAGAATGATAGCAGTGATGTCTATGAAGTTGTCCACATTTGGAAAGAGGACAATCCCATAAATCATTAGAGCAACGACAATACCAAAACCTTCCCAATCCCCATTGGTCTTGTACTAATCGGCTTTATCTAGCAAAAACCTCACAGGAAAGCCTTGAGTACCTCCCTTATTGGTTAGAACATCTTTAACCTCTTCCTCGGTCATACGGAGAGTGAGAGCAATGACAGAAGACTTTGGCTCTTCTTCTAGGCCGGTATAAATAGGTTGATCCTTGATGTTGATATTCAAAAGGTGAGAATATTCTTCAAGAGTAGGAGCCAACTGATAATCTGGAAAGGTGAAGCATCTGAGAGGCGCATCATAAAATTGAACCATAGCGAACAAAGCCCATGTGTCGACCCCAGAATGGAGAAGGTCAAGAAATTTCCCATATTTCCCTTGAAAGTTAATTTTGATAGCTTTTGGCACATCAATCAAAAGATCTTGGATTGGTCCCAACTTCGCTTCTCTGAACTTTAAGGAATTTGTACTTCTTTTCCTTTGATCATTCATCTTGTTCTTCAATACCTATGTTAATCACAGTCTCTTAAGTCCCTTGATATGCAACAATGTTATGAAATGCAATGCTTTATGGATGCATATGAGAATGGAAACACATGGATCAAAGTCACAGATCCTGCAGGGTATTGTAACAAAATATCTCTCACCACGGGTGGGCAATCTACTGGTTTATGAGAAGGCATCCCAAAAGGCTTTTAAACAAAGTCCCATGCACTAACCCTCAAAAGTTTTCCATCATAACGACTACTCGTAAGACGGTAATCCCTTCAAAAGGATGAACACAGAGTTATGTTTTAGTAACCTTTTGGAATAAGGTTCTACAAGAGGTCCTCAGAATCACGGAATCCCACGTTGGAAATAAAACGCCGTTACGACTACACGTAGGACATAATATCTCCAACGGGGTCTCATCTGAGCGGTGGAATTCAATCCAACTCAACGAGTCCTACGTCTCGCAAATCAGAAAGAAACCACCTCCTAATCTTAGTGTATACTCGAAAGCTCGGGTAGAAAGCTTTATCCTCACAAACCATCCCAATAGACCCAACAAGTTAGAAAGAAACACAATAAAATAAAATAAAACATAAAATCAAATAAAGCACAAATGCAACAAATAAACTAGGTTTCGCTTGCTAGGCATCCCCAGCAGAGTCGCCAGCTGTCGCTACTCGAAAAATACGCGCAACGACGGGGAGGGCGAAAAGGAAAAGGACTGAAGAGTCGCCACCGAATTTTATTTATCCCATGAGGGGAAAGGAAAATATCTAGAAAACCTCAAGAAAAGAACGGATAATATGGTCTCGCAACCAAGAACAGGTTCGGAAGCCGGTTATGCGAAGGAAAGGTATTAGCACCCCTCGCATCCATCGTACTCGATGGGAACCATTTGTTTGTCGTGTGTGATTTATTTGCTTTAAAAATTATGCTATAAAAGAGTGTTCCAAAGGATAGAGGGAAAGGTTAGAAATTGGGAAAAGAGAGATAACAGGGGAAGGAAGGGAAAGAACGGACTCGGTAGAACTTCGCGGTCCTAGGCCTATGTATTCTCAACAGATATGAGAAAATCAGAGTCGGCGTAGTTCGGGGAACTACAGATATGGGGGGAATGTGCTCGGCAAGGATTGTGGCCCTTGTGCCTACGTATCTTTACTTGAACAAAGTAAAGAATCAGAGCAGTCGTAGTTCGGCCTACGATTTGTTGTTGTTTTTATGGATGATGCTATCGTACGCATTCTAGCAGTTAGGTGTAATCGATGCTCGCTCGTTGGAGACTTAGGCATTACCTGTTTGCGGTAGAACGGACGTATCATATCCTTTTCGAAAGATAAGTTTTCGCCATGCGAGGCAAGATGTCACATTTGATTTGTTGAATTATTTTTTAGGGGCGGGATAGGTCCTCGGATAGTAACCCCTACGGGTAGTACCCAATTCTTTATCTCAAAGTTTTTGTTATGAAAGGGTGTGGCGAACATAGCGTCTTCGTATTGAAAGACGAGTATCAAAACCACACACACTACAGTGAGCGTTTCGACACTCGGAGAGGAAGAAGTCTACACTTAATCCTCTCTCTTTAGTTCAATACAAGGAGAACTTCATTCTCTTTTTAAAGTGTTTTTGGTTTTGAATGGTAAGTGCTTTTGCGACAAAGAACCCTACGGTAAACGTCAGCACTCGGGATAGGAGAAGGTCTACGCCTAACCACTCCACGACCATTCAAGTTTTTGTTACGAAAAGAAGTTTAAAAATGCGTTCGGTACGGGACCGAGGTTTTTAGGTGACAAAGGTTGCGGGAGGAATTTATGGAAAGAGATAGGTGGAAGGAGTCGCGTCTTCGTATTGAAAGACGAGTGTCTAAACCACCCACACTACAATGAGCATCTCGACACTCGGAGAGGAAGAAGTCTACACTTAATCCCCTCTCTTTAGTTCAATACAAAGTGAACTTTATCCTTTTGTTAAATATGGTGAATTGGCTTAACAATCGTTTGAGAAAATCCGCTTGACGTTGGGTCAAGGGTTTAATTGCTTAAAAAGGCTTGAGGTGAGGCGATCAAGGTCGATGGCGACGCACAAGGCAATCGGCTTACAAGGTCAAAAATGGCTCGATGAGAATCGAGAGTTTGTTTTTTGAAAATAGTCTTTTAGAAACAAAAGGTAAAAACAATGACCAACAATAAATATTCACAAAAACCATACCAAACACAACGGGTTAATCGGCTAAAAAAAACAAAAACAAAACAAACAAAAAAATGGCACGAAGTGCCATTAAGGAGTTCGCCGTGCGAACTCCTTGAGAATAATTTTTGAGGTAAAAAAGTCGAAAAAACGTGAAAAATAGGGATCTGACACGGGCGGCCGTGTTGTGTGACACGGACCGTGTCACAGTTCCAGGAAACTTAGGGTTTTTGAGGCAAACAGAAGTGTGACACGGGTGGCCGTGTTGTGTGACACGGCCCGTGTCACAAGGTCTGGGAGAAAAATGATTTTTTAGGGCAAAAAGAAGTGTGACACGGGTACCCGTGTTGTGTGACACGGGTGGCAGTGTTATGTGACACGGGTGGCCGTGTTGTGAGCCCAGGGCATTTTGCACTTTGAAAAGCCACACAGAGATGCAACACGGCCCGTGTTGGGCTACTAGAAGAAAAATCCAAACTTTTCTCTTGTTTTTTTTGCTTCTTTTTGGGTTTTTTCAAAAGACTTCTTGGTTCCCCTTGGGATCTTACATGTTATAATCAATACACAATACTCAAACTCAAGGGAATAAATGACAAATGCACAATATGAAAGAAGAGAAAGAGTTTTAAGAAATGGATACCCAAGAGTTGTTTCCCTCCTTGCAAAGCCTCCACTTATTTTGGCTAGGTGTTCACTCCTCTTCACTCTATGCTTTGATGACTCTCCTTAATGGCTCCCTTGTGTTTCTTTTTTACTCTCTTCACTTTTTGCTGGTTTTTTGCTCTCTCTATTTTTCTGGTTTTCTCTCTTACTCTTTGCTCTCAATATCTCTATCTCAATCTGTTGTGAATGATAGTGAATGTCTAGTGAATGTGTTATGAATCCAATCCTTTTGTTGACAGCCCTCCTTCCCTTCTCATATCACTTTTCTGTCACCTTTTTCTGCTGTACCAAAGCAATAGCTTTTGCACAAGCTTCAACTTTCAGAATTTCCATTCTTGGCAACAATTATGGCCACTTTCTTGGTGCAGCCCTACTTTTTTCCACTTCTAGTATGCTGCTTTTGCTGCATTTCTTCTGCAGCACTCTATATTGCCTTCCAACCTTGTACCCATTGGTTGGTTGATTTGTTTGGACATACTCATGTAGTCAATGCACTACCTTTTGGACATCATTTTCAAATTCTGATTTTTTGATGTGTAGATGTATCAAATAAGCTTATAGCCTTGGTTTTGTGATATAAAATGATTTTGTGATATGATACACATTGCCACTTCTTGCATGGGGCTGTTTTGGACCATATTCAAATTGCCCATGAATGTATGCATAGCCTTGATCTTGAGATATTCCAACATTGAATTAGCTCTTAAATATTTTCCTTGCATGTTTGTAAGCACAAAGAGGACCATGTGGACTTGATGAGGCATGGGGGATACCATGGCATGAAGTTATTTTTACAAACTTGAATTAAGACTAGAAATAGCTTAATTTCCTAAGCATTACCAAGAGTTTGGATTTTGTAACAAATGTGACATTCTTGCAAATGTCATGAAATTTCTCTTTGTAATATTCTTGAATCTAGCCTTGAATTCATGAACCTTGAATTTGGAATGATGGGTCTCCCTTATGTCATTGAATTTGAAACAAATGAAGAAATGAGTCAAGCCTTGAAAGAGGGCAAATTTTGGGGTGCAACAGCTGCCCCTATTCAAGCGACTTGGTCCTGAAGGGATGAAAAGCAAACACTTTCAAACATTCGAGGTAAAAGGTGATTGAATACAAAAGAACCCAAAAATTTGTCAACCGCAAAATGAAACCTCTGACATCACCGTCAGGCACCTATATCAGGTAGAACATCTGACTTCGCCATCAGTCATCGATCAAATACAAATAACTGACCTTGCCGTCAGCTCTTAATAGCATCTAACTTCGCCGTCGGAACTTAACATCAAATCTGTGAAATCTGACCTCACCATCAATATTCAACATAATCTGTAAAAACATCTAATTGGTAGAACATCTGATCTCGCCATCAGTCCTCCATATCCTCTGATTTCTCCATCAACTTACAACATAATCTGACTTCGTCGTCAATTAAAATCATCTGACTTCGCTATTATTTCTCAAACCATTCTGACGTCGCCGTCAACCCTCTAGATGATCTGACTTCACCATCAATTCTCACATAAAATTTAGAAAGACACCTGACTTCGCTGTCAGTCCTTAACATCAAATTGGTAGGACACCTGACTTCACCGTCACCCCTCCATAATCTGACTTTGTCGTCAATGCTTTACATAATCCGACCTCGCCGTCAACTCTCAACATAACCTGACTTCGCCATCAACTCTCTTCATGATCTGACTTCGCCGTTGATTCCCAACACGGCCTGACTTCACCGTCAACTATCTTCATACTCCGACTTCATCATCAATTGTCTTCATAATTTGACTTCGTCGTCAATTCTCTTCATAATCTGGCTTCGTCGTCAAATTTTTAATAGTCTGACCTCGTCGTCAATTCTCTTCATAATCTGACTTCGTCGTCAATTCTCTTCATAATCTGAATTCGTCATCAATTTTTTTAATAATCTGACCTCGTCGTCAATTCTCTTCATAATTTGACTTCGTCGTCAATTTTTTAATAATCTGACCTCGTCGTCAATTTTTAATAGCATCTAACTTCGCCGCTAGCTATCAAAATCATTTGACTTCACCGTCACTTCATTTTGCTAAAAACGAGCATCGGACCCAAAGGTCGGCTCAACCCTAAGTTCAGAAGAACATTCGTTGATTCACCATCTGGGTGAAGAAATCCGTTGGGGAAACATGAACTTGAATAAGTAGACTCCGCTAGGGAGACCGATAAGATGGACACACTTATCAATGACCTGGCTGGAGGTCTGGATACCACGCAGGATTGAGAAATATACTGATAACTGCTGGAGATACGCTTGAAAACAAAGGGGTGGTAACATGGCTTATGTTTTACATGCATATGTTTGAATATGGCGTAATGCTCCATACGAAATGGAAATGCTACGCGTTTGGGAGGATGTTATGCATGATGCAAATGCAAAGGAAACACTTTAGCAAAATAAATGCCAAAGAGAAAGGATTAATTCTGTCGGGGAAAAGACTAGACACGTCTAGTACAAATGTTGGGGAAAACAAACCCTGGGTGGTCTTCTGAGCAAACTTCTGGGTAAAATTATTCCGCTAAGAGCAAATCCACCCTGCTGGGGATTAGACAATGAGGGAATCAACATCAACCTGTGCTTAGGGAAATGAGCAATAAAATCAACAAATACAACTTCCGCTTGAGGAATGAGTCAATGACCTAGACTCTGAGGGGAAAAGGAGCCAGTTGTTCAAACTCTATGGGGAAAACAAATTTCTGAATTCGTTCCACTGTTGAGGGATAAACCCACACCCGCTCACTGGAAACGATCCTGCTCTGCTGGAGATGTCAACCTTGACCTGCCGAGGATATCCTTTGATTGTCAAGGTTTCAAACTGCTGAGGGTGAGAACCCACTTAAACCGCACACTTCCTTTAGATGAGGAACTTCTGGAAAAGCCTCGAGGAAAGTTCTCTTGCAAATAACAAATAAACAAGTATGTTTTATGCAGTAGGTACCATCTCAATTATCACTTAAGACGTTATTCAAGAAAATACAATGTTTCAATTATAGATAGCAAAGCCCACAAGTTTATGTATGCAAAGTTTTATCAAAAACATCAGGCGTCTTTTGCAAACAAAACGGTAAAAACAAAACAAAAGGTTTTCTGGATAGTATGTATTATTGATAAACGGCCTGTAAATAGGCAAATTTACATGGGACATAACTCCTGAAATGAGAAAGTTGTGTAAGAAATATACAGAAATGCACAAGAATATCAAAATGTCGGCAATGTGGTACAGAAAACCACCATAGAACGACTCAATTATGACTCGCATGACTTCGACGCCTTTCCGATGCTTCGTCTTCTAAAGAGATTGATTTGAATGATTGCTTCTCGGATTCTCCCATAATCCACTATGCTTTAAAGATCAATGCGCAGGCCGCAGTCATTTGCTTTTCAAATCCCTAACTTTTGCCTGAATCGCCCTTGCGGGTTTTCGACTCACCGGGATACCCATTTTTGCCAAAGTCGCCTTTCAAGTTTTCAACTTTGCGGGTTTACATTTTTTTATTTTTATCTCTAATTTTTGCCCGAACCTACCCTTTTATGGTTCGCCGAGATGCCCCCATTCTTGCCTGGATTTTCTTTTTCTTTTCAGCGGGTCTATTTCAAGCAAAGTATCTTTTGACTACGTCCGCGTTCACAGGGGACGTAAAATCTTCACCATCCATATTTGAAAGTAGCAAGGCTCCTCCAGAGAAGACCTTCCTTACAACATACGGACCTTCATAATTGGGAGTCCATTTGCCCCTATGATCGTTCTGTGGTGGGAGAATCCGCTTCAACACCAGATCGCCTATCTGAAAGCTTCGAGGACGCATCTTCTTATCGTAGGCTTTCTTCATCCTACTCTGATACAGACGGCCGTACGCAAGAGACGCCAACCTCTTCTAATCCATCAAACTGAGTTGATTCAACCTGTTCTTCACCCATTCTGCTTCATCCAATTTAACTTCAGCCGAAACTCTCAAAGATGGGATTTCGACCTCCAGTGGAAGAACAACCTCCATGCCATATACCAACGAGAAAGGAGTTGCCCCAGTCAAAGTATGCACCAAAGTGTGATATCCATGCAAAGCAAAAGGCAACATCTCGTGCCAATCCTTATAAGTCACAACCATCTTCTACACAATCTTCTTTATGTTCTTGTTAGCCGCTTCTACAACGCCATTCATTTTCGGATGATAGGGAGAAGAATTGTGATGCTCGTTTTTGAAATTTTGGCACAGTTCCTTCATCATCTTGTTATTCAGATTAGAACCATTATCAGTAATGATCCTCTCAGGTATTCCATATCGACAGATAATGTCCCTTTTGATAAACCGGGCTACGACTTGCTTCGTGACATTGGCGTAAGAGGCTGCTTCGACCCATTTGATGAAATAGTCAATGGCTACTAAGATGAAACGATGTCCATTGGATGCGGTTGACTCAATCTTTCCAATCATATCAATGCCCCACATGGATAAAGGCCATGGGGATGACATGACATTCAAAGGACAAGGTGGCACATGAATCTTGTCGGCATAAATCTGAAATTTATGGCACTTCTTGGTGTATTTGAAGCAATCCGACTCAATAGTTAACCAATAATAGCCCGCTCTCAATAATTTTCGAGACATGGCATGCCCACCTGCATGTGTTCCAAAGGCACCTTCGTGGACTTCTTCCATAAGCAAACCTGCTTCTTTTTCATCCACACATCTTAGCAGCACCAAGTCAAAGTTTCTCCGATAGAGTACACCGTCTGGATTTAGATAGAAGTTACCAGATAATCTTCTCAAGGTCTTCTTATCCCGAGCCGATGCCCCAGGCGGATATTCTTGGTTCTTGAGAAAGTTCTGGATGTCATAAAACCACGTTTTACCGTCAGAAGCTTCTTCTATTGCGAAAACAAAAACCGGTCTGTCGAGGCGTGAGATGACAATTCTCGGTGCATCATTCTAGAAGTTTACTTGGTACATCGAGGACAATGTAGCCAAAGCATCCGCCATCTGATTTTCTGCCCTCGGTACATGGTAAAACTCTACTCGGTCAAAGAAAGGTAGCAACCTTCTGGCGTAATTCATGTAAGGGATCAGGTTAGGCTGGCGGGTCTCCCACTCTCCCTTGATCTGGTTTACCACCAAAGCTGAATCTCCATAGATATCAAGGTTCTTGATCCTCAAGTCGATTGCTTCTTCGACACCCATGATGCACGCTTCGTATTCAGCCTCATTGTTGGTGCATGAGAATGTTAGTCTTGCAGTGAATGGTATATGGGAGCCATGGGGAGTCGTAATGATTGCCCCAATCCAGCTACCGTAGGAGTTAACAGCACCGTCAAAGATTAATTTCCACTGGGAACCCAACTCTGGACCTTCGTCTGGCAACGGCTCATCACAATCCTTCATCTTTAAATACATAATGTCCTCATCAGGAAAATCAAACTTCATTGACTGGTAGTCATCGACTGGTTGCTCTGCGAGATATTCTGACAGGACACTTCCTTTAATAACTTTTTGAGGCACGTACTTGATGTCGTATTCTGTCAGAACCATCTGCCATCTAGCAATCCTTCCTGATAGTGCTTGCTTTTCGAATACGTACTTAATAGGATCCATCTTTGAAATCAACATGGTTGTATGGTTTAGCATATACTGTCTTTGACGTTTGGCGGCCCAAGCGAGTGTTAGACTATGGCACGGATCTAGAAGGGGGGTTGAATAGATCCCCAATTAAAATTTGAGTCGGCGCTACCAATTTAAAATTGGTTTTAAAAGTGTTTTAAGTGCGGAAGCGGCCGAGGAAAAATATAGTCTAAAACGAACGGTTATTGGAAAACCGGATATACGTAAGCCTATGGATTTATGACAATTAGGAAAAAATAGAATCACAACATAAACTATGCTTATCAATTATTTACTTCAATTTGCAAGGTTACCTAGTTCCAATGATTAATAAGACACAAAAACTAGAAGCAAAATAAGACAATTTTAGTTCAGGACTTTTGTCAAACAGTTTGTGTGCACAAATACCTCAAAGGATATTTATGTTGAGTAAGAGATTGGAAATGCCCTAGTACAATATTTTTATTGTACTTAGTAGTTAAAACAGAGTTCCAACACCTTACTCAATTTGTATCACAGTTTGACAATAATCACTCAAGCTAGAATCACTTATTTTATAAGCTGAATTGAAAATGACAGAAAATGAAGAACACACGATTTGATGATGCAGTTCCCCCGTCGTCCTCACTTCGGGGTACGTCTGCCCTCAATTCTAAAACTAGAATTGAGATATATTGAATATATATCACCTGTTGGAATGAACAGTTTACACAAGAGTTGATAGACAATGATACAAACAATCTCAAATGATGTTGATGCTTGCTATCACTTCTTGCACCTTGATTCAAGATGAATCAAGCCCTTCAATTTGTTGTGAATGACCTCCGATTCCAGCCACCTTATTGAATAACCTTCCGTTGTTCAAACCTTCGGCTCGGCTGATCTTAGATACCACAAATCAAACTCGGAAAGTCTTCAACACTTCAACGCCCTAGCTACTAAACTGATGAACCTTCCGTTGATCAATTACCTTCGCACTTGCTTGAATGTTGAACGAACTATTCCATAGCAAAAACCCTCAAAACCTTCGAGTCTTGATGGGTAAAACCTTCAAGGTTTTCTGCAAGAAACACCTGCCCCAATTTCCACCCGAACCGGATCTTCAATCAACGCGTTCGAACCTTATCACCCTTGAATAAGACACCAATCACAGCAAAAATGATTGTGTGTATTTGAGGATTTGTGTGTTGTTTGAAGGATGAAGATGAAGAAATATGTTGCACCTATTTCACATTTCTTGCCCTGACAATTTACTCAAGATTTCAATTGTTAGTTGTTAAAAATAAGCAAAACTCTATTTATAGTAATAACCAAAACAGCCAACAAACTGAATTTCAAAATACAGTAGAAAAAACTGCACAGCGCGCGAACGGTCGACCATAGGGTCGGCGTGCGCTGACCCGTGGGGAATACACAGCTTCATGTGCTGAGTGGCATGGTCGATGCATGTCTTCATGCGCTGATCCGTGGAAAATCAAAACATTCATGCGCCGACTGTACGGTCGACGCATTGCTTCCATGCGCTGAGCCGTGAGAAATGCCAGGTTTCATGTGCCGACTGTATGGTCGACTCACTGCTTAGAAACCTGCAAAAAATAACAACTTTCGCCATTTTGTGCATCTTGCCACATTCAGTTATGAATCACATTAAGGTATGATGGTTTAAGAATAAAAGAGAGGTATAGCATGTTGAAGTATTGCATGATACTTCTAATTTGTCCAAGGTTGTGTTTTGTCATCATCGAAAACTTGGAGGCCTGTATTGTGAGATAACTTGCCCTCACATTCTCCCCCTTTTTGATGATGACAACCTGTTGCACACAACATGCGATGTCTTTAACATTGTTGTACGCTTTCCCCCTTTCTTTTTCAGTCATAGCAGTTGTGGTTGACGCTTTTCTCCCCCTTTGACAACATCAAAAAGAAACGGAGAACTATAAAGTCTTGACGGATTAACAATATATCTAACATAAAATCAAGAAAATCCATACAATATATCCAACAGATAATAATTAAACATGCACCAATATTGATACACAATATTGATAAGAAACGGAGATAGAAGATAACATAAAATAGCAGCACATAAAGTCATGACAGAATTTTGAAATTAAAAAAAAACACCATAACAGAGTTTGCGTCCAAAAACAACAAAAGAAACCATGATGCATGCAATCAAAACAACAAATGAAAAATGTAAGACGAACACAAGCTAATAACCCCGTCCACGTCCACGACCATGGCCATGCCTCTCATAGTAATGGGGATGGCGTTGAGGATGAGCCAAATCAGTGAATTCTTCAGTTATGTTGTTCAGGAAGTCGAGACTGTCAGCAATTTCCCGTTCTTCAGCTTGATGGGAGTGAACGAGAATCTCAAAGCGAGCATCCAGCTGTGTGGAAATTCCACTGAGCCGCTCTTTTTGAGTTTGCAGCTCAGAGCGAACTTGTTCCATCCGTTCATCCTGATCTCTCATAAAATTTTGCTGCTGCTCTTGCATAGTGGTCATGAAATTACGTTGGTCTAATTTCATGGACTGCATCATTTCCAGAATGTCGGATTTGTTGGATGGCTGCTGAGGAGAAGGAGGTGCCTCAGAGCTAGCTTGATAGGGCTTATAAAATCTCCCAAGTGTGGTCCACCCAGTGTATTGCCATTCACCCCAGCCTTGGTTATTTTCCTCACTGTCAGTTTCTTGTTGACCCGTGTAAGGAGTCCAGTCATTATTGAGGTTGGAATTTGGTGGCGGCTCTTGATAGTTGTCTGGAGGCTCATATGTTTGACGTTCTGTATGATCCGCTTGGTCCGGTTGCACTGCGTCAGCCGCCTGTGTATCCTGTTCTTGTTCTTCTTCACTTTCATCTGAACCATCTGCACTTGCTTCATTCTCTTCACCTTCTGACTCATCTGCACTCTCTTCACTTGATGAATCGGACTGAGGCATATTTGAGCGACGATAGAATTTGTACTTCTGGTATTTGCGAATCCAGATGTATCCCATCATTGAGAAAACTTTTTGACTGAATTCTTTGTCAGCGGAAATGGAAGTGTATGAGAAGGAGGGGTAGTTCACATCTGCAGAATTGAGGACCTCTTGGATGAAGGATCCATAGGCAAGTGCCGTACCTCGTCTGGAGTCACGCAATTCATACATGCGACTCGCAATGTAATATGGCCAGTTGATTTTGATACCGTGACCCAGGATATGTATGAGATGGACTTCAGCCTGTTCCACCCTTGATAACTCACCCTGTTTGGGCCGCAGAATGCGCGCCACAATCCACTGAAGAATTCTTGCTGAAGTTTTGAGTTTTCCGGAAGTGACAGATCGTGGAAAAGCAGCACTGTTCACAATGTGGGCAGGATAGGGTCGCTTGAGCATACCGTTCAGTGCAGTTTTGAACTCATAACCTTCAATTGTGTGTGAATCAGTTACCTCGGCTAGAGGAGGTTCATTTTCCTCCACAGTCATATCAAAATATTTGTTCCAAATTTCAGAAGTTAGAGATACCTTAGTGGGTCCGATAACGGAGTGGAAATTTTCACCATGAAATTTATCATTGAGACCAGTATAGAATATACGTACCAGGTCTTCACTGTACTTGGCATTGCATTCAAGAAATTTCTCAATACCGTGATATGTGAGATAGGTCATGATTTCTCCAAGATGCATGCGTTCGACGACAAGTTTGTAGAATGCATGTTGTCGTACAACCTTTCTTTGACCAATATCATTGTTGAAGTTTTCACGGAGGGATGGATGAACAAGTGATTCGGCGGTAATGGGTACTGAGGCAGATGTTGACCCTCTTGACCTCTTTTTGGTGGGTCTATGAGAAGAAAAAGCCATGGGTAGAGATTTTGTGAATGTGAAATGAGAGGATTCTGAAATGAGAGGTGTTGTGGGTTCAGAAAATGGTTTCCCCCTTTTTAAATGAAACTTAGGGTTTGTTGGAGAGTGGAAGAGATAAGGAGGAGTAGTGGAGGGTAGTAGATGCAACTCCCTAGGAATATGAGTGAATGCATGTGTAACTGCCTTAAATGAGGAATGTGGAACGTCAGGCAAAAAATAAAACTGAAATTTTCAGCGAGCCGTCGACCATAGCTCTGCATGCGTCGACGCATGCTGTAAGTTTTTCAATAAACATAAAATTGAAACAGAGTGCGTTGACCTCTGTTCTGGTATGGTCGACTCAAGACCTGAAAATGCATAATTTTTGCCTAGTTTCATATGACATGGTGCTTAGTAAATGCAGACAATAATGCCAAAAAAAAATTGTTCAATCAATCAATTAAATACATAACAGAAGATTCACATATGCACCACAGTTAACATATTATACTTTGAGATCAAAAGAATTGTATGTAGAGAGAAGGAAGAGGAACAATATCACCTCAATGCCGGATAAGCTTGATAAACAACATACTTGTACTTGCAAAAACATCAAGTTGTTAGAAGTACAACATATATATGTGAATGAAATAAGCTGAAATAAGAAAATTATGACTCCCGCTCCGAAATATCGAGATACCGAGTTCTCGGCGAATATGAAAGAAAGGTTCAGTGGCTAGCGGCTTAGTAAAAATATCCGCTAGTTGATTCTTAGTATCAACATGTTCAAATACAACGTCACCTTTCTCAACATGATCTCGAAGAAAATGGTGTCGAATTTCGATATGTTTAGTGCGAGAGTGCAATACCGGATTCTTGGTAAGATTAATAGCACTGGTATTGTCACATAGAATTGGAATACATTCAAGTTTGAGATTAAAGTCCAATAATTGTTGCTTAATCCACAGGATTTGAGCACAGCAACTGCCGGCGGCAACGTATTCCGCTTCGGCGGTTGATAAAGCAACTGAAACTTGCTTTTTGCTATGCCAACTAACCCAAGAATTTGAAAACAAATGACACGTACCACTAGTGCTTTTCCTATCCAATTTGCAACCTGCAAAGTTGGAGTCGGAATAACCTACCAACGAACAATCACTACCTTTGGAATACCACAGACCATACTTTGAAGTACCGGATAGGTACCGAAGTATTCTTTTAACAGCTTTTAGGTGGGATTCCTTAGGACATGATTGGTATCTTGCGCACATACACACGCTAAACATAATATCAGGACGCGACGCAGTGAGATAGAGAAGTGATCCAATCATACCTATATACCTTTTTACCTCTACGTCCTTACCGCTTTCATCCTTATTCAAATTTGCACATGTAGGCATGGGGGTGTCTATGGCCTTGGATTTTGCCATGTCAAATCTCTTGAGAAGATCCAAACAATACTTTGTTTGACTCACGAAAGTTCCTTCCTTGAATTGTTTAATTTGCAAGCCGAGAAAGTATGTGAGCTCTCCCATCATACTCATCTCGAATTCACCCTGCATAAGAACAGAAAACTCTCTCACGAGATTCATGTTAGTAGATCCAAAGATTATATCATCAACATAGATTTGAACTAATATCAAGTGCTTTTCTTGACATTTAATAAAGAGTGTCGTGTCAACCTTTCCTCTTGAGTAACCTTGATCAAGTAGGAATTTACTTAGGCGCTCATACCAAGCTCTAGGAGCTTGCTTGAGACCATACAACGCCCGTTTTAGTTTATAAACATGATCGGGGTACTCATGAGATTCAAAACCCGGAGGTTGTGTGACGTAGACCTCTTCATTTATGTACCCATTAAGGAACGCACTCTTGACATCCATTTGGAATAACTTAAAATCTTTCGCACATGCGAAAGCAAGGAGAAGGCGTATAGCCTCGAGTCGGGCAACCGGAGCATAAGTTTCCTCATAGTCGATGCCCTCCTCTTGGTTATACCCCTGCGCGACTAAACGCGCCTTGTTACGGGTTATTACCCCGTTTTCGTCCAGCTTGTTCCTAAACACCCATCGGGTGCCGATTACTCGATGACCTCGCGGAGGAGGGACAAGGTCCCAAACCTCATTTCTAGTAAACTGATTTAGTTCCTCCTGCATTGACAGAAACCAATGTTCATCGAGTAGGGCTTCCTTAGGATTTTTAGGTTCCATTTGTGACACGAAAGCGAAGTAATAACAGAAATTACTTAGCTTAGCACGAGTTGTTACACCCTTTGTGATGTCTCCAATAATGTTTTCAATAGGATGGTCTTTAGATGACTTCCATTCATGAGGAAGATCGTCGTTTGAAAGCGGATGAACTTCCTCTATTGCATCACGGTATGCATCCTTATCCTCCTCAACTTTGGCTTCGTCAGGTTGATCAATCCCTATCTCGCCACTTTTGAGTATGTCTTCAGTGGATGTACCTGCACCATGAACAACACTATCCTTTCCGACATTTCTCGGGTAGGACTCATCAAAGGTAACATGCACAGACTCTTCTACAGCAAGTAAACGTTTATTATATATTCTATATGCTTTATTCGAGTGAGAGTATCCAAGAAAGATACCTTCATCGGCTTTGGAATCAAATTTTCCCAAGTTTTCCTTTCCATTGTTTAATACAAAACATTTACATCCAAACACGTGCAAGTGAGAGACATTTGGCTTTCGCCCTTTTAAGAGTTCGTACGGTGTTTTGTTTAGAATGGGGCGAATAAGTACCCTATTCAAAACATAGCATGCCGTACTAATGGCGTCGGCCCAAAAATATTTAGGTAAACCACTTTCATTAATCATTGTTCTTCCCAATTCTTCTAAAATTTACGGTTTTTGCGCTCCACAACCCCGTTTTGTTGAGGAGTGCGTGGAGCGGAGAAGTTATGATCAATACCATGGTTACCGCAATATTCTTCAAACAAATGATTTTCAAACTCACCTCCATGGTTGCTCCTTATGGACACTATGTTTGTATTTAACTTGTTTTGGGAAAGCTTAGCAAACTTTTCAAAAGCGGCGAATGTATCACTTTTACTTACTAAGAAGATGGTCCAACAAAACCTAGAAAAGTCGTCCACTATTACGAACCCGTAATAGTTTCCTCCTAGACTTTTGATCCTAGACGGCTCAAACAAGTCCATGTGTAGAAGTTCAAGAGGTCTCGTTGTTGAAATTATCTTTTTGGATTTAAATGAGATCCTCGTTTGCTTCCCTTTTTGACAAGCATCACGAAGGTGATCCTTGGTGAACTTTATTTTGGGAAGTCCTAAGACTAGGTCTTTTGAGACTACCTTATTGAGTAAGTCAAAATTAACATGCGCTAAACGCCTATGCCATAGCCATGAGTCTTCACTCATAGTTATGAGGCATTTATCGCTTGTTAATGATACTTCATTTAAGTCAAGCATATATACATTGTTTACTCTAAAACCATTAAACATATTCTTCTTATCATTTTCATGCACAATTTTGCAACAATCTTTTGAAAAGGATACATTGTATCCTTTGTCGCACAGTTGGCTAATGCTAAGCAGATTATGTTTAAGGTTTTCGACAAGCAATACATCGGAAATCATAGTAGAGGCGGGATTACCTACACTACCTTTACCTAGTATTGCTCTACGGTTGTTATCACCATAAGTTACATACCCTTTCTTCTTAGCCACAAAGTCTATGAATAGGGATATGTCACCAGACATGTGTCTTGAGCACCCACTATCGAGAACCCATATTCTCTCGGTGGTCTCGACACATTTCACCTGTAAAAACATAATTAGCACAAGGAGGTACCCAATGGCATATTGGGTCCTAATAGGTTAGCGACAAAATGGTTGCGTTTGGGAAACCATTGGTAGATGCCTTTAGGAACAAGAAATCTTCTAAAACGGCATTTACCAATGGAGTGGCCTTTCCTGCAACACTATAAGCAAGCAAAATCAACTTTAGAGACACTTTCACTTGCTTGATCCCTAATTACATATGCATATTTTTGGTATGGGTTAATCATACTTTTTCTAAAATCCTTTTTATCAATAGCAAATGTAACCTTAGGCTCAAGTGCCTTGTTTAATTTGGCCTTGAGGTGTCTAACCTCACCTTGCCAAATATGACAAGTGTCACACCCGAAGTTGAAAGGGTTTCTATCGTCTTTACAATCCGATTCATTGCCTTTCACAATGGAAGCCTTTAGGTCCTCTAATTTCTTTTCGGACTCTTTAACCTTATGCTCTAAATATGTAAAGATTTTCTTATTAGAAGCAAGTTTCTTGAAGGCTTCAACTGCTTCATTATGTAAGGCATGAAATGCGGCTAGTAATTCTGAATGCGACATATTTGATGACTTATCATATTTAGAGTTACGTACCTGTTTTTTCTTATTTTTCTGATTGGCGGAGAGGCATAGATTCACGGACTCTTCTTCATCACTAGAACTTTCATCAGAGGAGGAAGAGTCGCTGTCACTTTCCCATGCTATGTACGCTCTCCTCGGCTTTGATGATTTCTTGTGTGATTTTGATGATTCCTTGTCCTTTCCCTTTTTATTCATTGGACAGTCCGGTTTGTAGTGACCGGGCTTTCCACACTTGTAGCACGTCCCTCTAGTCTTTTTACCTTTCGAGTCATCATCCTTGGAGTGTCTTGATTGTTTCCGGAAGTTTACCAAGTTCTTCTCGGAATGTTGTATGTCGTTCTTTCTTACGTAACGGTTATACCGTTTAACAAACAACCCCATATCTTCGCTTGTGTCTTCTTCTTCTTCGTCGCTCGAGGAATAATCATTTTGCTCTTTTGCTTGAGACTTCGAGGAGGAAGTCTTGAGAGCTATCGATTTCTTTTCACTCACCTTCGCTTTGTCTTTCTTTTCCATCTTTTCGCGTTGGTCTAAGCTCAAGAGTACCTGTTCATGCTCTTGCAATTTGCCAAACAATGTTGTCAAGTCTAATATGGTAAGATCATTTGCCTCTTTGATGGCGGTCACTTTTGGCTACCATTCCCTGTTAAGACATCTCAAGACTTTATTAGTAGCAACATCATTGGAAATAGGCCTACCTAATGAATGTAAACGATTGATGAGATGAGTAAATCTCTTTTGCATGTCAGCAATGGTTTCCCCTTGCTCCATGAAAAAGAGATCAAACTCTTGTATTAGAGTGTTGATTCTAGCTAACTTAACATCGTTTGTCTCCTCATGGGCTATTTGTAGTGAATCCCACATGGCCTTAGCAGTAGGACAATGGGATACACGATAGTATTCATCTACACCTAATGAGGAGATTAAGATGTTTTTAGCTTTCCAATCATAATTGTATTTTTTCTCATCGTCATCGGTCCATTGTGCTTCAGGCTTTGGCACAACTACATTATCCGCATTGGTCATAGTAATTTCTATTGGACCATTAAGGATAACGTTCCATATTTTTCTGTCTATGGAGTTTATATGCACACGCATACAGTCTTTCCAATAACTATAATTTTCACCGTTGAAAACAGGAGCCCTATTATACGCCCTTTTAGGTTCGTTTGCCATTTTCTATCTCGTTGTATTTGAAGCACCGAATAACAGGAGCTCTGGATACCACTTGTTAGACTATGGCACGGATCTAGAAGGGGAGGTTGAATAGATCCCCAATTAAAATTTGAGTCGGCGCTACCAATTCAAAATTGGTTTTAAAAGTGTTTTAAGTGCGGAAGCGGCCGAGGAAAAATATAGTCTAAAACGAACGGTTATTGGAAAACCGGATATACGTAAGCCTATGGATTTATGACAATTAGGAAAAAATAGAATCACAACACAAACTATGCTTATCAATTATTTACTTCAATTTGCAAGGTTACCTAGTTCCAATGATTAATAAGACACACAAAAACTAGAAGCAAAATAAGACAATTTTAGTTCAGGATTTTTGTCGAACAGTTTGTGTGCACAAATACCTCAAAGGATATTTATGTTGAGTAAGAGATTGGAAATGCCCTAGTACAATATTTTTATTGTACTTAGTAGTTAAAACAGAGTTTCAACACCTTACTTAATTTGTATCACAGTTTGACAATAATCACTTAAGCTAGAATCACTTATTTTATAAGCTGAATTGAAAATGACAGAAAATGAAGAACACACGATTTGATGAGGCAGTTCCCCCGTCGTCCTCGCTTCGGGGTACATCTGCCCTCAATTCTAAAACTAGAATTGAGATATATTGAATATATATCACCTGTTGGAATGAACAGTTTACACAAGAGTTGATAGACAATGATACAAACAATCTCAAATGATGTTGATGCTTGCTATCACTTCTTGCACCTTGATTCAAGATGAATCAAGCCCTTCAATTTGTTGTGAATGACCTCCGATTCCAGCCACCTTATTGAATAACCTTCCGTTGTTCAAACCTTCGGCTCGGCTGATCTTAGACACCACAAATTAAACCCGGAAAGTCTTCAACACTTCAACGCCCTAGCTACTAAACTGATGAACCTTCCATTGATCAATTACCTTTGCACTTGCTTGAATGTTTAACGAACTATTCCGTAGCAAAAACCCTCAAAACCTTCGAGTCTTGATGGGTAAAACCTTCAAGGTTTTCTGCAACACCTGCCCCAATTTCCACCCGAACCGGATCTTCAATTAACGCGTTCGAACCTTATCACCCTTGAACAAGACACCAATCACAGCAAAAATGATTGTGTGTATTTGAGGATTTGTGTGTTGTTTGAAGGATGAAGATGAAGAAATATGTTGCACCTATTTCACGTTTCTTGCCCTAACAATTTACTCAAGATTTCAATTGTTAGTTGTTAAAAATAAGCAAAAATCTATTTATAGTAATAACCAAAATAGCCAACAAACTGAATTTCAAAATACAGTAGAAAAAACTGCACAGCGCGCGAACGGTCGACCATAGGGTCGGCGTGCGCTGACCCGTGGGGAATACACAGCTTCATGCGCTGAGTGGCATGGTCGACGCATGTCTTCATGCGCTAATCCATGGAAAATCAAAATATTCATGCGCCGACTGTACGGTCGACGCATTGCTTCCATGCGCTGAGCCGTGAGAAATGCCAGGTTTCATGCGCCGACTGTATGGTCGACTCACTGCTTAGAAACCTGCAAAAAATAACAACTTTCGCCATTTTGTGCATCTTGCCACATTCAGTTATGAATCACATTAAGGTATGATGGTTTAAGAATAAAAGAGAGGTATAACATGTTGAAGTATTGCATGATACTTCTAATTTGTCCAAGGTTGTGTTTTGTCATCATCGAAAACTTGGAGGCCTGTATTGTGAGACAACTTGCCCTCACAGCGAGTGCGCAACAAGTTTTCTCCAACATTGAGTATCTGGATTCACAGTCTGTGAACTTCTTACTCAAGTAGTAAATTGCATGCTCTTTTCTTCCAGTCTCGTCGTGCTGACTGAGAACACAACCCATGGAATTCTCAAGAACTGTTAAGTACATTATCAACGGTCTTCCAGCCACCGGAGGTATCAGTATTGAAGGTTCTTGTAGATACTCTTTTATCTTCTCAAACGCTCTCTAGCAATTCTCATTCCAGATAATCGCCTGATCCTTTTTCAATAGCTTAAACAATGGCTCACAAGTGGCTGTGAGGTGAGATATGAACCTTGCGATGTAGTTCAATCTACCTAAGAAGCCACGAACCTCCTTCTCGGTCTTTGGCGCTGGCATTTCTTGAATTGCCTTGATCTTCACAGGATCGACCTCAATACCTTTCTCACTGACAACGAACCCCAACAGCTTTCCTGACCGTACGCCGAAAGTACACTTATTCGGGTTCAACCTCAATTTGAACTTTCTCAACCTCTCAAACAACTTTAGAAGATTCACCAGGTGCTCCTCCTCCATTTGGGATTTCGCAATCATATCATCGACATAGACCTCAATCTCATGATGAATCATATCATGAAAGAGAGTGACCATTTCTCGCTGATAAGTTGCCCCTGCGTTCTTCAACCCAAAAGGTATTACTTTATAACAAAACGTCCCCCAAGGCGTGATGAAAGTCGTCTTCTCCATGTCTTCCGGTGCCATCTTGATTTGGTTATATCCAGAGAAACCGTCCATGAAGGAAAACACTGAGTATTGTGCGGTGTTATCAACGAGAACGTCAATATGGGGGAGCGGGAAATCATCTTTTGGGCTCGCTCTATTCAGGTCCCTATAGTCAACACACATCCTGACTTTGCCGTCCTTTTTAGGCACGGGCACGATGTTAGCGACCCAAGGAGGGTAGTTGGTCACAGCAAGAAATCCAGCATCTAGTTGCTTCTGGACTTCTTCCTTGATCTTCACTGCCATATCTGGCCTGGTTCTTCTCAGTTTCTGATTGATAGGAGGACACGCTTCACGCAAAGGCAGGCGATGAACTACAATATCTGTGTCGAGTCCGGGCATATCTTCGTATGACCAAGCAAAGACATCCTTATACTCTTGGAGTAACTCAATCAATCTTTGCTTGATATCATTCTGCAGCGCAACCCCTACTCTGACCTCCTTTTTATCCTCTTCTGTTCCCAGGTTGACGACTTCAACTTCCTCCTAATGAGGCAGGATGACCTTCTCCTCTTGCTTTAACAGTCTGGCAAGCTCTTCGGGCAGGTCTTCGTTTTCGTCAATCTCTCCTTCCGCTTGAAAGATTGGATTGTCAAAGTCACACCGAGTCATAGACGAGTCTGAATCGGTGGTATCTGAAATGTGCAACCTGTAATGATGATGATTTTATGCTTAAATGTTATGCAAACAAATAAACACAAACCACATTGCCATTTTATTGTTGTAAATAAAAATAAGAAAAACAAGGATCACAAAGTTTTGAATGAAAAGACGCTTTTTGATTGATAATGATAAAAGGGTTGTTCACAGTCACTATCTCCTTCTTCGTCAGATACGGCGTTGATCTCTTCGAACACCACCCCAGCACTGGTGAATTGAACAGGTCCTTTGTAGCGAGGAGCGCTTAAAGAAGATACGTATGGGTTGTACCCTACTCCGAACTTGTCTTGTTTGTTAGGGACGCTTATCACCTCCCCCATCCTTTCGCTGATCCAGACTTCACCACAGCTTGGGCTTCCTTGTAGGATGACATAGCAACTTCTGGCGCCTTGGCTTCAACTGTTGCTTTCTCTTTGATTTGGACGGTCTCAAAGGCTTGGCACAGGGTTTCGTGAATTTCACCATCGACCTCCACATACTTGAATGAGGACAGATGGCTTACCATGATGTCTTCCTCTCCACAAACATTCACAATGTTATCACCAACCATATACTTCAGCTTTTGGTGTAGGGTTGACGTTACCGCTCCTGCTGAGTGTATCCACGGCTGACCCAAGAGACAGCTATATGCCGACTGGATATCCATTATATAGAAAACCGCATCAAAAACCTCAGGACCGACTTGAATTGGCAAGGTTAGCTCTCCAAACACGGACCTCATTGTCCCATCAAAAGCTCTGACCACCATATCGCTTGGCATAGATATTATCCCTCGAGTGTCTAGCTTCATGAGGGCTTTCTTGGGTAGTACATTTAATGACGACCCAGTTCTACCAATACATGAGACAAAACGACACCTCTACATTCCATAGAGATATGCAGAGCCAAGTTATGATTCCTTCCTTTCGGTGTCAAATCACGGTCAGTGAATCCCAAACCATTCCCTGCATTGACATGGGCCACTACTCCTTCCAACTGATTGACGGATATTTCTTGTGGCACATAAGCATTATCCAAGACTCTGAGCCAAGCGTTCCAATGAGCCTCGGAACATAACAGTAACGACAAGATAGAAATTTTTGAAGGCGTCTGTTGTAGATGATCCACGATCTTATAGTCGCTCTTTCTTATTAAGCGCATGAACTCTTCTGCGTATTTCGGTACAACTTCTTTTTCTCCAGCCTGAGAGCTTTCCTCTGCTACTACCTTCCCTTTACCCTTATCAGCTCTTTCTGCACTTACTTCGGGAGGTGCAAATATCCTCCCACTTCGAGTCATTCCCCCGGTTCCCACCAAGTTTTCAACTGAGTCCAAAGGCAAGCTTTTTAATTCTTGCTTCTGTCCATTGCAGTAGACTTCCGCTCCATAGTTCCAAGGGATCGCCTTGGAGTTTTCATAAGGTATAGGTCCTGCCTTCGTAAAGATGATGGTAGGTCGCGCTGGCGGCGCAGAAATAGTGATTGTTTTGTAAGGGATAAAGATGGTGGCCACCTCATCCTCTTTCTTACTGACTATCTTCTCATTCTTTTTCTCACAGATCTTGTCAAACTGCAGAACACCTTCGTTTATCATACACTGTATATAACTCGTCAAACTCTCACACCCTTTAGGATGGGCGGCACAATTTTCACAATCCTTTTCACACCCGGGAAACACCCCACCTTCTAACAACTTGCATTTTACAAAACTTAAAGGAGTCTTCAATTCTTCAACGTCACATACCAGATCTAAATCCTCCCCTTCAACAACAGCATTTACTCTACCTGCTCCATGATTTGGCATAGGGTTCTGATCAACATTCGGCGCATCATGGTTGAAATTAAAGGCCCTACTATCAACAAGGTCTTGTACCTTGTTCTTGAAGGCTTTGCAATTATCAATATGATGGCTGGGAGCGCCAGAGTGGAAGTCACACCTAGCATTGGCGTCATACCCGGGTGGTGGTGAGCCATTAAGAGGGGCCATCGTCCTTTTCTGGACCAACTGCAATTGCAATAAGTGTTGTAGTAGCTGAGAGTAAGGCATTGGTGGTGCGTCAAAGTGCCTATCTACCATCCTTCTTCGGTCTTGATATGGTCTTGACGCGTAATTCTGTTGTTGTGGTTGTTGTCGTTGCTGTTGACGTGGTTGTTGCTGAGGCTGTACTGCCGGGATGGCAATACTAGCTACTTGTGGTTGTTGTTGATAGTACGGTCGTGGGTGATACTGATTATGATTCTGGTTCCAATTTTGATTCTTAAAACCTGATATTGCGTTTGTCTCATTCTCCTTTCTTTTAATAACGAAGTTCTTTCTTCCACCTCCAGATGAGGTCCCTTCTCCAGCTTGTATTTTACCCAATTTAATCCCATTTTCTACTCTCTTACCTGTGATGATCAGATCTGAGAAACTTCCAGACATGTTGCTTATCAACTTCTCATAATACACACCAGGTAGTGTAGCTACAAACAAGTCGATGAGTTCTCTCTCCACCATTGGAGGTTGAACCCTTGCAGCCAACTCGGGCCACCTCTGGGCGTACTCCTTGAATCCTTCATTGTTCCTTTGTGATAGGTTCTGTAACTATACACGATTCGGTGCTAGGTCATTGTTATACTGGTAGTGTTTGACAAAAGCTTCTGCCAAATCCTTCCAACTTCTGATATGGACCGGCTCCAGTCCCATATACCATTTTAAAGATGGACCTGACAAGCTATCTTGAAAGAAGTGCATCAGTAACTTCTCATCATCGGAGTATGCAGACATTCTTCGGAAATAGGAGCGAAGATGCACCCTTGGACATGTTGTTCCTTTGTATTTCTCGAAATCTGGCACTTTGAACTTTGGAGGAATCCTAAGTCCCGGAATTAATTCCAGATTGGACATGTCAAGACCCATAGTATTCTGGCCTTCAAGAATGCTCCTCATCTTTTCTTCGATTGCATCGAACCTTCTATTAGCGTCAGATCGTAATCCTTCCCCAAGGTCTCCCATGGAGAAGACGTCATCTTGCTCATCTTGGTTCCACTGAGGACCATTGTTAACAGGCACGGCGCCCGCCGCAACTGGGATGGGAATTCCATCTTGGTTTTCTCCACCCGGAATATTGACTACAGTTGGACCACCATTGGCCTGCGAAGCGCTACCATTAGCCGGAGAAGGAACAACAGTAGTTCCTCCATGCAAAACACCACTGCCATCCACTCGAGCTATCAATGGTTGAACCAGAGTTCTCAATTGTTCCTGCCCATTGGCTACCCCTTGCATTGTTTCCATGAATTGCGTCATCTTTTCCCTAAACTCCTGCAACTCTTGTTGTACTTGATCCATGACTCTTCGTTGGTTCCCTCTGGTGTTGTATGAACATTGAGAAGTCAGCTTGCTCTTTCTCTTTCCTTCTGAAATTGCAAGCGGTATGAGGTCGGGTTTCAGGGAATGCAAACATGATGCGTGGGTATATGCAATGCTCGAATGATGTTCAAGGGACTTTCAAGATTTATGATTATCAATGGTATTATGGAACTATAAATGAATAGTAAAGAATGCATAATTTAAGCCAAAAAGCAAACTTTCATTAATTTTGAGGGAAGATTCAATACAACTGATTGTTCAATAGGCTGCAAAATAAAAACTCATGCTACAAGAAAATACTGAATGAACTAAAACTCTTTCTTTCGGAGACGTTCTTCAAGCTTTTTTGTCTCGAACATGAATCTTCTAACCATTTGGTCGCAGAGCCGGATAAAGTGATGGATGGAAGGAGGAATATCATTTCCTTCCAAGTCTTGAATTGCGCTTTCCAACCTCCATGGGATATCACGGATCATAAGGTTGCAATGCTCCACTAGATTGTTATACCTAGCGCGACACATGTCTAGGGTCGGCTGGTAATAACGAAGAGAATCCTTATACGTATCCAAAAGTTCATTGAGTTGAGCTTCCTTCTTCAACCATAGTGAACTATTCCTTTGCAGGGCCTCGAAACGGTCTTTCCACAAGGTGGTTGTTTCCTGAGCGGTCTTCAATTCTGAGCATTTGTTGTGCCATACATCAGAGGTGACATATGAAGCTCTCGATGCTTCTTCTTTGAGTTGTCGCTCGCTTTCGGCTAGAATTAAGGCACCCCTCAACTCCTTTTCAAGGACATCAATATCGGCCTCAAGTTCCTCCCTTGTCTTCTTTTTTTCAGCAGAGGCTAACTCGAAGAATCTCCATGCTTTATCACAAGAGGCCTTGGTTTCCTTTAGGCGTTGCCGGAGGGCTTTTACCGATGCATCGGCTCCTTCATAACCTTCTTGATACTTGACCCTCAGATCTGCTTCTAGCTTCAGCTTCTTGCTACTCTCAGCCGCTCGGTCTTGTTCGAACTCCACTTTCCTCTTATATTGGCCATTCTCCACTCCTGCTTGGTGAACCTCAGCCTGAAGGTCTTGATTTTCCTTTGTCAACCTTTCTATCACTAGCTTTAGTTTCTCATACTCCTCCATGGATACATGAGTGGGAGCAGGTGGTTCTTCTCGCATGGATGGTTCAGAGGGAAATGGAAGCAACCTTTCGGCCACTCTAGCTTGCAACCATCGGTTGTAAGGCTCCTTAGCCACACAATTCTTCGCCTTTAACTCTTTCCTCCCCTTCGTATGAACCTTGGCCCACGCTTTAACAATATTCCTGACAAACGCGGGATCGTCTATTGTGGCTAGCAAAAAGAAACTCTGAACCTTCTCTACTTCGGGCTCATCTTCCATAGCATAGCCCAACTGACGCAACGCCATGACAGGGTTGTAGTTGATGCACCCAGCCCTACTGATTAGAGGTACATTACTGAAATTCCCACAACTAAAGATGATCTCCACGTCGTAATACTCATGAGAGTACCAAGAAATATCACTGGCCTCTAGAGACATAATGCGTTGAGAACATTTCAGTTTCTTCTTGTTTTCCACAAACGGCCCTTTCTTCGGCAGGTGGGAAGCATACCATTTGAACAGTAGATGAGAACAGCATTGGACCATTTCTGTCTTCTTTTCACTTCTCCAATGAATTGAGTGGTAAACATCAGCGAGGAGGGTAGGGATAGGATTCTTTTGCATGAAGAGAATGATAGCAGTGATGTCTATGAAGTTGTCCACATTTGGAAAGAGGACAATCCCATAAATCATTAGAGCAACGACAATACCAAAACCTTCCCAATCCCCATTGGTCTTGTACTGATCGGCTTTATCTAGCAAAAACCTCAAAGGAAAGCCTTGAGTACCTCCCTTATTGGTTAGACCATCTTTAACCTCTTCCTCGGTCATACGGAGAGTGAGAGCAATGACAGAAGACTTTGGCTCTTCTTCTAGGCCGGTATAAATAGGTTGATCCTTGATCTTGATATTTAAAAGGTGAGAATATTCTTCAAGAGTAGGAGCCAACTGATAATCTTGAAAGGTGAAGCATCTGAGAGGCGCATCATAAAATTGAACCATAGCGAACAAAGCCCATGTGTCGACTCCAGAATGGAGAAGGTCAAGCAATTTCCCATATTTCCCTTAAAAGTTAATTTTGATAGCTTTTGGCACATCAATCAAAAGATCTTGGATTGGTCCCAACTTCGCTTCTCTGAACTTTAAGGAATTTGTACTTCTTTTCCTTTGATCATTCATCTTGTTCTTCAATACCTATGTTAATCACAGTCTCTTAAGTCCCTTGATATGCAACAATGTTATGAAATGCAATGCTTTATGGATGCATATGAGAATGGAAACATATGGATCAAAGTCACAGATCCTGCAGGGTATTGTAACAAAATATCTCTCACCACGGGTGGGCAATCTACTGGTTTATGAGAAGGCATCCCAAAAGGCTTTTAAACAAAGTCCCATGCACTAACCCTCAAAAGTTTTCCATCATAACGACTACTCGTAAGACGGTAATCCCTTCAAAAGGATGAACACAGAGTTATGTTTTAGTAACCTTTTGGAATAAGGTTCTACAAGAGGTCCTCAGAATCACGGAATCCCATGTTGGAAATAAAACGCTGTTACGACTACATGTAGGACATAATATCTCCAACGGGGTCTCATCTGAGCGGTGGAATTCGATCCAACTCAACGAGTCCTACGTCTCACGAATCAGAAAGAAACCACCTCCTAATCTTAGTGTATACTCGAAAGCTCGGGTAGAAAGCTTTATCCTCACAAACCATCCCAATAGACCCAACAGGTTAGAAAGAAACACAATAAAATAAAATAAAACATAAAAGCAAATAAAGCACAAATGCAACAAACAAACTAGGTTTGGCTTGCTAGGCATCCCCAGCAGAGTCGCCAGCTGTCGCTACTCGAAAAATACGCACAACGACGGGGAGGGCGAAAAGGAAAAGGACAGAAGAGTCGCCACCGAATTTTATTTATCCCATGAGGGGAAAGGAAAATATCGATAAAACCTCAAGAAAAGAACGGATAAGATGGTCTCGCAACCAAGAACAGGTTCGGAAGCCGGCTATGCAAAGGGAAGGTATTAGTACCCCTCGCATCCATCGTACTCGATGGGAACCATTTGTTTGTCGTGTGTGATTTATTTGCTTTAAAAATTATGCTATAAAAGAGTGTTCCAAAGGATAGAGGGAAAGGTTAGAAATTGGGAAAAGAGAGATAACAGGGGAAGGAAGGGAAAGAACGGACTCGGTAGGACTTCGCGGTCCTGGGCCTACGTATTCTCAACAGATATGAGAAAATCAGAGTCGGCGTAGTTCGGGGAACTACAGATATGGGGGGAATGTGCTCGGCAAGGATTGTGGCCCTTGTGCCTACGTATCTTTACTTGAACGAAGTAAAGAATCAGAGCAGCCGTAGTTCGGTCTACGATTTGTTGATGTTTTTACGGACGATGCTATCGTACGCATTCTAGCAGTTAGGTGTATTGGTGCTCGCTCGTTGGAGACTTAGGCATTACCTGTTTGCGGTAGAACGGACGTATCATATCCTTTTCGAAAGATAAGTTTTCGCCATGCGAGGCAAGATGTCACATTTGATTTGTTGAATTATTTTTTAGGGGCGGGATAGGTCCTCGGATAGTAACCCCTACGGGTAGTACCCAATTCTTTATCTCAAAGTTTTTGTTATGAAAGGGTGTGGCGAACATAGCGTCTTCGTATGGAAAGACGAGTATCAAAACCACACACACTACAGTGAGCGTTTCGACACTCAGAGAGGAAGAAGTCTACACTTAATCCTCTCTCTTTAGTTCAATACAAGGAGAACTTCATTCTCTTTTTAAAGTGTTTTTGGTTTTGAATGGTAAGTGCTTTTGCGACAGAGAACCCTACGGTAAATGTCAGCACTCGGGCTAGGAGAAGGTCTACGCCTAACCACTCCACGACCATTCAAGTTTTTGTTACGAAAAGAAGTTTAAAAATGCGCTCGGTACGGGACCGAGGTTTTTAGGTGACAAAGGTTGCGGGAGGAATTTATGGAAAGAGATAGGTGGAAGGAGTCGCGTCTTCGTATTGAAAGACGAGTGTCTAAACCACCCACACTACAGTGAGCATCTCGACACTCGGAGAGGAAGAAGTCTACACTCAATCCCCTCTCTTTAGTTCAATACAAAGTGAACTTTATCCTTTTGTTAAATATGGTGAATTGGCTTAACAATCGTTTGAGAAAATCCGCTTGACGTTGGGTCAAGGGTTTAATTGCTTAAAAAGGCTTGAGGTGAGGCGAGCAAGGTCGATGGCGACGCACAAGGCAATCGGCTTACAAGGTCAAAAATGGCTCGATGAGAATCGAGAGTTTGTTTTCTTGAAAATAGTCTTTTAGAAACAAAAGGTAAAAACAATGACCAACAATAAATATGCACAAAAACCATACCAAACACAACGGGTTAATCGGCTCAAAAAAAAAACAAAAAAAAGGGATCTGACACGGGCGGCCGTGTTGTGTGACACGGGCCGTGTTGTGTGACACGGCCCGTGTCACAGTTCCAGGAAACTTAGGGTTTTTGAGGCAAACAGAAGTGTGACACGGGTGGTCGTGTTGTGTGACACGGCCCGTGTCACAAGGTCTAGGAGAAAAATGATTTTTTAGGGCAAACAGAAGTGTGACACGGGTGGCCGTGTTGTGTGACACGGCCCGTGTTGTGAGACACGGGTGGCCGTGTTGTGTGACACGACCCGTATTGTGAGCCCAGGGCATTTTGCACTTTGAAAAGCCACACAGAGATGCAACGCGGCCGGCCGTGTCGTGTGACACAGCCGGCCGTGTCGTGTGACACGGCCCGTGTTGGGCTACCAGAAGAAAAATCCAAACTTTTCTCTTGTTTTTTTTGCTTCTTTTTGGGTTTTTTCAAAAGGCTTCTTGGTTCCCCTTGGGATCTTACATGTTATAATCAATACACAATACTCAAACTCAAGGGAATAAATGACAAATGCACAATATGAAAGAAGAGAAAGAGTTTTAAGAAATGGATACCCAAGAGTTGTTTCCCTCCTTGCAAAGCCTCCACTGATTTTGGCTAGGTGTTCACTCCTCTTCACTCTATGCTTTGATGACTCTTCTTAATGGCTCCCTTGTGTTTCTTTTTTACTCTCTTCACTTTTTGCTGGTTTTTTGCTCTCTCTATTTTTCTGGTTTTCTCTCTTACTCTTTGCTCTCAATATCTCTATCTCAATCTGTTGTGAATGATAGTGAATGTCTAGTGAATGTGTTATGAATCCAATCCTTTTGTTGACAGCCCTCCTTCCCTTCTCATCTCACTTTTCTGTCACCTTTTTCTGCTGTACCAAAGCAATAGCTTTTGCACAAGCTTCAACTTTCAGAATTTCCATTCTTGGCAACAATTATGGCCACTTTCTTGGTGCAGCCCTGCTTTTTTCCACTTCTAGTATGCTGTTTTTGCTGTATTTCTTCTACAGCACTATATATTGCCTTCCAACCTTGTACCCATTGGTTGGTTAATTTGTTTGGACATACTCATGTAGTCAATGCACTACCTTTTGGACATCATTTTCAAATTCTGATTTTTTGATGTGTAGATGTATCAAATAAGCTTATAGCCTTGGTTTTGTGACATAAAATGATTTTGTGATATGATACACATTGCCACTTCTTGCATGGGGTTGTTTTGGACCATATTCAAATTGCCCATGAATGTATGCATAGCCTTGATCTTGAGATATTCCAACATTGAATTAGCTCTTAAATATTTTCCTTGCATGTTTGTAAGCACAAAGAGGACCATGTGGACTTGATGAGGCATGGGGGATACCATGGCATGAAGTTGTTTTTAGAAACTTGAATTAAGACTAGAAATAGCTTAATTTCCTAAGCATTACCAATAGTTTGGATTTTGTAACAAATGTGACATTCTTGCAAATGTCATGAAATTTCTCTTTGTAATATTCTTGAATCTAGCCTTGAATTCATGAACCTTGAATTTGGAATGATGGGTCTCCCTTATGTCATTGAATTTGAAACAAATGAAGAAATGAGTCAAGCCTTGAAAGAGGGTAAATTTTGGGGTGCAACACAGCCAGGGGCATCTCCTTCAAAGCTGTGAGCATTCCTCACGAAGTTGTTCAACCTTTTGTTGACCAAGATCAAGATGTTTTAAGCAAAACTCAGCCCAGTAAGGGGCATCTTATTCAAAGTTCATGGGCGTTCCTCATGAAAGTTATTTCAACCTTATGATCCCCAAACAAGTCAGTGGGCATTCCTCGTTGATCTTTCTCAGTCCAATCTTCCTCTTGGGCGTCCCCCAATGAGTTGTCTCTAGCAGACTTGACCTTTTTTCAAATGTCTTACTATCATCCTTTTAGTGATAGCCAAACCTCATTAGATCAAACCCAACCTGCATCCTTTTGGTGTTGGTTGTCTTCAGGATTGAGAAGTTATTATCATCCTTTTGGAGGTAGTAACTTATAAGTTTCGCTCTGTCATCCTTTTGATGATGGGTCTGTCATCCTTTTGGTGTCAGGTCGTGCGAATGTTCTCCATTATCCTTTTGGTAATGGATCCCCTACATCCTTTTGATGTCAGGGTTGTGTATGTTTTGCTCTATCATCCTTTTGGTGATGGGTCTGTCATCCTTTTGGTGTCAGGTCGTGCGAATGTTCTACATTATCCTTTTGGGAATGGATCCCCTACATCCTTTCGATGGCAGGGTTATGTATGTTTCACTCTGGCATCCTTTTGGTGATGGGTCTGTCATCCTTTTGGTGTCAGGTCATGCGAATGTTCTTAATTATCCTTTTGGTAATGGATCCCCTACATCCTTTTGATGTGTTGGTTGTGTATATTTTGCTATATCATCCTCTTGGTGATGGGTCTGTCATCCTTTTGGTGTCAGGTCGTGCGAATGTTCTCCATTATCCTTTTGGCAATGGATCCCTGCATCCTTTTGCAATTAGGGATTTATGCAATAGGTCATGGTGTTAATCTCAAGGCCTGTTCATTTAGTTCGTAATAAAGATTCTGATTCATCAAGTGGTTATGTGCTCAAGATCTGTTCATTTTTGGGGTCCATTTCCTGAAGATTAATTCAAGGCATGATTCTTAATCAAGAATTTTCACTATGAAGTTTTGGGTTTATCAGTTTTCAAGTGGCAAGATTCAGGTGGATGTATTGGAGGTTCCAGCTCATCTTCAATCGGGATGGTGCGCAGTACAGTTCATTTTTCAAATCATAACTTTTATTATCAAAGCATGTTCATGATGTTGCGCGAGAAGGTTCATGGCGAGGATTATGGCTCAGGTGAATTTAAACGGAAGGATCGATTCAAGGCTTTATTTTATATGGGGGTCAAAAATTGCAAATCATGGAATTCAGTAAAGAAGTTCATCAAGATTTATTCAATTATCGTTCTTTACAAATCAAAGTCCAAAAGTCTACAAAACTCACAATAAGCCCATGGTCTTTATTACCAAAAAAAAAAATAGGCCCATTTACTTACACCAAGGTCCAACATTCTTTTTGTTACATCACAAATAAAGGGTGATGAGGGCCACACAACCCAGATCTTATTTACACCCACCATAGCCATCTGAACAAGCCATAACATAACAATATCTCAAAAAAAGAAACCTGCAACACAACACAAATTTGGTAGTGAAAAAAGAAAGAAAATGAGAAAAGAAAACTTTCAGAAAATAGCCATCAACCACAAGGTATTGCAAACCGTACACTTATTACCAACCACCAGACCTGCTGCTATGCAACCTCAGCAGCCGCGCAAAACGCCAAAACTCTGCACCCAACATTTCTTCTTACAATCTGCGCAAGAACTCCACAATGACAGGACATGTTATGCATAACCAACAAGGCTTTGTTCACAAATAGTACAAACTAATGTACCACAAGAGGGCACTAAAATAAAAGGGTGAGATTTTTGAGTAAAACAACAATAAACGAATGGAAATACAACTCACCTTTGGCTATAAGGGGGACCGCTGGGTGAACCTTCAAGGATGGAACAACTTTCGTTTTTCTGGCAACCTTCAACTCTTGGCGAACCCTTGACCAAAACCGTTGAAATCACTCAAACCCCTCACAACCTTGGTTTTCCTCAAAATACATCAGACCTCTTACATCAAAAAGCCACCTACAAGCCCATTTCTTCAGCTATTTACAAACCTATTTCTTCAGCTACATTAACAAACCTCCTCCGTGACCCTCAACAATCTCTTCAAATCACCCAAAATTCCTCCGTATTTTAAGCACTCATTCACAAAATCTTCATCAAAAAACGAACCAGAAGACGAAGTGAGAGATGAAAGAAGAATATAGAATGAGATATAAAGGAGAAAAACATGGAGTACTAACCTTTGAAATCCAATCGAGGGTGAGAATGACGATGAAAAGGGCAAGTGATTGAGACAAAGGTGAACGATTTGCAAGAGAAGGTTGGATTGAAAAGTGTTCGCGTTCTTTCCATTTGCGACTCACTGAGGATTTTTCTTCCTTCTCCCGATTTGGCGGAGATTAGCTCCTGCCCTGTTTTGTCCTTTTGTTTTATACTCTTGTTTGAGGGCGTATCTGTGTGTTTAGGTTCAGATCAGCTTTGGCTTTGGTATGGGCCTTGAAGTTAGCCCGATGGTTTTAGTCTTTTATTTATTTATTTATTTATTTTCTTAATCTGTTTTTATTTGGTGGCTGAATGGATGAATGAGTCGTGAGGCCCATGAGGATTCCATTTGAACCTCATCATTTTATTCACCCATTTTCTGTTCAGCACCCCCTTGTTCTAATAAGTTTTTTTTAGAATTTTTAACTTTTTTTGTTCTAATTAGTTTTTGTAGTTGTTAAACTTCTTTTTTCTAAATAAGTTTTGTTGAGAGTTTATAATATTTTTCTCTAAATAGGTTCTTAGAATTTTATTATTTTATTTAAGTGATTTTTGTATAAAATAAAATAAAAACGTTTCGCTAAATATTTTGTTTTGGGTTCATTAAATCATTCTTGATTTTCTTTTATACCACTTTCTTCATCTTATCTTGATTTAGTCTTGGATTTATTTTAGATTCATTTTCGGGTCAATGACGGGACCTCCAGAAATCATTATTAGTCAAACTATTGATAAATAATGATGGATCCGAGACCACCAACTTTTCTCTCCTCATTTCTTCTTCATTTTCAATTTTATTTAATTTTCTCAATCTATGAAGTCTCTGATTCACGAATGTTGGTTTTCAAGGTTGATAACTTTCATTGTTTCAAATCTGTAGGAAATGATCATTTTGATCATTTTCTATACTTTGGGATCGTGAGAGATTTCCCTCGATTAATTAACACGAGTTTGTGATTAAGACGAGATCCCACCCTTATTTTTTCCGTGCAACACGATTAAATTGGAGAATGATCCTCGATATCATTTCTCCATCTTGTTTTTAGCACGGATATCAATTTACGCGACCTCCTATAGTTCGACTTTCATCCTAAGTCAAGCTACGACGGTTTAGCGTTACATTTTGACCCGATTCAATTGAATAACAAACTGACGATTAACTTTTATTTTCTATCAAATATACAATTGCTTTATTTTCAGTCAATATTATCCTGATTTATATTATCTTGTTCATATACTCGTTGATATTTATCTTGATATATTGTTGTGAATATTTTTGTATATATTGTTTTATATCCTGTATATTATTCATATCTTGTATATATTCATATTCACTTGTACATTCTTTCAAAATACATAATAATCATCAAAACTATAAAATCCTAATTTGGTGGACTGTTGGTTGTTTGTCCGAGTGACAGTTCTTTGGAATTTGTTAGAAACCCTATCTTGGAGTTGTGTTCAACTTTCGCTCAAGGCTTAGTTTAAGACACATTTCACACACGACTTCCTCTTGGGCTACCTGACAATGAGACCTTTTATTTCGTGCAATCCCGCGTAATTTGCATGTACCCCTCTCCCATTTTCGATGTACGTATTTCATATTTCTTTGACTACGGTTTATTTTCTAGGAGCACCCCCAGGGACTAGCATAACCATTTTCAAACTAATTCTCGATTCGTCATCGAGCCATTTTCAAACACCCATCTATAAGTCGAGTGCTCGTCTGCATTCGCCATCAACCTATCGCACACACTGTCGCACTTTATTGTGAACTCGATATTAGGAGCACCCCTAGAGACTAGTATTGTTTTTCACGCCTTAACGCTTGACGCATCGTCAAGCCGGTTCCATTTTCAATCAAAACCCTCGACTCGTCGTCAAGGTATTTTCAAACCCACTTCCATTGCACCATGTTTTTGCACGCAAATACAAGTCAAACTCTTGATCCAACGTCAAGCGGATTTTCTCAACAAACTGTTAAACCAATTCACCACCTGTTCTCTTTTACAACTTTTCTCCTAAAACCTTGGTCTCGTACCAAGTGCATTTTCAAACTCTTTTCCTAATAAACTTGAATGGTTGTGGAGTGGTTAGGCGTAGGTTTTCTCCTATCCCAAGTGCTTGACATTACCTTTAGGGTTCACTGTCGTAAATCACTTACTCCCTCCATTCTCTTTTATAAGCAAATTTTGACTTCCTAGGTTCATTCAATAAATAATGTATTTGGACTATATATAGATTAGATGCATTAATTACTTAATGAATCTAAAATGTTAAAATTTGCTTATAAATAGGAATGGAGGGAGTACCATTCAAGATCAAAACATATTTTTAATAAAAGAATGAAGTTCTCTTTGTATTGAACTAAAGAGAAAGGATTGAGTGCAGACTTATTCCTCTTCGAGTATCAGGATACTCACTGTAGAGTGTGTGGTCTTGACACTCGTCTTTCAATACGAAGACGTGACTGTATTCGCCACACCTTTTCACAAATAATTCTTTTGAGATAAAGAATTGGGTACTACCTGCAAATGGTTACTATCCGAGGACCTATTTCATCCACAAAAATACCAGTTAACTGTAGGCCGAACTACGGCTGCTCTGATTTCTCATGACTGTTGAGAATACGTAGGCATAAGATTGCGATGATCCTAGCGAGCACTCTTATTTCCTTTCCATATTTAGTCCCCCGATCTTCCTCAAAGAAGGACATGCTACGTCCGTTCTACCGCAAACAGGTAACGCCTAAGATTCAACAAGCGAGCTGCAATACACCTAACTGCTACAATGCGTATGCTAGCATCGTCAACCAGAATTTCCCAACAAACTTTAGGCTGAACTACGACTGCTCTGATTCTTCATTTCTTTTAAGTGAAGATACTTAGGCACAAGGGCCTCAATCCTTGTCGAGCACATTTTTCCGTCTTTATCTGTAGTTCGCCGAACTACGTTGACTCTAACTTTCTCATATTTTTTTAGAATACGTTGGCATAGGACTGCGAGGTCCTACCGAATCTCTTTTTCCCCTTTTCTCTCAATTCTTTGTTTCTAGACCTTTTATGTATCCCTTAGAACACTCTTAGAAAGCAATACCTCTAGCAGATATCTTCACGCATAGACAAACAAATGGTTCCCATCGAGTACGATGGATGCGAGGGGTGCTAATACCTTCCATATGCATAACTGGCTTCCGAACCCTTTCTCTTGGTTGCGAGACCATCTTACTTGTTTCTTTTTTGAGGGTTTCTCGATGTTTCCCTTTCCCCTTACGGGATAAATAAAGTTCGATGGCGAATCTTCTGTCTTTTCATTTTCGCCTCTCTGTCGTTGCATTTTCGAGTAGCGACAACTTGCTTCTTCCGTGTGCAATCATATTCTTTGCAAGGTTTATCGCAAAAAATAATCAACAAGTGTGGTAGCCTCATCCTCATTGCTTCCCAACTCCTTCAATAGATTAATGAGCCACATAGCTTGACACACACATAACGATGCCACAATATACTCGGCCTCACAAGACGAGAGTGCTACCACTGATTCCTTCTTCGAACACCAAGAGATTGATGTCCTACCAATCATAAAGATGTATCCAGTCATCGAATTTCTATTATCCTTATCTCCACAATAATTGGAAATGGTGAAACCAAGCAAATCACATTTTTGGCCCATATCCGTTGCGGGAAAGAGAATTCTGCAGCCAAGAGTTCCTTTAATGTATCTAAGGATCCTTTTGACTGCTGTCAAGTGAGACACCTTCAGTATCTCCATAAATCTACAAGAAATACTGACACTAAAAGCCAAGTTCGATCGCGTATTGCACAAATACTGCAATGATCTAATCAATCTCTTATATTGCGTTGGATCCACATCTTGCTCATCCTCACTCTTGGATAGCTGCAACCATGATTCACATGGTGTAATGACCATATTATAATGCTCTATTTCACACCTCTTCAAGATCTCAAGAGCATATCTCCTTTGGTGCATAAGTAGTCCCGTTTTTGACTTGTAGAACTCTATGCCAAAGAAATATGTCATGATACCAAGGTCCGTCATCTCAAACTGATCCATAAGTTCACTCTCGAAATTGGTAATACTCTTCTCACAACTGTCAATAATCAATATATCATCAATATACAAGCAAATAATGATCACGCCATCATCCACATCTGTCTTCACATACACTCCATGTTTCGGACACACACCGCTTAAAACCAATATCAATTAGAAAGCCATCAATGTGTTTGTACCAAGCTCTTGGAGCTTGTTTCAAACCATATAATTCTTTATGCATTTTGTAGAACTTCAATTCTTGATTCTTCACTATAAATCCTGGTGGATGCTCAACATAAACCTCCTTATTAAGTGGACCATTCAAAAACGTAGATTTGACGTTCATTTGATATATTGCCCAATCGTTGTTATTCGCAATGCAAATAACTAATCGGACAATTTCTAGTCTAGCCACAGGTGCAAAACCCTCCTCAAAGTCTATACCTTCATGTTGTAAAAAATCCCTTTGCTACCAATCAAGCTTTATGCTTGATCACCTAGCCTTTAAGATTTGCCTTCAATTTATAGACCCATCGAACAAGAATTGGCTTATTTCGAAGCGGTAAATCAACCAAGTCCCAAGTACCATTTTTTCAATAGATTCTAGCTCCTCATCCATTGTATAAATCCACTTTAGATTACTTAGAGTCAGTATTTCGATCTCCATAAATCTACAAGAAATACTGACACTACATGGAGGGACATTTTGGTTTGAGACTTAGAAATATTCTTGTGTTCAGACTTAAGTTCGACGAAGATGTTCGCTTGGAGTTGCGTTCAACAAGTGTAATTTGAAATAAGGATAATAACCATTTTTTAGCTTAATTTATTTCTTGAGAAGACACATAGAAAGCTGTAAAATAGCGAAGTCCATGCAATCGAGGATGTGTCATCTTCAGGAGAAGAGATCATTTGTTACCGTTATTTTTGATTTATTATAAATAGGGATCTTGGTGATTAGGATTCGGGTGTTCCATTTTGTACAAAAACTCAAATATTACTCAAAGTATATGTTTTATTGAGAAACAAGTTCCTGAGTGCAATGTACGTGTGATCACCATTTTTACACTTTTTATACAAAATCATTTAATATTTTTTTACTTACATTTGTTGTAAGTTTACTTTGAAGGACTCCATGCATCACGACATGTGTTGGAAGATGATGGTTTTGGGAAGTTATTGTTAGTTATTTCTTCTATTATAAATAGGAGTTTTAGAGGTTGAATTAAGGGTGTTGTAATTTACTTTTGTACAAGTCACTCCTAAAATTACTCCAAGTATCCGAGTGTAGAGAAAGAGAGTATCAAGGAGACTGTACGTGACGTAAACACACCATGTTTTACTTTTCAATGAAGTTTACTTTGTCCTTTTACTTTTATTAAGTTTTCTTTACCTTCTCGCCATACGTTCCAGTTTTTTATGCATTCTTACTTTGCCTTTGACCCCTTTTCTTCCTCTAAAAATTTCTATTTCTTTCTATCCAAATTTCTATCTTCTTCCTCTCTTCAGTCTAATAAGAAATTCTACCATTAAGACTTTTCACCCAATATTGTCGAAGTGTGTAACTTAGGCAAATTCTAGAAAACGAAAACCTTTTAGCACATGTCCTAGGATCAATCTGATCGATCCTGTGAGTCACCAAAGTTAGATTTGGAAGATCAGCGGTTGTTTTCCAATTTTTAAGGGAAACAATCTTCTGTCTACTTTATGACACCTTCATCTTCTTTTGAATCATCTTAATCTTCTCAGTAATCTGCTGAACAATCTCAGGCCCAAGCACAACATCCTCCTGTTATGATTACCAATACAAAAGGTGTCTTACACCTTCTACCATACAAAGCTTCAAAAGGTGTCATTCTAATACTAGAATGAAAAATGTTGTTATAGTTAAACTTAACCAATGATAAGTTACTATCCCAACTACCTCCCTTTTCTATGACACAAGCCCTCAACAAGTCTTCTAAAGATTTGATAGCCTTTTCTGTCTGACCACCCATCTGCGGATGGTAAGCAGAACTCAACATCAGCTTGGTTCCCAAGGCTTCTTGCAAACTCTCCCAAAACCTTGATGTGAACCTCAGATCTATATTTGAAACAATACTAGAAAGAATACCATGCAACTTCACAATTACACTGATGTAGATCTCTGCTAACTTCTACAACGGGTAACTTATATTTATTATAATAAAATGCGCCTACTTAGTCGGTCTATCCACTATAACCCAAATCTAATCATTTCCATCTCGTTGTATTCATCAAACCCACTAAAAATACATAAAGAACTTATCCCACTTCCACTCAGGTATACTCAAAGGATGCATCAATCCTGACGATTTCAAATGCTCGATATTCGACTTTTGACAAGTCAAATAAGAATGCACAAACTTGGTTAATCCATTTTCACACCTGGCCACCAAAACATCTTCTTAAGATCCTGGTAAATTTTAGTAGCTTCAGGATGAATACTCAAATTGCTCCTATGACCTTTTTCAAGGATTCTCTTCTTAAGCTCTGACAAATTTGGCATACAAACTTTGTCCAAAACTTCATAATCCCATTCTCGTCCACTGAAAAGCCTACTTCTTTACCTTGACTAACCATCACTAAAAGATCAATCAATCCCAAATCTAATTTCTGACCTTCCCTAATCTCTTATAGTACATTACTAGTTATCTTTAACATATCCAACATCACACTTCTCGGTGTCACCTTACGCACCAAGCTAAGATCTCTAAACTGCTCGATCACATCCATCTCTCTAACCATTAACGCTGACATATACAAGGACTTTCGACTCAAATTGTCTATAACTACATTAGCTTTGCCAGGATGGTAACTCAACTCAAAATCATAGTCTTTCAAAAGTTCTAGCCATCTCCTCAGCCTTATATTCAACTCCTTCTGATCAAACAAATACTTCAAGCTTTTATGATCCTGTCATACCCTAAATTTGTCATACCTTTACTTTCTTTCCCCAAGTTTGTCCCAATCATTACACTGCATATATATTATTCTTTAGTCTCTTTCATTTGTATAATCACCCGGGGTTAATCATTTGGCCTTTGGCCATGGTCATCCAGGGTTAGACCTTGAGTTTTGAGGTTATATGTGGTGGGTCAGCATTTCATTTCCAAGGAGATGACTATGGCATCATCATATTAGAATTTGTTTGAGATCATTTTCATTGTCTTTGGTTTTATAATAACTTTTTCTTACAAGTGTCGGTTAGCTCAGGTTGAATAAATAAAGGTTGTGCTCATATACACAAGATTAATACAAGTGTGATTCAAAGTAATCATTAAGCTAAGGGCCTAGACACTTTTTCTTTGATCCATCATAGGTGAAAGACTTCAAGAAAGACTTTGAAGTATAGAGGTATGGATTTGAAGACTTCGTGAATCAAGTTATTCAAAATCTCATGAATAACTTTTCAAAATATAGTTGTGGATTACAAGACACTTGAATGATACAACAAAAGTCTTATTGTCATTCTTTTAAAAGAACAACAAGTTACATTGGCTCTCAAGAATGAGAAATAAAGCTTTTCTTTTACATACAAGATTGCAAGGTAATGTCTTACACAGGTTTGCAAAGGGCTTACTAAGAACTTAACATGGCTATTTGCAAATCAAATGGATAACCTAAAACTAAGACAATCAACATGATAAAGGGCCTATACTATGGTATCCTTTTCTTGCATCCTTCATTGAGCAAGAGGAATCCTTCATTGTCTTTCAATTCAGGCCTGCAAAAAGGATACCAAAACAAATATTAAGTGCAGTAGTAAGAATTATTTGCAGGAATGAGCACAAAAATATCATGGTAGTAGCGAAAATATTTTGTAATGGGACCCACTTAATGCATATCAGCAGCAGCAAGAACAAACGTACATTCAGCATACATGATTCTAGGTAGGACTCTTATGCATATGAAACAAACATACTTTTCAATTTGGTGGAACCATCAAGAAATTACATGTATCATACCATCATTATATGTCAAGTGCAAAAACACATTGAATTTTAGCAGCAAATATTACGTACCAAGACTAGAACCACAATACCATAATGAAAATTGAAAAAATACAAGCACACACCAGCAACAACAAAAGAAAAAGAAAAAGAAAGTCGTGTACTACATGACAAAATGGGGACCACTTTTCTCATTCCATTCCATTGAAAATCCCACGAAATCAGGATTTCACACAAAATTCCTAACGGTTTGATTTAACAAAAGCTCCACCTCACCCTTTTTTCCTAACCAACTCACACGAGTAAAAGAAAATCTCTAACAATTTCACACGATTTTGAAGTTGAATCCCTCCCTATAAATGGACACTCATTCATTCATAAAAGGAAGACAGTGACACTTAATAGACTTACCCCTCGATTTTCAGAATAATCGATGGAATATATTGAATATATTTTTTTTATAAAAAAAAAACAAGGTGCGTCCAAGAATTATACCTCAGTTTTACAATAATTGAGGTGAAAGTTTCGTCATGAAATAGAGTATTTGTAGTAGTGATATCGACTAGTTACCATGCTTGACCTTCGAATCAAAGCACTTTTTCCTTACGCACACCGTGCTTGGGAGATTGTGTACCTGTATGACTATTTTGGCACAATGGTATTCAGAATCAGCATGATAGACCCCACATATAATAGCACTCCAAAATTCTAAAGAGTACCACTTAATAAGTGGGCAAATTCTAGGTTACGTGAAACGAGGTAGGATGAACTCGCTTGAAAAAGCAAAAGCAGGGCCCATTGGCTTTAAGATTAACACACCCTAAACCAAGAGACCATTTTAGCCATCTGACCTAACATTGACGGGAATTTGACAATCCATTAAAGAACATTAAATATATAGATAACATATTCAATGGAGTTTAATAATCACACCCAGATAGGAAAATGTGGACATTGATGGTCATTAACATGTCTTAATCACACAATTTCATTGCGAGTTATATACACCCCTTTTAAAGGATCAACTAAGACAATCCATTCAGATTATCACACAACTAGGTCTTAGTGATCACACAATTGATTAAACTACATCGATGTACTTTTCTAGTACAACTGTAATTAAATAACTAATAATTTTCCCAACTGTTAATTTATAGGCTAGACTATAAACATTTACAGCACAAATAACTTAAAACATCTCCAATGAAGATATCTAATTGATTTTCATGAGAAATTTGACGTGGTATAGTGAATCACATAAAATTTGTGGAAATAGTTAAAATAAAATAAGTTGTCATCATTAATATCTGATTTATATAAGATAATCTAATAGTTAATTTATTTTTTTTATAATCAATTGAATTGATCAACGGGTACTCAAACCCAATAAAACGGATGAAAATGAAACCAAAATAAAAAACCACTACAAGCTAGACTAGCTACATCCCTAGTTAACAGACCACACCTTCCACAAACAATTCCTATCGCCATGATTAATAGTTATTACTTTTGGTCCTAATTTTGTTGAATTTTTTTATCTATATTAATAAAATTATATTTAACTTTTAAAATGTATTAATTATTTTTTTCATACACATCTCTATTATAAATAGATTAATTATTTCTCTATCCTAAAAATAAATTTGTAAAATTATACAAAATTTAATTTTTGTAATTTAATTTTCTCAATGGAATTTATATTTAGAGAGAGGTAATAAAAACCAGTTTCAAGAGAACATTTTAATAAAAGTGGACCAGCATAATAGATTCTCATGGGAGATGTTGTAAGTTATTTGTGCCAAAAATCTGATGAAGCTATTAGAAAAATGGATCAAAATAATGCAATTATTGTCTTCCTTTAAAGGGGATCGTTGCTTCTGGGTTCTTAGATTATATTGTTGTGTCGTGTCTTCATGGCTTATGTCCGAGTTTAGGTAAGTACCACGTGGGTATGGAATTGTGTTGGTTATTTTTGTCAATTTTTGACTAAAAAGGGAGGAGAATGGATGTGTGTTAATCTTGGTTGTGCACTGGTCCTTACAACACATAACTGATACCTTTTTTGGTGGGAGTCGATTCTTACAGGTGTTTTGTAAGGATGTTGGATGGGATGTTCTAACATCTTGTCGGAGTCTCAGTGTTGTTTTTGAGTCTATCTTTTGTGTCTTGTAATATGAGTTAAGAAGACAATTGTGTCTTGTGTTCTGAGTTATCCGGAGTAACAGTCTGCTCCCTTGAGTCCTCATAAGGATAATTCAAGTTGGTGTTTGGTTGCTCCGGGAAAACGGATTGGTTATGGGTTTGAGGGGGAATTGTGTGTATCTTCTTCCTCATGTACAGGAAGAAGGAAAACTTTCAACATAAGGAAGACAGGTCATCCGATTAAAATGACTTCAGGACTTTCTACTTCCTCCCTCTGTATCATTATGAGTTTATTGTGCAAAAAGTGTTTTAGCCAAAATTTGTCAAAAGGGGGAGATTGAAGGCTCTAAAAGATATGACTAAAATTTTGGTAAAACATGATGTTGCACAAGATGTTCCAACAAGAAGAAATCTGCTGAAGAAAGACATGTCAGTTAAGATGTTCTAGCATTGTGGACTCGACATTTTGATCTGGTGCAACAGATTTGTTGCTAATCAGGTCCAAGGTTTAAGAAGCAATCAAAACATGGGTCAAGGGAAGATTAAACAGAGACTTCGAATCCCATGGACAACTGGAACCTATAAAAGGAAGACCAAGAAGACTTAGGGTACAATAAGAATTTTTATCAAAACTTTTGTAAAGTAGAAAATAAGGATTTAGGATTTTGAGAGTCGTGTACTTTCTTGTATTATAAGTCACCCTTTGTATCGTTTAATACATTGTGGTAGACATAGTTTTACAAATTCAAAAACTTATTGGTAATGAATTATGTATTGTTGTTAGATGATGCTTAAATGCAATTATGGATATAATAATATAAAAATATCATTAATAGACTAACTGAAAACAGGTGATATTTTATTCATATTTGAGGTTTACATATAGTATGTCACACATGTTTATGTTTGTGTTTGTAACCAACCACCTATTTTATTTTAAACAGCGACATAACTGTTTTTCAAAGGTGGCCATTAAATTAGGAGGGACAGAAGGTGATAGCATAGCTAGGTCCACCAAAGCAAGTGAAAGTTCCAGTCTTATCATCGAAAGCATAACTATAAGCATCAGGGCATTGATTCTTAAAAATCGTAGCATAGTTTGAGGGTGGACATGTAGGCTGTGTATTATGACTTCCACGACAACAATACTCTTCTGTATTAAACTTCAAACAAGCACTCTGACAAGCAACCACACTCCCATCAGAGCCTTTCACTTGAAGCTCCGCTGGACACACAGTGTTGATATTCGCTGGACAGCTCGAGGTTTTGCAATCACCACTCCCACCTTGTGGAGTTACAGACATCGGCACGTTGAACCCGTCAACGTTGCTCACATCGTAGAAATCTTGTCCTCCATTTGGTGCTACTGTGATTTCTACCAAAGTTGCTGGAGGAATTGCACCAGCACCGTTACACTCGACTTGACCGGAAGCACAATCAGCCGTGGCACAACTAAACTTTCCGTTGTTGTTTGAGCATCCGGTTCGGGCCCAAAATCGACCTGACCATGGAGATGGAAGGTCGACTGAGTTGGTTGCTTGAGGTTCCAACGCAAAACCAGTTGTTGATAGTTGAGGCTTTTGGTCTCCAGTTAGAGTTCCTGGCCATACAGTGTATCCACATTTATTTGTGAATGTCACTTTGGCTCCTCCAACCACTGTATACAAAATCACACACATAATATAAATTTAAAACAAATTAACATAAAAACTATTTTTCAATCATGATATAAACTTATGGAATAAAATATAGTTGAAATGATATATACCATAGAAGAGGAATGCAAAGCTAAGGCAGAGAGCAAGACGAGTAATAGCCATTTTGATATTTGATGAAAATTGCACTCTTCTTCTTCCCATTATATAGGCTTCAAGGTATGAATCTTCAACGATTAAATATTAGTTCAGTCAACAAGAAAATTGCAGTATTATGAGTGCTAGAAAAGTCTCAAACCTTAATAGATATTTCCGCGTACAATTATTATCGTTCAAGAAAATTATGTACACGTGGCTCCTACTTGGCTAGAAAAGTCTCAAACCTTAATAGATATGTTGAAATCACATTCTAGCTTCAAGAATTTAGTATGTGTAATTATGTTAAATTGATATATAGCTAGGCCTTAGATCTACCAATTGTTTGATAAATGATTTTGAAGAAATTTATGTTTAATTGTATTCAAGTAATTTTTCTTGTTCTCTCGTATTTGTACATGACTAATTTTAGAAGCATTTTAATGCTATCTTTTGAATTATAGATTTGAAGTTGGAGATGGAAAAGAAGATGATAATGAAGACGGAGCATTCTAATACCATCTATTTGATTTTATTTGTACACCCAACCACAATTTCTATCATTTTGATTTATCAGTTTACGATCTAGAATTTTAGTTTTATTGATGTTTGTATAATTAAACATAAACTTACATATTAGTTTATGCAAATTGTTGTCGACTTACTCTGTGAGTGTTTGTTTTGTTGTATCTTTGAAAGACTCCTTATTCACCTTGTAATATTGTTATTCTATTTAGTTTTGGTACGTCCTAAAAAAAATTAAAAGGAAGTTTCGGTCGATCCAAGATGCAAGATCTAAGGTCAGTTCAGAAAAAAATTAACCTTAGTGTCGGCTTTAGCCGACACTATTAAATATGAGCAAGATAGACAGTGTCAACTAAAACCAACGCTATTGAACATCAACAAGATTGATAACGTCACAAAAGGACGACAATATATAAGCGAATACAATGCTATGATTTGCATCTATCTTTGTAATGCCTGCTCAAATCTCGACGCTAACACCCTTTAGCGTCAGTTTTTTGCCTTTTGACCGACGCTAAAATGCATATTTCTTATAGTGACGTCTCTATAGCGGTTGAATGCGAGAGTGGACTTGCAATGTTAGCACTTAAACACCAAAGTCAATGAATGAGTACAAAAAGGGGTAAAGTGAAGTTTGAAAAATGAGTGTGTCTTAAGCCTTCCAATAAGTGGGTCTCCTTTTATTCAGTCCTAGCTTGGTCCAGAACTATTGCCCCCAAGACTTGTCGTGATGTGTTGAATGATAAGTCTTTCTGGATTTGTAACGGCCACATAATGCTGGGTTGATCACTAATAGTCGTGGAAAATTATGTACACGTGGCTCCTACTTGGTAAGATAGGGCATAACGCTTTTACTAGCATGTTTGAGTGTACTCAAGTGTCATTGTATTTATAAGGTAGCATTTACTTTTCATCTACATATTCTACTATAACCAGAATTGTTGATTGGTGTGGTACGATCTCCTACATAAAGACAATTTGACTTTTAAATGAACTTTTCCTCCCCAATGCCCATTATAATTCACTGTTATTCTACGACGTTGCTTCTCATACGAACTCCAACGACCTTTGTGTTGGACAAGTGAGTCCAAGAAAAAGAGGGGGTGAATTGTGGTATTCAAAATTTATGATTAGTTTTAAAATTGTATTTCTTAAGAACCAAATTATGTTAGTATTCACTAAATAAATAAATAAATATCGAAAAGAAAATAAAAAAAATAGTAAAGTAAATAACATAAATAAAAAGGATAGAGTTAGAGAAATGACACCTCAAAGTTATCCAGGTCCGGCTGAACGTTAGCCAAGACAATTCCTCAATCTTCTTAAAATTTTACTATAATATTGAGCTTTTACTGGTTATTCCCGCAAACCCTTGATACAATCAAATTGAGAGATTATACACTAATTTACTCCTCCCTAACCAAAAGAGAGCGGCTGAACTCTCGAATCGAGTATAGATTTTACCAGCTAATTTCAATAATCAAACATAACTTTTGCAGGCCAAGTTCTATAACCAAATAGAGATTTTTAATGGTTGATCTCAATAACCAAACTCAACTCTTCGAGAGTACCACACTCTAATACAACTCTTTCCTCAAAATTAGTTTTACTCAAAAGAGACTAGGGCAACTTTGGTGAAGAAAATATTTAAAGTGAAAGATGTGTGTGTGTGTGTGTGTGTGTGTGTGTGTGTGAGAGAGAGAGAGAGAGAGAGAGAGAGTGTGATAAACTGCAAAGAATTAAGAAATCTCTGAATTCTTGTGTGAAATGAAGTAAGAATAATCTTCCTTTATAAAGGAATTTTTTTTCTTAAAATGGAAACAATCCATCAGTCAAATCAATGGCCTAATTGATTAGGCTAATCAATTATCAATTATTATGGCCCAAAAAGTAATATTTTGATATAGAGTCGTTATCAACCTTTAAGAGATTGTCATAACCGATTATAGACTTAATTACACATCATCTAATCCTTTAGGAATATAATCTAATCGATTAGACAATTTGAAATATTCTCCCAATCAAATTGAAAACACCCTAATCAACTTGCTAGGCCTTAAAAAAAATTAGGTGATTTTGTTGAGTAAAGAAAGGCTTAAAAATATTTAAAGTGTGTGTGAGTTGCCTTAGTATCTTAGGAGTTATTCTCTTACATTTACAAGACTCTGATCACTTAGACATAAACGACTAGGCGAGCTTTTACACTTCCTTTATTTCACGAATCTGAATCTTTCAAGTTCCCTCACACGTGAGTAGAGAGTATACTCCACCCCTTAAGAGTTTACTTCTCCCTCTTTGGCATAATTTAAAAGGTGGTAAAATGTATAGCATATAGATCACATGATAGCCCAAGTAAAAGGAACGAGTTACCTGATAATGTGATGAACAAGAATAATCTAGAGTGGGGAACAAATAAGCAGAACCTAATATCTTAATTCTCCCCACAGAAGACTGAATAAAGCTTTGAGATCAAACAATAGGTAATCTTTGGACGACTTCTCCCTCTTGATTCTTTCTCAAATATGAACCAAATGTTTTCGAAGCTTCCTAAATAGAGAGGCAATCTTGGAAACTACTTTTTTCTTCATGAGATTCCTTCCAAGAGATAATCATTTCCCTTAAGAAATATTTGGACAGCTTCTTTTCACTCTCCTGAGGGCTTAGACTAACATTGGACTCTAGGTGTATTATGTTTGGCAACCTTTTGCTCAAAAGCCACTCAAAACTCAGTCAAAGGTTTTTTAAAAAATAAATTTAATTTACTAAGCAATTAATAAACCACTTACTATATATTTCAATCATTTTTTAAGATTTTCAACTTATATTAAGTGTACTACCTCAAAGACTTAATACAATTTGGGAAAAACATCCTGTTTTGAGGGAACGAGAACCATTATCGATTTTCCGTCTTTATGAATTGTTTGATACAAGAGTGGGTCTAAATACATGACTGATAAACATGTTACAAATTTATCACCTCAAACTTCTAAGAGGTTCCATGATCATAGCCGTTGAATGATACCATCAATGTTATCACCTTGATCACATCCTTGAAAAACACCATTAACTTCTTGATCAAAAACATCTTATTTAATTTGCAAGGAATATTCTTTAAAAGCTACAAAGCATTCTTTTTTCCTCTTTTTTGGTGTAAAAATTTAGATATCTTTATATATTGTTTTGGTGAATAAGAAACTTTTATAAAACCAAGAAGATGATTGGCATACACTTTCGTTTGTATGTAACTATTAAAAAAATACACTTTTTTACATCCATTTGGAAGAGTTAAAAAAATATAATGCATGAGAAATCTAGAAGCATCCTTATGGCTTCTAATTGAGCTACATGGCAATCATTTTCATCGAAATTTATGTTTTCATGTTGATTGTAACCTATCACAACGAGTCTTATTTTATTTTTTAAAATATTTCCAAAAGCATCATGCTTGTCTGCGAAAGACCCACTTGTTGGACAAGTGACTCCAAGCACAAGAGAAAGGGGGAGATATGTGCATTATGGTATTCAAAATTCGTGATTAATTTAAATTTTTTATTACTTAAAAATAAAATTATGTTAATATTTACAAAATCAGAAAGAAAATAAAATCGTAAAGTAAATAATAGAATTTGAAGAGATTGGTCTCCAAGAGATTGAGATTTCACTATAATATTAATATTTTATAGGTTATGCCTATAAAAGATTGATACAATCGAATCAAGATATTTTACACTGGCCTATCTCCTCAATAAAAAAAGAGTTCAAAACCCTTTTCTTCTTCAAAATTTGATTCTCACTTGGAGCTCACTCAATTTTAAAGTCCAATTCTCATTAGGAAGTCAAATTCACTTCCCGTCTGGTAATCAATTAAAGTCTAGTTCTCATCTCTCGTCTGGTAGTCATTTAAAGTTCAATACTTTTATGGTGGTCTCTAGTTTAAAACCAGATCCCATCTGGTAGTCTATTTCACCACCATTTACAGTCTGGAAGTTGATTCAATTCTTGTTTGGTAGTCCATTTTAAAGTCAGTTCCCATCTGACAAACAAAAAAACCAATTCTTTGTCATGTATACAATATGTTTGATACTTGTATCGAATTATTTATTAATAAAAGGAATTTCTTTATTATGCTTGTTTTTCCAAAATAATAAACTCCCTAGAATAACTAGTCGTTTAATGAAATATTAAGTGTGACTTAATCATGAGATCCCATTAAACATAAGGACATTATTTTTAAAGTATCTGTAGTCGAGCTTTATTGTGAAATAGGATAACCTTAAAGCATTAAGACTATTACGTAGATAGATTGATGATCACATAGATCATATATCATGGATCATGGATAAAGAGTTATCAAGTCTTAATATAGGTATGAATATTAGGAGTAATATTTATAATAGTTTAACCCACTATGAGATTACTACATAGAATGTTATGAAAAATGTCATAAGTCACTCTCATGGTGATAGTGGTGTATACCACCCTTCGACCTAAAACCACTATGAACCCTAGATGTAGAGTTGAGTACTTTATTGTTGATCAAATATTGTCCATAACTATATGAACATAAAGACAGTTCATGGGTATTCCATAAAGCATGCTGAGGGACATGAGTTACCTAGATAGAATTTTCACATCCTGTGTAACAGGATAAATGTCTAAGGGATGAATATTGAATTGGACAAGGATGACACGACATATTCCTTGTGTTCAATATAGACATAAGGGTAAATGGGTAATTATAAACACAAGTATTGTCACAAAAGGTTTTTTCATATCATACGACATTTTGATGACTTGGGTAGCAGTGATGTGTTGCTAGATACCGCTCACTATTTATTATGTTAAATGTGTCGTTTAATAAAATTGCCAACGTCAAAAACCTACAGGGTTACACACATAAGGACAAATTGATAAGAGGTAGAGTAAATAAGGAACACTATAAAGTATGATGTACTTAAGTAAATGTAGAATACCGTAAGGTACGATGCACTTAAGTAGAATACAAAATATGGTAAGGTACCACATGCTTAAGTGATATACGATACACCATAAGATATGGTGTACGTGCACTTAAGTGGGCCTTTTAGCTTGCAGCCCATACAAGTGGTTCTATAAATAGAACCCTTGTGCAGAAGCATTCACACTTGATGAAAATTTGGTCTGTGAAACCCTAACCGTGTTTTCCTTCTCTCTCTCTCTCACTCAAAGCCTTCAACCGTAGCAGCTAGCATTGAGATTGAAGGAATTTATTTGTGTGGACTGAGTAGAGGCGTTTTTAATTATTCAATGCTCGTGATCACTCCTTCGATTCAGAATCAAAGGTTTTATCGCCACAAGAGTTAACTGTTTATATCACTGATCACACCCACTCGTAAGGATTGCTAAATGGAAAATTCTAATTTCTGCTATGTTTTGGATCCTGATTTCTCTTAAGTGGTATCAAAGCCACTTACAAAACCATGCATCTGATATTTGTTTATTTTATGTACTTTCTATTTTAATTCGATTAAAACAAATAATAAATTAAATTATAATTGAGTAATTAAATTTTGGCATCAGGCTGCGTATGATTTGGATGATCGATATTGACTATGTTTCAGAATCCGACAATAGTATGGTGAAGCAGCGATATATCGATCGTCCTTAAGTTACACTAATATGATCGATCAAATTTTATATGTGATATAAGTAACTCTGATGCAAAGATGGTATATTGGATATATTGTTTCTATTTTGTCCATTCAATCACATAATGATTGTTATTCTTTTGAGTGATCCATGTTCATTTGCTTGGGAATCCAACGCTAGTATGGTAAAGCAATGGCATGTCGATCAATCATAATGAATTATTGATCATGGTGTTTTGGCGGCATGAAGTTGTTGCATTAGGGTTCATGATGGCACAAAGGTTATGTTATCAAAGAGGTGTGTGATTAGGGTTGTGACGACACAAAAGTTGTGCTTTAATGTTTATGGAAAGTATAAAGTGTTGATGCAAAAAACGACCCCGATTTCAAAAGAATTGTTCATTAAAATTTTGCGACGGGGCGCTGCCTCTACAACCCTATAGGGGGCGGTGCCCCCTTGACCCCCGTTTACTGAACGTAGTGTGATTATTTGCCAAAATTTAATTTTATTTAATTTGACCCCCGGCTACTCTGCATAGAGTGATCATTTGCCGAAATTTAATTTGATTTATTTAATTAACATGATTTAAATTAATAATAATAAAATGTATTTATTATTATTCTCTTGTGGTGATCAGTTATGGCCTTAATTTTCCTTTATTTTGTTTTGGGATTTTAAAATACTGAAGGTGAGAGAAATACACAAGAAGACAGGTTGAATTGTGTGGTTTTGTTTCTTAACTTTGCCTCTGATCACAATTCAGAATCTACACTGATCTTCAGATTCTGATTAATATGTTGCAGTGGAATGTTAATAGAAGCAAATAAAAGATAAAGAACACGCAGATTTATCTTGGTTCTTCCCAAACTGAGAGTAGTTCAGCCCCTTTGCAGCGCAAGATATTTTTCACTATAATCAAATCATGATTACAATTGCTTATGAACTTAAGTGTAACACTCAGACCCTCAGCCCGAGACTTCATGCATAAACCCCTCAGATCTAAGACTTCCAGCTTAAATTCCACGAATCCAAGACTTTCTTGCTCGAGCCCCTCAGGCCCAAGACTTCCTGTTTAAACTCCTAAGGTCCAAGACTTCCTGCTTAGGTTCCACGAACCCAAGACATTCTGCTTATGCCCCTTAGACTCAAGACTTCCTTGCTCAGACCAAAACCTAAGACTTCCTTGCTCAGGTTCCACGAACCCAATACTTCTGCTCATACCCTCAAGTACAAGACTTCTGCTTAGACACACAGTCCAAAAATTTCTTGCTTAATCAACTAATCAAGACTTTCAATGCTCTAGCACATAGCAGAAGACTTACATGGCTCAAGCTTCTCAGCAAGATACTTTGGTGCTCAAGCACATAGCAAGAGACTGTATCTAAACTACTAAATAACATGTTTAGCATAATAGAGAACAAGGTGTACTTGATGCAAAATAAGAGGTACAGGGTAACCACCATAACAAAGACCTTAAACACTTAAGTTTTCTAAGATATTCAATGTTTAAAAATCTTAAGGCTTTGTACAATTTATAACATATAACATAATTTCTGTATACTCGATTGTGTTGCTTATTGTTGATCTTGTTATTCCTCCATCCAGATAGAAGTGTAAAACACTCAAATCCTTTTTGGCTTTCCTTCTCTATTGATTATTGTCCCTTGTTCCTTGTTGAAGATTTCATGTTGAATCTTCAGCTACTTATATAATAGTTGTAGAAGACTAGCCGTTGAAAGAGATAACTTGAACAAGTGCCTTTATTTCTCTATAGTACAAGAGACGTTGAAGATAGATACACCAAAAGATCTTAATCTATTGTATAACATGTTTAACCATTACGTCTTTCATGTAATCTTGTACTATAGATCTGTTGAAAGTAGATATTCGTAAAACATGTCAACTCTTCTTGAGCCTTGTGAACATAAACTTTAGCTGACAAGCTGATTTGACAATGCAGCTTGCTTTCCACGGTACATATAACTTTAGCTTTAGTACTAACTCTGAATGTTCATCAGAAGCCTATACATTTACTAAGCGTAGAGAAAATATGTTGCTCTTCTGATATTGAGGCCTTCAGCTTCAGATTCTACACCAGACATCACTTAGAGAGTGTTCTCCAAATTCTGAACCACTAGAGGCTAAGCTTCTATCAAGTGTATCCTTATATCAAATTTTGAATGTATTCTCTTTAAGCTTTAGAACCTTCATACTTGGAACACACATTAGATAGAATCATTGTTCTTTCAATACTTTATTATCATTAAAATCCAAGGCATATATGTCATGAACAAATCTTTTTCTAACAATCTCCCCCTTTTTATAATGACAAACATAAGTATTTAAAAAACTATGTTTGGAAATTATAATTTTCTTAGAAACATCAAGGTATGAGGTTTTTAATCTCCGCATGAGTCTAATAGTCTAAGGTTGAGTTCTGTAAACTCCCCCTAAGTACTATATTCAAGAAAAAAAATTTTAATTTTCTAAGAAACATTAGAGTTTGAGGTTTGTATGCTCCCTCAAGTCTAATAGTCCAAGGTTGAAGTTTTTAAGCTCCCCTTTAGTTCTATATACAAGAAAACTAAAATATATCACCCGGGAAAGATAACCTAAAATAACTAAAATAACATAATTTTAAAAGTACATTAAATTATAAATGAGCAACATTAAATATGAAGGGTTCAAATTCTTTATTAAATACTACTATATCTATCTCCCCCTTTTGTCACATTAAAAAAATAAAAAAAAAAATAAAAGAATTACAATGATAAATGCATAATAGAGCATATTTATGTGACCAGTTCCCAAGGAAGAGAAAACGATCAAGTAACAGAGATCATTAAAGAATTGTACAATGCATCTTTATTTTATTGGTCGTAATAGTTCCAAGAATCAAGAAAATGATTTTATTCCGATGTTTGGGTCATCTAGACTCCACTATAAAAGCAACCGAAGTATAGGTCATTTTCATCAATACCCTACAACACAATATGGAGACAACATCTGAGAGTATCAACATCTTCGTTATAACAGAAGTTTCAAAGAGTGATATTGATCTGGAGATTCAAGGTCTTCAGAAGCCTGCTGACTATGAAGCATTTATGACTGGTCCTTTGTGTACTACACCAAAATATTTTGACAAGGCATCATCCTCAGCTACTTCAAGACCTACTGAAGAAGTTTCATCAGCTGCTGATTTGAAACCGAAGAAGAAATCAATGAAGAAGAAGAAGAAGATTAGAGATGAGATATTTAATGAACCGATGAATCTTCTAAGGCATATATAATAGTTAATACAAACATGAATTTGAACAAGAGCAAGAATATTTTTTTAATAACAAGACTTCTTAATATAAGATGTTTAATAATTACAAGGCATATATTTGCAAAAATCAAACATCAAAAACTCTCATAGATAACTTCAAGCTTTTCTATTGAGAATCTAGAAGAATCATCCTCTGAACTTATGATATTCCCATGTTGGATCAACAGTTCTGAAAGAACTTACCCATAAGGAATGAAGAATTTCTTTCTCTTGTAGAAAGATGAAAGTGTCTTCTTCAGATAGTCAAACATAACTTGAGGAAGATCAATCTGCAAATCTAAATTGAGAAGAAGTAGAAAAGTTTTTTCGATCGAGTTTAAAAGGTCCAAATCTTTGTCCTTAGGTAGCAAGTTTGAGTTCAGAATTTGATTCCAAATAATTGCATCAGGATGAAGATTTAAGACCTGAGAGATGTTTGATGGGTCCATAAAAGTACGTGAAGTATGAAGATAGTATTCCCAAACAAGAGTACCTGGAATTTATCTAATCTCCTCACAGTTGATTACATTAGCAATCTTCTTAGAGGTTACTATAATAGAAACACCAGAAACCTTGGAGAGAATAATACACTCTGAAATTAGCTCAATAATGGAAGCATTAATCCAAAACTCTTTAATAAGACTTGGATAAATGAAACCACATAACATATCAAAGTATCCATTCCGACCTTGTTCAGACATATTCTTTTGAAAGTTAAAACCAAGCTTAAGCAGCTTATCAAAATTCACAAACTTTTTATTGATGACAACTAGTTGATTCAAAGAAGAATTGACTAGAGAATTCATCTCGAGTTTGATTTGAAAAACACAGAAGAAAACAATAAAAAAAGAACTAAACAAGACTCTAAAGGAATACGAATTTTGTCAGAAAAACGGAAAGAATACACGAAATGATGTTTCACAAAGACATGGGATATAGACAATAGAAATATAAAATAAATATAAAAAACATCATTACCCTAAGGTTCTTACCCAAAAAATTTCTTGAATCCACCAAATGATAATCAACTTTATGGAGTTTTAAGTAAACAGAGTTGTTTTAAAATGATTTTTACTTAAACTGCTTTATCAGAAGTAAGGATTTCTTTTCTAAATCTCAGAGACTGACAATTTTCAGAAGCTATCTGTTATCAGAGTCTAGTAGAATTATACTTTGAGTGAGACCTTTTCTATTAGTCATCAGTCATTGATATTCTATTAAGAATCAAACATTTTTTTCTTAGAACTAGAGTCATGCTTGATTAATGAATATTGAATTAGTTTCTTTGACAACTAACTAGCAACAATATCATCACAAAAGGTGAAGGTACTAATTCAATAAATATGATTATCATCTAGTTAATGCCATATTTAGTATAGACAAAGACAACACAATTTCTTTTTAAAGACTTCTAAATGTTTGTAATCCATTATTCACACTACTGAATGTTTGTGTTTTGGACTTTAATGACTTAGGGTTTTGACTATGTTGGACTCTGTTGACAGCAGACACAATGTTGGACTCAAAAGAATAAAAATAAATAATAATAGAAATAATAATAGTAATAATAATAATAATAGGGCTAGTAGTAATAATGGTGACCAAAATTAATAATAATGCAAAAACACTAATAATACTAGTAATAGTATTAGCCACGAAAACAAAAAGGAGGAATTAAATTAATACTAATAATACTAACACTAATAATAATAATAATAATAATAATAATAATAATAATAATAATAATAATAATAATAATAATTCAAACTAATAATTAACAAGGAATAATTTTAATAAAACTAAAAGAGATAATAAAAATAATAACAACTGTATAATAATAATATTAATCTATAATCTATAACATATATAAAGGCAATACTTGGTTTTTGGTGTAGCTTTTTTTTTATACCAAATTTACCCTTATTTTAAAATATATAACTTACACAATAACTTCCATTGAACTACTACTATCATCTTTCATATAACTCCCTACTAATAACTTCCCACATAACTTCCATGTAAAATTAATATTAAATAAAAAAATATCATTTATATTTATATGTGTGCAATAAAAAAGCGGACAGACGGGCACGCGAGTGCCCTCTGGACGCTAGTAATAGTAAAAAGAATAATGATAATAATCCTAAAATGATAATAATAAAAATAATAAGATAAAAAGAAACAATATAAACCAAATATAGTGACGTGACACAATTACAAAAATAAGAGTAAATTTTAATAATAACAATTAAATAATAAAAATAGGTTAATAAAAGGGAAAAAGACAAAATGATCTTCCTTTGACTTTTGGGTCATTCAAATTGACCAGTTGACTTCACATGATAGACTTATATGAAATATGGCCTTAGATGAAAATGGTGACTCAAATGAACTAAGACTAATAAAAGAATCACATGCAGTAAACCTACATTGATAAGGTTTGGACTTACAACGACTCATTTAGATAAAAACATGATGGTTGAAATTTGGGGTATGACAGCATCCCAATGTAGCACCCCAAAATTTTCCCATCTTTCTTTTGTATTTTGGCTTATGTTTCATGCCATTCTCATTCTCATTCTTGCATAGCATTTTTCTAAGACAAGAGATCAAGGTATCATGGTTTGCTTCCCAAAAATTTTTTTTTATAAAATATTCACCCTGTTTTGTATATTTTACCAACAACCTGCTTATATTACACAAACCTGCTTATAATTCAGGCCTTTATTTCAGCACTTTGGCCTTATAAATAAAATTCAAACTTTGGCCTTAAATATACAATTCAAACTTTGGCCTTATATGTACAATTCAAAACTTTGGATACATTGTAACTCATGACTTTGTTCATAAACATTTTAATATACACATAAACCTGTTTAAATATGTTACAACAAAATTCGATCCTCAGAATTACAACAACACAAATACATTCAATTCACATATAATTACAAGTCTTCCAATCCGATAACTCTATACAATTCTCAACCCAAGAATAAATTGACACCATTCCTCTTTAATTTCTTCCAATTTTGCTTTCGTGTAAGTAGCGCACTTGAATTCATCATAATACTACATAATATAACAGATCGAATAAGATTTAAGTTTAAAACTAATTACTCAGATGAAGTATCGGATAATTATCAAAATTAATCATATAACTTATATAATGAATTGATCCATACTAGGACTGGAATCTCAAGTTGACTAGAAGGAATAATTTCCCTCATAAAGCGCAATACAAAATATCCACAGTCAATACCATTGCGCTGTCGAGGACACTGTAAATGGAAAAAACAAACGAACATTTATCCGGATATATAGTTTAAATAGTTTTATCAAGTAGAAACATGCGAGAATATACCTCCACTCTGATCCAGTTGATGTTGTTAGCCTTACTTTTTGGCACCGTTGCATCTCTTTGTGCTCTGAATATTTGTATAACTCTAACATAATATAAACGCATATTTAGAACAATGTCACATAATAAATAAAGATATATAATTAAAGACAACAATATATGTCATCACTTACGTATCAACAAAGTTCCTCAGATTTTCATATTTTGTTGTATCGCCATCCAATGAATCTATATAATACACTATTTCTTTCGTCGGATTAATTGCGATCAACAACCAATATCCACTATAAAATAAGACAACAGTTTAGACAAAAATGTTATATATATAGAAAGGGAAAAATCGAACAATTATAATAAATGAATTTAGAATAAAATATAACCCATGGCCAGTGTTATATGGCAACAAGAACAACTTCTCCGTAGTCGCGCGCATAAATCTCTGCACTGTGTACTCTTTGACTGTATCTGGTGACTGGTCTATTATACGTGAGTTGACACAGCTAGCAGATAAGAATGCGAATACTGAAGTCAATTCATTCGGGACCAATAACTTGTCATACAAGAACCTAAAAAAACATAATCAACATTAGAATATTAAGTTAAACGAGCAAATTTTAAAATGTTCAATTATTTAATTAAAATGGATCGAAGTACCTGATGTATGAATGCATAACACCGATGCCCAGTTCAGAATGGTTGAAAACCTGATCAAAATCCTCCTTAGCAATTGTTTTGGGATATTCAAAACTGAAAATACCTGCCTCCATATGTATTTGACGGACGCCACCCTCAGGCACATCTGATGTTCCGACATATGTTTCAAGGCACATCCTAAATTGAGGAACAATTGCTTTTCTGGGAACCTTGGAAGTTTCAGGTATCTTACCCTTGCTGACTTGTTGCGACTGCTGATCATGAACCTAAAAGTCATATATAAGTTCAGTAATTAATATTGTATAACAAGATAGTCATGTAACTGTAGTAGTACCTGTTTCTTTGATGCAGCTGAATCGGTATCTCGCACAATAATTCTATCATCTTTTGATTTGGATTTTGTAGGAGTCTAAGATCATCATGTAAATAAGAAAATGTAGATGTAAGAATAACTTTCATGTATGAATCATAAAACATTTTAGTATTAAAAGGTTCAACCTACCTCATCATCTATGCAAATCAGATTTGCCGGCCATGCCACATACGATCCTACTGCGTCTTCCACCACTGTTGCGCCTGAAATATCATCTGGTATAGGCAACAACGCACTCCCCTCTAATGCAATATCAATAGATACTTTCAAAAATCCAGAAGGGAGCGGTTTGTGGTGAAGTAAGTCTCCCAGAAAGTTATGCACCTTTCCCTTGCCAACCATTCGATGAGTAGGTGACGATAAATATAGCCGGCAAAGTGAAATGCCCTAAACAAATAATGATCAGTTAATGTGTCAATTAAGTAAAGTGTGATAAATTAATTTCAATGTAATATATACAATTACCTCTGGAAGCTTCTGTGGACAACCGGTACTATCTTTGTCACTAGTAGCTCTACCCTCTGGAGCGCGTCTTTCCGCCATGTATCTCTCCTTATCCTTTTGTAATTCACAGATTTGCACTTTCAATTCCTCCAAAGTCTCCATCACTTCTTTATTGGTTGGATTTTTTTTCTTTGGCTGCTTATACAGTTTGGATGGAGTGACACCAAATCCCTTACCCCTCACACGCCCAGAATACTCAGGAATATTCAGCACCCGGCTCAGTAAGCTCCTGCAATCATTGTCCTCGGCGGGAGTTATGGTCTGGAACAGAGTCTCCTGAAATATAGATAAAAACATATATAAATATATTACACACTTTTGATCAGTTACTGACAAAGATAATGTTGTACTTACACATTGTTCAAAGACTTGTTGAACTTCTTCCTGAACGACTCCATCTCGTCCCACACGGGTAGCCTTCCATACAACATGGTCCGGAAGAGATGTCGCATCACTCTTCTCCTCTTCCAACTACGCATTAAGACGGATAATAAAGCATTGTATCCTATTATATATACTTACTATTTTTTGTAAATATATCATATTAAAGCATTTATATGTACTTACTATTTTTTGTTCTAATCGTGCATATCCCAACCGGCCCTTTCTGTATGGATATGCGGGATTTGATGCCCGTTGACGATTTACGCCACTAACAACCTGAAAAAACAAGTTTATCAGAACTCCTGTACATGGAAGAAGTATATACTATTGGAAGTATATACCCGTTGACGATTTACACCATTGGAAGTTAAGTACAAAATGTGACATTTTTGAAAAAGGCTTAAAATAACACTAACTTCCACCATTGGAAGTTAAGTGCAAAAAGTGACATTTTTGAAATAAAGTCAAAAATAACACATAACTTCCAATGGTGGAAGTTAAGTACAAAATGTGACATTTTTGAAAAAACCCTAAAATAACACTAACTTCCACCATTGGTAGTTAAGTGCAAAAAGTGACATTTTTGAAAAAAAATCAAAAATAACACATAACTTCCACCATTGGAAGTTAAGTACAAAATGTGACATTTTTGAAAAAAGCCTAAAATAACACTAACTTCCACCATTGGAAGTTAAGTGCAAAAAGTGACATTTTTGAAAAAAAGTCAAAAATAACACATAACTTCCACCATTGAAAGTTAAGTACAAAATGTGACATTTTTGAAAAAAGTAAGCGCAAAATGTGACATGTTTGAAAATAACCCTTTCTGTATGGATATGCGGGATTTGATGCCCTTTCTGTACTTACTTCAAATTCTTTTGATCTTCGCTTTGCAACAAACGTCTCTCATTCTTCCTCCGAAATCAAATCCGCGTACTTCATCGGACGCTCTGAGTCAACAAAGTTTCCTTCAGAATCTTTTAGAAACTTGTTTGTTAAAAACGCTCTAAATCCCCTCAAGCGTTTTCCGGCCAATTGAATACAATATTTTCTCCTACGATCTTCAATATTGAAAGATCTCTGCAAACAAACACACATACATATAACATGTTAGTATATTTAATTTAAAGACGTAAATGTCAATAATAATTAAACAATTCCAATATTATACCTGAATCTCGGTCCAAATCTTATCTTTAGCCGGTTGTAATGAAACAATTCTCCAATTATCGCAAGTAATCGGAACTTGCGAACGTACAAGTGCTCCGATGTAACTTGTTAGCAACGCACCGTTAGGCTCAACTAACTGGTCTCTTTCATTCCAATGGACATCATACTTTACTCCTTTATCTCTCGCACAGATGATTTTTTTCATAATTGTTATGCCTCTTTTAATATCGCCTTCCACGTCTTTTGTTGTTTGTTTTCCATCATGTGATGTTTCCTCGTTGCTGGCCATAATATATATACCTGTAATTCAGAAAAATCAAAGTATCAAATGAATGACATGCAAATATGTAAATAACAAATATATACATAAGAAATGTGTAAATAAGAAAAACATGTTAATATCGCCTTCCTTTTCTTATTCTATTCATTCTCCATTTGTACAACTTTTATCAATCTCTTCCATTCTTTATTCACCTTGCAAAAATATCTACCACCTAGCCATCACTTAACAACACTAACGTTCATCATCATATAAACTCACCACTAATTTTCATTCTCCATTTGTACAACTTTTACACACTATCTTCACTTTTTTGATTCTATTCATCTCTCACTATCGACTAACCTTTAATATCTCACTATCGTAGTGTATTGGTTCTATTCACCTTGTTTCTAATTGTACTCTTGTTCTGAATTTATCAGTACATTGAATCAAAATATATAAAAACAACAAACAGTTCCCAGGGCAATTCATTAGTTTCAATCCAAACTCTTGTTTGTCAATCTAAAACATACAAAATATTCGTAACAATGACAGAGAGACTTAACATGTAGATTAAAATACAAAATATATAACATGCAACAGAGAGACTTAACATGTAGATATCCATACAACAAGATGACAGAAAATGACTTAACTTGATTGCATTCAAATAATAAAAACATATTCAGTTTGTCTTAAAGATTACAGCAACAATGGTGAAAATATACGTAAAAAAGAAAATCAGAGTAAAACTTCAAATACCGTAACAATGGCGGAAATGCAATGCAGACGAGCAGAGGGACGGTGAACGGCTGCAAATGCAACAGACGAGGGCGACGTCGACGGTTGGACGGACGGCGACGGTTGGACGGCAACGGTGGTTTATAGGGCAACGCTCTTTGTTCGCCAGAGAAAAAGAAAGAAAGCAACGTAATATGACTGTTCTGTTTCTCATAAAAATTCTGGTGGGTATTTTAAATTAATTCTAATAAACCTATAGCAGCGCTTTAAAAAGCGCTCTCAAAGACCTTCTAATGTAACCCATATAGCAGCGCTTTATGGAAAAAGCGCTCTCGTAGACCATACCTACAGCAGCGCTTTTTGGAAGCGCTGCCTTAGGACCCCCCCTTTAGCAGCGCTTTTTAAAAAGCGCTGTCTTTGGGTTGTCTTAGACCCCCCATTTGGCAGCGCTTTCTGGAAGCGCTGCCTTAGGACCCCCCTTTAGCAGTGCTTTTTAAAAAGCGCTGTCTTTGGGCTGTCTTAGACCCCCCCTTTTAGCAGCGCTTTTTAGAAGCGCTGTCTTAGGACCCCAATTTAGCTTTCCTTCAGAATCTTTTAGAAACTTGTTTGTTAAAAACGCTCTAAATCCCCTCAAGCGTTTTCCGGCCAATTGAATACAATATTTTCTCCTACGATCTTCAATATTGAAAGATCTCTGCAAACAAACACACATACATATAACATGTTAGTATATTTAATTTAAAGACGTAAATGTCAATAATAATTAAACAATTCCAATATTATACCTGAATCTCGGTCCAAATCTTATCTTTAGCCGGTTGTAATGAAACAATTCTCCAATTATCGCAAGTAATCGGAACTTGCGAACGTACAAGTGCTCCGATGTAACTTGTTAGCAACGCACCGTTAGGCTCAACTAACTGGTCTCTTTCATTCCAATGGACATCATACTTTACTCCTTTATCTCTCGCACAGATGATTTTTTTCATAATTGTTATGCCTCTTTTAATATCGCCTTCCACGTCTTTTGTTGTTTGTTTTCCATCATGTGATGTTTCCTCGTTGCTGGCCATAATATATATACCTGTAATTCAGAAAAATCAAAGTATCAAATGAATGACATGCAAATATGTAAATAACAAATATATACATAAGAAATGTGTAAATAAGAAAAACATGTTAATATCGCCTTCCTTTTCTTATTCTATTCATTCTCCATTTGTACAACTTTTATCAATCTCTTCCATTCTTTATTCACCTTGCAAAACAATCTACCACCTAGCCATCACTTAACAACACTAACGTTCATCATCATATAAACTCACCACTAATTTTCATTCTCCATTTGTACAACTTTTACACACTATCTTCACTTTTTTGATTCTATTCATCTCTCACTATCGACTAACCTTTAATATCTCACTATCGTAGTGTATTGGTTCTATTCACCTTGTTTCTAATTGTACTCTTGTTCTGAATTTATCAGTACATTGAATCAAAATATATAAAAACAACAAACAGTTCCCAGGGCAATTCATTAGTTTCAATCCAAACTCTTGTTTGTCAATCTAAAACATACAAAATATTCGTAACAATGACAGAGAGACTTAACATGTAGATTAAAATACAAAATATATAACATGCAACAGAGAGACTTAACATGTAGATATCCATACAACAAGATGACAGAAAATGACTTAACTTGATTGCATTCAAATAATAAAAACATATTCAGTTTGTCTTAAAGATTACAGCAACAATGGTGAAAATATACGTAAAAAAGAAAATCAGAGTAAACCTTCAAATACCGTAACAATGGCGGAAATGCAATGCAGACGAGCAGAGGGACGGTGAACGGCTGTAAATGCAACAGACGAGGGCGACGTCGACGGTTGGACGGACGGCGACGGTTGGACGGCAACGGTGGTTTATAGGGCAACGCTCTTTGTTCGCCAGAGAAAAAGAAAGAAAGCAACATAATATGACTGTTCTGTTTCTCATAAAAATTCTGGTGGGTATTTTAAATTAATTCTAATAAACCTATAGCAGCGCTTTAAAAAGCGCTCTCAAAGACCTTCTAATGTAACCCATATAGCAGCGCTTTATGGAAAAAGCGCTCTCGTAGACCATACCTACAGCAGCGCTTTTTGGAAGCGCTGCCTTAGGACCCCCCCTTTAGCAGCGCTTTTTAAAAAGCGCTGTCTTTGGGTTGTCTTAGACCCCCCATTTGGCAGCGCTTTCTGGAAGCGCTGCCTTAGGACCCCCCTTTAGCAGTGGTTTTTAAAAAGCGCTGTCTTTGGGCTGTCTTAGACCCCCCCTTTTAGCAGCGCTTTTTAGAAGCGCTGTCTTAGGACCCCAATTTAGCTTTCCTTCAGAATCTTTTAGAAACTTGTTTGTTAAAAACGCTCTAAATCCCCTCAAGCGTTTTCCGGCCAATTGAATACAATATTTTCTCCTACGATCTTCAATATTGAAAGATCTCTGCAAACAAACACACATACATATAACATGTTAGTATATTTAATTTAAAGACGTAAATGTCAATAATAATTAAACAATTCCAATATTATACCTGAATCTCGGTCCAAATCTTATCTTTAGCCGGTTGTAATGAAACAATTCTCCAATTATCGCAAGTAATCGGAACTTGCGAACGTACAAGTGCTCCGATGTAACTTGTTAGCAACGCACCGTTAGGCTCAACTAACTGGTCTCTTTCATTCCAATGGACATCATACTTTACTCCTTTATCTCTCGCACAGATGATTTTTTTCATAATTGTTATGCCTCTTTTAATATCGCCTTCCACGTCTTTTGTTGTTTGTTTTCCATCATGTGATGTTTCCTCGTTGCTGGCCATAATATATATACCTGTAATTCAGAAAAATCAAAGTATCAAATGAATGACATGCAAATATGTAAATAACAAATATATACATAAGAAATGTGTAAATAAGAAAAACATGTTAATATCGCCTTCCTTTTCTTATTCTATTCATTCTCCATTTGTACAACTTTTATCAATCTCTTCCATTCTTTATTCACCTTGCAAAACTATCTACCACCTAGCCATCACTTAACAACACTAACGTTCATCATCATATAAACTCACCACTAATTTTCATTCTCCATTTGTACAACTTTTACACACTATCTTCACTTTTTTGATTCTATTCATCTCTCACTATCGACTAACCTTTAATATCTCACTATCGTAGTGTATTGGTTCTATTCACCTTGTTTCTAATTGTACTCTTGTTCTGAATTTATCAGTACATTGAATCAAAATATATAAAAACAACAAACAGTTCCCAGGGCAATTCATTAGTTTCAATCCAAACTCTTGTTTGTCAATCTAAAACATACAAAATATTCGTAACAATGACAGAGAGACTTAACATGTAGATTAAAATACAAAATATATAACATGCAACAGAGAGACTTAACATGTAGATATCCATACAACAAGATGACAGAAAATGACTTAACTTGATTGCATTCAAATAATAAAAACATATTCAGTTTGTCTTAAAGATTACAGCAACAATGGTGAAAATATACGTAAAAAAGAAAATCAGAGTAAAACTTCAAATACCGTAACAATGGCGGAAATGCAATGCAGACGAGCAGAGGGACGGTGAACGGCTGCAAATGCAACAGACGAGGGCGACGTCGACGGTTGGACGGACGGCGACGGTTGGACGGCAACGGTGGTTTATAGGGCAACGCTCTTTGTTCGCCAGAGAAAAAGAAAGAAAGCAACGTAATATGACTGTTCTGTTTCTCATAAAAATTCTGGTGGGTATTTTAAATTAATTCTAATAAACCTATAGCAGCGCTTTAAAAAGCGCTCTCAAAGACCTTCTAATGTAACCCATATAGCAGCGCTTTATGGAAAAAGCGCTCTCGTAGACCATACCTACAGCAGCGCTTTTTGGAAGCGCTGCCTTAGGACCCCCCCTTTAGCAGCGCTTTTTAAAAAGCGCTGTCTTTGGGTTGTCTTAGACCCCCCATTTGGCAGCGCTTTCTGGAAGCGCTGCCTTAGGACCCCCCTTTAGCAGTGCTTTTTAAAAAGCGCTGTCTTTGGGCTGTCTTAGACCCCCCCTTTTAGCAGCGCTTTTTAGAAGCGCTGTCTTAGGACCCCAATTTAGCTTTCCTTCAGAATCTTTTAGAAACTTGTTTGTTAAAAACGCTCTAAATCCCCTCAAGCGTTTTCCGGCCAATTGAATACAATATTTTCTCCTACGATCTTCAATATTGAAAGATCTCTGCAAACAAACACACATACATATAACATGTTAGTATATTTAATTTAAAGACGTAAATGTCAATAATAATTAAACAATTCCAATATTATACCTGAATCTCGGTCCAAATCTTATCTTTAGCCGGTTGTAATGAAACAATTCTCCAATTATCGCAAGTAATCGGAACTTGCGAACGTACAAGTGCTCCGATGTAACTTGTTAGCAACGCACCGTTAGGCTCAACTAACTGGTCTCTTTCATTCCAATGGACATCATACTTTACTCCTTTATCTCTCGCACAGATGATTTTTTTCATAATTGTTATGCCTCTTTTAATATCGCCTTCCACGTCTTTTGTTGTTTGTTTTCCATCATGTGATGTTTCCTCGTTGCTGGCCATAATATATATACCTGTAATTCAGAAAAATCAAAGTATCAAATGAATGACATGCAAATATGTAAATAACAAATATATACATAAGAAATGTGTAAATAAGAAAAACATGTTAATATCGCCTTCCTTTTCTTATTCTATTCATTCTCCATTTGTACAACTTTTATCAATCTCTTCCATTCTTTATTCACCTTGCAAAACAATCTACCACCTAGCCATCACTTAACAACACTAACGTTCATCATCATATAAACTCACCACTAATTTTCATTCTCCATTTGTACAACTTTTACACACTATCTTCACTTTTTTGATTCTATTCATCTCTCACTATCGACTAACCTTTAATATCTCACTATCGTAGTGTATTGGTTCTATTCACCTTGTTTCTAATTGTACTCTTGTTCTGAATTTATCAGTACATTGAATCAAAATATATAAAAACAACAAACAGTTCCCAGGGCAATTCATTAGTTTCAATCCAAACTCTTGTTTGTCAATCTAAAACATACAAAATATTCGTAACAATGACAGAGAGACTTAACATGTAGATTAAAATACAAAATATATAACATGCAACAGAGAGACTTAACATGTAGATATCCATACAACAAGATGACAGAAAATGACTTAACTTGATTGCATTCAAATAATAAAAACATATTCAGTTTGTCTTAAAGATTACAGCAACAATGGTGAAAATATACGTAAAAAAGAAAATCAGAGTAAAACTTCAAATACCGTAACAATGGCGGAAATGCAATGCAGACGAGCAGAGGGACGGTGAACGGCTGCAAATGCAACAGACGAGGGCGACGTCGACGGTTGGACGGACGGCGACGGTTGGACGGCAACGGTGGTTTATAGGGCAACGCTCTTTGTTCGCCAGAGAAAAAGAAAGAAAGCAACGTAATATGACTGTTCTGTTTCTCATAAAAATTCTGGTGGGTATTTTAAATTAATTCTAATAAACCTATAGCAGCGCTTTAAAAAGCGCTCTCAAAGACCTTCTAATGTAACCCATATAGCAGCGCTTTATGGAAAAAGCGCTCTCGTAGACCATACCTACAGCAGCGCTTTTTGGAAGCGCTGCCTTAGGACCCCCCCTTTAGCAGCGCTTTTTAAAAAGCGCTGTCTTTGGGTTGTCTTAGACCCCCCATTTGGCAGCGCTTTCTAGAAGCGCTGCCTTAGGACCCCCCTTTAGCAGTGCTTTTTAAAAAGCGCTGTCTTTGGGCTGTCTTAGACCCCCCCTTTTAGCAGCGCTTTTTAGAAGCGCTGTCTTAGGACCCCAATTTAGCTTTCCTTCAGAATCTTTTAGAAACTTGTTTGTTAAAAACGCTCTAAATCCCCTCAAGCGTTTTCCGGCCAATTGAATACAATATTTTCTCCTACGATCTTCAATATTGAAAGATCTCTGCAAACAAACACACATACATATAACATGTTAGTATATTTAATTTAAAGACGTAAATGTCAATAATAATTAAACAATTCCAATATTATACCTGAATCTCGGTCCAAATCTTATCTTTAGCCGGTTGTAATGAAACAATTCTCCAATTATCGCAAGTAATCGGAACTTGCGAACGTACAAGTGCTCCGATGTAACTTGTTAGCAACGCACCGTTAGGCTCAACTAACTGGTCTCTTTCATTCCAATGGACATCATACTTTACTCCTTTATCTCTCGCACAGATGATTTTTTTCATAATTGTTATGCCTCTTTTAATATCGCCTTCCACGTCTTTTGTTGTTTGTTTTCCATCATGTGATGTTTCCTCGTTGCTGGCCATAATATATATACCTGTAATTCAGAAAAATCAAAGTATCAAATGAATGACATGCAAATATGTAAATAACAAATATATACATAAGAAATGTGTAAATAAGAAAAACATGTTAATATCGCCTTCCTTTTCTTATTCTATTCATTCTCCATTTGTACAACTTTTATCAATCTCTTCCATTCTTTATTCACCTTGCAAAACAATCTACCACCTAGCCATCACTTAACAACACTAACGTTCATCATCATATAAACTCACCACTAATTTTCATTCTCCATTTGTACAACTTTTACACACTATCTTCACTTTTTTGATTCTATTCATCTCTCACTATCGACTAACCTTTAATATCTCACTATCGTAGTGTATTGGTTCTATTCACCTTGTTTCTAATTGTACTCTTGTTCTGAATTTATCAGTACATTGAATCAAAATATATAAAAACAACAAACAGTTCCCAGGGCAATTCATTAGTTTCAATCCAAACTCTTGTTTGTCAATCTAAAACATACAAAATATTCGTAACAATGACAGAGAGACTTAACATGTAGATTAAAATACAAAATATATAACATGCAACAGAGAGACTTAACATGTAGATATCCATACAACAAGATGACAGAAAATGACTTAACTTGATTGCATTCAAATAATAAAAACATATTCAGTTTATCTTAAAGATTACAGCAACAATGGTGAAAATATACGTAAAAAAGAAAATCAGAGTAAACCTTCAAATACCGTAACAATGGCGGAAATGCAATGCAGACGAGCAGAGGGACGGTGAACGGCTGTAAATGCAACAGACGAGGGCGACGTCGACGGTTGGACGGACGGCGACGGTTGGACGGCAACGGTGGTTTATAGGGCAACGCTCTTTGTTCGCCAGAGAAAAAGAAAGAAAGCAACATAATATGACTGTTCTGTTTCTCATAAAAATTCTGGTGGGTATTTTAAATTAATTCTAATAAACCTATAGCAGCGCTTTAAAAAGCGCTCTCAAAGACCTTCTAATGTAACCCATATAGCAGCGCTTTATGGAAAAAGCGCTCTCGTAGACCATACCTACAGCAGCGCTTTTTGGAAGCGCTGCCTTAGGACCCCCCCTTTAGCAGCGCTTTTTAAAAAGCGCTGTCTTTGGGTTGTCTTAGACCCCCCATTTGGCAGCGCTTTCTGGAAGCGCTGCCTTAGGACCCCCCTTTAGCAGTGCTTTTTAAAAAGCGCTGTCTTTGGGCTGTCTTAGACCCCCCCTTTTAGCAGCGCTTTTTAGAAGCGCTGTCTTAGGACCCCAATTTAGCTTTCCTTCAGAATCTTTTAGAAACTTGTTTGTTAAAAACGCTCTAAATCCCCTCAAGCGTTTTCCGGCCAATTGAATACAATATTTTCTCCTACGATCTTCAATATTGAAAGATCTCTGCAAACAAACACACATACATATAACATGTTAGTATATTTAATTTAAAGACGTAAATGTCAATAATAATTAAACAATTCCAATATTATACCTGAATCTCGGTCCAAATCTTATCTTTAGCCGGTTGTAATGAAACAATTCTCCAATCATCATCAAGTTTGATTCAAATAAACATTATTTCAAGGTCATATGAGGTTCATCAAGCCTTAATTTGCAAGAAACAATCAAAAGATGCAAAGTTGGTTCAGGGTGAATGACCTAATTTGGCAAGTTATGAATGCCATGATCAAATGGGCATAAATCATTCAATTTTCAAAATTTTGAAGTGTTTCTTTTTCTAATGAACTCTTCTCATCATCCTCTACAAGTTCTCTTTGAAAGGAAATATCCAATTATGCATGGAAAGTCATCAAAAGTTGGAAGACATTATAGGTCATTTTGGATTTTGGAAGGATTTTCTAGTCAACTTCAAAATGTCATAACTTGGTCAATTTTTACCATTTGAAGCCCATTCTTTTTCTAAAATGAACTTGAATATGTGCTATAAAGGTTTGGTTCAAGGTGGAAGAGTAAGAAACTCGTGGAAGGCCTTGATTTTTATCAAAACATTATAGGTCATTTTTGGTCCTTAAAAAGGCTTGAAATTTTTCTAAGTGTTTTGCAATTTTGAACCTTTTCATGGAGGCTACTTTGAAGGATCATATCTCTCAACTCAGATTTCCAAATCAATAATTTCTTTTTGCATTGCAAAGGTTGCATCATCCTCTTTGCAATGCAAGAAGAATCATCTCAAAAAGCCTCCTACATCGTGAGAACCATGTTGGCAAAAATTAAATTTCAAAGCTGAAAATCCACTTCAAGTCAGAATTGAATTTGATTGAATTGGCCTCTAATCACCAAATTAAGCCACGAATTCAATCTAAACATAATTAACCAACTTGCTCGGGTTGATTAGAGCCTTGAAATGCAAAGTTTGAGTGAGTTTTGGTAGTTTTCAAGTCACATTTTTCTCATGTTGCAGGTGTGCATGAATTTACCTCAATTCACACCATTCACACTCCCTCTTCATTCAGAAAGCTTCCCCTATAAATAAGGGACTCATTCCACTCATTTCCACAAGCTTTAATAGCCAGAATCACCCTGGTGAGATCCCATTTGAACTCTTAAGCTTGAACTTCGAATTTTCATTTCCATACCTTATTCACTCAAATTCTCCATTCAGTTAGCTTTACCAACATTTAGTGAAGCTAACCAGCTTAAGAACTTGAAGGATCGTGACCTGAATCAAGCTAGGGAACTCCATTTTCAGAGCTTTGAAGTTGAACTTCAACAGGTACAATTCTTAACCATTTTAACTCAAATTTGTTGCTAAGATGTAGTCCTTGATGTGCTGATGTTGTTAGGATGTTAGATTTTGGTTTTGATTGAGTTTTGATGCTTAATTTTCAAATCTGTGTTTTCTTTTCTTTCTGGTATTTTTCAAATCGAGTGAGCTATGGTTTAAAGAAATATGGCACGATTATATGGTTGAGATCATCTTGAAAAGACACATCAAATGAAACTACTATAAGCTCTAATAGTTATGGTTTGATGGATCCACGAATTTCTGCATTCTCTAAAATTTTCAGTGGCTGGAGGTTGAAGATGATGATATCACCGTCCATCACGCCATTTGTTCTAATCTTGTGGTTTTGACTTTCGCTGGTTAGAAATGATGAGTTTGACTCAGATCCACCGTGGATGCACACTTTCTGGCCTTTAGATTAGCCACGTCATTTAATGAAGTTTGATCCAACGCATCTAGTTTTTTTTGTTTTATTTTCTTTTTCTAAATTGTTTTTAAATTCATTTTATTTTCAGAAATTCATAGAAAATTCATTTTTAATCAGAAAAATACCAAAATAATTTCTAAAATTTCCTTTCATTTTTCTCTTTCGGATTTTTATTTTTGTGCATTTTTATTTTTCCATTTGCTATTTTTCTTGAATTTTAATTTGCTTGAGCCAATTTTAATTAGTTTAAAATTGTTTTTAAGCATTTCAAAATTATGAAAAAAAAGTATTATATGATCCTATGATGGTTTTGAGCCTATGGTGATTTTTCTTAGATTTTTATTTCTGGTTTTTCTATTTTCATCATTTGATTAATTTAATTGGTTTAAAATTATTTTTGAGCCATTTAAAATTATGAGGAAATTAACACATGATCCTATGGTGATGTTCTTGGACTTTTGTTTGTGGTCCCCAACTATTTTCCATCCATTTTTAAGTTTTATCTCCCTTTTATTTTCATTTTTTTAATTGATTTTAATTTGCAAAAATGAATTGATGTGGTTTTTATTCATGATTGAGTGATATTCTGTCCCTATTCTTGTTTTGTGAGTACTTGATGCTTGCTTGATTGTGGTTTGCTTTTATGGTTGATTTTGATGTTTGAATCTCATTAAGGCATGTTTGGTTTTCACTTGTGTGACTCCATCTGTACGATATTGTGTGTGCATGTTTGAATGTAAACTTGTTGATCATGTTGGTGTGTAGCTTCATCTTGTTCTCATACCATGTTCTCATGCTTTGCCCTTTTGGTTTGCTTAGTATGCATGCTTGATTGTGTGATGTTGCCTTGTATATGGATGAGATGCATGATTGTTTCTAGTATGCTTTTGTTTGATCATTGATATGACTTGAGTATGATATGTTGTGTTTGCTGCCCTACCTTGTTTCACATGTCATTTGACCTTATTTCATCTTGCTTTGTGATGGTGAATATTTGTTTAATGTTGACTTGATGGTGATACTTGCTCTATTTGAGATTGAAATGAATGTGTTTGTTGTCTTCAACTTGGTTTGATATTGACTTCTTGTATGACCATTCTTCTTTCTTCTTCATATTTTTTATGTTTTTGGAACTTGTTTAAGTTTCATTTTTGTTTTCATTTGTGATTGAATTGATTGGTGTTTACTTGTGCTTGCTCACATGATCCCTTAGGATTCCTAGTCCCTCTATTTAAGATGGGAGTAAGAGAGACATTAGGCTTTCAATCCTTTGTATGATAACAATTAGGATAGTCCCTTTCATCCTAACTCTAGGTCCATCATTTGTATGATAACATTAGGCAGATTTCCTTTTTATCCTAACCTTAGGACCATTTTGTATGATAACATTAGGGTTTTCATTTTCCCTTTAGGGTTTTCTTTTGTGTCTTCTTCTCTCATCTTAAAAAATTTTAAGACACTTAATAAAGAATGATGAACGCTATGCGCCACGAGCCTTAAGCATATGGGAAATGATGAGTGGGGGGTTTCTCCTCACTTGTCTAGAGTGTTTAGTGAATGCCTCTTGGGCGATATGCAACGCATTCGCTCCTATATCATAGTGTTTAGTGCAATGTGAATCACAAACAAATTCAATTCACTTATATAAAACTTTTAAACCAAATTCAAACCTTTTTATCCTTCGGGATTATTCTCAAACTTATTTTCAGAAAGGAGTATGTTACTGTTCCGTTCTATCGTAAGTAGGCATCGACCCTAACTACTGAAATGGAAACTTAACGTCCCTCATAAAAAACACTTAACTAACCAGTGGTCTAGTTTACCCGAACTATGTTTGCTCTAATTTCTCATACTAGATGAGGATACGTAGGCACAAGACAATGATGCCTTGGCGAGCAATCTTCCCCCCACCACCCGTAGTTTTCCGAACTACGTTGACTCTAACTTTCCCATTGCACAAGGGAATACGTAGGTAAAAAGGGGAGATGTTCTATCGAGTCTCCTTTTTCTCCCCCAATCCTATTTAACAATAACTTTTAGATAACACACCCTTTTGACCAGACAACAAGTGTGGATCCCGTTGAGTACAACGAACACGAGAGGTTCTAATATCCTCCCCTTGCGTAACCGACTCTCGAACCCATGATTTGGTTGTGATGACCTTGTCTTCTTCCTTTCTCTTAGGTTTTCTTCGATCATTTCCTTTCCCTCTCTTTGGGATAAATAACGTTCGATGGCGACTCTTATGTTTTTCCTCCGTTTATTTTTCACAGTTGCGACTCCCAATAAACGCGTATTTAACGTCATTAGCTTGATGCCTAAGTTAGGGATCCTTGATATATCTTCTTTTCTTTTCCTATTCTCTCTCCTGAATTTGAGATAGAATGGTAGTTGCTTCATGGCTTCATAGAATATTATGCTCATTAGCATCATTTTGATAGTGTCTGGAAACCTTGAATGTGGTTTTCCCTTAATTGGTGTTAGTGTCATAGGAAGATTATGAATATGTGGATTTTTCAGCTTTTCCTATGTTGTTCCTTTATTTATTAACTATGCTTCTTCAGTTGAGTGTTTCTCTAAATCTGTTGCTTTTATTTCATTCCCACTTTCTTTTTCAACATCTTTTTCATTTTCTTCCTTATTTCCATCTTCACTCACTTTGTGGTGTTTATTTGAGTTAGTTTGAGTGTTGGCCTTTGTTTTTAGATCAAGTAGATCCTTGACTAAATGAACAATTGCCACCGTTAGATTTTTTATTGCTGCATCTGTGCGTTTTTGGTTTTCCATAGGTACTTTCATGAACTGAATTAACATATCCTCTAATCTTGATATCACTACTACAAAACGCATAAACAACAATGTCAAAGTAACAATGGTTTCCTATTCACCGTAGCAATATATGATATTTAGGAGCGTGCATTTTTTTTATTTTATTAAAATAATTTTAATCACGGTTAAAATTCCAACCGTGGTGAAAAGTGATGCCTTTCACCACTGTTATTTAAAAAACTGTGATTATAGGTAGCGTCTAGTCATAGGTTCAAGCCCCAGCACCAACATTTTTGGTTTTTTACTTATTTTTCAAAATGGTGACAGACCTTTCACCACGAGTATTTAAAAAACCGTGAATATAGGTAGCGTTTTTTTACTTATTTTTTCAAAATATTGATAGACCTTTCACCACGAATATTTAAAAAACCGTGATTATATGTAGCGTCGGGTCATGGGTTCAAGTCCCAACACCAACATTTTTGGTTTATTACTTATTTTTTTAAGTCCCAACGCCAACATTATAGGTGGCGCGCTTATTAAGTTTATTCACTGTCCTTAAACAAATCTTGGTCGTCCACTTAGTGATTATCAACGGTCAAGACACTACTATTAGTGATCCGCGTGAAACCTAAAACTTAGACGAACTTCCAACTTAGACGAACTACATCTTCTACTTCCAAACATCATATTTCATTTACGATACTATATTTCTCCACTAAACCAAACTCGAAAACAGCATTTCTTTCATAAACAAAACTCGAAAATATCATTTCTTTCATTAACAAATTTGCGAACTCCATAATCTCTTCTACAACTTGAATGAGACAAGGAAAGTATAGATTTGAGTTAGCAATGTTAGTTGTTGGTGCTCTTTTTTATTATTGTTGTTCTTGTTGTTATTATTGTTGTTCTTGTTGTTGTTTTGTTGTTATTTCTATTGTTGTTGTTGTTGTTGTTGTTCTTCTTCTTCTTCTTCTTCTTCTTCTTCTTCTTCTTCGTCTTCTTCTTCTTCTTCTTCATCTTCTTGTTTTTGTTGTTTTTGTTTTTGTTCTTATTGTTGTTCTTGTTGTTGTGCTTATTGTTGTTGTTGTTGTTGTTGTTGTTGTTGTTGTTGTTGTTGTTCTTGTCGTTCTTGCTGTTGTTCTTATTCTAATGCTGTAATTTTTTTTAATTTTATTAAAAGACATACAACAACAGGTATTTAAAATAACCGTGATTATAGGTAGTTCTAATGCTGCATTTTTTTAAATGTTATTAAGAGACATATAACAATGGGTATTTAATATAATTGTGATTATAGGTAGCACGCTTTCCAGTTTATTACAATGGTTATTGGGCTGTGATTTTAAGTATCATATATACAACGACAATTTACATAACAATGCTTAGGCCCGTGTAATTATATATATTTCCTAACCTTTGTTAAATGAGTTTTCCGTAGTAGTGTATATTATCCCATTGAGGATGGACTGGTTTTGCATATTGTCAATAATTTAAGTTGTTGTTGCTTTGATATTTCATGATCTTCGTTGGTTATTCAAGAAGTTTATTACTCCATCTGGTGGAAGGAGATAACATGTGGAATTATTTTGAATACAAAAATCACAATAATAAATTTTCTACTACGTAGCCACTTCTTGCATTTCTTTGTGAAAGCTTTGACAATTTTGTTACCTTGCATAAACAACTTTAATAAGAACTAGCTAATACAATTAGTAGGTTAGTGACTATAAACAAATTATAAAGATATGAGCAGTACACATATATAAACAATACTCAAAATAATTAAGACTATGTGATTCCTTTAAAAGTTAGCACTAGTCCCCGACAGCGGCACCATTTTCTTGCGTTAGCAACAAAAATAAGTTTTATAATTATCGGGTCTACAAATACTGGTGGTTTTAAAGATAGCTTAGTAGTGTTTTATTATTATAAGTAGGAAAATGGTTTTGTGATTATTGTGATGTGGAAAAGTAAATGATAGAATATAAACGATCAAAAGTAAAGCTGGAGATTTCAGTGTTAACGATAAGATTTCAGTGTTAATGATAGATTTCATCATTACCTATCTATTATGCACATCCATATGTCACTAATATGCTCCTCTACTCAGCGTATAATACGACTTCTTGTTACACTCATTATTATCTTCTTTCGGTCTCCATGTCGCAAGATCAATCTATTACCTAGTAGCTGATATATCAGACTATTAACCAACACAGAGTATTAAGTCACAACAGGTGTAAAGTATCAAGACGCCCCATCGATCCTGGTAAAATACATGTTGATATTGAGCGTATACATATTTCTAGACTTAGTATTCAATAGATGATTATCTTGGATCTAGTAATGACAAGCATCTTTTGATGTCAGGTCACACCGTGATAAATTGTTTTAGGTCGCAAAGCTAAAACAATTATTAAGCTTATAGAGTCACCAATATTAAATCATAAGTAGATTTACATAGAATGCCATGAATTATTTCTTACATGAATATGATGACTACATCTAACCCCAATAATTGAAATTTAGCTACGCTTACTCATGATTAGCGTAACAGCTGATATTTCCAGAGAAGTTATCTTCGAAAGTGGTATTTGCTCTATCACTTGAGAAATGCTTATGCCTTCAAAATCCCTTTCTTATTCTCCTGTTGAGTGAACATAGTCCAATTCCGTACTCCTCTAATGTACCAAAACCCCTTTTGCACTTAATTGAAAACTTCTATTTATAGAAATATTTTTGAAGTTTTCACTAGGCGCGCCGATCTTGTGCCCAACGCACTTATCCTGCTCTACCACTCTGACCAACCATCAATTACTTTCAATTAAATAACAACAAATGAAAACAACTTAAAATTAATTATTTATATATTTTTCTGCCATAATCTAAATGCCATATGACATTACTGCGTAAAAGCCATTTCACCACAGTTGGAAAAGGAATACCCCCACACTTGACCAACCGTGGTGAGGTAGGGGTGGTTGTAAGTATGACGCTTTCCACCACGGTCGTACGACCGTAATTATAAACTAGGTAGCATGCTCACTATCACAACGGTCACATTAAACAATCATAGTGAAATTCTTAATGCTTAAAATTTAACAACAGTTGTGCAAAACAACCGTTGTGATATATACACATGAGTTTATTATAAATTATATGGAATGCTTATTTGGACAATGCTCACTAAACATATAACCTTTCAATCTAATCTAGAAGTTAATAATATAATAAATTAAGTTACATTAGAAGAAAAAGTTACACTAATCATGTTATACAAGATTTCTTCAACCCATTATCTACATTTCGCTCTTTAAAGGTTAAATTTTGTTTCAATGCTCCTAGTTCTTCAACCTCCCACTACTTCAAAAAACACATGTAATCTCATACGCGAAGTTGATTTAACCTCGGTTAAAGGGGCGAGATAACTAAGGGAGTCATGAAAAGCTTCCACTTTACCCATCGACTTAAGAATAACCAAGGAGTTAGTTGAAATGGTCATGGGCTCGATCCTCAACAATAACTTTTTTATATTTTACAAGTTAGAACCTAGGAGTGGAAAAAAGGGTCGTGGTTTGCTTAGCCGGTCCACGCACCCGCCAAAAAATGATGGGTTGGGTTGGGATTTTTTGCCCACCTACTTGTTCATCCTGCCCCACCTTAAGTCCATCAGCCCGTCAACCTAGTTATCAATACAATTTAAATTAAATGTTTTTTAGGTCTTGACTCAAATGAGAGTTTTCTATTTACAATTAAATACTCTTTGTGTTTTCTTCAATTGTATTTATACTTGATTTCTTCAATATCGGTTAGTTTGAGATGGCAATTCAATTGTTGATTTCAAATATAGTTTTTTGAAAATATATTAAAATGTCTTGTTTCTACAAAAATATATGGATAGTTTTGGTATGTATGTACTATGAAAGTTGTATACAACTTATGAAAATTTATTATACAACTTAGTCATTCATTGCATTATATTATTTGATATTTAAAATATTAATTTATAATCTACCTAATAAAAATCTTTCTTATTTGATGCGCAAGATTTTAAGAGAAGTAAGTATGAATAATAAACATGATGAAGCAAAACAAGATGTTGATGATGTTTTTTCTAATAGAAATCAAGATACCTTAATAGATGATATTTTATTATGGGAATAAAATTTCAAGTATATTGTAGAGGCATTAAATTCTTTCAATTTGTAGTTTATCATGATGTACAAACTAGTTCAGTCAGAATACAAGGGAGCCATTATGGAAATCTTTTGAAAATAAAATGTGGACTTGAATTTTTCAAAGTACTATTTAAACTAATTATACTCGTATAGTATGTACTTATTAATTGGATATTTTTGAGTATATACAATATTTTTTAAAGTAAAATTCGTTAAAAAGATGTTTTTTAAAAAATTATTTTAAAAAATAAATGAAAAATGTAATTGAAATGTTAAAAAAAAAAAGCGTAATAATTTATTAAGTTAATAAAATAAACAGATGTCACTTTGTCGGAGAGTATCCTAGATTTTTAAACCCAATTTCATTTGGTGAGTTTGCTCGCTCCGTACTTTTTTTGGTGGGCTTAAGAAGGAGAGGGGCGGGGTGGGCGACCCGTTTCACCACCCCTACTAGCATCATATTCCTCTCGGTTTAATAATAAAACTGAGGGGATATATATATATATATATATATATATATATATATATATATATATATATATATATATATATATATATATATATATATATATATATATATATATATATTAAATACTCACTACATATTATATTTTTTCTTCATTGTCATCAATATCGGTGAAGAACAATGTTTGATATCTTGGAGAAAGCAAATATTGGGGATTCTCGTTTCATTGATTTTAAGAAAGCTCAAATGTCTAATATAAAACAAAATAAAAAGTTATTTATCTATACAATATATAAAGGGAATACTTTGTTTTGGTGTGACCTATTTTCCTACCATTTTTACCCTTATATTATTGTGTAATTTACTTAATAACTTCCTATTATTAACTTTCACATAACTTATTATTATTAACTTCCACATATTGTATTTTTCTTAAAAATTATTTTAACAAAAAATATCGTTTATCTTTTTATGTGCATTAAAAAAGCGGACAGACAGACACGTGAGTGCCTGTCTGGACGCTAGTACAATATATAAAGGGAATACTTTGTTTTGGTGTGACCTATTTTTTCTACCATTTTTATCCTTATTTTATTGTGTAATTTACTTAATAACTTCCTATTATTGACTTCCACATAACTTATTATTTTTAACTTCCACATAACTTCTTATTATTAACTTCCACATATTGTATTTTTAAATAAAAAAAATCTATTTTAACAAAAAATATCGTTTATATTTTTATGCGCATTAAAAAAGCGGAAAAACGGGCACGTGAATGCTAGTATAAATAAAATAAATATTTAGTTATATAATTATTTAAGAACATAAACCTTGAACCCAAATTATTTTCTACTATTGCAATCTATTATTGAGAACTTTTCTCAAACAAAATAAACGCTTTTTTAAGTTTGAAAGTTGTCTTGTCAAATGTTTCATTATCAATTATTAATATTCATAATTTTTTATAATGAGAATTTTAAGTTTTACGAGGATCGTTGATGACAGTGTCTTAAGCGTTGATAGTCATTAAATGGATGAAAAAGATTTGTTCAAGGACAGTAAAGAAACTGAATAAATACGCTTATATTTTACATTGCTTATTAATTAAAACCCAGGTAAAATGTGTTTCTTTTTAGATATAAAATACAATAAAATATGTAATACCCCAAGCACCACATATCCCTCGGTTTTTGTTAAAACCCGAGGGAGAAAATATATTTTTTTATATTTATATTGTTTATATAGAATATTAAAAAAAATTATTTAAACAAATCAATATTTTGACAACATATTTTTGAAGAACAACTTATCTTTTCAAATTTTTGATAAGTTATTTGTTCCAACTAAGCAAAATTTTTTTCTGTACTTGCAATCTATCCTAGAGAGATTTCATTATCGTGAGGAAATGTTTTCATGGAAAATTCTTTCACATGAAAGAGAAGATGAAAGAGAAATGAATGATTATGTTTAGAAATAAATTTCTCAATATTGTCAATTGAGGAAAACAATTAATTTCTCAATGTTTCCTTTGATTCACAACATATGAAGGTAGATTACAAGGGCAAAAAAATGTTTTATTCAAGAATGACGCGTAAGACTTTGGAGCGGCTACATATAAGTTAGGTTTGGGATAAAATCTTATTAACATGTGTTTTTATAGTAAAATATAATAATCTAATCCTTTGATTATTAAATAACCGAATGAATAGATCATTAATTAAAAATAAAGTAAAATAAAAAGAAAGGCATCGGGTTTAAAGAAATAAATACGTAAACTATTGTTGTTGGGATTCAAAGCATGTCCTGAATTATTTTTTCCTTGATTATATTTAGAAACCGAGGGAATATATGATATTATTAAAAAATAAATAAAAGATGGTGCACCTTGACATTTTATCTCGCTTTTGGTTGGATGAGGTGAAAACTTTGTCATGAAATATATTATTTATAGTAGTGTCCCCTTCCTTCACCTCTAGTTCATTTTTTTAAAATATTATTTATTTTGAAAACAAAAATAGATGTGAAGAAAGGGATAGTTGAAGAACTAGAAGTATTAAACCAAACTTTAACTGTTAAAATCGAAATATGGATAATCGACTAAAGAAATCTTGTATAACATTGATATATGTAATTTGTTTTCTAACATAACTTAATATCTCATATTATAATTTTCTAATTCAATAAAAAAAGTTATATATTCGGTAAGGGGTTAAAAAATACTCAAACCATATTAGATATAATAAACTCATCTTCTAAACAAACCTTAACAACAACATTCATCAACAACAAATCTTAAACAACATACAAGATACATCAAACAACTTTGATTAATAACAAAAAAATCATCAACAACATACAACATACAACTTTTATTGCTAACAACAAATAAATTTTATCAATACCAACAAAATATCAACTCATACAATGTTTCACGAACATACTTGTCCTGAAATGGCATCCACAATGAAAGGAGGATGAAACTGAAGTGAGAGCTATAAACTTGTGTTAAATTTGAACGAATGTCATTCTGGATCTTTCTCACAAGTTTACAGAGCTCACTTTAGCTTCATCATCGTTATATTTTTTTCTTCCTAGAAACACAAACTATTTGTGAACCACACCCATAGTATGAAGTTTCTTGAGTTAATTTTTTTCATTCACCTTCCTTACCTAAAAGTAAAAATTTATTAGTATGACATTGTAATTATAACATGTACAAAAAGTCCACTTCTATGATCCATACACTTATGTAATCCATAAACAAGCAGAAAGTTCACTCATCTTAAGTTATACATGTCATATCATCTGACAAACAACATGAAAGAACCTATTGAAACATAAACAATGATACATAAACATCATAGTTCACTTCTTAGGTTATACATTCACTCATACTAAGTTAACTTTTAAACAGATTTAAAAATATAAACTATTGAACCATATAAGAACTTATATTATATATTTTGAAAACTAACCTGTAACGTAACTATTTCCTAAGATTTAATGGAGTTAATCAAATTCTGCAAGCTTTGATGTAACAAAGACAATAATTCGAAGAAAATGAGTCCGCTGCATGAGTTTGGTGTTTCTATTTTACATGTTTATGAAGAAAGATTGTCGAAACGCTAATAGAGATTAGGATATATGGGAGAGCGGAGTGAGAAAGATGTTAGTGTTTTATTTGGAGAGAGATGATTATTATGTATTATTGTTTCATATATATATATATATATATATATATATATATATATATATATATATATATATATATATATATATATATATATATATATATATATATATATATATATATATATATATATATATATATATATATATATATATATATATATATATATATATATATATATATATATATATATATATATATATATATATATCATATATATATATATATATATATATATATATATATATATATATATGTATATATATATATATATATATATATATATATATATATATATATATATATATATATATATATATATATATATATATATATATATATATATATATATATACATATATATATACATATGTATATATATATATATATATATATATATATATATATATATATATATATATATATATATATATATATATATATATATATATATATATATATATATATATATATATATATATATATATATATATATATATATATATATATATATATATATATATATATATATATATGAATGATACCTTTCACTATGATTGATAGTAAGAACCGTGATGAGATATTAGCACCTTATATTACGGTTGATAATATGAACCGTGATGAAATATAAGGACAAACCCTCTTTGTAATGAAAAATTAGAAATATGTTGGTGATGAGATTCAAACCCTTGCACTCTAGGTACATTTTACCATGGTTATTAACATTGATAGTAGTGAAATATCATTTAGTAAATAACAAAAATAAAAGGGACCCAAAAAGGAGTTATTACTGCGGTTACCAGAATGAACGTAGTAATATGGTGTTACGAAATGTATATTTTGTAGTAATTTAATCGACATACCCCGTGAGCAAGGTAGGGTCATTGGGCCTTCCAAGGAACCCTCAATTTATGTGTACAAACAACGCTATAACAACCTAAGAATCCATGTTATCAACTACAATTAAAACTTCTCTATTAGCCTGAAAAGGAACTTCCATATCATTTTGAGGAGGAACCTTGATACCATCCTGAGGATGAACCTCTACCTCGTCAGCAACGGTAACATCAAGCCCGAGTTCAACATCTCTGGCTCGTCCATATCTACCACATTTACACTGCAAAGTGCGGGGTAGCCGATACTACTAGATCCTTCTACAATGAGAACGTATGGGGCTATTATATCCGCTCTAAGATGTAACTAGTCTACATCATCATTGTCGACCCACCAGAGCACTTAGTAGCTGCTCCCTCTGCTCTATAGTTCAATCTATAAGAAATATTTATGTCTTTTCATCTAGTCCTCACTACAGAAAAAAAACTACCGAATTTATTAAAAAAATCCATAAATTAAAATATTTTTACCAACAATACTACAATATTTGTAGATATACAGAGAACTCCATCACCAAAAATTCTGGTATATAGATAACATATGTCCCAAGAAATTTTGAGACATTGATCGTTGCTTTACTAAACAAGGACAGAACAAGAACATTCTGATATCTCAAAGTCATAACAGTGTCATGACAGATGTCTCAACATCTGTTAAGACATATATTTTAGAGCATAAGAGCAGGCTGAATTATACATAGTAGAATGACAAATAACACCAAGATATGATGACGCAGTTTGGTGTACAACAACACCTACATCTGGAGGATACCAAGTCCGGAATGAATCATTATCAGTAGTATTAATTCTAAGTATACAATCTCCGGTAACTTATCACTTAATCCCTTACCAAGTGCAACTTCTAGCTAGAAACCCATCTAGATAAGAGAAACTCATCTCAATTCCTAAATCACCTCAGTGATATCTAATAGTCACAACCTCCAGTGACTGTATTAAATTGTTCAATTGAAAGACAACCCTTTCAACACAATATTCAGCCAATACTCTTGACTAACACTAATACTTGAATTTTCTCAAAAGCTTCATCTAAGAACAATATACAATTCATTACCTACAGGTTTCTGAATATGAAAAACTATGTTTACCATAATGTATCAAAACGATACAAATGGTGACTTATAATCTTCAGTTGACCATGGGCTTCGAAATCTCTATCCAATAATTCCTTGATCCATATTTTGATTGCGCCTTAAATCTTGGAAAAGATCTACAAAAAACCTGCTGTATCAGACCAAAATGTCGAGTCTTCAAGATAAGATATCTTGTTTGACATGTTTTTCTTTACAAATTTCTTCATATTAGAAAATCTTGTTTAACATCATATTTTACCAAAATTTAGTCAAATCTTAGAGCCTTCAATCTCCCCTTTTTCACAAATTTTGGCTAAAACTCCTTTAAACACAACCTGAGACAAAAGAAGCAAAGACCCCCTTTAAATACCCGAGCATTTTCCTTAAGGATTAACGAGCCATTGGTATTACCAAAGATCAATTCAATGAGAATGTACATTGAGGAAGATAACTTCAGCAAAAATGAATGTGCATCGGCCAACTCAGTTTTGACTGTTTCCTCTTTAATGAGAACATTCCAAAGAATAAGCATGTACTGAAGAAATATGTTTTGTACGCCCTCTTTAAGGCACGTTTTCTACTGCCCAAGAAGCACCGTCCACATAAAGCCACTTGTAAAAAAACATGAGTCTTTGTCCTGACACCCAGTCAGTCCTTGTATACTCTCTCTTGTAAACTTTGAAGCATAGTCACAATGCCTTTCAATGAACTCCAAGCATACTCCTTTCCGGTAGAATTAGAAAAACCTGACCATTATGTCAAGACATTATGTGTGACATCTCCCATTTATCAACAAAAGCTCCCATGAACCTTATCCCAATCCGCAAAGAAAAATAAATTCTCCCAGACAATATCCAATCCTATTTATCAGGTCTCTCCTAAGAATCATGAACATTCAATAGCCTTAACAATTCAAACTCACAAGCAGAACTCACTAAGCTAAAGGATCAACACACCATGACGTCAAGACATCTTGTCTGACATTAAAACCTCAGATGAATCATATGAACATCTTCATGCTCATAAGTGAGAAAATACCAGGATCACAATCCATGTACCATAACCAATAAACTCTTGGATTGAGGCCAAATAAAACCATTGATCACTCACCCCCTAAACACATCCACACACTATAAAAATTCATCAATAATCTTACAACCATAGACAACCTTGTTCTTTGAGAATAAATCCAATCAACCCTGGAATGCTCGCATCCCCGAAAGAGACATAAAAATTATTTTAACTCCTTGGTTAGCCAAGATGTCATCCATGCTTGAAAGACATCAAACCCCTTCTCCATATGAAGAAAGATACATCCTTAGTCTACTTCCTTCTCAAGATTCAGCCTGATACAATCTGTTCTCGAGATACTTCTAGCAGAACCTACCATCTACTCACAGATAATCAAAATCCACATAGTCTTGACCAATAGCTCTACACCATACTCCCAATGAATAGATATAACTCTAAAGATTAAAATCAAAATCTGTCATTCTCCAAGAATAACCAATAGCAGGAATGATGTTCCAACATCATTTAGGACATCAGCCTCAATCAGAGGAGTCATGTACTTTGATTCTTGAAACACCAATCACAAGACTTAACATTTTCATAGTAATTCTTACACCTTGTTAAGGTACACATGAAGATCAATATGATACACACTTGTATCGGCTTAATCTTCAGACGAATCAGAAAACCACTAAGAGAAATAAACTCTCATGCATCTCATGAAACTTCTACAAAACACAGAATGTGTAAACAATCTATCTGATGTTTTAGAGACGCGCCAAGGTATGGACAAAAACAATTTCTCCTTTATGTCTACTACCCTTTTGCACAAACCTTCATAAAGTCAAGAACACCATCACTTGCAAGATCAAATGTTCCACACATGTGATGACACACATTTCTTGGACCCTAAGCAAAAGCAAAATCTCCATTGAACATACAAATAACTATGGTCATTTGACACAGCTTCCTACAAGGATGATCAATCAGAGTTCCAGAAAAGTGGTCTTTTGATCCACCAGAGAAATTGGATCTTCCAATTCTAACTTCTCCTTGCTCCAGACATAATTCTTGAAAAGCTCATCACACCTTGAAGGATTTATCTACCTCAACAGAATAAGAGTTCCATGTTCTCATAGACTTGAAACTTATATTCGAGTTTGAGTAAACAACATCCATCTTGTTTTAAGAAAAACAACAACCAGTCTTCTGAAAAACCATCTTGATCAATTGCTTCTTTAAGTTCCTTTCTCTAACATAATCATATATACCAGAGGCTGTTCTATTTGAAAAGAGTATCCATAAGTAAGGTCACACGAATCTAGCTTCTTATAAGCAGAAGAATCTTCAAGATATCATAGAAAAAGTCCTAGATATTTGATTTTGACCTTTATACAGTCTGGTTGAGATGCCTTTAACAGTCCTCCATTAGGAATTAGAACACATACTCCTATAGGTGATACTAGAACATAACGTCGGCACCCATATGTGCTTAGATAAAAAATAAACTGACCTAAGGAATGTTCATCAAGATGATCATGTGTTAATCTTCACTTCCACTATCACACCTATCTATAACAAGTTTCTTGGATAGAGACTTCCTAGACTGCAAACCAAATGTCTCTTCAAGTCCAATCTGAAGAAGATTCCCAACACTTTTGATCAACATACATTTGTTTAGCATCCAAAGCATATTCTACATCACTCCTTTGTTCAAGAACTTCACTCTTTGGATCAACCAGATTCTGCACACACTCTTCTGAAATGATGTTTCAACATCTGGTTAATCATCAGTTCATTTTCCAATGAACAAATCATTGAAATTGGTTCTGAAGTCATTACTAGAATTACACATCTTGATTACATTTAAGGACAAGATAAGGACCTTTTGAGAACTTCACAGATGATACCGACTGTATCCATTCTTCAAGCCAAATCAGATACATAATATAGGTTCTTGAGTTCTTGCAACTATCTGAAGTTGCACCTTTTGGTGCGACATTTTGACATAATCTTTCTTGAACATCAAGCAAAAGGATAATCAATTAAATACTTGTTAAGGCCACAAATAACAATTAATTTTAAATCCCAGTTATGTATTCTTCAGTACCAAATGTCATTAGACTCCTCTTTAGCTAGAGAATCATGATGATGATTACAATGTTGAGACATTAGGATTAACATCCATGACTCGACTTGCTTCTCGATACACAACCTCTTGACAATTCAGTGTTCTCTTTAGTGTTTAGACTAGGAAAATCATATCCTTATGAATCTTCCAAAAACCTCTTCACTAGATGAACCCTCTACAATTGTTCGGTCCTTACAGACTCCTATTTCTTCAGGTTGACACCCCTTCTTACTCTAGCTACAAGATCAAGAATGAAACATCCAACACAACTTAGGAAGAAATCTTCAAAGCATAAATCTTCCTTAGAAGACCATCTTCAGACAAACCAGTAATATCCTTGGATAATCAGGATCACTTTCCAAGAGTTAGAAACCTCATGTGGTTGCTCTTGAGATCAGTAGGGAAAGTTTCTACACAAAGATCCAATGTCTTCACACTCATAAGAATGCTTTGACATTGATCAGTTTTTACTCCAGCTCCAGCCTACTTGAATGTCAGTACAATTGTGCTGACATTTGAACAACCATATCGTTCCTTCTTTTCTATTCCAGAATAGACTTCCTTCTAAGATTTATGATAAGGAATCCTCAAACATAGACAATCTCTTATAGGGTTAGGAGCAAAAGTAAATTTCTCTTGTCTTTCTTTAATGGTATGGCATTCTCATGTCACACCTTAATAAGTACCTGTGGATCTTCTTCTTGACCATCTTCTCTTTTGAACTCTATTTATCAAACACATTCAGAAGTGCCTTTACGAGTGGACTTAAGAACAAAAACTCAAGTATCTTGGGCTACTCCAAACGTGACATAGAGTGTTTACCAAATACATAAATCATGAACTTGATAAACAAAACCCCAACTCAACCTTTTTAGATCATAAGAATATACTGAATTATACATAGCAGAATGAAAAATAACACTAAGATATGATAACCCGGTTTGGTGTACAATAGCACCTACATCTGGAGGCTACCAAGCCATGAATGAATTCACTATCAGTAGTATTAATTCTAAGTATACAACCTCTAGTAACTTATCACTTAATCCCCTATCCAGTGCAACTTCTACCTATAAACTCATCTAGATAAGAAAAATCCATCTTAATTCCTAAATCACCTCATTAATATCTAACAGTCACGACCTTCGGTGACTGTATCAAACTGTTCAATTCAAAGGCAACCCTTTCAACACAATATTCAGTCAATACTCTTGACTAACACTAATACTTGAATTTTATTAAAAGCTTCATCCAAGAAGAATATACAACTCATTACCTATAGGTTTCTGAATATGAAAAACTATGTCTACCACAATGTATCAAACTGATACAAAGGGTGACTTACAATACAAGAAAAGCACACGACTCTCAAAACCCTAAACTCTTATTTTTTTTCTTTACAAAAGTCTTAGCAAGGACTAGTGATTTGCCCTAGATCTTGGTCTTCCTTTAATAATCTTCTGTTGTTCATGGGCTTCGAAATCTCTATCCAATCATTCCTTGATCCATGTTCTGATTGTGCCTTAAATCTTGGAACAAATCTGCAACAAACCTGTTGTATCAGACCAAGATGTCAAGTCCTCAAGATAGGACATCTTGTCCGACATGTTTTTCTTTACAATTTTCTTCATATTAGGACATCTTGTTCAACATCATATTTTACCAAAATTTAGTCAAATCTTAGAGCATTCATGACCTATTTAGTATATAAATATAATAACTACATCTAACCCCAACAATGGAAATTTTAACTACGCTTAATCATGATTAGCATAACAACTGGTCTTTCTAGAGAAGTTGACTTCGGTAGTGGTATCTACCCTTTCACCTGAGTACTCCATTTTGTATACCTTAGTGGAGAAAGCTTAATTATGTACTCCTCCGTTCCAACAAAACTCCCTTTGATAAATGCATTAAGAAAAATCTAAACATATATTTCTTTAGTTTTTATAAATTGGGATTTTTGTATTGATTGCTTGTAAAATAAATCAATAAATATCTACATATTTTACATAATTGAGGTTACAGGATTCATCTACTCCTACAACAACAACAAAAAAGAACTACCAAATTAAAAAAAAAACATAAATTAGCATTTATTTACCGACATTTTTGAAAAATGTTGTAACCTACATGCATTTTTTAACATTTTTATCCAATGTATACAAATTGCTGATAAAAATACATATAAATTATTGGATATTTCAAAAATATTGATAAAAAATATTTAAAATATGAGCTTTTATTGAATACTTCGAAAATGATGATAAAATTACATGTTTTTTTTCTGTTAAAAAATCAGTATAAGTACTAAATTGTCCGTATAAATGTATTAGTTTAACTGGAAAAGATATTTATTTGTAAATATTTGGTAGAAACTTTAAAAAAGAGTTTAATTGGTATACATTGTTAGTGTAAAATAACTTTACAATGTCGTCTAATAGAAATATATTAATTTATTATGTTATATAATTAACTTAAAATTTATAGTCAGATATGACAGAATAGATGAGAGTGATTGGTTGACAGTATAAAATAATTTTATACTATTAATATATATCAATTAAATTTTTAAAAAATGTAATCGATATAAAAGCCTTTTTAAAATCTCTAAAAAATAACAAAATAGATAATAAAAGTTGTGATTTTAAGTGTGAATGGATAATGGTAATAACGCAACAAATGAGGAGTGTCAAGTATAAGTAAATGGGGTTGTCACGTAAAATTGTCCCATATAAAACAAAGAATAGCTATTTTTGTCAATGCATGTCGCTTTCGTTTTATTAATTTGCGTAAAACTCATGTTGTAAGAATTCTTAATCTGAAAAGTTAATCATAGTAGAATAGAAGTAGAGTTTGTGCTTGGATGGCTGCTAATTGTATGGGTAGAAGAAATGCAAGAGAACCTAATATACGTATAAGAGAGGTCAATATAGGAAAGGCGGATGCAGATTAAGGCCGGATGTTACGGGGAATTGTGCCAATTAGATTTTTATTTGACTGGTTGTGCCAATGGGATAAGTAGACACAAAATCTTGAATATGACGTTATAGGAATTGCTCGATACTCTATTCTATTTTTGAAAAATTTTAACTTGTAATTTAAGATATATGTTATATAATTCAAAATATGATTTTTTTTCCTTAATTGTATATTGAATGATTCAATATATTAACATAATGAGAATTATTTAAAAATAAAAATATGATTTTCTTATATATATATATATATATATATATATATATATATATATATATATATATATATATATATATATATATATATATATATATATATATATATATATATATATATATATATATATATATATATATATATATATATATATATATATATATATATATATATATATATATATATATATATATATATATATATATATATATATATATATATATATATATATATATATATATATATATATATATATATATAAGATGTCTATTATCAAAAATAGAGATGAAATGTAAATTTTTGTAGCAGTCCGATAATACCTTAATTTATTTTGATTTATTTTTTCCTAAAAACTATTTATTTATACGTGTTTCAGTTGAAAAATTCAAATAAATCAAGGCTTGTTAGAAATGTCCCGAAACTTTGCAGATCATTTCTAAGTACAGTATTATGTGAAAAATTCTTGTAAAATATTAGCTCAAAATTCAATGATGGGACATAGTTTTCATTGTTTTTATTTCATAGAAAATTGACGATTAAATATTCAAATTAAATTAATCTCACGTAAATAAAAAATCTAATTTTTGTGGAAGTGATTCTTATAAATTGATAAATTTGAATGCAAAATCCATGAAAAAAATTCTAAGTCTAGGTTATTACAAACATTTCTTTATTAAAGAAATTGAAAATTAAAAATCTCAGTTTGTTATTGATTAGATGCAGATTAGTTACATATTAACTACTATTTATAAGTTTAAAATTGATGTTTATCTTAGTGATGGATTTACAATCGCTATAGACTTAATATCAAAAATATAAAATGGTCAAAAATTGTCACATAGTGTTCCTTGTTAGCATATATGCCACGTTTACGACCAATCACTAAAATCTTCTGTGTGACATACCACGTCAACTTACGTTTAAGTAAATATGATGGAAGGTACTAAAAGTAAGGACAAAAACATTATGAGGATATTTATTCGAAAGAACTTTTTTTAAGACTAAAATTAAATTATGGTATTTATATAGGGACTATAAACAAATTTAAATCTCTCTCTCTCTCTCTCTCTCTTAATTTTTATAAACAAAATTTGACTTTAAAATTCATTTAATAAATGATGTATTTGAACTATATAAAGATTACATACATCAATTATTGAATGAATTTAAAAGTCAAAATTTTCGGTGGCGACCTCTGTTCACCACTTTGAGGAGGCGAGAAGGCAGGCAGCCTTCCTATATCCTCATCTAGATTTAAGCCCCCTGGATACTTTTAAGGTGGTTCTGGATGGGAAGTTGGTGAACGAAGAATGATTTCTTTTCCTTTTTCCTTTTTGGTTTTAAACTTGTTTACCCTTATGGGGGATTTTATAATTATTTTAAAAACAATAAATGGTGAGAATTCCTTGTAACCGTCTTTATATTAACTATTTTCACTGTTAATCATTATATTGTTTTGCCTTAATCTTAAGACATATGTTGCTATGGCCGCTTCTAAGATGGTGAGAATCCATTTTTAGAAGGGATTCGTCATTTTTAACCATATCTGTATGCAGCAAAGATCCCATCCTAGGGGACCCAGCATATGTGATTTCCCCTACGGGCGACAAGGATCCCATCCTTGGGAATCTTGCATAATTTCCTTTATGTGCAGCAAGGATTTCATCCTTGGTGCTCTAGCACATGTAATTGCCTCTATGGGTGGCAAAGATCCTATCCTTGGGGATTCAACATATGTAATTTCTTCTATCGGCGGAAAGAATCCCATCATTGGGGATCTATCACATGTAATTATCTATATGGGTGGCAAAGATCCCATCCTTGGGGATCCAACCTATTTAATTTCCTATATGGGTGGTAAAGATCCCATCCTTAGGGATCCAACATATGTAATTTCCTTTATGGGTGACAAGGATCACACCCTTGGGGGTCTAGCATATGTAATTGCCTCTATGGATGCAAGGATCCCATCCTTGGGGATCCAACATATGTAATTTCCTCTATGGGCGACAAAGATCATGTCTTGGGGATCCAACATATGTAATTTCCTCTATGGGCGACAAAGATCCTGTCTTGGGGATCCAACCTCTGTAATTTCCTCTAAGGGCGGTAAAGTATCTCATTCTTGGGGATGCAACATATGTATTTGCCTCTTATGGGACGCTTTCTTGTGAACCTCTATTTTCTGCATATATATGGCATAACAAATATATATATATATATATATATATATATATATATATATATATATATATATATATATATATATATATATATATATATATATATATATATATATATATATATATATATATATATATATATATATATATATATATATATATATATATATATATATATATATATATATATATATATATATATATATATATATATATATATATATATATATATATATATATATATATATATATATATATATATATATATAAGGATGATATGCCTTATTAAAAATCGTCTATATCCGGAGAGCGTAGAGGGAAAATAGTGTACCTTAAAAAACAACTTGTTCTTACAATCGGTAGAGTAACAATACTCGCATATGAAAAAATGTTAACTAGGTAAACAAATAAAAAAAGATATGACAATAACATACATGAATAACAAAATCAAAATAACCTCATAAATGCTTCAATAGAAAAATGTATCATTTCCCCTTGATTTTAGGCTTCATCTTCTTGTGAGGTCAACTAGGAAGGTTCCTTGCTCTCACCCGTCTCACCTGGTGGTGTTATTCCATAGCTAGACTTTTTCACCCTTACACCCCAAAAGTGCGCCCTCTTTAACTTGAGGATTTCTGCTTAACATTTCTTGGTGATATCCTGGTTTCCTTGAACATCTCTCATTCGCCTCTTGGAAAGTGGATATTTCATGCGCAAATACAAGGTAGATAAAGTGGCTCCCAATTGGTTAAAGTTTGGTTGCCCAATAATCATATTATACGAAGATGGGGCATCAATGACTAGATACTTAACCTTTATTTCTTTGGCGTCATTGATCGTCGGCTTGAGGTACCCTTTTTACCTGCACATGTTCTCCTAAAAATCTGACCAATGATCCCTTGAAAAGCTTTAATTCTTCGAGATCGAGATGTAGTCTCTTGAGGACTTCCTAATACAGTATGTCGATAGAGCTTCCCTGATCCACTAGAAATATTTTGATCTATCATTCTTACGAAAAGAAAATCGCATCTTTTGATGCTTCCATACTCTTGACCATGAGGAGGTTTTCTACACTCAGGACTTGACAGGTATATCTTTTGCGGGTGGAGCTGGTCTCAGTACCCACGGGGAAACCTCCTACTATGGTGTTAAGTGTGTCCCATGCCGTTTTACTGCCTTCGCCCTGGGATGCTTCTTTGGCCTTGTTTGGCCTAGGGCTTCCAGTACCATCTCGCCAGTGTGGGTTATGTCTCTCTGTCTGGTTGGAAGAGACGGCTTTCACATATTTCTTTATGTGTCCTTCTTGTATTAACTTCTCTATTTCCCTCTTAAGTTGGTATCAGTCATTGGTGTGATGTCCCTTGATCCTATGGAACTTACACCACCTTCCAGGCTTTTATCCCATCACCTTAAACTTGGGGTAAGACAGTGTTGGAATGTTATGAAGGTGAAGTTCCTTGTACCATATCTTTTCTCAATGGGTGTTCAAAGGCGTGAAACTTTCTGTCTCCTTCACCACTCTTTTGAACATGGACTTGTCCTTCACGAGCGAAGTGTAATTTTTTCCTCGAAGGATGAGAACTTTCACATCTAGGACACGTTCCTCGAGGTCAAGAGCCTTCTTTTCAGCATGGCTTTCCTCGCCTTTGATGTAGCAGTCCTCCCTGGAAACTATCTCAAACACATGAATGTTTCTTGGTTTGGAGGGATAACCTTGATGGTAGCTTCACTGAAGCATGCGAGGTATTCCATCAATGATTCTGATGGACCTTGGAGAATTTTAAATATATTGGTGGTTTACATCTTCCTGTGGCGACTGGTGACGAACTGGTGTGCCACCTTTCTTACCGGTTCTTGGTAGTTGTTAATAGATGTGCAAGGAAGACCCACGTACCATCTAAGGGCGACATCCTTGAGGGTCCTGATGATAACTTACATTTTAGATATTCTATTTCTCCTATGATAACCATCAATGTATTGGTGGAGGCTACATGCTTGTATGGATCGATGTGTTCATCAAACTTTGCCAAGGATGGAGGCTTGAAACCTTCGGGAATAATGGCTCCTTATATTTCATCCGAGAGTACCCGAGAATCCGGTGGTTCCACCTCTTATAGGGTTTGAACTCCTGTTAACGCTATCTGATGTTGTAGATGATCTTCCAACATCTAGTTTTAGCATTGTAGTTCATCTATGACGGCACACATTTCCATCATGACATCAACATCGCATGTATCTTTGGTTCCTTCGGGAATAAGAGATGAAATGTGATGGTGATTAAAATAGGTATGGCCCAAATTAGTTTTATTAGGGCCCCACAGTGGACGCCATAATACTTGTCAAAAGGTATATGGTGTGCGTGTTTCCCCTACAAGGGCACGGACTCTTAGGTAACTTAGTAGGTATATAAAAATTTGGATAGCGATGGATTACTCACGAAAGCATGAAGCCGTGTGCGATAGTTTTTGAGGCTATTTAAGGGACTAACTCACATGAGGTGACAGACCCTGTTGGTGGCCGACACTGCTGGGACAATGCATTTATAGGAATCTCTAGCCCTTAGGACTCTCACCCCATTACGTGGTCCTAACCGCTCCCCTCTTATTAGGGAAGGTTATTGACCGCCTATCTTCTAGGAGTCAGTGATGACTCTTTCTTACTTGACTCCCACGTTGAAGAAACCCTTTTGACGAATCAATTAAGCTTTGTCTAGGTAGCCCAATTATTAGGAAAGACATCCCAGTCTAAGATTTTACTAAATATAACACTACAAAATTTATTAAAAAAAATTATGTAAAACTACAACGTCACTAAATTGAGTGACTGAGTTGAACGAGGACCATTAATACTGAATCTTCAAATGACACATAGAGAATTTAGTTTTTTTTACATATAGTATTTTTATAAATGACATATATGTCATGGGACAAATTGATAATTGACTCTATTTCTTAGTTGGTAGATGTTAGATATCCAACACCATTATGATACATTGGTTCGTACACATGTGAACATTGTTATTTTCGTGATATTCAGCGTTTTAGTGAATTTTAAAATCATAAAAGAAGTATTTAATTATTATCACTAAAATATAAGGTGAAAATTAGAAATAACTTTTGGAATAAAAAGAACTTTTAAAATATGAAACAACATGTTTTTTTGTCCTGCATTGCATGTCTAATATAACACCCTAAAGCCTTATATACAAATTATTTCATAATTTAATAAAAAGTACAATAAAAAAGAGTGTCATTCACATCAAATATCCTGCTCTATAACACGAGTTACGTTAATTCACATAAACCCTGCCATTGCATGCTCACCTTCACTTAGGGTATCATCGCAGTGGAATTATCATTAAACAATTATTTAAAGGTATAGCATCTCATGACATTTAGTTTCAAATTCAACTTTTCATAACATAAATAAAAGGAGTTATGTCAATTAACTCGAACGAATCAGTTGGAATCTCCACGAAACAAAAAAGTATTTAGCTTCAACATAAGCAAAACAAGCGTTCCCAACCCAATGTTACATAATCAAAGCAAGACACCACTAATAAAAACGTTAAACTACAAAAGTACTCCAAGAGCCAACTTTCACTTACTTCAACGAGTTCTAGTCCTGAGTATATGCACGATGCCCATGTAAAAGCAACATTCAAACAAAAGAGGTGAGAGATATATTCAAATGATTAATGATGCATAAACAATCAGAGTGGATTAAATACAATACAATTCAAACATAATCCATTAAGCACCACAAAACATGTATTCAATTTTTACCCACTTCACCACAATACACAATCAATATCCAATGTGTCTCTCAACAACAGTATAAACTCATATGCATGCGATATCGATCTCAATAATGGTTCTCATTATGAATCGAGTTTCAATCAACTAAGAACCCATGGGCTTTACTCAGCCACCCTGAGCTCTAACATCGAGCTCCAAGCCTCAACATCAAGCTTGGGACAATTACCAATCGCCAACATCAAAACATATAATCACCTCTTTCACAACAATAACAACTCATGATGCATGAATGAATGCATGCATCATCATCACAATTTAATAACAATTAACAATATCAAATCGAACCGTATGATTCATATACAACAACCACAAGGTAGTTTCCACCCAAAAAATGCATATCTTAGCTCAACATGTTATCATTATAAATGTAAAAATTCATCTTATAATTACATCAACATTATCATAACAATCACAAAAACACAAACGATATTGAACCACATAATTTCTTGCACAACATCAACCGAATAGTTTCACATTAAAATCATGCATCTCAACTCGACATGTCACCAAAACACACTATCAAACAACCTACAGTTATATTAGCAATTTACCACAATAATTTATCAGCAACATAAACTCAACGTTTCGCTAAACGGTTCATAACATCATCCTCAAAACCACAACAATTACACACACATAATCCTAATTTAATCACCCAAACTCTCACTACCACTATGTAGTTAAACGTGTTAGTTGTCCAATGCTTCGAACTACATCTAAATTGGACTTACATAATGAAAGTTATGACCAAAATCATCGGTATATGTCCACTAATTCAAAAGCATATTTTTCTCAAATTTTACACTGTGCAATCGATTGCAGTTGGGGTGCAATTGATATTTTCCAAAAATTACACTAGTGTAATCAATTATAATTAGTGTGCAATCGATTGTTACTGAAGGATTTTCCAAAAAAAAATAGTTTTCTTTATTATGATTGTAGAACCAGTTCCAACCTTTCATACTTCATACTAGTCCCAAATTAATTGATAAAAACTCTCAAAGGTACATTCTAACATCAAAAATGGATCAAACATAATTAAATCGAAACAACTACAATTTTTCCTCATGATTCCATCACCCAAAAGTATACCCTAAAACACAAAATTTTCTTCAAAACTCAAGAACACACCAATGTAACAAAAACACACCATGGAAATTCAATTCAGTCATGTGAAAACATAATTATCAGCATACGGTTACATCAACAATCAATCAATATTCAACAACATCCATCAAGGTTCATTAAAATTCATCAAAACATCAATATAAGAGTAAACCCTATTGGAGGTTAAGGAAACCATTCTACCCTTTCATGATTTAGCACCCATAGATGAATAATTCTCCCTCCCACCTATTTATTCCAACAAAGATGAAAGAATCCCTGAACTTTTTCTTCTAAGCCCTTCTTCTCATTCCTCTTACCCTAGCCCTTCTTTTCTCTCTTCCCAGTTTTTCACGTAATATTGCAAATTGATTTTTTCTCCAGTTCTCTCTTATTTCTAATCACCCTATTCCTCCTAATTATGTTTTTCCTATACTACCCTCAACTTAATCTTGTAATTACCACCTTGCCCTCAAAATCTCTACACACTCTCCTTTTTCTCATTATATTATTATTCCAATATGATTCACTCAGTTAATTAAATAAACTCTTATTATTTAATTACCAAGATAATTATAAATAATTCAAACTTATTTGTACTCACCTCTGCACCCCACATATTATAATCAAATAAAATACAATAATTCCTAATTAATTTATGGATATATCGATTAAATAACTAAATAAAAAATGGGATATTATAACTCTCCACCACTTAAAAATCTTCTGCCCTCGAAAATTACCCTAGGAAAATAGAGCCAAATATGACTATCTCATTTGCTTCTCAAGCTCCCAAGTCATGCCCCTAACAGTTGGTCCCCCCACATTACCTTCACCAATGAAATCTATTTACCACACAATTGCTTTATTTCCCGATCCTCTATTCGTATGGTTGATGCCCCAACAGTTAGGTTATCTCTCACCTGCATATCATTTACTTGGACCACATAAGACGGATCCAGAATGTATCTCCTCAATTGAGACACATGAAACAATCATGAAGATTAGCAAGCGGCGACGGTAAAGAAATCTGATAGGTCACTCCTTATATCCCCTGAAAAATGTGGTATGGACCAACGAAATGTGGAGTGAGCTTACGAGACTTCAGTGCTTTACTAACACTAGTTACCGGAGTAACCCTAAAAAACATGTGATCTCCCACCTAGAACTTAAGTTCTTTCCTCCTCTTGTCATGATAACTTTTTTAACGAATCTACGACACTTTCATCTTCTCTCGAATCATCTTGATCCTCTCAATCATATGCGGAACAATTTTATATCCTAGCACAACACTCTCATCTGACTCATACAGTGCCATTCCAATGCTAGAATGAAATTGTTATTGTAGGTAAACTCAACCAATAGTGAGTAGCTACCCCAAACACCACCTTGTTCTAGCACATAAGCCCTCAGCAGATCCTCCAAAGACTGGATAGTCATTTCTTATTAACCTTCCATCTGTGGATGATAAGCAGAACTTAATTTCAACTTTGTACCCAAAGCCTTCTAGAAATTCTCCTTGAACCTTGATGTAAACCTCAGATTCCTATTCTACACAATACTCAAAGGTATACCATGTAGTCTCACAATCTATTTAATATAAAACTCGACTAACCTCTACAAGGAATGATTAATCTTTATCAGTAGAAATTGAGCCAATTTAGTAAATCTATTCACTATCACCCAAATCGAAACATCACCCTTAGAACTCTTCGGAAAACCTAACACAAAATCCATAGAAATGTTGTCCCATCTCCATTATGGAATACTTAACAGTTGCATCAGACCCAATGACTTCCGATGTTTAATCTTTGACTTATGGTAAGTGTCGCTACTCGAAAATGCAAAGACAGAGGGGCAAAAATGGAAGAACAGAAGAGTCGCCATAAAACTTTATTTATCCCAAAAGGGGAAGGGAAAACATTGAGAAAATCCCATGAAGGAAATGGATAAGATGGTCTAGAAACCAAGAGAAAGGGTTCGGAAGCTGGTTATACGAAAGGAAGGTATTAGCACCCCTCGCATCCATCGTACTCGATGGGAACCATTTGCTTGTCTATGTGTGAAGGTATTTGCTAAAAGATGTTGCTATAAAGAGTGTTCTAAGGGGATATAGAAAGGTAGGAAATCAAGAATAGAGATAAAAGAGAATGTGGAAGAAGGAAGGAGACTCAGTAGGACCTCTCAGTCTTATACCTACGTATTCTCAATGGGTATGAGAAATTTAGAGTAAACGTAGTTTGGAGGACTACGTATAAAAGACGAGAAGTGTGCTCGACAAGGATTGGGGCCCTTGTGCCTACGTATCTTCACTTAAAAGAAGTGAAGAATCAGAGGATTCGTAGTTTGGCCTACGGTTTGCTGGTGTTTTTATGGACGGTGCTAGTGTGCACATTCTAGCAGTTAGGTGTATTGCAGCTCGCTTGTGGAGTCTTAGGCGTTACCTGTTTGCGATAGAACATACGTAACATGTCTTTTCTGAAGAGAATTAGTTTTCGCCATCAAGTCAAGATGTCACATTTGATTTGTGGAAGTTATTTTTAAGGGTAAAATAAGTCCTTGAATAGTAACCTCATGTGAGTAGTACCCAGTTTTATCTCAAAAGATTTATTGTTAAAATGGTATGGTGAATAAATCACGTCTTCATATTGAAAGACGAGTATCGAGACCACACACTCTAAAGTGAGTATCTTAATACTCGGAGAGGAAGAAGTCTTCACTCAATCCTCTCTCTTTAGTTCAATACAAAGAGAACCATATTTTCTTATTAAATATGTTTTAATTTTGAATGGTAAGTACTTTATGACAGTGAACCCTAAAGGTAATGTCAAGCGCTCGGGATAAGATAAGGCCTTCGCCTAACCACTCCCCAACCATACAATTTTATTTGTGAAAAGAAGTTTGAAAATGCACTTGATGCAAGATCAAGGTTTTTAGACTCAAAGAGACAAAAGAAATAGAGAAAAGTTGCGAAAAGAAAAGGTGGTGAATAGATCAAGGTAGGTTGATGGCGACGCGTGGAGAGATTGACTTCCGAAGGTAGAATACATACAAGGTTAGTATGAGGTTGATGGAAGAGATGTGAAAAGAGAAGGAGAAATCCTAAGGTAGTCCAAGTTGAAATGAGTTTAAAAATGACTTGACATTGGATCAAGCCTCATTTGTTCTTTATTTTGAAAACATGTTCTAGCCTAATTCATTTTATCTTTCTTAACAAGTAAGCAAGCAAGCATGGAAAAAAAACTAAGCTATTACACTGTAATGGGGAGAGGGATACATATAAAGTACACGGGATTGCGAGAAATAAATGAGGTCATTGTCAGGTAGCCCAAGAGGAAGCCATGTGTATGCGAGGTGTTCTAAACTAAACAATGAACAAGAACTCGAGAAAAATATCCAAACTAGGGTTTAGGTACAAGGTCCAAACTCCAATTCCCAAGATAGTGACCAACAGTCCTCCAATTAATCATTTTTAGGGTTTCAATAGTTTTATTGTGTTTTTGGTATTTTTGAATGAGATAAACAAGGAAAGGGTTAGATGAATAAGATATGAATAATATGATAAGATAAATATGAACAATGATAATAAGATGAATGATATAATGAGCAAGATAATAAGCAAGGTAGTATCAACAATAATATGAACAATAATATCAGCAAGGGTATATAAACAATAATATATTAACAGAAAAGTAAAGCAAGAATATATTGAACAAAAATTCAAGTCAATGGTTAATGATTGATTGAATGAATCGGGTCCACTATTACGCTAAACCGTCGTAGCACGATCTATGATGAAGATCATGCTATAGGAGGTCACACAATCAACGATATTTGTGCTAGCAACAAGATAGAGAAATGATATTGAGGATCATTCTCCAATTAAATCGTGTTGCACGGACAAAAAGAAAGGTGGGATATCGTCTTAATCACAAACCTTATGTTAATTAATAGACGGTAACCTCTCATGATCCCAAAGTATAGAAAAATGATCCAAATGATCATTTTTTACAGATTTGAAATAATGAAGGTTAACAACCTCGAAAAATAACGTTCGTGAATCAAAAGACTTCATCGATTCAAAAAAAAATTGAGGCAGACAAGAAAATAACAAGAGAAAGAGAAGGTGGTCTCGGATTAGTCACCATTTATCAATAGTTTGACCAATTGTGACTTTTTGAGGTCTTGTCATCGACCCATAAGAAATGGAATAAAAATGCAATCCAAGACGAAACAAAGAGGGGTGTGGAGATGGGAGAGGATCCCTTGGGCTAAGCCCATCACCTCTCCAAACCCAAAGCTCCATCAGAATAAAAAATAAAAAAACAAAGGGACACGAGCTGTTGGGCCCAAACTAACACATCCTAAACCACCATCAAAACCGGCAACAGCAGCAACATGCCTCATCAACCTCATCAAAAGTTTTTTTAAATGGAAATCTTAATGGCTTCAGTAAAGAAGAAAAGAGAAATACATTCATTACCATTTCCTTCGTTTTAAGCAGAAAGAAAAAAGAAAAAGAAGAAATCGAAGGGAAACAAAATTCTCGAAAACCCCTCAAGATCAAGAAGAGATTATCCCAACCTTCACTCTCTCTGTGCCTCAATTTCTCCTCTTCGTCTTCATGTTTCGATTTCAAGACAACTCGTACGCTTTTGGATCTCGTTCTGATTCAGGTTTGTAAGATTGTATTTGTTTCGCTCTTCCTCAAACTCACCCCTCTTTCTGCGTTTGGTTTTGGTTTTTTTTGCTCACATGAGGGTTATTGATGGTGATATAAGTGCGTGAGAAAATGAAGGCTGAAGGAGTTTGGGTCGTTTTTTAATTTTTCTGTTATGTGTTTTTCTCTTAGGTTATGGCTTGGTTGTTCCTCTTCTTTTTGGAGCCGAGAATGGTACCTCTTTTATAGGTGAATGAATGGGGATTTATGGAATTTGAACAAATGAGGAATTTGTCGTGGTATGCTGCAGCATCATGTGTGTCCGTGTTTTGTTTTTGGAGTGTGTCGTATTGCTACAGAAGTCAATTGGTATGGTTTTGAGCTGAAGGTGTGTCGTTGGGTGGGGTCATGGGGTTGTGTCTGGTGGTTTGTGAGTGTTGTTGCAGTTTCTTTTACAATATGTGAAGGCACACCATGGTTTTTCAAGGAATTTGCAGCTTGTGTAATATCATCATGTTGTGTGTATATATGGCCCACTGGCAGGTGTGCATTGTGATTATTTGGCAATTTATTTAGTTTTTGAAATGGAGATGTGTTCAACCCGCGTGTGGAGGTGAGTAGCAACTGAAAGGTGTGAGGTTTTAAGGATGTGTCACGGTACAAGTCAACATGTGCGACGGGTTTTATTCATAGTGTGATATGTATGGTTTGCTGTGCGTGATTTCATGCGTGTGGCTTGGAGGATGGTCATGAATTTCATGTTGGTGATTCATGCTTGTATTGATTTTTCCTTCCCTTTTTTTTTCATTTTGTATACTGGGCTCATGCAGATACACAAAAATGATGATGAGACTTCTATTGATTTTGATTTAAGGACATTTTTTGTTTGAAATGAAGAGAAATGGTATTGGGCTTTTTTTTGGAATTATGACTTGTAATAAAAATGGTTTTTTTTATATAGATGGGCTTTATTTCTACTTGCACATGCTCCCTTGAATTGTATCATGAATTTTGGAATAAAAGAAAATATGAACTTGTTATCTCGAACTCGAAACTTATAAATTAACACGAAACTTGAATCTTGAAACTGTGTGAGATGAGTGAAATTTGGGAAAGAAACTTGTAATTGAATCCTGATTATGGAATTTGAAACATTGGATCAATTCTTGAGAAAAATAAATCAACCGTGAATCAATTCACTAATTAATCTTGACTTTTCAATTGTACTGATAAAATGAACCTTTACACCAAGAATTTAATTGAAGTCAGAAGAGCGTGACTTGGAACATGGATCTCCACATACTGCATAGAACTCTATTTAGAAGAAGAACTGGCCCTTGATGAACTTCAACCATGAAACAACTGATAACTTGTCATAGTCCAACAATTTAATCCACACATAGATAACCTGACTTAACACACAAACCCTGGTTGGAACATCAGACACACCACTGAAAGTAGGCATACCCCGACTTTAATATAAAATAAATTCTCCTGCACACACACTTGTCAGATGAAGGCGATATGAGTGGGAAAAATTTGGGGTATGACAGATGCCCCTATCTAATTGGATTAAACCGAGTAAGATGAACTACTGCGGTGTTCTTTCTTTCATGGTAAAATTCAATTAGATATGAAGAAAACTCCAAATTTGTCCTAAAAGAAAGAAAGTGTTTGGGAAGCTGAATACTGGATAGCTTACAAAGGTTGTTATCACTAAAAGGATGATAATAGAAGCAATCAGACACCAACAGGATGACAGACTTATCAAAAGGATGATAGTTACATTACTAAAAGGATAATGGGGAACACTCGCACAATCTGGATAATGGGGATAGTTACACGCACACAAAGCCCTGACACCAAAAGGATATAGGGGTACATTACCAAAAGGATAATGGGGAACACTCGCACAATCTGGATAACACTATCAAATAAATTTCTGCAAAAGCAAAAAAGACTCCCGAACAAAAGGTTAGGAGATAGCTCCTCCTACGAAAGGTAGTGAGGGCTCCAAGACAAAAGGCTCGGAGACAACTTCCTTCTACGAAAGGTAAAAAGAACCCCATAACAAAAGGTTTGGAGAAAACAGTCCTACGATAGAAAGTAAAGGATATTCCGTTGGGGAAGAGATGATCGTGAAAATTTCTGCAATACGCAGAAAAGACTCTTGATCAAAGGCTAGGAGACAACTCCTCCTACAAAAGGTAGCGAGGATTCCAGAACAAAAGGTTCGGGAACACAAATGTCTTCTACAAAAGATAGAGAGAGACACCAAAACAAAAGGTTCGAGGAAACAAATTTCGTCTACGAAAGGTAGAGAAAGATTCCAGAACAAAAGGTTCAAGGGAAAAGGTCTACAAAAAATAGAGTATTCTGTGGGGAAAAAAATGCGATACGCAAAGGCAAACCGCTAAGGGTGATGTGCAAAAGGCATAGCCGGGGATGGAAAGGTGCAAAACGCGCCAGCCAAAAGTCTTATGATGACGGCATGAATAAGACTCACAAAAGTTAAGTTAAAGGCAATAACTACCCCTGTATGAGGTATTAGAATATCATAAACTTCTCAAGCACAATGACAGAGATAATACTCTCTGTGTAGTGGCCATTACGTTCTTGGTCGCATAGGTATCAAACATCCAAATTAATCGACGATACCTTACAAAAGGTAAGGTAATTCTTGTGCAGAAGGGCATGGAAGGAGTTATAAAAGTAACCGTCGAAAGAGATGATATTTTCAGGAGTGCTCCCCCTCTACAGGAACTGGCTAAACAAGCGCACAAATGATGTAAAATGTATGCAGAATGTATGCACAATGTCGGGGATATGAGAGTCCGGAGTGGATAATGGTTGTGCCACTATAGAAAGTAAAGGATATTCCGTTGGAGAAGAGATGATCGTGAAATTTTTTGCAATAAGCAGAAAAGACTCTAGAGCAAAGGCTAGGAGAAAACTCCTCCTACAAAAGGTAGCAAGGATTCCAGAACAAAAGGTTCAAGAACACAAATGTCTTCTACAAAAGGTAGAGAGAGACACCAAAACAAGAGGTTCGGGGAAACAAATTTTATCTACGAAAGGTAGAGAAAGACGCCAGAACAAAAGGCTCAAGGGCAAAGGTCTACAAAAAAGAGAGTATTTTGTGGGGAGAAAAATGTGATAGGCAAAGGCAAACCACTGAGGGTGATGTGCAAAAGGCACAATCGGGGATGGAAAGGTGCAAAATGTGCCAGCCAAAACTCTTATGATGACGGCATGAATAAGACTCACAAAAGGTAAGTTAAAGGCAATAACTACCCCTGTATGAGGTATCAGAATATTATCAACTTCTCAAGCACAACGACGAAGATAACACTCTTTGTGTAGTGACCATTCAGCTCTTGGTCGCATAGGTATCAAGCATCCATATTAATCGACGATACCTTACAAAAGGTAAGGTAACTCCTTTGCAGAAGGGCACGGAAGGAGTTATAAAAGTAACTGTCGAAAGAGATAATATTTTCAGGAGTGTTCCTCCTCTACAGGAACTGGCTAAACAAGCGCGCAAATTAATGAAAAATGTATGCAGAATGTATGCAAAATGCCGGGGATATGAGAGTCCGGAGTGGATAATGGTTGTGCCAAGCATGGTTGGGCTTGTTGGGGGGAAATGAGATATGTAAGGTGAAAGATACCAGCCAAAGGTGGTTTCACAAAGAAGTACCAACCAAAAGTGGCTTTACAACATAAAGGGGCCAAATATGATTGGGCTTTGGACTGGATGGGGAACGAACTTAACTTCCCGACACCATTTCTTCATAATGCAATCATGTTTTGGAGATGCTAAGACTCCAATTTTGGCACCAGTTTTTCCAGGCTAGATGATTTTTGTCTCGGCAAAGTCACTTCGTGGTTTCAAACGGTGTTCCTGCATGTTTCCTAGATTCGTGGTCACCCTAAAAGAAGAAGTAAAACCTTACTTTATTTCCACCACAATGCTATTAAGTGCAATGCTTATCACCAATAAAATAAATCTTGCAAACATATGGTAAGAAAATAGAAGCGAGACTTTAATGAAAGTAATCTTTATTGATGAAGACCCATAAATGGGAAAATTACAAAAGGAGGCAATTCCTAAAAGAGGTAATTGCTTTGAAAGAAAAATAAAAACAACAACGACAATGTTGAAATCGGTTTCTGTCGAGTTTCAATTCTGCTATGTCTCATATATCTCTGAAGACCCTTTATGCCTTGATTTTGAGCGCAATGATTGAATTGATCTCTCCTAGTCAGAGCTCAGTGATCATGGAGGAAAGTTCACACGTCTTTTTTGGATGCAGTTTAGCCTTTTGAATCCCCAACTTTTTCATAGGTCGCCCTTTTGGGTTTTCAGCCTACCGGGATATTTCTTTTTATTTTAGTCCCTAATTTTTTCTTGGACCTTTTCTTTTTACATGGTCCACCAGGACGCCCATTTTTGCGTGGATTTTCTTTTTGGTCCACCGGGTCTATCTTTTAGGCATATTATTTTTTAACGCATCTGAATTCACAGGGGATGGAAGATCATCACCATCCATGGTCGAGACAATTAAGGCTCCTCAGGAGAAAACCTTTTTCACTATGTATGAACCCTTATAGTTCGGCGTCCATTTGCCCCTTGGGTCAATGTGAGTTGGCTGAATTTTCCTTAAGACCAAATCTCCTACTTCAACGTGTCGTGGGCGAACTTTCTTATTAAAGGCTCTCTTCAACCGCTTTTGGTATAGTTGACCACGACAGATGGCCATCACACACTTCTCGTTGATGAGATTAAGTTTGTCTAGTCTTGCTTGTACCCACTCGGCTTCGTCTAGCTTGACGTCTACTAGAATCCTTAAGAAAGGAATCTCTACTTCAATAGGCAGCACTGCTTCCATGCCATACAAGAGAGAAAACGGGTTTGCCCCAATAAAAGTGCGCACTGAAGTGCGGTAGCCATGTAGGGAAAATTGCAACATCTCGTGTCAGTCTTTAAAAGTTTTCACCATTTTCTAGACGTTCTTCTTGATGTTTTTATTTGCCTCCTCCACAGCTCCATTCATTTTTGGGCGATATGGGGTCGAGTTGTGATGCTCAATCTTGAAGCTTTCACATAACTCCTTCATCATTTTATTGTTGAGGTTCGAACCATTATCAGTAATGATCTTATTCAGAACTCCATATCGGCAGATGATTTCTTTCTTGATGAAACGAGTCAACACTTGCTTAGTGACGTTGGCATAAGATATGACTTCCACCCATTTGGTGAAGTAATCAATGGCCACTAAGATGAAATGGTGTCCGTTGGAGATGGTTGGCTCGATACGTCTAATTACATCTATGCCCCACATGGCAAAAGGCCAAGGCGAAGTCAATACATTCAAAGGAAGTGTTGAAGCATGAACTTTGTCTGCGTAAATCTGGCACTTGTGACATGTCTGAACATGACGATAACAGTCTGTTTCCATTTTCATCCAATAGTATCTTGCCCTCAAGATCTTCTTAACCATAATGTGGCAACTGGCATGCATCCCAAAAGACCCTTCATGCACTTCGTTTATGATACGCTCTGCTTCGTGTCTATCCACACATCTGAGCAGAACCGAATCATAATTCTTTTTGTATAACACATCACCGCTGAGGAAGAACTTTGACAAGAGCTTCCTAAGATATTTCTTGTCGGTGATAGTAATGCCCTTTGGATATTCCTATTTTTCTAGATATCGTTTGATATCATAGAACCAAGGATGATCATTAACATTAAGTTCTGCAGCATCGGTGTCCAGGCAATAAGCAGGTTTGTCAAGGTACTCCAAACGAATGGTCGGTGCCTCATTCTTCCACTTGACTTGGAGCATGGATGCTAACGTTACTAGAGTATCTGCCAATTGGTTTTTTGCTCTGGGAAAGTGATGAAAAGTGATCTCATCAAAGTATGGGATTAGCTTCAAGACATGATCTCTGTAAGAAATCAACATGGCCTCAAGGGTTTCGTATTCCCCTTTAATTTGGCATATGACAAACACATAATCTCCATAGACTTCTAGAATCTTGATCCTATTATCAATGGCAGCTCCAATCCCAAAGATACAGGCTTCGCACTCGGCCATATTATTAGTACATTTGAAGCACAATCTGGCAGTGAATGGTAGATGAAATCCAGTTGGGGAGGTAAAGATTGCCCCAATTCCATAGCCTTTAGCATTTTCTGCACCATCGAACACGAGCTTCTATCGTGATCCTGGTTTAGGTCCATCGTTTGGGCCTAGTGTTGTATAGTCTCTGGAAAACATGACATCTTCGCCAGGAAAATCAAAGAGCATTGATTGGTATTCGTCCACAGGTTGGTGGGCAAGATAGTCCAATATCACACTTCCTTTGATAGCCTTCTGTGTGACATACTGGATGTCATACTCTGTCAGTACCATATGCCAACGAGCCACTCGTCCGATAAGAGCAGGCTTCTCAAATATGTATTTGACATGATCCATCTTGGAAATCAGCAGAGTTGTATTGATGAGCATATATTGCCTTTGGCGCTTTGTTGCCCAAGCTAATGCACAACATGTCTTCACGAGTATTGAGTATCTCGTTTCACAATCGTTGAAATTCTTGCTGAGGTAGTAGATTGCATGTTCTTTCCTACCGGTTTCATCATGCTGACCCAACACACATCCCATGGATCCTTCTAACACAGGTAAGTACATGATCAGAGGCCGTCTGGGTACCAGAGGCATCAAGATCGATAGCTCTTGCAGATAGTCTTTTATTTTCTCAAAGGCTTTCTAACAATTATCGTTCCACACAACAGCTTGATCTTTTCTGAGTAGCTTGAAAATGGGTTCACAAGTGGCCGTTAGATGAGATATGAATCTTGCAATGTAATTCAATCTCCTAAGGAAACCTTAGACTTCTTTTTCGGTTTTAGGCGCCGACATGTCTTAGATAGCTTTGACTTTATCTGGGTCGACTTCAGTCCCCTTTTGTCTTACAATAAAACCTAGAAGTTTACCAGATCTTACACCAAAAATGCATTTGTTGGGATTTAATCTTAGTTTGAATTTTCTCAGTCTTGCGAAAAGCTTTTCCAAATGAATGAGATCTTCTTCCTCAGTCTGGGATTTTGCAATCATATCATCCACATAGCGTTCGATCTCTTTATGTATCCTATCATGAAAGAGAGTGACCATAGCCCGCTGATATGTCGCGTCTGCGTTCTTAAGCCCAAACGGCATGACCTTGCAGCAGAAAGTTCCCCATGGGGTGATGAAAGTTATCTTTTCCATATCTTATGGCACCATTTTGATCTGATTATAGCCAGAAAACCCATCCAAGAATGAGAAGACAGAGAACCGGGTTGTATTATCTACTAGTACATCAATATGCGGCAGAGGAAAGTTGTCTTTTGGACTTGCTCTATTGAGGTCTCTGTAATCAACACACATTCGCACCTTCCCATCCTTCTTCGGTACTGGAACAATATTTGCTACCCATTGTGGGTAGCTGGATCCTGCCAGGAAACCAGCGTCTAGCTGTGTTGCACCCTAAAATTTGCCCACCCTTTTTCTACCTTTGACTGGCTTTTGCTTCGCATTTCATCTGCATATCATCTAGGTCGATCATTTCTCGCATGCTGTGCATGTTATCAGTCGGAGTGGATTATCGGGATTACAACCGTTTTGCTTGCGTTTCAGGCGATTCAAACCAGTTCAGATGAGGGGATTTATTTCGAAATCGAGCGAAAGTTGCTTTCTTTCTGGTGGTTCAGTCTGTACTGATAATTTCGGTTGCGTTTCGATGTTCGGCCCCATTTTCATTGGTTTTCGTGATTTATCTCTTTTTATTTATTTAGTTTTATTTATTTAATATAGAATTTGTTTTTAATAGAAATAGAACTTTTTAGTTTAGATTAGATTAATATTAGAATTAATTTAGAACTAGAGTTTTAGATTTTAATTAATTAATTAGTCTAAGTTAGATTATGATTAGTTAGAATTTATTTATCAATTAGGATTAATTATTATTAGTATTATTAGAATATGATTAGAATTATTTTGTTTATCAGCTAATTAGTTAACATTTATCATTTAGAGTTTTATTAAGCATGTCGTTTATTAACTTTTACCCGCATTTAATTAACAGTTTAATCAGTCATTAAGTCAAAACATTTCATTCACCGGCAAGCCACGTGTCATCCACTGGGTATATAACCCACTATTCATCATCCTCTACCGAGAAAAAAAACTCTAAATAGTAGCGCCTCCCTTTGCTCCTATTCATCATCATCTTCAGACAAAAAAAACCATTGTCCTCAACAGCCTTCCATTATCATCTTCATCGCAGAACCCATTTCCATCTTTCTTCCCCACCATTAACAACCATTAACGGCAACACAACCCATACCCTCTTCATCAACGAACAACGACAACCTTCATCAGAAATCCAACTTTCCAACTCAGATCCACTCACGTCATCCGCGTATCCCATTTCCACTTCTCCGAAAAAACCAACCCATCTCCATTGTACTTCAATCATCATCATCGAACCACACAAACCCTCATAACCTCTATCTTCCCGATCATAAACCCAGATTTCCAAACCCATTTCTTGACCTCCAAAAACTCCATTCTTAAATCACCACTATCCGCCTCAACACTCCCTCAAACACACCTGCGAAATATCATAAACCCATCCTCAGATTCAAACCAAAACATGAGTTAGAGGAAAGAGTTGAATGACCCTAGTTTTACGAAAAAGTGAGAAGAAGAGCTTCTGGTTTTTTTACTGTGCTGATTTTATTTTTATTTTGCTTTGGATTTGGACTAACTGAGCCCACGAGTTAAGTTGGACGGAATCCCCCCTGTTTATCTCATAAAACCCCCTCTGCTTTGTTTTTTTTTTTTATAAAAAAAATATAGTTTATTAATTTGTTAACTATTTATTTATTTATTTTATTATTTTAATTAATGTAATATATTATATATTTTGTATAAACTGATTTTTAAGTTTGTAAATACTTTCTAAATAATTTTCTTTTTATAATTTGGTTATATTGGATTTTCTATTTATCTCTAATTTATTTCTTTTAGAATATTTTCTTTTAGAAGTTAGATTATATTTCTCATCTATCATTGGATATTTTATTTCACTTTCATCTTTTTGAGTCTATGACAAGACTTCCGTAATCTGCTATTAGTCAAATTATTGTTAAGTAGCGTTGGATCCGAGACTCACCCTTTTTCCTCGCCTCGTACCTTCTTCATTCCAGCTTTTGTTTTCAAACCGATGAAGTCTCCAATTCGTCAAATGTTGATCTTCGAAGATGTTGAAACCTTCGTTATTTCAAATCTAAGGAGAATGACCATTTGGATCATTTTCTCTACTTTGAGATCGCGAGAGGTTCCCTTCGACAAATCAACATGAAGTTTGCGATTAAGACGAGGTTTAATGTTATTTTCGAATTTACTTCGATCTTAACCTACTTTTTATGGTCTACAAAGTCTTTATATTCGTAAATGTCAATTTATCGAAGTCGTTAATCTTCATTGTTTCAAATCTGTAGAACATGATCATTTGGATCATTTTTCTATACTTTGGGATTGTGAGAGATTAACTTTGATTAATATACACTAGTTTATGATTAAGACGAGATATCACATTTTTGACCTTCTCCATTTCACCGATTACTAACTCATGACTTTAACATTCTGTTAATACTTCATTATTTTATATTTCCGCACACATTTTTCCGTTTATATTTTCTATTGACAATATCTTGTTCATACTTCATATTGTCATATTGTACATACTGTCATCTAACCCCCTTTATTTGTACATTCTTTCAAAACACTTAATAAATATCCAAACCATAAAATCCTAATTGATGGACTGTTGGTTATTCATCCTGTATATATTCGTATCCATCTCCAATCTCTTTCGCATCTTCTCAAAAATATCTTTCTCTTTGTAATGAACTAAAGAGAGAGGATTGAGTGTAGACTTCTTCCTCTCCGAGTGTCGGGATACTCACTGTAGAGTGTGTGGTCTCGATACTCGTCTTTCAATATGAAGACGTGATTATAATCACCACCTTCACTCCTCAAACTTCCCTCACAACTCTTTTTCTCCTAAAACCTCGGTCCCGTACCGAGTGCATTTTCAAATTCTTTTCACAGCAAAAACTTGTATGATTATGGAGTGGTTAGGCGTAGGCCTTGTCCTACCCCGAGTGCTTGACATTACCGTAGGGTTCACTGTCGCAAATCACTTACCATTCAGGACCAAAAACATTTTTAATAAGAGAATGAAGTTCTCTTTGTGTTGAACTAAAGAGAGCGAATTGAGTGTAGACTTCTTCCTCTCCGAGTATCAGGATACTCACTATAGAGTGTATGGTCTCGATACTCGTCTTTCAATACGAAGACACACTTGTATTTGCCATACCAATTTTCATAAAAAAAAAAGTTGAGATAAAGAGGTTACTACTCGCAAGGGGTTACTATCCGAGTGTTGCACCCCAAAATTTGCCCAACATTTCTTTACCTAGCTTGTGTTTCATTTCATTCACATTAGCATTATCATTTGCATTTCATTGACATGTATGCAGGAGATCAAGAGGTATGATTACCAATCAAGGGCTATACAAGACTATGAAGCTAGCTAAGAAGGTTGTTCAGATGTTCAAGGGTTGATATCCTTGTCAGAGAAGTTAAAAGATCCTCAGAGAGAATGGTTGAAACCAATAGTGTGGGTCTCCTAACTTGAGAGTTATGGGGAAGACCATCAGATGATTCTGAGGCCATGAGGATGGACTTGAGGTCTTGAGAGAGCTCATGAGAAGTGTTGAAGATCACTTTGAGGCCTAGACAGGTCATTGTGCAAGATTAAGAAGACTCAACCATGAGTGGTGTAATTAGGGTTTGACTGGGTCAATCCTAAGTCAACTGATGATTTAGACAAGGTTGAGACCTAATACAAGATCCATGTGATCATGGATTTATGCATTGAGATGCTATAAGGGTGATTCCAAGGCCAACTCATCATGATTGAAGAGTTTGAGAAGTTTCAAGCTAGGGTTTCTAAGGCTTGACAATGTAAAATCCCCTAGTTTGACCCCTATCTTCAAGGCAATTTAGCTCAAGATATGATTGTCATCTCATCTTACCCCCAACATGAATGTTGTAGAGCTTGATCTTAGCTGTAATTTGAGTGCTAGAAGTCCTTGATAGGATTTGTGGAACTCAAGTTATGACTTTGACAAGTTACAGGTCATCTGAGGTATGTGAATTTGGGGGCTTGAAAGTTTCCCAACTTGCATCAAGCTTTTGCCCTAGAAGGATGATTCTTATGAACTTTGGGTCAACATGAATGTTGTTCCTTATCCTCTTAGATTTCTAGAGAGTACTAGAAGTCCTTGATAGGATTTGTAGAACTCAAGTTATGGCTTTGACAAGTCAAGGGCATTTTGGTTATTTGGAGATTATAGGTCATTTCAACCATAAGGCCATAACTCCTATTTCCATGCTTCAAATGGAAAAATGTTCAACATAAAACTTGTTCAAAATGATGTTTTAAGGCTAGTCAAGTGGTCATGAGATGTTGGAATTGCTTGTAGCGCAAGGTTGCAAAAATGACCTAAAATAAGGGTATAAGTTAAATGAACCAAACTTGGAAATTGATACTTTTGATCTACACATCTAAACCAAGGCATGTAATAGGTCATTTTGACTCTAAAAAGCATTTTAAGAACATTGGTTTAGCCACATTTTTGAATTGAAGTCTAATTTGTGGACTTGCTTTGAAAAGTAGTTACTTACATCTTAAGTAACATGTTCAAAACTCAAATTCAAGGCATGATCAAGATCCCTTGCAAGCCAAACACTTCCAAAATGTCATGAGGGGAGAAATTGGAAGGAATTGAGATTGATTTCAAGCTGTTTGCAGAGTTGTGCACACCATGGCATATAAGTGAACTTCTCATGTCATGAGAGATTGGATTTCTCATTAGAAGGATCTAGAGGGTTCTAGATCATCCACACATGTTCTATATATTGAGTAGAAGAGGTTCAGATGAAAGGTTGGTGATGATTGAAGGAGAGAGAAGAGATTGAGATTGAGATTTCATTGCTTGCAACTGAATTCGGTTACATCATTTCACTCACTTTCCATCCATTTTCTTGATTGCAATCTCTTCCATGGATGCTCGGGAATGATTCCAGATCATAATCAAAGGGAATTCGTGGCTGATTGGTGTTCTTGAGCTCAGATTTCTCCACCTGCAACTCAGGTTCGAATCCAAGAGTTGAAGCCATTTCAATCAATTCTATTGCATACAGAAGCTTGGAAGTGATTCACTGAAGGAGTCTGGAGCATTTGAGGGCTTGATTTGAGGTCTTGCTACTTCTGTGCACGCGAAATTTTCAGGTTGGTAACCTTTGATCTCTGGCTTGTTTTATGTAGAATCAATACGAATTAGGATGTTAGATGCATTGTAGAACGGTGTAGGAAGGTTTTCAAATAGTTAATTTGAGAAATAGTAACCAATTAGGGATGTTGCCATTTTCGGTTGAGAATTGGTTATGGCAAATCTTGAGGTTTCAGAGAGAATAAAGGGCATGAATGAAATCGTGAGGAAATTTGGGACAAGTTTCATGTATAGACCACTTGCAACGGAGGATCCTAGAGAGAGTTAGCATTGGGGACGATGACCGGAGTACCAACGGTGGTGGCCGGAGCTGCGCGCGAGGTTCTGAGATTCAAAAGGTTGAAGATGATCCCAGAGCCCTTGGATTTAGGTGGACCTTTGACTGGAGAAGTGATCTAACGGCCACGCGTGTGTTTCAATTTGTGAAGAGTCTGAGTTTTAATGAAACACATCGTTTCATTTAGTTGCTGATTCTGAGCTTAGTGAATTGGTTGATACCTGCACCCCCCTGATGGCCCAATCCATGAATTGAACTGGATTTTATTTCTATCTGCACCGTGCATTTATTATTTTACTTGGATTTTCTTTAATTTCTTCATTTTATTCATGGTTCTTGATAAAATCATAAAAAATGGAAAAACGATCCAATGAATCCCATTATTTTTGCATTAGATTCATGATAGGGTCTAGTATTTTTTAGACAAAAAATATTTTTATTTCATGCATTTTATGATTTTATGGGAATTTTTAAATTTTAATTGATATTAAAATAGTCATGTTTGATACTTGATTTTGTGGAATTTTGTTTGATCATGTGATGATGATTTTGATCCTGATTTTTTGTATGTGATTAGCATAGATATGCATGCTCCCCATAGATTTTTCTCACATTTTTGTGATGACCATAAGTGGTAGTTTAGGTTGAAACCTTTAGAAGCTCCATTTTTAGGGTTTATGGTTGATACCTTCGGATTTAGGACTTAATTTTAGGACTTAATAGATGATTTAGTCCCTGGTTTTTGTATGAGGCATTCTTAATTGAATTAGGATCCCTTAGGAATTTTTGTAGAAATTTATAAGATAGTTTACGATTTTTGATTGATTTTAGTTTAGGTGCTAGTTTTAGATGATTCTAAGGCACTAACTCAACTAGATTAACATCTTTAGTTCCCTTAGATTAGGGTTTTGTTTCTCTTGTTCTTGGATGATGATGAAGGAAAGTTGAAGATGCATTGGATTGCTTGAAGAGGCTTGGATTTGAAGATCTTCCCTTCTGGTAGTGTAGTTTGGATTAGGTTAAGATTAGGGTTTTGTAGGCAGAGCTTCTAGATAGTTCTCTTCCTTCATAAACATGGAATATGTTGATCAATTCCATTCTTCCCTATGATGCAAGGTCCCTTTGTAAAGGCCTCATCCCTCCTTTGGTAGGATGTGTGGCTCTTTGCAAATTGGTAGAACCTTTGAGGGTCCCTTTCTCTGATGACAGGATACTCAGTGGTGACCTTTGGTCTTCACTCTGCTACCAATCATCCAAACTTTGCTGGATAGATGAATCTTTCTCCCTTGTTAGAGGATGGAGTTCCTTGATTGAAGAAGATTGAAGGATGAAGTTGACACTTCCATGTGATTGAAGATTACTCTGAGAAGCTGAAGCTTATAGATGAAGAGGACCAAGTTGATACTGGTAAATCAAAGAGAGCTGAAGCAAGAAGACCAAGTTGATACTTGTGAAGAAGATCCAATGGAGATTGAGTGAAGAGCTGAGGCTCGAGGAATAAAGGATAAGTTGACACTTACATTGATGCATGGAGAGCCTGAAGGAATCAAGTTGATACTTGTAGTTAGGAGTGAAGCCTGAAGGTGGAATTGACTGAAGAGCTGAAGCTTGGAGAAGAGAGAACAAGTTGATGCTTATATTTGAGGGGTTGAAACCTTGGAGGAGCAAGTTGATACTTGTTATTGAAGATGATAGCCCTGAAGAGCTGTTAAAGGATTGCTTTACTGTGAAGCTGTGGGAGTGGTTGATCTGCTTTCTTTTCTTGTCTGTTTTCTTCTCTGTATTGATGTGACTTGTTTGATTTGCTTGATGCATTAGAATAAGTTCATGTTTAAATTGTTTTAAGCTAGGAGCATGATTGCACTAGAGGTTGAGTTGCTCCCTCTGCTTGTATTGTTACTGTATGGCTTTGCTTGCGGATATTCGGTAGAGCCCAGCTCCCTTGCCTATGTGGTTTATGTTTGCTTGATAGCATTTTCTTTCTTCTATATGATTGCAGTTACTTCTATTTTGCTTGATAGAATGTTATTTCCTCTGTATGATTACAGTTATTCATATCTGGCTTGAGGTTGAGATGAGCTTGTGGAGGCTGATGCCCCACACACATTTCCTCCCTCAATTGCATTGCATACATTTTACTGTATATCTGTTTACTGTTTAAGCTGATGCTTTATCTATTTCTATTTATCATTGACATGATCCCTTAGGAATCTCACTCCCTTTGATAAGGAAGTGATGATTAGAACTTTAGGTTGAAACCTATGCATGATAACTTCTAGGAGTTCCCTGTTTCAAACTTCAACCATAGGATGAATCCTTGGCATGACAACATTAGGACTTGATAGTCTCCCTTTAGTTGAGCCTGTTCTCTTCTCATCTCAAAACAGCTTTAGATACAGTAATCATGAATGATTTCTTTCGTATGTTACGAGCCTTAAGCTATCTGAGAAAGGATTGTTGGAGAGTTTCTTTTCAACAGTCTGGATGTTTAGTATGGCACCCTTTGGGTGACATGCGACGCATTCACTCTCAGGTCATAGTCTTTAGTGCGATTGAAATTGCAAACACCATAAAAAACAATTCTTTCGTAAAAGACAGAAAACAAACTCTAAACCTTTTTTCCCCGTGGGCCTATAATTCAAAGGAAGCTTTTCTGAAGAAAAGAGTGTCGTTAAACTTCAGCGCCACCGCAAACATGCTTTGTCCCTAACTGCTGGAACTACTGTTTAACCCTACTCGATAAAAATAGATGAATCTGAATTCCCGTAATCCGTATTATCCCGAACTACGTAAGCTCTGATCTCTCATACCTGTTGAGAGTACGTAGGCACAATACTGATGTATTGGCGAGCCACCTTTCCCCGTAACCCGTAGTTAGTCGAACTACGTTGACTCTGATTTCTCATTCTCTGATGAGAATACGTAGGCATAAAGCGCGACGCTTTGCCGAGTCATTTTCTTTTATTTTCAAACCAGCCTTGATAGGTAGATAGATAAAACCAACCAGTCCAGTAAACACAACAAGCGTGGATCCCATCGAGTACGATGGACGTGAGGGGTGCTAATACCTTCCCCTTGCGTAACCGACTCCCGAACCCAGACAATGGTTGCGATGACCTTGTGTTATACCTTTTCGTCAGGTTTTTCCGATCGTTTCCTTTCCCGTTATGAGGGGTAAATAACGAAAGGTGGCGACTCTTCTGTTTTGCCGGCACCTTATTTTCGCGGAAGCGACAGCTGGCGTCTCTGCTGGGGACTTGATAGTTTCCTGGGATCCAACGTCCCGTATGTGAGTCAGTTTGGGGATCCAACGTCCCCTGAGAGAGTCAATCCTAGCGCTTGTATGATTACTTGTTGGGTTGTGTTTATTTATCGCACTTTATTTCCCGCATTTTATTTTCAGTATGATATGATTATCTGTGCTATTGTGGAAGGGGCATTATGATGAGTGAGAAGCCAGACCCAAGCTTGAGTGAACATAGCATTAGTTGTGGAAATTAGTGGGCGCGTGCTTGCTTGGAAGACACTAGTGTCTCATGAAATCCACGCTCAGACGAGGTTCTCCCGGTTGACTTCTTTTTCAACCCTTTGGGTTGAGGGGGTTGTTGGTTAGGAGGATTGTCGACTCTGGGGACCGATCATTTGGGATTCAGCCGAGTGAGGCTGCTTCATGAGCTGGTGATGCCACACCTTCTGGGTATCGTATCACCCCTCTTGAATGTCTGTGACGCTGATGATCGTATAGGATGCCGAACTTGTGTCAGTTTAGGTCCATGCCTGTGAGTAGGGTTGAGTTTGTTGCAGGAAACTTTGACCTTCAGACTACCTGGTTTTCTTGATAGTGAATCAGTTTTGCTGGTACCGGAGGTTCTCATCATCAGATGTATTTATTCTTGACAGAGCAGGTTTATGGTTGGGATCAGAGGATCTCATCAGCAGATGTATGTTTGTTCTTGACAGAGCAGAGTTTTGGTCCTGTATCAGAGGTCCTTATTATCAGATGTTTGTTCTTGACAGAGCAAAGTTTTGGTCCTGTATCAGAGGTCCTGTATCAGATGTTTGTTCTTGACAGAGCAGATTTATGGTCCTATGTGTGTGTGTTCTTGACAGAGCAGATTTGTGGTCCGATACCCGGGTTTTCTTCTTATCAGATATAGTGGTTGTTCTTCATAGAGCAGGATTATGGTTTTGTTGATACAGAATCTCCACAACGCAGTTGTCTTGATCTCCTGCTGCATGATTGCATTTTGCATTGCCCTGCATACTCATTTGCATTTCACTAACATGTGTCTGTGTTGCAGGTACTGTTTCCCCCGATCCAGGATTTCTTGCCTCCTGTTGTGTTATTATGGGTTCTCTGAGGAAGACCGTGGCTTACAAGCTCCCTGCTCCTGATGTTGTTCAGCTGACTGGTTTGATTGCTGTAGCAGATGATTTTGTGAGAGATGAATTCAGAAAGTCTTACGGTAAATTGCTCAGTTTGGTTCGTAAACCTTCTGCGTTTGAGTTGAATGGGTTGCACGCCCTGCTGCAGTTCTATGATCCTCCGTTGAGATGCTTTACTTTCCAGGATTTTGTTCTCGCACCCACACTAGAGGAGTATGTTGATTTGTTAGGTGTGCCTATCAAGAGTCAGATGCCTTTCGTTCATATGGATGCTGAGCCTGATCTGGCTAGTCTAGCTCCCTCACTTCATCTGGATGCCTCAGAGTTGATCTTGCCTAGTTGGAACAGGGTTCCGGGTTTCTCCTTGCAGTTCTTAGTGGGAAAAGCTCAGCAGTGCGCCAAAGACGGATGTTGGGTCGTGTTCAACGCCATTCTCGCTCTGTGCATATATGGCATCATTCTGTTCCTCAATATGCCCGACTTTGTAGACTTTGACGCATTTCACATCTTTGCATCAGGGAATCCAGTCCCTACCTTGATAGGAGATGTCTACCATTCCATCCACTACAAAAACGAGAACAGAAGGGGTAAGAATGTCTCGTGCTGTGTGCCCCTGCTTTATAGATGGCTTGATAGTCATCTACCCAAGAGGGGTCCCTTTGCTTTGTCTGCAGCCACAGCTGAGTGGTCCGAGCGTTTGATGAGTTTGTCAGCGGAGGATATTGACTGGTTTGACAGAGATAGGTTGGGTACCGAGATTATCTTCAGCTGCAGCGGGTTTCCGAATGTGCCTTTGATAAGCAGGAAGGGCTGTATAAACTATAATCTGTCTTTGCTAGTCCGACAATTTGTTTACGCTTTGAGAGCTCCGCCGAAGGATGAAGATGTGCAGGAATCTCTGTACCTCACTGGTCTTCTATAGGGGGATATGTTATCTAAGCTTCAGCGCGCTTGGAATGGTATCAGTAAGAAGGGAAAACCATTGCTGGGGAAGAGCAATAGCCAGGCCTACGCCCCGTATGTGACTTGGATCAGAGCAAGAGCAGATGCTCTAGGGATGCCGTTTCCTCCTGCCAAGCCAGAAAGCCCTCCAGTGATCGAAGAGCCTACCACCGTGCCTATTCAGCAGCATAATCAGGTGTTAGCTGAGAGAGATGAATTGAAGAGGGAAAATGAATAATTGGAGAAAGAATTGGCTCAGCTCAGAAGCGAGAGAAGCGAAGCCGTCCATTCCTTCAAGAGGCAGACAGAACTGGTGAACCAGTTAGGGACATATTTGACTAAGCAGATAGCTGAGCACGAGCGCATGGGTCGAGACTTCAAAGCTGTCAACGATGTGCTGGCCACGAAGAAGCAGCACTTGGACGAAGCGTATCGGAGGATATCCAAGTTTAACCAAAATTGGAAGGCCACCCTAGCCAACAGGAAAGAGCGGGAGGATAAGCTGATGCAACAGATCTCCAAGCTGAAAGCCCAGGTGAAGGCCAGTGAGAAGAGGTTTGATGAAGAAACCGCTCGCCGATATGCCGCCGAAGGCCAGCTCAACAAAGCTCTCGCAAACCTGAAGGAGCGCAAATTGACGTTTGAATCCAAGAAGCGGAAGTTAGAAGATTGTTTCGACGAAGGAGCATGGGAAGATTCCGTCGAAGGTCTTCAATACACCATTATGCAAAGAGAGTTACTCGTCGAAGGGTTACTCACTCGGCCTGGTCATCCAGAAACGAAGGGGTTGTTAGAAGATTTTCGCGCCCGTGGCCGTGCTTGACTATTTGTATTCCTTTTGGTTGATCATTGTTGTATGCTAACCATCACCAGGCTTGTTGGTTGAGGTCATGCTATTGATTCATCTTGTACTCACTGACGTTGTGTACCGCCTTGATGGGCTTTCTTCATATATATGAGATGTTATTTCCATGACTGGACTCAGACTTCTTATTATCAGCACTGGCACTCAGGCACTAGGGTCGGAGGATACCTCCCTAACGCACAGACACACGTTTGCATTTGCATGAAGCATTTGCATGACGAGCACTTTGTCGTTTTTTCCTAACCCTTTTGTGTTTTCAGGTTGTTTCAGGTTGTTCCAGGATTGTTCAGAGACCCATCCACCGCTATCCGACTAGAGCAAATCAAACCAGAATCATGGAGCAAGTACAAACTGATGTTCAAGAACTCTGCGAAAGAATGGACCGCTTCATGGAGCTCATGCAAGCGGTCGCCAATGGCCAGGATCAGCTCAGAACCTTGGTTCAGCCTCTGATTTCAAGGGTTGATAGCAATGGCGTACTCCATGGTGGGGCCGTGCCTACCCCTCCATCAGTTGAAACTCCTCAGAATGGCGTCCCCGTGACCGGGGGGAATGGCAGTGCCAACGAAAATGTGATAGCTAACATGGGACTCAATGGTAATACGACTGGCGTCGGTAATGGGAATTTTGAAGCTAACGTCAATGTTGGGCTGTGCAACGGTAATGCGGGTGTTGGAAATCTGTTTGGGCCTCAGCCATGGTTAGAAGACCGTCAAGACGATGTGTTCTCTCAGAGAGGTGCTAAAGGTGAGCTGACTGCTGAAGCACGACTTAGGTTCAAGGCACTCGAGGACAAGATGAAGAATATCGAGAACCAGAACACCCTGGGTGTTGATATGTCCAAGTTGGGACTGATTGCTGATTTCAAGGTACCTCCCAAGTTCAAGGTACCTGACTTTGAAAAGTACAAGGGCACCACTTGCCCTCGCGTCCACCTGAGATCATATTACAGGAAAATGTCCGCTCACTCTGAGGACGAGAAGTTGCTGATGCACTTCTTTCAGGACAGTCTGTCCGGACCCTCCCTCGAATGGTACATGAGTATGGAACCCACCAGTGTGCGCACGTGGAAGGACCTTGCTGAAGCATTTGTACACCACTACCAATATAACAGCGACTTGGCTCCGAACCGAGTCCAACTGCAGAATCTGTCGCAAAGGAACAATGAAGGGTTCAAGGAATACGCCCAACGGTGGCGTGAATTGGCAGCCAGGGTTCAACCGCCGATGGTTGAACGTGAGCTTGTGCAAATGTTCGTAGCCACCCTCCCAGGGGTTTATTATGAGAAATTGGTCAGCGGTATGTCCGGAACCTTCTCAGATCTCATTATCACGGGTGAGCACATTGAAAATGGGATCAAACTGGGGAAAATTCAAGGTGATTCATCCTCAGCTGGAGGAGCCAAGAAACCTTATGGTGGCAAAAGACGGGAAGGAGAAATGAGCGCCGTGACCAACGCCCGAAGGAAAGGCAAGGGCCCGCACCAACAGGTGGCTAGCATAACTATCCCGGCAGTTCAACAGCCACAGCAGCAGCAGCAGCAACCGAATCAACAGGGGTACAGAAAGTATCAAAACCGGGCACCTCTATCGAGTCGTCACCTTGAGACTCCGCCCATGTCGTACGCGTAGCTATTACAGACTTTGCTACAGCTACAGTTGATCCAGAAGAAAACCCTGGCTCCCTTGACAGGGGCACCTCCGCCAGGTTATGACGCGAATGCAACTTATGAGTTTTACTCAGGGGTACCAGGCCACACAGTAGAGAACTGCAAAGCCTTCAAGCATAAGGTGCAGGACATGGTGGACGCCAAGATCATCAACTTCTCAGATAATGTGCCAAACGTCACGAAGAACCCTATGCCGAATCATAGGGGAGGTGGAGTAAACGCCATTATTGAAGACGAGAGTTTGGATTTGTTGACTGACGTCAGAGATCTGAAGACACCGCTTAGCTTCGTTAAAGCTAAGCTGATGAAAAGAGGTTTCTTTCCAGGTTGCAGAGAGCTGTGTATGGGCTGTGCGACAAGTCCTGATGGATGTGAACCGTTGAGAGAGGGGATTCAAAGTCTGATGACCGAAGGAATCCTGGAATTTAGCCAAAGGGCCGAAATCGGATCAGGAGAGGTAATGCTGAAGCAAGATGATGAGGTTGCCACCATCACCATCCTTCGCCAGACGATAACTATTTCTGCACTCAGGCCGCCCACGATTACCATCACCAAAGCTGGGCCAATACCGTTCGAAAGCACCAATGCTGTCCCGTGGCACTACGGGGCAGAGGTCTACTGCAACGGGCACAAGTTGGAATTGGAACCATTTGGGTTGTCTGCGGAGAACCTAGTGGGCGTTAGCGGAATCACTCGCAGCGGAAGAGTGTTTGCACCACCTGAGGTCGTGGCGGACAAAGCAAACAGAGCTGATGCAACTGATAAAGGTAAAAGTAAAGTCGTTGAAGAGATCCCGTGTGGGGTAGAAAAATACTTACTTGTTAAAGACGCCGAGGAATTTATGAGGTTGATTAAAAAGAGTGACTACAAGATCGTTGATCATCTCCATCAAGCACCCTCAAAAATCTCCATCCTGAACCTGTTGCCGTGTTCTGAAGCACACCGCAACACACTGCTGAAGGTGTTGAACACCGCATATGTACCGCAGGAAATATCGGTAAACCAGATGGAAGAGGTCGTAGCCCACGTAAATGCTGGAAATGGGTTAGGGTTCACTGACCTAGAGCTGACGCCGAAGGGGAGGAACCACAATAGCGCCCTGCACATCTCGATAGAGTGTAGGGGAACAATTATGTCTCACGTGTTGGTAGACACTGGGTCGTCGCTCAATGTTCTTCCGAAGAAGGCATTAATGAAGTTAGATACTCGCGGAGTGATTTGCACACCCAGTGATCTGGTTGTGAAAGCGTTCGATGGAACCAAACGCCATTTTTTCGGGGAGGTGACGTTGCCAATCCAAGTCGGGCCGGAAACATTCGACGCGGTCTTCTACATTATGGACATCATGCCTGCCTACAGCTGTCTCTTGGGCCGGCCATGGATCCATTCCGCGGGTGCCATGACCTCCACGTTGCACCAGAAACTCAAGTATGCTGTCGGAGGTAGCATCGTGACTGTTTGTGGCAAGGAAGACATAATGGTGAGCCATTTGTCATCCTTCAAGTATGTTGAGATGGATGGGGAAATCCATGAAACCCTATGCCAAGCGTTCGAAGTTGTTAAAGTCAAGAGCGTGACTCCTGTAGTCACTGAAAAGCCAGAGATGACTCTCTCTTCCTTCAAGGAAGCCCGGGCCGTTGTCCAAGCCGGATCTACCCCAGGCTGGGGACGAATTTTGGAGATACCTAACAAGCAAGACAAGTTTGGGTTGGGATATTCCCCTGCGGCTGAAGCCTCATCTTCTCACAGTGCGTCGCGAGGTAAAGGGCCGATCCAGTTTACCAGTGGCGGGGTGATATTTGAAAGTGTCAACGCAGTGTCTGAAGACAGCAGAGATAGCGAATGTGACTTAGACTCTTGGATCCAGCCAAGCAAGCCAGGCGAGAGCCTCAACAACTGGTCCGTCAAGGATATCATCCAGATGACAAGCAAAGAGTAATGATTTACTTTTTTCCAATCATTGTACAACCCTATGTCCTACCCGGGGCATAGTTGTTTTATTGTCAGGGCCTCGTTTGATTATGTACATGCATTTTATCAATAAATCAAAAGGCGTTTTTCTTCGTATTCAAATATTGTGATCTCTGTTATTCCTGTTTTATATTTGTTTTGAAAAACAATAAAATGGCAATGAGGTTTGTGCTAACCTGCATATCCTTGTTTTAAGCTTAACCCTTGTTATTGTAGGATCCATATAACAGATGACATCGACTCTGGACCTTCTACGACTCACTTTGACTTCGATTGCCCGATCTATCAAGCCGAAGAAGAGATTGATGAAGACAAAGACCTTCCCGAAGAGTTGGCCCGCTTGTTGAAGCAAGAAGAGAAAGTTATTCTGCCTCACGAGGAGGAAATTGAGATTGTGAGTCTGGGTTCTGAAGAACTTGTCAGGAACGTCAGGATAAGGGCTGCATTGCAGAGTGATGTCAAGCAGAGATTGGTTGAGATGCTGAGAGAGTATAGTGACATCTTTGCTTGGTCATACGAGGATATGCCCGGACTCGACACTGACATCGTGGTCCACCACTTGCCGCTGCGAGAAGATTTTCCTCTCGTTAAGCAGAAGCTTAGGAGGACGCGACCAGATATGGCCGTTAAGATCAAAGAAGAAGTACAAAAGAAGCTTGATGTTGGCTTCTTAGCGGTCACTACTTACCCTCCGTGGGTCGCCAACATAGTGCCTGTACCGAAGAAGGACGGTAAGGTACGAATGTGCGTCGATTATCGGAATTTGAATAGGGCGAGCCCTACGGATGATTTCCCGCTGCCTAATATTGATGTGTTGGTTGACAATACAGCTCAGTTCTCCGTATTTTCGTTCATGGATGGCTTCTCCGGTTACAATCAGATCAAGATGGCGCCGGAGGACATGGAGAAAACTACGTTTATTACACCTTGGGGAACATTTTGCTACAAGGTAATGCCTTTCGGTCTGAAGAACGCAGGGGCCACTTACCAACGAGCTATGGTTACTTTGTTTCATGATATGATTCACCATGAGATTGAAGTCTATGTTGATGACATGATTGTGAAGTCCCAAACGGAGGAGGGACATCTGGTCAATTTGCTGAAGCTTTTTGAGAGGCTTAGGAAGTTCAGGTTGAGGCTGAATCCTAACAAGTGTACTTTCGGAGTACGGTCCGAAAAGCTACTGGGGTTTATCGTGAGCGAAAGAGGCATTGAGGTTGATCCTGCGAAGATTAAAGCAATACAAGAAATGCCAGCGCCAAAAACAGAAAAAGAAGTTCGTGGCTTCTTGGGCAGAATAAACTACATTGCAAGGTTTATCTCTCAGCTCACTGCTACGTGTGAACCGATGTTCAAACTGCTGAAAAAAGATCAGGCGATTATCTGGAACGAGGATTTCCAGAAGGCATTCAATAAGATAAAACAATATTTGTAGGAACCTCCAATCTTGATACCCCCAATGCCCGGACGGCCCTTAATCATGTACTTGACAGTTCTTGAGAATAGTATGGGGTGTGTTCTCGGTCAGCACGACGAGACGGGCAGAAAGGAACATGCCATCTATTACTTGAGTAAAAAGTTCACAGACTGTGAATCTCGCTACTCGATGCTGGAGAAGACGTGTTGTGCGCTAGCCTGGGCTGCCAAACGTTTACGACAGTACATGCTCAATCACACCACCATGCTAATTTCGAAGATGGATCCGATCAAGTACGTCTTCGATAAGCAAGCGCTTTCGGGCAGGATTGCCAGATGGCAAATGGTGTTGACGGAATATGATATTCAGTACGTTTCCCAGAAGGCCATTAAGGGCAGCGTATTGTCTGATTACCTTGCCGAACAGCCGATCGAAGATTACCAGCCGATGAAATTTGAATTCCCTGATGAGGATATCATGTTTCTCAAAGTGAAAGATTGCGATGAACCGTTGCCCGACGAGGGTCCAGACAGGAAATCCCAGTGAAAATTGATATTTGACGGGGCAGTTAACTCTTACGGAAGTGGCATTGGGGCGATCATCACGACTCCCCATGGATCCCATATCCCGTTCATTGCGAGACTGACATTTCCGGTCACCAATAACGAAGCGGAGTACGAAGCATGCATCAAGGGTCTAGAAGAAGCAATTGATTTGAGAATTAAGAACCTAGACGTATACGGTGACTCAGCGCTTGTGATTAACCAGATCAAAGGGGAGTGGGAGACTCGTCAATCGAATTTGGTGCCGTACATGAACTATGCCAGAAGGCTGCTTCCGTTCTTTGATCGAGTGGAACTCCATCATGTGCCCAGGGCTGAAAACCAGATGGCTGATGCCTTAGCCACGTTGGCTTCGATGTATAAAGTCAATTTTTGGAATGAAGCTCCAAGAATTGTCCTTTCTCGTCTTGATAGACCTTCATTCGTCTTTACGATCGAGGAAGCCTCCGACGGCAAGCCATGGTTCCATGACATCCAGACTTTCCTTATGACTAAGGAGTATCCTACAGGAGCGTCAACCCAGGATAAGAAGACTCTGAGGAGGCTGTCTGGAAATTTTAATCTAAATTCTGATGGAGTTTTGTATAAATGAAACCATGATCTCGTGCTACTCAGATGTGTAGATAAGAAAGAAGCAAGTATGCTCATGGAAGAAGTCCATGAAGGCACATTTGGTACGCACGCCGGCGGGCATGCTATGACAAGAAAGATCCTGAGAGCAGGATACTATTGGCTGACGATGGAGTCGGATTGCTTTAAATTCGCAAGGAGATGTCATAAATGCCAGATTTATGCTGATAAAGTTCATGTGCCGCCGTGCCCGTTAAATGTCATGTCCTCCCCGTGGCCGTTCTCCATGTGGGGCATCGACATGATAGGTAAGATCGAGCCCACTGCATCTAACGGTCATCGCTTCATTCTAGTAGCTATCGACTACTTCACCAAGTGGGTGGAGGCAGCCTCATACGCTAGCGTGACCAAGCAGGTGGTGGCTAAATTCATAAAGAGGGACATCATCTGTCGTTACGGAATTCCCGAGCGGATCATTATGGATAATGGTTCGAATCTGAATAACAAGATGATGAAGGAGCTGTTCTAGAGTTTCAAGATTAAACACCACAACTCATCTCCTTACCGGCCGAAGATGAATGGCGTCGTTGAAGCGGCCAATAAGAACATTAAGAAGATTGTACAGAAGATGGTTGTGACCTATAAGGATTGGCACGAGATGTTTCCATTTGCACTGCACGGTTATCGTACCATGGTACGTACGTCAACCGGGGAAACTCCTTTCTCCTTAGTGTACGGTATGGAAGCTGTCCTATCGTTAGAAGTGGAGATCCCTTCTTTGAGAGTTTTGGTTGATGTGAAACTCGACGAGGAAGAATGGATTAAGAACCGACTAAACCAACTCAGCCTGATGGACGAGAAAAGATTAGCATCGATTGCGTATGGTCGTCTGTACCAGAGCCGAATGAAGAAAGCTTATGATAAGAAGGTGCGTCCTAGAAGCTTTCAGAAGGGTGATCTCGTCTTGAAGAAGATTCTTCCTCCACACTCCGATCACCGGGGCAAGTGGACTCCCAATTATGAAGGTCTGTACGTCGTCAGCAAGGTCTTCTCGGGAGGAGCCTTGTTGTTATCCACGATGGATGGCGAAGATTTTGCGTCCCCGGTGAACACGGACGCAGTTAAAAAATTCTTTGTCTAAAAATGACCCGCTGGAAAGAAAAAGAATATCCAGGCAAAAATGGGGCATCCCGGCGAACCATAAAAAATGAAAAAAGGTTCGGGCAAAAATTAGGGATATAAAGAAAAGAATGTACACCCGCAAAGTCGAAAACCCGGAAGGGCGACTTTGGCAAAAAAGGGTATCCCGGTGAATCGAAAACCCGGAAGGGCGATTCAGGCAAAAGTTAGGGATCTAAAAAAGCAAATGACTGCGTTCTGCGTGTGGACTGCGTTTGTTTAGTGGTTTGGAAGACCTGAGGGCCGTTTATCTGAATCAATCTCTTCTGAAGCTGAAGCGTTGGAGAGGTATCGAAGTCGAGTGGGTCATAGAGGGATCAACTCATGGTGTTCGTCTACGCCTCATTGCCGACATTTGTGTATATACTGATGTATATTTATGTTTTATATTTGCGCGGCTTCCTCATTCCAGGGGCTTGCATCTGTTGTAAAACATTTTTACCCATTCAGGGGTTCGTTATCAATAAAATGTATACCATTCAACAATTATGTTTGTTTGTTTAGCATTTATCTGTTTTGTTCGCGAAAAAGAACGCCGATGTTTTTGATAAAATGCGCATACACAAACTTACTGGCCTAGGCTACTGATTGTTGAAACAATGAATTACTTGAACATTGTCGCAAGATGATAACCTTGATAGGTCCCTTTGAGAAGGGTGTCTTGTCTGTTTGTTTGTGTTGTTGCAGGTGTAGCATATACCAGGTAGTACGCCGTATGCGTTCCCAAGCAGGATGATTCCTTCTTCTCCAGCAAAGTTCAACAGCCTCTCCCCACAGAGTCTGAACGTGAGATCGTAAGGCATTGATATGTCTCCCCAGGCAGAGAAGATTCTCTCCCCAATCAGATGTATCCTGAAGGAACGTCATCTCCCCAACTGAGTCACATACTGAAGTGTGCAGTAATTGATAGTTCCAGACTGAAGTCTCCAGCGGAATTGAGATTCCCCACAGAGTTGTATTCTCCCTAGTAAGCAGGATGATTCCTTCTTCCCCAGTCGAGTTTGCAGTTCCCCAAGAGAACCAAGTCCTTGGAAAGCAGTTAGGGCCATGATTGGTATTCCCCAGTAGAGTGTTGGATAGCTGATGCCGTATTTCCACACCGGGGTCGTTATCTCCAGGAAAGATTTAGCCGCGAAGGCCGTGCAGTTTATTTCTGCGATTGACATCGTTTTCCTCAGCAGGTCCAGGTTCTCGTAGAGTCTCGTTCCCCTGCAGCAGTCGACTGAGGTTCAATTCCCCAGGCAGAGTCCGATTGAGATTGGCGTGACTTCTTCTCCTTGGCAGGATGAGTCCTTCCTCCACCAGAGTGGTTTTGTCTCCTTGACAGGAGGATTTTCCCTTCAGCATTTATTTTGCTGATGGGGTCGTAGCATTGTGCATGATTGCATAGCATCTACCCTAAATGGGTAGCATTTCCACCGTGTGGAACATTGCGCCATTGCCGAAGCATACACACATGAAGCATGAGCTAGGTCGTTACCTTTCTTATTTTGCAGGTGTTCCTCTGTAGGGTCGCTTGCTTAAGATGATTCTTAAAACCCCCCCAGCGAAGTCGAAAGAGTTGGTTGCTCAAGTTGATGCTTAGAGTCCCCGGCAGAGTGTTTGCTCAGGATGATTCCTGAAATCTCCAGTAGAGTTATTGGTTTAGGATGATTCTTGAAGTCTCCGGCGGAGTTATTTGTCCAAGATGATTCTCGATTTCCTCAGCAAAGATGGTTCACCCAGAATGATTTCTGATCCCCGAAGCAGAGTTACTTAATAGTTCTCCAGAATCCCCAGCGGAGATGTGTCATCCCCATCAGGTTTCTGAACAGCGAAGTTGAAACTTCCCTCGAAGACTTGATGATTGAAGTCCAACCGTATTAACGAAGCAGTTCTCTCAGCTGACGCGGAGTGCCTGATGGTAGAAGTTTGGATATCCCCAATTGGTTCATGATTGACTGAGAATCCTATTCCCGACTTAGTGACGAAGTTCGACTGAAGCCCAAAAACTGCTTTGAATGCCATATGGCATGATCAACTTGGTTGTTGACCTGATGAGTCTCGAGGAATCCTGATGCCTGATGGCATGATCGACCATGTATTACCGGTTACCGTGTGACCAATTCCCCAGCTAGTTGCCGTGCAACTATTATTTCAATTTCCGAAGATTTGTATCCATCGGAGTACCGTGTACTGGTGCAGTTGGCAAATTTCCGGGTTTATTGGTATTCAACCTTCTTTTACCTTGATTGTTTGAGAGCCGTTCGCTTCTCACCCAGTCAGGTTCAAGCCGTTTGAATAGGGGCAGCTGTTGCACCCCAAAATTTGCCCAACATTTCTTTACCTAGCTTGTGTTTCATTTCATTCACATTAGCATTATCATTTGCATTTCATTGACATGTATGCAGGAGATCAAGAGGTATGATTACCAATCAAGGGCTATACAAGACTATGAAGCTAGCTAAGAAGGTTGTTCAGATGTTCAAGGGTTGATATCCTTGTCAGAGAAGTTAAAAGATCCTCAGAGAGAATGGTTGAAACCAAGAGTGTGGGTCTCCTAACTTGAAAGTTATGGGGAAGACCATCAGATGATTATGAGGCCATGAGGATGGACTTGAGGTCTTGAGAGAGCTCATGAGAAGTGTTGAAGATCACTTTGAGGCCTAGACAGGTCATTGTGCAAGATTAAGAAGACTCAGTCATGAGTGGTGTAATTAGGGTTTGGCTGGGTCAATCCTAAGTCAACTGATGATTTAGACAAGGTTGAGACCTAATCCAAGAGCCATGTGATCATGGATTTATGCATTGAGATGCTATAAGGGTTATTCCAAGGCCAACTCATCATGATTGAAGAGTTTGAGAAGTTTCAAGCTAGGGTTTCTAAGGCTTGACAGTGTAAAATCCCCTAGTTTGACCCCTATCTTCAAGGCAATTTAGCTCAAGATGTGATTGTCATCTCATCTTACCCCCAACATGAATGTTTTAGATCTTGATCTTAGATTTAATTTGAGTGCTAGAAGTCCTTGATAGGATTTGTGGAACTCAAGTTATGACTTTGACAAGTTACAGGTCATCTGAGGTATGTGAATTTGGGGGCTTGAAAGTTGCCCAACTTGCATCAAGCTTTTGCCCTAGAAGGATGATTCCTATGAACTTTGGGTCAACATGAATGTTGTTCCTTATCCTCTTAGCTTTCTAGAGAGTACTAGAAGTCCTTTGTAGGATTTGTAGAACTCAAGTTATGGCTTTGACAAGTCAAGGGTATTTTGGTCATTTGGAGATTATAGGTCATTTCAACCATAAGGCCATAACTCCTATTTCCAAGCTTCAAATGAGAAAATGTTCAACATCAAACTTGTTCAAAATGATGTTTTAAGTCTAGTAAAAAGGTCATGAGATGTTGGAATTGCTTGTAGCTCAAGGTTGCAAAAATGACCTAAAATAAGGGTATAAGTTAAATGAACCAAAGTTGGAAATTGATACTTTTGATCTACACATCCAAACCAAGGCATGTAATAGGTCATTTTGACTCTAAAAAGAATTTTAAGAACATTGGTTTAGCCACATTTTTGAATTGAAGTCTAATTTGTGGACTTGCTTTGAAAAGTAGTTACTTACATCTTAAGTAAAATGTTCAAAACTCAAATTCAAGGCATGATCAAGATCCCTTGCAAGCCAAACACTTCCAAAATGTCATGAGGGGAGAAATTGGAAGGAATTGAGATTGATTTCAAGCTGTTTGCAGAGTTGTGCACACCATGGCATATAAGTGAACTTCTCATGTCATAAGAGATTGGTGATGATTGAAGGAGAGAGCAGAGATTGAGATTGAGATTTCATTGCTTGCAACTGAATTCGGTTACATCATTTCACTCACTTTCCATCCATTTTCTTGATTGCAATCTCTTCCATGGATGCTCGAGAATGATTCCAGATCATAATCAAAGGGAATTCGTGGCTGATTGGTGTTCTTGAGCTCAGATTTCTCTACCTGCAACTCAGGTTCGAATCCAAGAGTTGAAGCCATTTCAATCAATTCTATTGCATACAGAAGCTTGGAAGTGATTCACTGAAGGTGTCTGGAGCATTTGAGGGCTTGATTTGAGGTCTTGCTATTTCTATGCACGCGAAAATTTCAGGTTGGTAACCTTTGATCTCTGGCTTGTTTTAGGTAGAATCAATACGAATTAGGATGTTAGATGCATTGTAGAACGGTGTAGGAAGGTTTTCAGATAGTTAATTTGAGAATTAGTGACCAATTAGGGATGTTGCCATTTTCGGTTGAGAATTGGTTATGGCGAATCTTGAGGTTTCAGAGAGAATAAAGGGCATGAATGAGTTCGTGAGGAAATTTGGGACAAGTTTCATGTATAGACCACTTGCAATGGAGGATCCTAGAGAGAGTTAGCGTTGGGGACAATGACCGGAGTACCACCGGTGGTGGCCGGAGCTGCGTGCGAGGTTCAGAGATTCAAAAGGTTGAAGATGATCCCAGAGCCCTTGGATTTAGTGGACCTTTGACTGGAGAAGTGATCTAACGGCCACGCGTGTGTTTCAATTTGTGAAGAGTCTGAGTTTTAATGAAACACATCGTTTCATTTAGTTGCTGATTCTGGGCTTAGTGAATTGGTTGATACCTGCACCCCCTGATGGCCCAATCCATGAATTGAACTGGATTTTATTTCTATCTGCACCGTGCATTTATTATTTTACTTGGATTTTCTTTAATTTCTTCATTTTATTCATGGTTCTTGATAAAATCATAAAAAATGGAAAAATGATCCAATTAATCCCATTCTTTTTGCATTAGATTCATGATAGGGTCTAGTATTTGTTAGACAAAAAATATTTTTATTTCATGCATTTTCGGATTTTATGGGAATTTTTACATTTTAATTGATATTAAAATAGTCATGTTTGATACTTGATTTTGTGAAATTTTGTGTGATCATGTGATAATGATTTTGATCCTGATTTTTTGTATGTGATTAGCATAGATATGCATGCTCCCTATAGATTTTTCTCACATTTTTGTGATGACCATAAGTGGTAGTTTAGGTTGAAACCTTTAGAAGCTCCATTTTTAGGGTTTATGGTTGATACCTTTGGATTTAGGACTTAGTTTTAGGACTTAATAGATGATTTAGTCCCTGGTTTTTGTATGAGGCATTCTTAATTGAATTATGATCCCTTAGAAATTTTGGTAGAAATTTATAAGATATTTTACTATTTTTGATTGATTTTAGTTTAGGTGCTAGTTTTAGATGATTCTAAGGCATTAACTCAACTAGATTAACATCTTTAGTTCCCTTAGATTAGGGTTTTGTTTCTATTGTTCTTGGATGATGATGAAGGCAAGTTGAAGATGCATTGGATTGCTTGAAGAGGCTTGGATTTGAAGATCTTCCCTTCTGGTAGTGTAGTTTGGATTAGGTTAAGATTAGGGTTTTGTAGGCAGAGCTTCTAGATAGTTCTCTTCCTTCATAAACATGGAATATGTTGATCAATTCCATTCTTACCTATGATGCAAGGTCCCTTTGTAAAGGCCTCATCCCTCCTTTGGTAGGATGTGTGGATCTTTGCAAATTGGTAGAACCTTTGAGGGTCCCTTTCTCTGATGACAGGATGCTCAGTGGTGACCTTTGGTCTTCACTCTGCTACCAATCATCCAAACTTTGCTGGATAGATGAATCTTTCTCCCTTGTTAGAGGATGGAGTTCCTTGCTTGAAGAAGATTGAAGGATGAAGTTGACACTTCCATATGATTGAAGATTACTCTGAGAAGCTGAAGCTTATAGATGAAGAGGACCAAGTTGATACTGGTAAATCAAAGAGAGCTGAAGCAAGAAGACCAAGTTGATACTTGTGAAGAAGATCCAATGGAGATTGAGTGAAGAGCTGGGGCTCGAGGAATAAAGGATAAGTTGACACTTACATTGATGCATTGAGAGCCTGAAGGAATCAAGTTGATACTTGTAGTTAGGAGTGAAGCCTGAAGGTGGAATTGACTGAAGAGCTGAAGCTTGGAGAAGAGAGAACAAGTTGATGCTTATGTTTGAGGGGTTGAAACCTTGGAGGAGCAAGTTGATACTTGTTATTGAAGATGATAGCCCTGAAGAGCTGTTAAAGGATTGCTTTGCTGTGAAGCTGTGGGAGTGGTTGATCTGCTTTCTTTTCTTGTCTGTTTTCTTCTCTGTGTTGATGTGACTTGTTTGATTTGCTTGATGCATTAGAATAAGTTCATGTTTAAATTGTTTTAAGCTAGGAGCATGATTGCACTAGAGGTTGAGTTGCTCCCTCTGCTTGTATTGTTACTGTATGGCTTTGCTTGCGGGTATTCGGTAGAGCCCAGCTCCCTTGCCTATGTGGTTTGTGTTCGCTTGATAGCATTTTATTTCTTCTGTATGATTGCAGTTACTTCTATTTTGCTTGATAGCATGTTATTTCCTCTTTATGATTACAGTTATTCATATCTGGCTTGAGGTTGAGATGCGCTTATGGAGGCTGCTGCCCCACACACATTTCCTCCCTCACATGCATTGCATGCATTTTACTGTATATCTGTTTACTGTTTAAGCTGATGCTTTATCTGTTTCTGTTTATCATTGACATGATCCCCTAGGAATCTCACTCCCTTTGATAAGGAAGTGATGATTAGAACTTTAGGTTGAAACCTATGCATGATAACTTCTAGGAGTTCCCTGTTTCAAACTTCAACCATAGGATGAATCCTTGGCATGACAACATTAGGACTTGATAGTCTCCCTTTAGTTGAGCCTGTTCTCTTCTCATCTCAAAACAACTTAAGATACAGTAATCATGAATGATTTCTTTCGTACGTTACGAGCCTTAAGCTATCTGAGAAAGGATTGTTGGAGAGTTTCTTTTCAACAGTCTGGATGTTTAGTATGGCACCCTTTAGGGTGACATGCGACGCATTCACTCTCAGGTCATAGTCTTTAGTGCGATTGAAATTGCAAACACCATAAAAAACAGTTCTTTCGTAAAAGACAGAAAACAAACTCTAAACCTTTTTGCCCCGTGGGCCTATAATTCAAAGGAAGCTTTTCTGAAGAAAAGAGTGTCGTTAAATTTCAGCGCCACCGCAAACAGGCTTTGTCCCTAACTGCTGGAACTGCTGTTTAACCCTACTCGATAAAAACAGATGAATCTGAATTCCCGTAATCCGTATTATCCCGAACTACGTAAGCTCTGATCCCTCATACCTGTTGAGAGTACGTAGGCACAATACTGATGTATTGGCGAGCCACCTTTCCCCGTAACCCGTAGTTAGTCGAACTACGTTGACTCTCATTTCTCATTCTCTGATGAGAATACGTAGGCATAAAGCGCGACGCTTTGCCGAGACATTTTCTTTTATTTTCAAACTAGCCTTGATAGGTAGATAGATAAAACCAACCCGTCCAGTAAACACAACAAGCGTGGATCCCATCGAGTACGATGGACGTGAGGGGTGCTAATACCCTCCCTTTGCGTAACCGACTCCCAAACCCAGACAATGGTTGCGATGACCTTGTCTTATACCTTTTCGTCAGGTTTTTCCGATCGTTTCCTTTCCCGTTATGAGGGATAAATAACGAAAGGTGGTGACTCTTCTGTTTTGCCGGCACCTTATTTTCGCGGAAGCGACAGCTGGCGACTCTGCTGGGGACTTGATAGTTTCCTGGGATCCAACGTCCCGTATGCGAGTCAGTTTGGGGATCCAACGTCCCCTGCGAGAGTCAATCCTAGCGCTTGTATGATTACTTGTTGGGTTGTGTTTATTTATCGCACTTTATTTCCCGCATTTTATTTTCAGTATGATATGATTATCTGTGCTATTGTGGGAAGGGCATTCTGATGAGTGAGAATCCAGACCCAGGCTTGAGTGAACATAACATTAGTTGTGGAAATTAGTGGGCGCGTGCTTGCTTGGCAGACACTAGTGTTTCATGAAATCCACGCTCAGACGAGGTTCTCCCGGTTGACTTCTTTTTCAACCCTTTGGGTTGAGGGGGTTGTTGGTTTGGAGGATTGTCGACTCTGGGGACCAATCATTTGGGATTCAGCCGAGTGAGGCCGCTTCATGAGATGGTGATGCCACACCTTCTGGGTATCGTATCACCCCTCTTGAATGTCTATGACACTGATGACCGCATAGGATGCCGAACTTGTGTCAGTTTAGGTCCATGCCTGTGAGCAGGGTTGAGTTTGTTGCAGGAAACTTTGACCTTCAGACTACCTGGTTTTTGATAACACGAAATCATATAGATATTTTTATGCATAATTCAACTAAAGTTTAACCGTTTTCGATCCGATTTCGGGTTATTTCCATGTATTTGTTTGATGTTTTGCAGGTATTCAACGATCACGTCTAAACAAGGCAACATGAAGAAAAGAAGCAATCTCAGACGAAATATGGACGAAAAAGGAGTGAAAACACAATGGAAAGCGCAGGAAGCTGTTTTTGCTGATGTGACGACCGTCACAGCTTCATGACGACCGTCACACGGGTGACGACCGTCATGCAGGCAAAAATGCCCCACTCAAATTACACGTCAAAGAATCAGTTCCAATTCCCACAGAGTAGACCACTACTCCCTAAATTATCTGCCTCAAAGTCCATCATCTTCAGTGATAACCGTTGGGATTCCACTTCTATAAAAAGGGAAGCAGGGGACTTCAGAAAGTGTGTTGCATTCATACCACGAAGTGCTGCCGAATTTATTTCCAGAGCTTATTTTCCAGCAATATTCTTATTTGTTTCTCTTTACCTTTCTTGTATTCCCATTTCCATTCTTCTATAACTTCTATTTTATTGTACGATCAAATTGGCATAGAGATCAGAATCCTGCCAACATTTGTGGAGGATCTACCCAAAGGCCAATTGGAATATTTACAGGTTTCTCATTTCAATCGATTCCAGTTTTATTATAATGCAAATCATTATTTATTATTTTTATTTATGTTTTATCTTTCCCAAATCCATGTCTAGCTAAACTTAGGTAATCGTTATGTAGTAATAATTCGAATGGGATTTGATAACAACTGGTTGAAAAACTTTCTTTTCATAAAAGTAATTTATGGTCTGAGTGTTTAAAATTGATTCACTGAATAAACTTCGTCGCGAAAGCGAGAACTTATTTAAAAGTAGTTTTGCCACGAAAGTGGGAAATTAATTAAGATACGAACCAACAAGCGAAAGCTGCGGTAAGGTCAGATAGTAAACACTAGGCATTTGTTTTAATAACAGCGAAAGCACTTTAAAATGAATTAGAACTTAGAGATTTCCAAAAAATAATTTAAACCCCGAACGGGATACGAAAGTGTACGTTTGGCCCTTAGGATTATGATTAGCGTCAATAACCATCGTGAGGCGAGAGTCTTCAAATCTCCATTTTCTGCTTAAATAAACTTTGAAAATTATTTCATACACCAGTAACTTATCAAATCCCTGAAGAACACAATTACTACGTATCGATTCAATCATTTATAATCTAAATAGTATTCTTAGTTCCCTTTTAGTGACAATCTTATTCCCTTAAACATATTCTACCTAGCTAAACATAGTAACTCCCGAGAACACTAGTTTGATTACGAGTCCCTGTGGGATCGATATCTATTATTACTACGCGATAGACTGTGCACTTGCAGTTAGGTTGTATTAGACATAGAAAGTCGCGATCAAGTTTTTGGCGCCGTTGCCAGGGATTTCTTGTTTAGTCAATAGTGTAACCTTATGTTACGCCGTATAGACTAGGTTAACAATTTTCATTTTTCCTTTACTAGTGCTGTCGATTGTATGCCAAGAAATCGCTCGCAAGGCGATATCGTAAAACCTTCAGTCGCAGCACTAGAACGCTTCTTACATTTAAGAAGTAGAATCATTGAGTACCAACTCAAACAACTCAAACATAACACTCCCGAACCTCTCACTCCCATTCCCAAATCAGAAGAAGAAGAACCAGAGATGGCTGAAGGACCTCCAAACAAACCGCTGAAGGCATACGCTACACCCTCTCAGATGGAGCCTAGAAGTAGCATGGCTGCCCCAGCTATTACCCGAAATGATTTTGAGCTGAAACCATCATTGCTGTCGGCTGTACAACAAAACCAATTCTCAGGAAACGCAACTGAGGATCCGAACGAACATCTAACGAAGTTTGTACAATACACAGACACAGTGAAAGCAAATGGAGTAACTCCAGATGCGATAAGACTTCGTCTTTTCCCATTCTCTCTTAGAGACAGAGCGTGGACATGGTTACAATCGTTACCATCCAACTCCGTTACGACGTGGGAGCAATTGAAGAACGTCTTAGCGAGATATTTTCCGCCAAGCAAAACTGCTATGCTTAGAGCTCAAATCAACGGATTTCGACAAAAAGATACTGAATCTCTTTACGAAGCATGGGAACGATTCAAAGATATGATGAGAACATGTCCTCACCACGGTCTAGAAGAATGGGTGACAATCCATACTTTCTATAATAGGCTTCTATACAATACTAGATTGACAATAGACGCTGTCGCGGGCGGTGCACTTATGGATAAGCCATACGATGAAGCCTATCAATTAATAGAAAACATGTCACAAAACCATTGCCAATGGGGAGGTGAACACACTCCAATAGAGAAAACCACAGCGAAAGGTGGGATGTACGAGATCAGCAGCCTTGAAAAGTTCAATGCTAAAGTAGATGCTCTAGCACAGAAGATTGATAGTCTGACCGTTAACCCCACTGCAACCGTCGCTGCCGTAACTCCAAATTGCGAGTTATGCGGAAGCACCACTCATAATGCACCCGAATGCCCATTGCTAGCCGGAATCCCACCAGACCAGGTAAATTATGCTCAAGGAAATCCCTACGCAAATACCTACAACCCAGGTTGGCGAAATCATCCAAACTTTTCTTACAAAAGCGAAAATGCATTGCAAATGCCTACTGCTCCGCAAGGATATCAGAAACCAGCTGCTCAAAATGCACCTAGGAAATCAAACCTCGAGCTGATGATGGAAAAGTTCATAGCAACTCAAGCTCAAACAAACAAAGAATTCTTGAATCAAAACATACACACTAGCGAGCAAATTAAACAGTTGACAGGAAAAGTAGACGCTTTAGCCACCCACAACAAAATGTTAGAAACACAGATATCACAAGTGGCTCAACAACAAGCCTCTGCTGCCGCACCTGCTGGCACATTTCCTGGACAACCCGAACAGAATCCAAAAGGCCAAGCAAATGCTGTAATATTAAGAAGTGGAAAAGAATTGGACGAACCGATTGATCCGAGGACCGAAAACTCAGCGATGCAACAAAAACCAACTGAACAAGCAAAAAAGGAATCCGAGTCAGAGAAGAAGGAGGACAACGAGAAGGAAGATGCCGCAAGTGAAAAAACTCAAGCACCTCCAGCGCCATATAAACCACCTATCCCGTACCCTCAAAGATTAATAAACTCCAAAACTTCAGGACAGTTTAAGAAATTTGTAGAGCTCCTTAAACAGATGAATATTACTATTCCTTTTACAGAAGTGATAACTCAAATGCCGTCATACGCTAAATTTCTCAAAGAGATCCTGTCGAATAAGAGAAAGATCGAGGATAATGAAACAGTTACACTTACTGCAGAGTGTAACGCTATTATTCAAAACCGCATGCCTCCTAAATTAAAAGACCCAGGTAGTTTCTCCATACCCTGTGTTATAGGAAAGTTCGTAATAGACAAAGCTCTATGCGATTTAGGAGCCAGTATCAGTGTTATGCCCTTATCTATATGCAAAAAGCTGAATATGGGAGACCTCAGACCAACCAAAATGTCCGTTCAATTAGCTGACAGATCAGTAAAATACCCCGTCGGAATACTGGAAAACGTTCCAGTACGCATAGGACAATTCTACATTCCAACCGACTTCATAATCATGGACATCAAGGAGGACACTGTAACCCCAATTATCCTAGGAAGACCATTCCTAGCTACAGCTGGAGCGATTATAGACGTGAAGAAAGGAAGGCTAACATTCGAAGTAGGAGAAGAAAAGATAGAGTTCATTCTCACCAAGTTCTTACAAGCACCAGCAATAGACGATACCTGCTACTTAGTAGACGAAATTGACGAATGCATAAGAGAACTTGAGAACGAAGAGACCACGTATTCAGAAATAATAAAGATTCAAATACCCGATATTTCTGAAGACGATAATTGGCGTAAACCGTATAAAGACGACAGCCTAAGCGAAAGCTTAGCACTGACCCCAAACCATATGCCAGGTCCAAAGAACCCATCTTTAGAACTCAAAACACTACCCAAAAACCTCAGATATGAATTTCTAGACGATGAACTAAAAAGACCAGTGATAGTCAACGCCGACTTAGGACAACCAGAAACCGAAAAGCTATTAGAAGTCCTAAAGAAGTACCCCACCGCGTTAGGCTATAACATAAGCAATCTAAAAGGTATAAGCCTTTCGATCTGTATGCATCGAATTACAATAGAGGAAGACTCTAAAACATCTCGAGAGCATCAGAGAAGACTGAACCCCATCCTGAGCACTGTAGTCAGAGATGAAGTAAAGAAATTGCTAGATGCAGGAATCATCTATCCGATCTCCGATAGTGAATGGGTCAGCCCAGTTCATGTCGTACCAAAGAAAGGAGGAGTCACAGTAGTTAAAAACGAAAAAGGCGAATCAATAACAAAAAGAGTCGTGACTGGAAGCAGGATGTGTATTGATTATAGGAAGCTTAACAAGGCTACGCGTAAAGATCACTTCCCGTTACCCTTCATAGACCAAATGTTGGAAAGATTAGCCAAACACTCATACTTCTGCTATCTAGATGGTTACTCAGGATTTTTCCAAATTCCTATCCATCCTGATGACCAAGAAAAGACTACATTCACCTGTCCTTATGGTACTTTCGCTTACCGCCGAATGCCGTTCGGACTCTGTAATGCTCCAGCAACCTTCCAAAGATGCATGATGGCAATCTTCGCAGATTTCATAGACGACATCATGGAAGTATTTATGGACGATTTCTCGGTATGTGGACAAAGTTTTGAAGGATGCCTACAGAACTTAGAAATGGTATTAGAACGTTGTGTAAAAGTAAACCTCGTCCTAAATTGGGAAAAATGCCATTTTATGGCCCGACAAGGAATAGTTCTAGGACACGTCATATCAGATAGAGGAATTGAGGTAGACAAAGCTAAAATAGAGATTATAAAAGATCTCCAACCTCCAAAGTCCGTACGAGAAATACGGAGTTTTCTAGGACATGCCGGTTTCTACAGAAGATTTATAAAAGATTTCTCAAAAATCACAAAACCTCTGACCGGCCTGTTGATGAAAGATGCTGAGTTCGTCTTCAACGACGATTGTTTAAAAGCATTCGAAACATTGAAATCAGCCCTTATCACCGCACCGATCATACAACCACCAGATTGGCGACTACCGTTCGAAATCATGTGCGATGCGAGTGATTATGCTGTAGGTGCAGTTCTAGGACAAAGGAAGGACAAGAAACTCCATGCTATCTACTATGTCAATAGAACCTTAGATCCTGCCAAAATGAACTACGCTACCACAGAAAAGGAACTTCTAGCAGTTATATTTGCGCTTGAAAAATTCCGTTCTTACTTAGTAGGAGCAAAAATTATCATATACACAGACCACGCTGCCATAAGGTACCTAATAAGCAAAAAGGATGCCAAACCAAGACTATTGAGATGGATCCTGTTACTACAAGAGTTTGACTTAGAAATCAAAGATAAGAAAGGAACCGAGAACGTTGTTGCGGATCACTTATCCCGAATAGAAGGCATCAAACATGAACCAGTACCAATAAATGACGATTTCCCGTACGAACGTCTGATAGCCAAATTAGAAAGTGACACACCCAATTCAATCTCGGAAGATCCAGAATTCGAAAAAGTCGTAGAAGCCGTCTATGCCCAAGTCACATTACCTTGGTATGCTGACATCGTTAATTACCTCGCTGCGGGCGTGCTTCCACCGGATCTTACTTATCAGCAAAAGAAGAAATTCTTCCACGATCTGAAACACTATTATTGGGACGAACCTCTACTCTTCAAGAGAGGGGCCGACAACATATATCGTCGTTGTGTCCCAGAGGAGGAAATAGAAAACATTATTTCCCAATGCCATTCAGCACCGTATGGTGGTCATACTAGTACATCCAAGACATGCGCTACGATTCTCCAAGCCGGCTTATTCTGGCCTAATCTCTGGAAAGACGTTCACATCGCTGTGCAAAAGTGTGATAGATGCCAACGAACTGGCAACATCTCACGACACGATGAAATGCCTCAGAAAGGAATCTTAGAGGTAGAAATCTTCGACGTCTAGGGAATAGATTTCATGGGACCATTCCCACCTTCTTTTGGTAATAACTACATACTCGTCGCTGTAGATTACGTGTCTAAATGGATAGAAGCCATAGCTGCTCCAACAAACGATGCACGAGTAGTAATCAAACTCTTCAAAAACACAATCTTTCCTATATTCGGTGTACCAAGACTCATCATTAGTGACGGAGGATCTCACTTCATATCACGAATATTCGATAAACTTCTCTCTAGATATGGAGTCCGACACCGAGTAGCTACACCTTATCATCCGTAAACTAGCGGACAAGTAGAAGTCTCGAACAGACAAATAAAACAGATATTAGAAAAGACTGTCGCTACCTCAAGGAAAGATTGGTCGTCGAAGCTACAAGAAGCTTTATGGGCTTATAGGACCGCATTTAAGACACCAATAGGTATCACCCCCTACAAATTAGTTTACGGTAAATCCTGCCATCTCCCTGTAGAATTAGAGCATAAGGCCTTCTGGGCCATTAAGACACTCAACTTCAACTACACCTAGGTAGGAGAAAAGCGAATCTTGAACTTACATGAGTTGGAAGAACTTCGATTAGACGCTTACGAAAATGCCCCTATCTACAAAGAACGAACTAAAAAGTGGCATGATAAACGTTCAATCAGGAAACAATTCAGTGTGGGAGACATCGTATTGCTCTTTAACTCACGATTCAAACTCTTCCCAGGTAAACTAAAATCTAGGTGGTCTGGACCCTATGAAGTGACTAAAGTACTTCAGAGTGGAGCTGTTGAAATTACCGATAAGACGAATGCACCATTTATCGTAAACGGGCAACGTCTAAAACACTACAATAAGGACGACCGCAGTCCTCAAGTCAGCAGTATAGCATTGCTTGAGCTTCCGGCTCAAACACCCGAATAGCTTCTCACCAAGCTATCGTCAGGCTTTAGACGTTAAAAACAACGCTTACTGGGAGGCAACCCAATTTCCCTCGTTATTGCATTTCATCTTTCTTTAAAATTTTACTTTGAAAATCCAACAAAAATTCTAAACTTATAATTACTACTACTTTCTACTTTCGTTTGTTTTCATTTTATTTTTCTCTTTTGTCTTTTGTTTCTACCGCTTTTCGTTTCTAAAAATCCTGACTTCAACTTCCTGTCTTAAACTTTTCAGGATTTTTAAAAGCCTTCAAAACATTCCTTCTGTTTTCTCCGAATTACCTGCGAGTATGGCCGAATACGACTTCACAAAGGTTCACTTCTGAGGACTAGCTCAAAAGGCAAGATTCGCAGCACTGACCGAAAGAGAATTCGCCTTAACGCTGTATTATGATAAGGCTACTATGGATAAACTAGGGATCACAGATAGCATTCAATACCTGTTCAATCAACTGGGTTGGGAGAACACTGCTCTGAAAACACGTTTCGCTACCTATGAGGATCTTACCTATGAATTCCTTAGTTCTTTCAGATACACACCCAATTATGGTTTTGGATCCAGCACAGAGTTGATTACCTTCCGATTGTTTGGAATGGACCAAACCCATAGCCGGATGTCACTAGCTAACCTCCTAGGATTCCCTAGCGGACCACATGTGTTCATCAGTGCAGAAGATGACGATATTGATTTTCAACTCGATCAATTCTGGGGTAGAATCACAGGCGATTATCACCCTGAACCAGACAGAATGTACAATGATGACATACACAACCCAGCCTTCAGATACTTCCATAAGATACTAGCTCACACCTTGTTTGGAAAAGAAGAAAATATTACTGCAGTATCTAAAGAGGAGTTATTCATCATGTTCTGTGCTTCTCAGGGACGGACAGTAAATGCAGTGCCTTTCATGATGAGATCTTTCAAACGCCTAATGCTGGAACCTCAGACACCTATCCTTATAGGAGGCCTAGTAACAATGATTGCCCACGAGCTTGGCCTTAGATTCCATTAAATGCCAGCACTCGTTTCGGCACCATCCGACCCATGAACATACAATTATGCTTTAACAGGCGCATCTTAGGAACTATGGGACCTGGACCGTATGAGTACCTTATTAACGAAAAACCAGTACAGCTATTCACACTGCCTGATCATCTGATGACAAGTATCCACAATAAGGATAACTGGCTCTATGAATTGGATGAGCCTATGGGACCTCCTTCACCATAGTCAACACCACAGAACTATATGTATGACAGTGACCACATCTCTGAGGCACACGACTATATGTACTATGAGGATGCTGTATCCGAAGCTGAAGTAGACCCTACGACTCCTCCGCACTACAACACCTATCCTGAGCCTATCCCTGAGGAGACCATCGACAAAATGGATGCCGTGTTACTCAGATTGGACGATGTTGATACAACTCTGACTAATGTAAAAGCTGACATCGCAAGCATGCACAGCGAACTGGTAGGATTCATGGATTTAGTCTGCGACCAACTCGACTACTATTCACGGAAATTCGATGAGCTGAAGACACGAAAAGATTAGTTATTAGTTCTTAGCAGTAGTTTCAGTTTAGTTTAGTCTAGTTTAGTTTCATTTAATCATTTGGATTTTTCGCATTGTTAGTTTTCTTTATGTACTACATACAATCATTTCAATTTTATGTTCTTTCAATTCTAGTTTTTTATTTCAATTATTCTGTTTCCGCATTATTTGTTGTTTGTTGGCTGTTATATTACATCATCGTATCAATACTAAGCCTTAAAGTCACTACGAGTACGCCCTCAGAGCAAAATTCTGCATTCTGCAGATTTTGCTGCTGTGACGACCGTCACAGCCTCATGACGAGCGTCACGCGGGTGACGACCGTCACACCTACGTGACGACCGTCACGCAGTCAGAAACTGATATCTGATAAAACAGGGTTCGTGTTCTCTTCCACTACCCCCATTACCACTTCCAATCACCCTAACTCCTACCCCACTACGAATTTTCGTCCTCCCAACATTGAACTCTATATTTCAACTTTAATCTCAACTTCCAAACCACACTTCTGTCCGTTCTTCCCACTCTGCAGAAAAACCCCAATCTTCAGAAACCTCTCCATCTCCCAACAATGGCAAGGAATGCAGAAACCCCAGATATCAGCAACATTACCTTCAGTGAAGGAGACTTAGGCGAAAGACAACGAGCAAACTACATCGCATTTCATCAGAGGTCGCTCCAGCCAACTCATTATCCACACCTTCCATCGCTTACAGAGCTCGGACTCCTTGAAGGCGTAACCTGGATGCTTCAAAGAGCAGGCATCTGGAACCTCTGCACCAACCCACAGCCGATATACGAACAACTCACTCTTGAGTTCTTGAGTTCGTTCACTTACGTCACAAGCAGCGGCGAACTTAACCAGCATTCAGGTGCTGCATGCTTCCGGATGTTTGGCGTCAACTATCAGCTGCACCAAAATCAGATTGCCAGCATCCTACAGCTACCTCGCGGCGACAATGCTCACCGCCGCATCACCGATTAGTTCCAGCACGAAGCTTTCGCGCTGTGCTACCAGTTGACCGGCATCAATGCCGATGGTTGGGACTCTCTGCACGCCACTCATATCCATAACCCAACCATCCGGTACTTTCACAGAGCGTTGAGCAACACTATTTTCGCCAGAGACAACAACCACAAAGTGAACTCCATAGAGCTCTTCTTCCTTCATTGCGTCTTCAACAACGAACCGGTCAACGCTGCTCCATTTCTGCTGGCTCATATTCAGGCCAACTGCAACCGTGGCTCGAAGCCATTCTACTTTGGCGGGATTGTCACTGCTATTGCACTTGGGCTGAACCTTGGCGACCGCCTCCAGCACCTCCATTCCATCCCCTCAGTGTTCCTGGACACCGACCACTGCAGAGCCTCTCATCTTATCCGCTCCAGAGCTGACGGCAAATACCATCCGGTAGTGCGTGGCAAGACCGTCCGAAGCATCATCCTTCCGTCCCGCACCCGCACACACCCGGAGGACCGTACCAACTGGTTGTTCGACCTCACTGCCCCTCCTGCTGCCGTTGTTCCTACTCAGGATCACACTCACGGTTCTGACGATGAAATCCAAGCTGAGTTGGACAGGTCCGAGCAGCCAGAGGCATCGCAGCCTCCTCCTCCAGAAGGTACATCCTCTCGCCGCCGCCGCCATCATCCCGTGCCAGACTACACAGAAGAGGACCTCCGCCGCTCCCTAGACCAGCAGACACAGATACTCGCGATGCTGCAGCAGCAGAATCAGCGAGCTGACCAGTTCGAAGCTTGGCACCGGACTCAAATGCAACAACTTCACACCGGCCAAGCTACTATCACTGAGAGCCTGGCGAATCTGACTTTGCAGGTCAAAGGACTCCGAGACACCGTCTACCACACCGGAGCTATGAGTTATGAGGACAGAGTAGCCCTTGTCAGAGCTAGAGGACGCCAGCGCGGACATGACAGAGGCCGTGACTAGATTTCCATTTTTTCCTTCATTGTTTACTATATTTCAGTTATTTGTACTTTCATTTCAGTTGTATCTCCCTCTCGCACGCTTCAAGAATCAGTGAGGACACTGATCGAGATAGTGTGGGAGCGGAGCCTTTATTTCCATTCCACTGAATTTCCTTTATTTCCATTCCACTGCACTTTGAATTTTCGTAATTTCTATTTTAACACTTTCTATTTCTAGCAAATAAAGCTCGTCTATATATTTTTCCTATTACGCAAACAATCCCCACATTATTCAACGTAAAAAAAATTTTTAGTTCGTTCCTCAAAAGCAAAAGCATCACGAGAATGCAACCAAGTTCAAACCAAGTTTTGAAACTCCGAGGAAACGACAGTACTAACAAAACCCGTACTGTCCTGACACCTTAGATCTCCGGTTTATACGAGTCGGTTTCACTACCTACGTGTACCAAAGCCTCAAGTGTCTACGCAAACTCAGCCCCAAGTAGTTTATACTAGCAATCAGCACCATCCTAAAAACACTTCTAAGCGAGCGACCGATGCAAATAAGTGTATGATCTCCAAAAAGATGAAAAATCATGAAAATAAAGCTAAAAAGCCCAAGAATATAAGATACGTTTCCTTCTAAGTTAGGTGCTCCTCACCCGAGCATTTAGCCCAACGGCACGAAAAATCATTGAAAAATCAATGACATAAGCTTATGATCAATGAAGAAGATCAAAAACAAGAAATGAGATCATATCCACTAACAGGTCGACCTGCCATGAAAGTGTATGGACAACGGGCTTAATGTGATTGCGCTAGAACAAACAGGGTGAACTTGCCGCGAGAACCTTGACGCCAAGCTACAGTAGCATGACTGGGACCGATTTTCATAAAAAGGAGACCTCCGAAGACTTATAGTCCAAGTGTCGTCATGGTACTCGTTTTGTTCCTACCAAGAATCCCGGTTTTTCCCGACTTTTGCGAACGAAGAAGCTGCCTCGTGTTTGCCGACCTTTTCATGTTTTTCTTGAGGACAAGCAAAGACTCAAGATTAGGGGAGTTTGATAACACGAAATCATATAGATATTTTTATGCATAATTCAACTAAAGTTTAACCGTTTTCGATCCGATTTCGGGTTATTTCCGTGTATTTGTCTGATGTTTTGCAGGTATTCAACGATCACGTCTAAACAAGGCAACATGAAGAAAAGAAGCAATCTCAGACGAAATATGGACGAAAAAGGAGTGAAAACACAATGGAAAGCGCAGGAAGCTGTTTTTGCTGATGTGACGACCGTCACAGCTTCATGATGACCGTCACACGGGTGACGACCGTCATGCAGGCAAAAACGCCCCACTCAAATTACACGTCAAAGAATCAGTTCCAATTCCCATAGAGTGGACCACTACTCCCTAAATTATCTTCCTCAAAGTCCATCATCTTCAGTGATAACCGTTGGGATTCCACTTCTATAAAAAGGGAAGCAGGGGACTTCAGAAAGTGTGCTGCATTCATACCACGAAGTGCTGCCGAATTTATTTCCAGAGCTTATTTTCCAACAATATTCTTATTTGTTTCTCTTTACCTTTCTTGTATTCCCATTTCCATTCTTCTATAACTTCTATTTTATTGTACGATCAAATTGGCATAGAGATCAGAATCTTGCCAACATTTGTGGAGGATCTGCCCAAAGGCCAATTGGAATATTTACAGGTTTCTCATTTCAATTGATTCCAGTTTTATTATAATGCAAATCATTATTTATTATTTATATTTATGTTTTATCTTTCCCAAATCCATGTCTAGCTAAACTTAGGTAATCGATATGTAGTAATAATTCAAATGGGATTTGATAACAACTGGTTGAAAAACTTTCTTTTCATAAAAGTAATTTATGGTCTGAGTGTTTAAAATTGATTCACTGAATAAACTTCGTCGCGAAAGCGAGAACTTATTTAAAAGTAGTTTTGCCACGAAAGTGGGAAATTAATTAAGATACGAACCAACAAGCGAAAGCTGTGGTAAGGTCAGATAGTAAACACTAGGCATTTATTTTAATAACAGCGAAAGCACTTTAAAATGAATTAGAACTTAGAGATTTCCAAAAAATAATTTTAACCCCAAACGGGATACGAAAGTGTACGTTTGGCCCTTAGGATTATGATTAGCGTCAATAACCATCGTGAGTCGAGAGTCTTCAAATCTCCATTTTCTGCTTAAATAAACTTTGAAAATTATTTTATACACCAGTAACTTATCAAATCCCTGAAGAACACAATTACTACGTATCGATTCAATCATTTATAATCTAAATAGTATTCTTAGTTCCCTTTTAGTGACAATCTTATTCCCTTAAACATATTCTACCTAGCTAAACATAGTAACTCCCGAGAACACTAGTTTGATTACGAGTCCCTGTGGGATCGATATCTATTATTACTACGCGATAGACTGTGCACTTGCAGTTAGGTTGTATTAGACATAGAAAGTCGCGATCAGTTTTCTTGATAGTGAATCAGTTTTGTTGGTACCGGAGGTTCTCATCATCAGATGTATTTGTTTTTGACAGAGCAGGTTTATGGTTGGGATCAGAGGATCTCATCAGTAGATGTATGTTTGTTCTTGACAGAGCAGAGTTTTGGTCCTGTATCAGAGGTCCTTATTATCAGATGTTTGTTCTTGACAGAGCAGAGTTTTGGTCCTGTATCAGAGGTCCTTATTATCAGATGTTTGTTGTTGACAGAGCAGAGTTTTGGTCCTGTATCAGAGGTCCTGTATCAGATGTTTGTTCTTGACAGAGCAGATTTATGGTCCTATGTGTGTGTGTTCTTGACAGAGCAGATTTGTGGTCCGATACCCGGGTTTTCTTCTTATCAGATATAATGGTTGTTCTTGATAGAGCAGGATTATGGTTTTGTTGATACAGAATCTCCACAATGCAGTTGTCTTGATCTTCTGCTGCATGATTGCATTTTGCATTGCCCTGCATACTCATTTGCATTTCTTTAACGTGTGTCTGTGTTGCAGGTACCATTTCCCCCGATCCAGGATTTCTTGCCTCCTGTTGTGTTATTATGGGTTCTCTGAGGAAGACCGTGGCTTACAAGCTCCCTGCTCCTGATGTTGTTCAGCTGACTGGTTTGATTGCTGTAGCAGATGATTCTGTGAGAGATGAATTCAGAAAGTCTTACGGTAAATTGCTCAGTTTGGTTCGTAAACCTTCTGCGTTTGAGTTGAATGGGTTGCACGCCCTGCTGCAGTTCTATGATCCTCCGTTGAGATGCTTTACTTTCCAGGATTTTGTTCTCGCACCCACACTAGAGGAGTATGTTGATTTGTTAGGTGTGCCTATCAAGAGTCAGATGCCTTTCGTTCATATGGATGCTGAGCCTGATCTGGCTAGTCTAGATCCCTCACTTCATCTGGATGCCTCAGAGTTGATCTTGCCTAGTTGGAACAGGGTTCCGGGTTTCTCCTTGCAGTTCTTAGTGGGAAAAGCTCAGCAGTGCGCCAAAGGCGGATGTTGGGTCGGGTTCAACGCCATTCTCGCTCTGTGCATATATGGCATCATTCTGTTCCTCAATATGCCCGACTTTGTAGACTTTGACGCATTTCACATCTTTGCATCAGGGAATCCAGTCCCTACCTTGATAGGAGATGTCTACCATTCCATCCACTACAAAAACGAGAACAGAAGGGGTAAGAATGTCTCGTGCTGTGTGCCCCTGCTTTATAGATGGCTTGATAGTCATCTACCCAAGAGGGGTCCCTTTGCTTCGTCTGCAGCCACAGCTGAGTGGTCCGAGCGTTTGATGAGTTTGTCAGCGGAGGATATTGACTGGTTTGACAGAGATAGGTTGGGTACCGAGATTATCTTCAGCTGCAGCGGGTTTCCAAACGTGCCTTTGATAGGCAAGAAGGGCTGTATAAACTATAATCCGTCTTTGCTAGTCCGACAATTTGCTTACGCTTTGAGAGCTCCGCCGAAGGATGAAGAGGTGCAGGAATCTCTGTACCTCACTGGTCTTCTAGAGGGGGATATGTTATCTAAGCTTCAGCGCGCTTGGAATGGTATCAGTAAGAGGGGAAAACCATTGCTGGGGAAGAGAAATAGCCAGGCCTACGCCCCGTATGTGACTTAGATCAGAGCAAGAGCAGATGCTCTAGGGATGCCGTTTCCTCCTGCCAAGCCAGAAAGCCCTCCAGTGATCGAAGAGCCTACCACCGTGCCTATTCAGCAGCATAATCAGGTGTTAGCTGAGAGAGATGAATTGAAGAGGGCAAATGAATAATTGGAGAAAATTGGCTCAGCTCAGAAGCGAGAGAAGCGAAGCCATCCATTCCTTCAAGCGTGGATCCCATCGAGTACGATGGACGTGAGGGGTGCTAATACCTTCCCCTTGCGTAACCGACTCCCGAACCCAGACAATGGTTGCGATGACCTTGTCTTATACCTTTTCGTCAGGTTTTTCCGATCGTTTCCTTTCTCATTATGAGGGATAAATAACGAAAGGTGGCGACTCTTCTGTTTTGCCAACACCTTATTTTCGTGGAAGCGACTCCGAGGACCTATTTCACCGCTAAAAAACATCTTCCACAGATCAAACATGACATCTTGCCTCACATGGCGAAAATTAATATTTCAAAAAAGGATATGTTACGTCCGTTCTACCGCAAACAGGTAACGCATAAGTCTCCAATGAGCAAGCATCGATACACCTAAACTACTAGAATGCGCACGATAACATCATCCACAAAAACACCGGTTAACCGTTTCACGAACTATGTTGCTCTGATTTCTCATGCCAAATGAGAATACCTAGGCACAAGACGACGATGTCTTGGCGAGCACCCTTTTTCTTTTGTTCCGTAGTTTCACGAACTACGTTTACTCTGATTTCTCATGCCAGATGAGAATATGTAGGCACAAGAAAGTGATATCTTGGCAACCAGAAGGGAACTGGTGTAAAAGTTGACGTGTACTAGGCAGGAACTGGTGTTTACTAGAGGGTTGACTAGACGAGAACTAGTTTGACGGTTTGCCAGACAAGAACTGGGCTTTGGAAATTGATTTCGGTTAAAAAGTTCTGATAGGTAATAGGTTCAGGCAGTAGGATAAGGTGATGGCACGATTCCCCGACACTCAACTTTTGTAGACGAAACTGAATTTGCTTAAATCACTTGCCCCAGTGTAGTTCAAATTACCCCTGTCTAATCCTCGGGAGAAAGTTCACCTTAAGAAGAAAGTAGCTCGCCATGAGACGACCTAGAGATGGCATGCCCCAAAATCTGTACAATGAAAGGATCTTGATTGATCAACTCTCAGAGTGGCTAGCTTCAATGTAATCTTGAAGTAGCTTACCCCTAAATGAGCATTGAAGCGACTTAACTTGTCCTGACTGAATACTGGAAGATCTTCCCTCAAATCAAAGAAACTCTGGGTGGCCTGCCCCTAATTGGTATTCTCGAGGTGATTCACTTCTGATTAACCGCCTGTTGAATGATCTGCCCCATAATCAACCGATGCTTGGGGATTTGCCTCAGACTGACTGATTCCAAAATTACTGGATGTCAATGCCCCAGATCCACAGGGATACAAAGTATGCTCAATTCTGATCCAGACTACTGAATGATTCTGTCCTGTTTGACTGCTCCATGTTGGAATTTCCTCAATGTTAATTACTGACCTGCAACTAAAATTGTTTGTTCACGAATGGTAATTTTAATGCGGTGTTCATGCAGATTTTGAAAGAAATGTCACTTATTAAGTGTCGTGATAGTGAGACGAATAGACCATTTAGTCCAAACATTGTGCTGACTTGATTGGTGTGAAAGACGTAGCAAGGAAAATGATACTGATGCTGATGAGTAGCAAATATGTGAGGAGTCAGGTTACTCAACCTCATTGTAGTATGCTTTCAGAATAAGCCCCGCCTCAATTAGGTCTTTCAAGGGTTGAATCGTGGTCTGGTTCACGGTTTATGAAACAAAGGATATTAGGCTCAAAGTATGATTTGTACCCACCCCTTCTCTGTGATGATCTCCAATCCTACGTTTAGTTAACTTGGCACAAGCGCTCACCTCTTCAAAATTTTTATCGAATGGTAGTAGTGATGGTTAAGGAACCCACAAGGTTTTCAGAGTGACAATTACCCATTTTATCTTCTATGTCTGTAGTCACACGACTTTGTCCTTGTTTGAGGATTTCTCTTTTGAGATCCTTTCTATTATTCTTTTGTTCCCTAATTTTTTCCTGGACTGATTCTTTTTGAATTTTCTGATTTTAAAGTCCAGCGGGATGCCCCAATTTTGCCTAAGTTTTTGCTTTCTAGCTTTTCAACTTAGCGGGCTTTCTCTTTTCTTTTTTTTTTCTTCTTGAAATAAGTCATGTGACACTGGTTGTCTTGACTTTTTTTTTGGAAAGGGTTGTAACTGTCTCACTCCTGATTGGTGAGGGATAACTATTGTGGTTGACAGATGACCTCTTGAGAGGGATAAGATGTGATTGGTCCTTGAATGGGGACACTCCTCTATAAGATTTGAACGCTCGGTCAAGCTAACAGACAACTACCCTGCCCCAGGTTAAGATGTGAGGGTTTGTAAATTCGAAGAAACTCCTACTTCTAGGCTCGAAGTGGTTAACTAGAGACTAACTCCTTATCTCTCCGGTGTTTAGGGGATTTGAAACAATTCTTGTACGTCATCAACATGATTTTATCCAAAAGCATACAATCAACAATTATGAGTTTTCAGTTTTCGTCATCCTCCCTCCAATCTTTGCTAAACAACATTGATGAAGTGGAGTGGATAAAAGTGCATGTGTCTGTGCTGTGCAAAAATGAGAAAATGAGCGAATGCGATATGATTAATTCAGAAAAATGAATAATCACTTCATTAATATTACCATTCAAAACAACAATGTTTAAAAAGCAAGTAGCAACTAACAGAAAAGAAACTACAAATGCAAATGATAAAAGATGTCCAAGGACTGCCAATATTGAGGACGTCTACCTATCTGGACCACTGGCTTTCGGAGATGACCCTTTAAATCTTCGAGCTTAGACAATTGAGAGGTTGACATGAACAACCAAACTTCCCTCTAGAAAAGATATGTACCTTTTGTCAATCAACTGCTACACTTTGGCTTGGAAAGCTTTGCAATCTTCAGTTGAGTGCCCCATGGATCTGCCATGATATCTACAATGCACATGGGAGTTGTACCCAGGAGGGTAAGATTATGGCACTGGCTTAAGAGTCTTAGGTTCCATCGATGAGTTCTGAACCAGATGTGGCAAAAGCTGGCTGTACGACATAGGGACTGGATGAAGAGGAGCATTCCTTCTTTCCAAGTTGTTGCGAGGCCTATTCTGATTCTGGCGCTGATTCGGATAACCTCGGCCATGGGATTGTTGATTTGCATGAGGAGCGACCCAATGATTCTAAAGTGGTGCCCTAGGCACGGTTGTCTGTCCAGAATAACGTGACACAGAAGATAATGACTGCTAAGAAGATGAAGAACCAAAAGATTTCACTGATTCACCCTGAGAATAACCAACATCTCCCATGACTACATTGATTACATCTTCTTCTACCTGGGAATTACCGAGGGATTCAGTTTCACTGGCCTGACTACTCAAAACATCCCGAATTTTTGCACTTTTTATGCCATTCTCAATGCGTTCTCCTGCTATTACCAGGTCAGAGAAATTGGGTGTAATCCCAACCATCCTTTTAAAGTATGGGCTCTGCAAGGAGTTCATGAACATATAAGCTAACTCTTGGTCTAGAAACGGTGGTTGCACTTTGAAAGCAAACTCTCTCCATATCTGAGCATACCTTCTAAAGGGCTCATTGCTCTCTTGAGACAAACCTTGCAACTGCATGCGACTAGGAGCCATATCAAGATTATATTCATACTGCTTCAGAAAAGCCTTGGCTAAGTCCACCCATGATTGGATCTGATGACTCTCTAACTGCATATACCACCTCAAAGATGCCCCAATCAGACTGTCCTGGAAACAATGAACCATAAGCTTATCATTGTGCACAAACGAGGTCATTCTTTTGTAAAACATCACCAAATGTTGCCTCAGAAAGCTGTCTCCTTTGTACTTCTCAAACCTCAGCGCCTTGAAATTTAGAGGTAACACTAGGCCGGGAACCAGGCACATGTCTGAAGCGTTGAGACTAACAGTATCTTTAACTTTCAAGGCTTTGAGCTTTTCATCTAACACATGAAACCTTTTAGCATACTCAAGAGCTCTCAGGTCCTTAATCTTCATCATAGGAACCTCCCTTTGGGAATTCGACACAGAGAAAGCAACATCATGACAATTTGTAGTATCAGGAGAAGAAGAATGTTCACTTTGGACAACAAACTGTTTATGTAAGTCTTGATCCTCAACAGAGGGCTGCACAGGCTGAGCTTGAGTGAGGTTGTTCACTTCCGGAAAGTCTTCATCAGACATAGAACCATACAGAGGGTTAGTCATCACAGTAAAACCTGGTGGGTTAACAACACTCTGGAGGTCATTCTCTGACATAGCTACCAACAATTCCCAACATGATCTCACTTCTTAACACCACTTGATTCTATTTCAGACACTTGGTCGTCTTCCAACAATCACCACTTGTTCAGAACGGACACCGGGGAATCACCTTCTGGTCAAAAACAAATGCAGGATGAGAGCTCTGGCCAGCTGAAGAATGATATGCAAAATGATGCAAAGATGCAAATGCAATGCAAAATGCAAGGAACACGGGATCACAACCTCCACAAAGCTCTGAAAAACTGCTCCATTGCTGACTGGATGAACCAAAACTTCGCTTCAGCGAGAAAATACCGGAACACCAAAAGACCAAAGTATAGGAACCTCAATAACATCAGAGATCAAAGGTCCGCACTGATAAGAAATCTGGGTAGGTTGGAGGTCAAGTTTCCTGCATAACCCTTCCACTCACAAGGCATGAACCTAATAACAGACAAGGTTTGGCATCCTATGCGGTCGTCAACGTCACAGAATTTCGAGAAACGATGATACGTTCACTGTTTCTGGTTTGGCATCATAGTCTCAAGAAGAGACCTCACTTAGCTGACTCTCAAATGATCGATCTCTAGAGTCGACAGTTTCCAGATCTAACATCCCCATCCTGACCAATGCACAGGATGAGATGTCTTCAAAGAAAACCTCGTACGGACACGAATTTCGTGACGACTAATGCATGTTTCCATACAGGTCCTCACTACTCTTGACTCTAATGCTATGGTTATACTCAAGCCTGGGTTTTGGCTTATCACACAATGGAACAACCACCCAACAGCACAACAGCAACAGATAATAATAAAGTGCGGAAAATATAAATACAATAATATCCAAAATACAACACACAAATATACACACCCACAAAAAGGCAAACAAGCGCTAGGATTGACTCGCATAGGGGATGGGAAAAGTCCCTAGCAGAGTCGCCAGCTGTCGCAACGCTGCGAAGAGGGGCCGACAAGGACAGAAGAGTCGCCACCGTTTTTTATGTATCCCAAAGAGAGGGAAAGGAAACGATCAGAGAAAACCTATGAAAAGGGAAAAGACAGGTCATCGCAACCAAATCTTGGGTTCGGGAGTCGGTTACGCAAGGGGAAGGTATGAGCACCCCTCACGTTCATTGTACTCAACGGGATCCATGCTTGTTGTCTAGTCTAATGGGTGAAAAATAAACTATCTAAGGCTGCTTGCTGCTAAAGAGAGGAACAGAAAGAACTGACTCGATAGAACATCGCTGCCCTATGCCTACGTATTCCCTCGTGCAATGGGAAATTCAGAGTCAACGTAGTTCGGGAAACTACGCGGGAGGTTGCTCGCCAAGACATCGCGTCTTCTGCCTACGTATTCTCATATGGTATGAGAAATTAGAGCAAAACGTAGTTCAGGCTAACTACGGGTAATCGGGGTGTTCTCAATTGCACGGGGGCGAGAAAAAAGGTTCGGGTAAAGGATGCTAGCGTACGCATTCTAGCAGTTAGGTGTATTGATGCTCGACCATTGGAGACTTAGGCGTTACCTGTTTGCGGTAGAACGGACGTAGCATGTCCACGGGTTAAAAGTTATGGGAACCTAAAGGTTTAGAACAACAGGCTAGTCTCGATTGCACGGGGGCAAGAGAAAGGGAAATTAGTTTTTAGTATGCTCGCGAAGACATCGCGTCTTGTGCCTATATATTCTCAACGTGTATGAGAAATCAGAGCAGCTGTAGTTCAGCTAACTACAGAAAAACGGGCTCGATCGCACGGGGGAGAGAGAAAAAGGGATCTCGATCGCAAGGATGCACGAGAAAGGAATCCTAGGCCTAGAACGCCTAAACGAAAGGGAACCGGATCGGATCGGGATGCACACGCTAAATCCTAAGACGTAGGAGCGAGCGCATCACATATTGCCCTAAGGGTATACGCTAAACACTCTAGACGAAATGAGAAGAGGCTCCCCGTTCATCATTTCCTACATATCTAACACAAACAGCTCACAACAGTCGTCGCGGATAATTAAAAGATTGAATTAGGGAAATTTACTGAACAGAGTGGTTTCGTTGACCCTTGAAATTGCATGCAAGCTCCATTTCCAAACTTCTAATATCCTCTTTGATCTTTGATGATGATGTTTCAAAATACGGCTCGAAAGGGTCAAAATGAATCGAATCGGGACCAATGTGACGCTAAACCATCGTAGCTCGACTTATAAGGGAAGTCAAACTATAGGAGATTGCATAGTTGATATCCATGCTATGGACAAGATAGAGAAATGATATTGAGGATTATTCTCCAATTGAATCGTGTCGCACAGACCAAAAACAGTGGGATCTCATCTTAATCGCAAGCATAATGTCGATTAATCGAAGTTAGCCTATCGAGATCCCAAAGTAAAGAAAATGACCCAAATGGTCATCTTCCATATATTTGAAATCGGGAAGGTTATCAACTCTGATAATCTGACGCTTACGGATACAAGACTTCATCGATCACAAAAAGTCAAAATAAAATCGAAAGAAGAAGAAATGGGGAGAGAAAAGAGGTGGTCTTGGATCCAACATTATTCATCAATATTTGACTGGTAATGGATTACGGAAGTGTCGTCATCGACCAAAAACAGATGAAATGAAATAAAGTGCCCAATAACAAATGAGAAATAAAATTCAACTTCTAAAATAAAATATGAATTGAAATTCTAAAACTTCTAAAAGAAATTAAAGAAACTAAAATGTAATATATTCTTAAAAAAAAACTAACATAAAAATAATTATAAAGAGGAAAATCTAAATAATATATATAGTATTTACAATTTGTTCTAGAAACTAAAATAATATATAAAATAACTACATAACTATTATATAAATATAATTACATATTAAAAAATAATTTACATTTTATTTTAAAAACAAAACAGGGGGAAGCAATAGAAACAACAGGTATGAATCTACACGGTTCAACTAAATGGGCTATGAGCCCAAACCAACAATAAAATAAAATAGAAAAACAAAATGAAATACCCTTCTCCTTGTCCGCTCGTCATCTCCCTCTTTCTCCTCCTCACTTTTTCAATTCGCCTACGCTCCTCTCCCAACCTTTTCTCCGTCCAAAATCAAATTAACCTAACTCAATCTCTCCATTCCAATTCTGTTTCAGCTTTTCTTTGAAATCTCTCTCCATTCTATCACCGTATGAATTCGAGGATGGGTTTTGAGAATCTGGGTAGAGTTTGTTCTTTGAGGTTTGGATTTGAAGTTGTTACACGACTGTGTTGTTGAGAAATGAAGTGCAAGAAGGCGGTACAACATGAGCTGGGTTTTATGGTGTTGTTTAAATGGGTTTTGTGTGAAATGATTTGTAGAAATGGGTTTGGTGTGTGGAGTGAAAGGAAGAGATGGAAAGATGTAGGTTCAAGTGACTCTGAAATGGGTTTGAAAAAAGAACATCTGGGTTTCGTTTGGTGGTTTTAGCGAATGGGTTTGATTGCAACATGGGTTTGATGAAGGAGGTTTCTGGGTAATTAACGGTTGGAATTTTGTGAAAAGGTTTGTTGTGTTGCTGAGGGTTTGAGGTGAAGACTAGGTAGAGATGAGGATTGAAGTTGGTTTAAGAAGTTCGAAGCAATTTAAGAATGGAGGAGTTGGTTGAATTTCTGGGTTTATTGAAGATGTTTGAATGGGTTTCTGAAAATGGTGGATCAAGAATGATTTGGAAGGGTGGAAGGTTCGAATGGAGGTTCAACAATGGTGGTTTTGGTGAGATTTTAAAGGAAATGTCATTTAGCTTTGAAGGTCTGGGTTGGTTATGATAATGGAGGAAGAGTTGTTCTAGGTTTTCTGCGTGAAGGCGATGAAGATGATTTACGGAGAGTGTTGTTTGGTTGATGATGAAGGAAGAATTTCTGGGTTGAAAATGGAGTTTGTTTGATGATGCAATGAAGATGGAGGCGGGTAGGGCAGCTGAGCAGTGTAGGCGTCTGTCTAGGTTTTCGTGCCCTTCTGGAGGAAGGAGGTGATGAAAAGGGCATTTATACCCTCAAAGAATGACATGTGGCATATGGTTAAGGATTAATGACAGATAAAATTGACTAATGAACTGATGATTAATAAAATAAAATTGACTTAAATTAAATGCTGACTCTGACTTATTAAAACTAATATTCTAAACAAAACTTCAAACCTAATTAAAGTTAAAGTAATTCTAAATTAACTAATAACTAATTTAATCTAAACTTCTAATAAATTCTAAAACTTAATCTAAAACTTAATTTAATAGTAATTCTAATGAAAAATATAATATCTATTCTTAACAATAAAAATCTATTAAAATTCTAATAACATAATTTCAAGAAAAACTTTAATATAAGCTAAATAACTAATTAAAACCTATTTTCTAAAGAAGTCTACTTTCTAAATAAAAAACAACTATTTAATATTTCTAAATAAACTTCTACGCCAAAAATTAATAAAATAAATTCTAAAAAACTATTAATAATTCCATAAAAACCAATGAAAAGAAATTAAAGGAGTAAATAAAAAAATGCAAGAATGCAGCGAAATAAGCGGCAAAAGGGCGACCACCGAAATGCCACAGAAAATTATCAGCGCGGACTGGACCAACCGCTCGATTTCGACATAAACCTTCTCAACTGAAATAGTTTGAATCGTCTGAAACACGAGAAAAGGGGCTATAATCCTGATAAAGAATTGCATATGCACAGTATGCGATAAATGATATGCATATGCAAATGAAATGAAACATAAGCCAAGCACAAGAAATGGTTGGTCAAATTTTGGGGTACAACACTTAGGACTCGCTGAGTTGGTTTGAATCCCACCGCTCATATGAGACCCCTTTGGGATGGTTATGTCTTACGAGTAGTCGTAATTGCGTCTTTATTTCTGATCTGGGAGTCCGTGACTCTGAGGACCTTTTGTAGAACCTTATTTCGAAGGTTACTTAGACATAACTTTATGTCCATCATTTGAAGGGATTACCTTCTTACGAATCATTGTTCTGATGGAAAACTTTTGAGGGTTAGTGCATGGGACTTTGTTTAAACCCTTTGGGATACCCTCTTTATAAACCTGTAGATTGCCCACCTGAGGTGAGAGATACCTTGTTGTGTTACCTTGCAGGACCTGTGACCTTGACCTTGCTGTTGTTCTGTTATCATATGCATTCATAAAGAATTGCATTGCATAACATTATTGCATATCAAGGGACTTAAGAGACTGTGATTATCTCAGGTATTGGTGACCACAATGACTGATCAAAGAAAGATAAGCACAAATTCCTTAAAGTTCAGAGAACCAAAGTTGGAATTGATTCAAGACCTTTTGATTGATGTGCCAAAGACAATCAAGATCAACTTTTAAGGGAGCATGGGAAATTGCTTAATCTTCTCTATTCTAGAGTCGACATTTGGGCTTTGTTCGCTATGGCTCAATTTTATGATGCGCCTCTCAGATGCTTTACCTTCCAAAACTACCAGTTGGATCCTACTCTTGAAGAATATTCTCACCTTTTGAATATCAAGATTAAGGATCAACCTATCTACACCGGCCTGGAAGAAGAACCAAAGTCTTCTTCCATTTCTCTTACTCTCCATATGACTAAGGGAGAAATCGAAGATGGTCTAGCCAATAAGGGGGCTACTCCAGGATTTCCTTTGAAGTTTATACTAGACAAATCTGCCCAGTACAAGACAGTTGGGGATTAGAAAAGCTTTGGTATTGTTGTTGCTCTGATGATCTATGGGATTGTCCTCTTTCTAAACATAGAGAATTTCATAGACATTGTCGCTACGCAAAAAATGACACAGAGTCGCCACCAGATTTTATTTATCCCAAGGAGGGAAAGGGAAATAGCGATAAAACCTTTGGGAGAAGAGCGTGGTATCACAACCAAGTCTTAGGGTTCGGGAGTCGGTTATACGAGGGGAAGGTATTAGTGTCGCTACTGCGAAAATCGGCGCCGGCATGACAGAAGAGTCACCACCGTGCGTTATTCATCCCAACGGAGGGAAAGGAAACGCTCGAAGTAAACCTCGCAAAACACGGGAAAGGTATGGTCATCGCAACCAAAACCTGGATTCGGGAGTCGGTTACACAAGGGGAAGGTATTAGCACCACTCACGTCCGTCGTACTCGACGGGATCCACGCTTGGTGTTTATAAGGAAAAGGGTGTGTTTATCTATCTACGCTAGTGGTCAGTCTGAAAAGAAAAGAAAAAGGACAGGACTCGACAGAACATACGCTGTTCATGGCCTACGTACTCCCTCGTGCAATGGGAAAGTCAGAGTCAACGTAGTTCGACTACCTATGTCTAGACGGGGGGAAAGGTTGCTCGCCAGGACATCGCGTCCTGTGCCTACGTACTTCCACACGACATGGAAGATCAGAGCAAACGTAGTTCGACCTACGCACGACACAAGCTGTTCAAGTGTTTTTTATGGGAAAATGCACCTTAACCAAGGGTTTTCACAGTCCAGGAGGACAAAAGGTTTTGATGTTTGTTCAAGTCTTTTGACGGAAGAAATGAATTCACTTTTGTTTTATCCTTTATTAAGTGTTTTTCTGTTGTTTTGAGAAAGGAAAGAGACACCCTAAAACTATGGTTAAAAAGGGGAATCTACCTAATGTTATCATGCCTGGTTAACCAACCGAATGTCTATCATAACTCCTCCGCAGCGGAGAAATTAGAGCTCCTAAGGGATCATGGCAACAACACTAAACAGCAAACAGGAATCACTGCAAAGTAAAGAAATACTGGAAATATGCATGAATGCAACAACCAAACAAGCAAGGCACAAAGGCCACAAACCACAGAGGCAAGGGAGCTCAGCTCTACCAAATACCAACAAGCAAAGCCACTCAATAACAATCAAGCAGAAGGAGGACCACCTCAACTTCTCATGCACACCAAGCCTATTTCTAAGATGCACCTATCTCAGAAATATCTAGATGAACCCCTAAGTAAAATGCAGCACAGCACCACACAAGTCAAACAACACAAAGAGAAGGCTAACCAGCCTGGCAAACTCCTATCCAAAAGCATGAAACTACCCTGAGCAAGACCCTGAACAACCCTAAAACAAAACCCTAATCTACCTCTGAGCAAAGCCCTATGCAAAATCCTAATCAAATCTCTAAGCAAAGCCCTAAAGCAAAACCCTACACAAGAGAAATCAATCCCAGTCTTCAAGCTTCAAGACAAGCTTACCAAAGAAAGGGAGCTAAGTAGGCAGACTCATAGTGCCTTCCTCAGGAAAGTACTAGGAGGCTCCTACTTAGGAATCATATCCCATGCGGCTCAACAACTGTGAACGGTTTACATTCCTCCTCAGGAGAAACTAAACTCACATGAAGGCTCCAACATCATTGGATACTTGAGAAATCCTACATGAACTAAGGGAGCTAAGTGAACAGACCCATAGTGCCTTCCTTTGGAAAATACTAGGGGGCTTCCACTTAGGAATCATATCCCATGTGGCTCAACAACTGTGATCGGTTTACATTCCTCCTCAGGAGAAACTAAACTCACATGAAGGCTCCAACATCATTGGATACTTGAGAAATCCTACATGAACTAAGGGAACTAAGTGAACAAACCCATAGTGCCTTCCTCTGGAAAATACTAGGGGGCTTCCACTTAGGAATCATATCCCATGTGGCTCAACAACTGTGATCGGTTTACATTCCTCCTCAGGAGAAACAAAACTCACATGAAGGCTCCAACATCATTGGATACTTGAGAAAGAGGTGAGAAGAAAGAATGAAAGCCATCTACAGTGCCTTCCTCAGGAAAGTACCATAAATTTCCCTCAAACTTCAGGATCTCAAACCTCACAGAAAGAGAGCAAGCTCCTAGACTAGGACTTCAATCCATGCATCCTGGCAAGCTCCATCAAGACATCAGCCAGCCTCCATTCTTCCAGAAGAAACCACAGACCCCCAAACCAAAAGAAACTACCTCTAAAGTTCAACCACAGTTGAACTTCAAAGTCAAAAGCCCTCAAGACTTCTCCTATTCTCAAGCTCAAGCAAAAATAATAGAACACCCTATAAAAATCTACCAAAAATCTAGGGGAAACCTACATGCTTCTATGATCCCAAGATCAAATCTCAAAGCCTAAGTCAACTTCTAAGACTACTAAACAATCCCTAACATGGAATGGTCAAGGGTTAACCAGCAAGTTATGAGGTCTCTACTCTCTAACCCTAAAACAACATCAATCAATTTCTAAAAAATCTATGAAAAATCTATGGGGAGCATGCATCAGTCTAGTACAACATACTAAAAAACTAAAGCAAAATTCATTACCAAATGAGAGAACTAAAATCAACAAGGCAGACACATCACAAACCAATTATTCAATACCAATTAAAATACAAAAATGCAAATAAAAATGAAAATGCATGATGAATTCAATATTTTTGCACTATAAAATTCTAAATTGAATTAGGAACCTATGGAAAAAAGAAGGGAATTAATTGGTTCATCCTACTATTTTTTATGACATATTTTCTAACATGAATAAAACAAAGAATATTAAAAAAGAAATAAAACAAAAGGGGGGTATGGCGATAGCAAAACCCTAGTTGTTATCCAGCATTGGGCTAAACATGGGGGTGCGCCCAACAATTGGGGCTTAAGCCCAAACCTAAACCCATTCAGCATTTCACAAACAGGGGGGGGGGCAACGAGTAATGAGGGGGTGTCCTTAGCAATGTCAGAGTTGGGCTTAACCCAACCCCAAAACCTAACCCAAACAAACGACTAACAAAACCACATCCTCACCCCAAAAATCGGTCTACTGTTCATTACCCTCAAACCCTAGCGCCGTTCATCTCCCAAATTCCTCTCTGAAACTTCTCTGAATCCCTTGAAACAACCCAAACCCTAACGCACCCTGAACAAACTTAGCTCAAACTCAACTAACAAACACGAAGAAATCTTCGTCTCAAACTCTCAGTTCAAAAAAAAAATCATCCTCACAGCTCTTGATCTAAACTCATCACCATGGATCTAGCTAACCCTAACTGCAAACAGTTGAACGAGTCGAGAAGGGAATGGACAAACCTAGAGACGATGAAGGCGACAGAGCTTCTAGAAACGGAGAATGTTGAAGGAGCTCGCGGAGGTCTTGAGGGAATTGTTGAAGCTCGTTTGAAGATTTCTGGACAAACAACGAAGAACTCGGCGAGTTCTTGAAGATCTCTGAATCACGAGGTTCCTCCTTGATCTATGAAGATCTGGAAAGGTGCAAGAACGGATGAAGATGTTGAAGGCCTTCTGGAGATGGTATGAAGAACAATGAAGGTTCTTGAAGATCTTTACGAGGAAGATTAAGGAATTCTGGAAATTCCTGATGAATATTGCTGGAAAACGTGAAGAACGATGAAGTTCTTGAAGATTTTTCTGGAGATGTGATGAGTCGATCTGGAGATTGTTTGAAGTTTCCGGCAATGGATGAATTTTCCGGTGGCTTTGGTAGAGTTTTCCGGCGACGTCCTGGATGAGGGTAGACGATGAGAAACGAGTGAACGGATGAATCTCTGGCGAATTCGCAGTTTCCGGCGAAGCTACTGAAGTCCGGCGATGGTTACGGTGACAGAGGGTGGTCCGGCGGGCGGCTGCATGGCCGGCGATGGGGGATTCCGGCGAGGGCTAGGTGTCATGTTTGCATGCAAAGGGAAGGTGTGAGGAAGACACGTGGTGGGGAAATGAAGCGCATGGAGGCCTCGTGTGGGGGTGGCGTGGCGCAGAGAGAGAATGAGTGGGGTCTGGAAACGTGGCAGGATGTGGGAGAGTCTGGAGTTATGAGGTGGCTTCCTTCATGATGATACGCGCGGCCTGCTTTTATATTGACATGTGTCACTGCATTGGACAAAAACAGAAAAAAACGGACTGAAAAGAACTGGGCCTCCAAACTGATACTGGCCCAACGAAAATTAAATGGAAAAAACCTGATTAGAGATTTAAACTTCAATTAACTAACAATTAAAACTACAATTAAATCTAGATGAAAATTAAACTACCCTAATTAATTCTAACAAACTCAATTAAAACCTAACTGATATTAAACTCTAATTAAACTAATTAAATCCTAATTAAATCTAAAAGATGATTAAAATCTAGTTAAACTCTATTAAACCAAAAAAGAGAATTAACATCTAATTAAATTCTATATTAAACTAAAACCAATATCTATTAATATCTATATAAAAAAACTATCAACCTATATTAAACCTAATAAAGGAAATTAATATCTAACAAAAATTAAATCTATATTAAAAATAAACTCTATTTATTCTATTATCTAAAAGACATGACTTAATATCTAAAAAGAAATTTATTCTAAAATCTATTTAAAAACAAATTTATAAATTCTAAAAAAGATTTAAAACTATTAAAAATATAAAAAAACTATTTAAATCTATAAAAAGGCTATTAAATCCTAAAAAATGCAAACAAAGGCAAATAACCAATATAAAAGAGAGCGCGAGACCAGATCGAAGCAAAACAATAAATCCCGACACCAAGAAACTCAAAAATCACTGCGTAAGCCGAAAACACCGAGAAGCGCACAATTTCCCGAAAATAAAACCCTGATTAACTAGACTGGATCTGAAATATCCGGTACATGAAAACCAAGCTGTAACCCCGACATCCTCTGTCTGCGCACAAATGTCATGCATCTGATATGCGAATACGAATTTAAACCACGAGCCAGATAGGAGAACTGGTTGGTCAAATTTTAGGGTGCAACAGCTGCCCCTATTCAAGCGGCTTGGACCTGAATTGGTGAAGAGCGCTCAGCCTTCAAACATTCGAAGGTAAATGACGGTTGAATACCAATGAAACCCTGAAATTTGCCAACCGCAAAAATAAATTGCGCACACCACTGCTTGGGGAGAATTAACCAGGGAACTGATTTCTGTTGCCACAGCGACAACTAAAACACCTATCCATCAACCTGCTTATGAAATAATCTGATATTGTCCATAGACCATCCCATTCCGAAGAAGTGAGCATACACTGAACAATGAGAAATTGTTGATTTCACTTACCAACCTTTCGCATCCGAAGAAACGAGCAATCGCTTAACCAAACGAGACAATGCTGATTTCACTTATCACCCCTTCGTTCGTACCTGAACGAGCATCCACTAACAGCGAGAAAATGTTGATTTCACTTATCACCCTTTCGTTCGTACCTGAACGAGCATCCACTAAACAGCGAGAAAATGTTGATTTCACTTACCAACGTTCCGTCCGTACCTGAACGAGCATCCACTAAACCGCGAGAAAATGTTGATTTCACTTACCAACCTTCCGTTCGTACCTGAACGAGCATCCACTAAACCGCGAGAAAATGTTGATTTCACTTACCAACCTTCGGTTCGTACCTGAACGAGCCTCCACTAAACCGCGAGAAAATGTTGATTTCACCTACTAACCTTCCGTTCGTACCTGAACGAGCATCCACTAAACAGCGAGGAAATGTTGATTTCACTTACCAACCTTCCGTTCGTACCTGAACGAGCATCCACTAAACCGCGAGAAAATGTTGATTTCACTTACCAACCTTCCGTTCGTACCTGAACGAGCATCCACTAAACAGCGAGGAAATGTTGATTTCACTTACCAACCTTCCGTTCGTACCTGAACGAGCATCCACTAAACCGCGAGAAAATGTTGATTTCACTTACCAACCTTCCGTTCGTACCTGAACGAGCATCCACTAAACCGCGAGAAAATGTTGATTTCACTTACCAACCTTCCGTTCGTACCTGAACGAGCATCCACTAAAAAGCGAGGAAACGTTGATTTCACTTACCAACCTTCCGTTCGTACCTGAACGAGCATCCACTAAACAGCGAGGAAATGTTGATCTCACTTACCAACCTTCCGTTCGTACCTGAACGAGCATCCCTGCGGGGACACGAGAAACTTAACCAAGTAGCTCTGAGAGGACAATTCTGACGACGGCCGTCAAATACCTTTTCTGGCAGTAGGTATCCTGAGAACACTCCGCTGGGGAAATTGGGAACTTAACCAAGCCACTTTAACGAGAATAACTTTGTTGGAAATATGAAGAACTTAACCAAGCAACTCGTTGAAGTACCACCCTGCTGGGGAATATAACTCTGCTGGGGAAACTACGGGTGACCACCCAAAAATCTACTTTACCATCTTCTAATGCTGACACCACAGCATCCTGAGAAGGCCGCAACTGGGGGGAAAAAGGGTGCTTGACCAAGCAAACTCTGTTAAGGGAATATGACATGACGAACACGATCACTGTGTGCCTGGCGCAACAACCCTCTTGACAGGAGGAAACGCGATCACTGCGCGTCTTGGCGTTGCAAACAAAACCACATATGAGACGAATACGATCACTACGTATCTCTTCCGCAAAAACCCCATAACATAACGATGACCACGATCACTGCGTGCCTGCGCCACAACCCTCTTGACAGGAGGAAGCACGATCACTGCGTACTTTACACCATAAACAAAACATATAGGATGGATACGATCACCGCGTACTATACCATAAATCCCCACACCATAACGATGACCACGGTCACTGCGTGCCCTGCGCCCCAACTCTCTTGACAGGAGGAAGCACGATCACTGCGCGTCTTGTGCCACAAACAAAACATATGCACATCTCTGCGAACCACGATCTCACTTATTGACAGAGAAAATACCTGAGGCTGGACGGGTAATCAATCCTGCTTACGTTTCCAAATGCACATGTTTGAAAATGCCGTAATGCTTCCATACTGCATGGAAATGCTACGTATTCGTGTAAAATGCAAGTGCTTATGATGCATGCTTATGCAAAGAGTTACTTCAGCAAAATAAATGCTGAAGACAAACTGGACCCGCTGGGGATGACCGGAATACTACCGGAACACTTCCAACAAAATAAATGTTGGAAAGATGAACTAACTCCGCTGGGGATGACCATCCTGCTGGGAAAGTAGCTCACAAACTCAAAACTTCAAACTCTGCTGAAAATGATCGTCCTGACAAGGAAGGATCAACCTGTTGGGGAAAGAGAAAAGCAATCCTGGAAGCTGCTTTCAAAAGGTATCAACACTCTGATTACGCCCTGTGGGGATAATTCATCCTGCTATCACTGAGCTGGGGATTGACCAATGTGCTCTGATTCGCACTACACAAGAAACTCTCTGGGGAAGTTAATCATATCCGTCTCGACCTTCGCTGGGGAGGACCCTGCTCTTCTTGATAAACCAATTCTGAACTGCTGAAGATACATTGATCTTTTCCTTTGACGCAATCTCCACTCTCCCGGGGAGACAACATTCAATTTTTCCTGGGGCGACTTCACTAGGGGAAAGACACAACGTTCATCCTCTGGAGAGGGTATCGGCCTGCCATGGACTCTGGCGGGGAACTTTGCGAGCTTTTGAATACCTGCAAAAGTCAACAAGCAAACACAAGACAATCTATGCAAAAGGAAACATCTTGGTAATTACCCATGACAACCATTCAGGTGATTTCCGGTTTTAACAATCATCGGCCGAGGCCCGCCTGTTTACATGCATGTAAGTTTATCAAAAACATCGACGTTTTTTACAAATAAAACTGTAAAAATTAAAACCAAAGTCACACACTACACTGGATAACACACTTTATTGATAACGGCCTGAGAATAGGCAAGATTTGTACATCAGATGCAACTCCTGAAAAGAGGTAGTCACACATAAACAAAATGCAGAAATGTACAAAGATACAAAATAAAATTTGTACACATGTCGGCAACGTGTTACAGACGAACACCATGAACCGATCCTCCTATGACTCGCCGGACTCTGACGCTTTCCTGATCTCTGTCTTCGGAAGAGATTGCTTTGGATAGTCGACCCCCGGATGCTCCCAAACCACTAAACAATCAAACTTGGACCGCAGTCATTTGCTTCTCAAATCCCTAACTTTTGCGTGAATCGCCCTTTGCGGGTTTTCAATTCACCGGGATACCCCTTTTTGCCGAAGCCGCCCAGTGTAGGTTTTCAACTTCGCGGGTGTACATTTTTTCATCTTATATCCCTAACTTTTGCCCGAACCGTTTTATTCTGTTTTTGGTTCGCCAGGATGCCCCATTTTTGCCTGGACTCTCTTTTTACTGTCCAGCGGGTCAATTTTTAAGCAAAGTATTATTTAACTACGTCCGAGTTCACAGGGGACGAAAAGTATTCACCATCCATGGTGGATAACAATAAGGCTCCTCCGGAGAAGACCTTTCTCACGACGTATGGACCTTCATAATTGGGAGTCCATTTGCCCCTGTGATCCGATTGCGGTGGGAGAATCTTCTTCAGCACAAGATCACCCGTCTGAAAGCTTCGAGGTCGAATCTTCTTGTCAAACGCTTTCTTCATCCGGCTCTGATACAGCCTACCATGTGCAATTGATGTCAGTATCTTCTCATCTATCAAGCTCAGCTGGTTCAATCTACTTCTCACCCATTCTGCCTCATCAAGCTGAACATCAAGCAAAACCCTCAAAGATGGTATCTCAACCTCTAATGGCAGGACTGCCTCCATGCCATACACCAGCGAGAACGGAGTTGCCCCGGTTGATGTACGCATCGTCGTGCGATAACCGTGCAAAGCAAACGACAACATCTCATGCCAATCCTTATACGTTACCACCATCTTCTGAACAATCTTCTTTATGTTCTTGTTAGCCGCTTCAACAGCGCCATTCATCTTGGGTCTGTACGGAGATGAATTATGATGCTCGATCTTGAACTCCCGACAAAGATCCTTCAATCATATCAATTCCCCACATGGAGAAAGGCCACGGAGAAGCCATAACATTCAGTGGACTGGGTGGCACATGGATCTTATCAGCATAGATCTGGCACTTGTGACACCGCTTGGAGAACTTGAAACAGTCTGTTTCCATCGTTAACCAATAATACCCCGCCCGCAACAACTTTCGGGTCATAGCATGCCCACCCGCATGCATACCAAAAGTTCCTTCATGGACCTCTTCCATGAGTAAATTGGCTTCCTTCTCGTCTACACACCTGAGGAGTACCAAATCGTGGTTCCTTCTAATACAGAACGCCGTCGGGATTCAGATAGAAGTTGCCTGCTAATCTCCTTAGAGTCTTCTGATCACGACTTGATGCCCCAGCCGGATATTCCTGGTTCTTCAGGAAATTCTGTATGTCGAAATACCAAGGTTTACCGTCAGATGCTTCATCAATTGCAAACACAAAGGCCGACCTATCAAGGCGAGATATGACGATCCTGGGAGCCTCATTCCAGTAGTTGACCTTATACATCGAGGATAATGTTGCAAGGGCGTCTGCCATTTGATTCTCCGCCCGGGGTACATGATGGAACTCCACCTTATCAAAGAAAGGTAGCAACCTTCTCGCATAATTCATGTACGGTACCAGATTAGGTTGGCGTGTCTCCCACTCTCCCTTAATCTGATTCACAACCAATGCTGAATCCCCATATACATCCAGATTCTTGATCCTCAGATCGATAGCCTCCTCCAACCCCATAATACAAGCTTCGTACTCGGCTTCGTTATTCGTCACTGGAAAAGTCAATCTAGCCGTGAACGGGATATGCGACCCGTGGGGAGTTGTAATGATTGCCCCAATCCCGTTACCATACGAATTGACAGCCCCATCAAAAATTAATTGCCACTGGGAACTCCGCTCAGGACCTTCACCAGGCAACGGCTCATCACAATCTTTAGCCTTCAAGTACATTATGTCCTCATCAGGAAACTCAAACTTCATAGGCTGATAATCCTCAATTGGCTGTTCGGCGAGATATTCGGACAGAACACTTCCCTTAATGGCCTTCTGGGAAACATACTGGATATCGTATTCTGTCAATACCATTTGCCATCTAGCAATCCTTCCAGAGAGCGCTTGCTTTTCAAACACATACTTGATCGGATCCATCTTCGATATCAGCATGGTTGTATGGTTCAGCATATACTGTCTTAGACGTTTGGCAGCCCACGCCAATGCACAACACGTCTTTTCGAGCATAGAGTATCGAGATTCACAATCCGTGAACTTTTTACTCAAGTAGTAAATTGCATGCTCTTTCCGTCCTGTCTCGTCATATTGACCGAGAACATAACCCATACTGTTCTCAAGAACCGTCAGATACATAATCAGTGGTCGTCCTGCTACTGGGGGTATCAACACCGGAGGTTCCTGCAAGTATTCTTTTATCTTTTCAAATGCCCTTTGGCAATTGTCGTTCCAGACCACCGCTTGATCTTTCTTTAACAGTTTGAACAAAGGTTCACACGTGGTCGTTAGGTGAGAGATGAACCTAGCAATGTAGTTCAATCTCCCTAAGAATCCACGGACTTCTTTTTCTGTTCTCGGTGCTGGCATCTCTTGTATTGCTTTTATTTTTGCAGGATCGACCTTGATTCCTTTCTTGCTCACAATGAACCCCAGTAGCTTCCCGGATCTCACTCCGAAGGTACACTTGTTAGGATTCAGCCTCAGCCTGAACTTCCTCAGCCTCTTGAATAACTTCAGCAGATTAACCAGATGTTCTTCCTCCGTTTGAGACTTGGCAATCATGTCATCGACATACACCTCAATCTCTTTGTGCATCATGTCGTGAAAGAGCGTTGTCATAGCCCGCTGGTACGTTGCCCCAGCATTTTTCAAACCAAAGGGCATCACCTTATAACAGAAGGTTCCCCACGGGGTGATAAAGGTCGTTTTTTCCATATCTTCCGGAGCCATTTTGATCTGGTTGTACCCCGAAAATCCATCCATGAAAGAGAATACCTAAAACTGAGCCGTATTGCCAACTAACACGTCAATATGTGGCAGCGGGAAATCATCTTTCGGGCTCGCTTTGTTTAGATCCCTATAATCAACACACATTCGAACCTTGCCATCTTTCTTTGGCACAGGCACGATATTAGTGACCCAAGTGGGATAAGTGGTGACAGCCAGGAATCCAGCATCCCATTGCTTCTGCACTTCTTCCTTTATCTTTACAGCCATGTCAGGACGAGTCCTTCTGAGTTTCTGCTTCACGGGTGGGCAATCTTCCCTCAACGGCAGACGATGAACGACCATGTGGTATCCAAACCTGGCATGTCCTCGTAGGACCAAGCAAATATATCACTGTATTCACGCAGCATCTCAATAAGCTCTTGCTTGATGTCAACCTGCAACGCGGCCCCTATACGGATATTCCTGACGCATTCTTCAGACCCTAAATTGACAATATCAATTTCTTCCTGGTGAGGCAGAATGACTCTCTCCTCTTGCTTCAACAACCGACTCAGCTCTTCTGGTAAGTCACTATCCTCAACAATCTCCTCCTCAGCTTGGATGATCGGATGCTCGAAGTCTAAACGAGTCATAGGAGGTCTTTGGTCGATGTCATCTGAAAATTCATGAATCCTGCGAGGGAAACGGTTAAGTTCTTCAAAATGATATACAAGCAAAATGCATAACCACGCTGCCATTTTATTGCAAAATAAAAAACAGAAAGAAAAGGATCACAACATTTGAATGTAAAAAACGTCGTCATTTATTGATCATGCAAACATACAGGTAAACAGTTAGGCCCTAAGATGAGGTCAACGATGCCCCGGGCAAGGCATGTGATCATACAATGATTGAAAAAACAACGCATTACTGTTTGGTGACTTGGATGACGTCCTGGATGGACCAGTTGCATAGGCTTTTCCCCGGCGTGCTGGGTCGAATCCATGCGTCCATGTCGCAGTCGCTATCCACTTCCTCCGTATCAGACACGACATTAATCCTTTCAAAGCTAACCCCTCCAGGTGTGAACACGACAGGTCCCTTGTACTTAGGCGCACTCTGTGAGGGAGATGGGCGGTACCCCAAGCCATACCTAGCTTGCTTCACTGGTATGTCCGGAATCTGCCCCCACTTTTGAGTCTCTCCTGCTTGCACCAACGCCTTGGCTTCTTTATATGAAGAGACGACCACCTCTTGCCCTTCACTCTTCACCGGAGCTTCTTCTTTAACCTTCACCCCTTCGAACGCCTGACACAACATTTCATGAATCTCTCCATCTACCTCCACGTACTTGAAGGAAGACAAATGACTGACTAAGATATCCTCTTCGCCACACACTGTCACAATACTCCCCTCAACCATATACTTCAGCTTCTGATGAAGCGTAGAAGTTACTGCCCCAGCGGCATGAATCCAAGGTCTCCCGATCAAACAGCTATATGCAGGTTGGATGTCCATGATGTAAAACACTGTATCAAACACCTCCGGACCTACCTGGATGGGTAACGTTACTGACCCGAATACCGACCTCCTTGTTCCGTCAAAGGCCCTCACCACCAAATCACTAGGGGTGCACAACAACCCACGGGTATCCAATTTCAACAAGGCTTTCTTTGGTAACACATTCAACGAGGACCCAGTGTCCACCAGTACATGGGATAAAATCGTGCCCCGACATTCGATAGAGATGTGCAAGGCATTATTGTGATCACGCCCTCTAGGCGTTAGGTCAAAATCCGTGAATCCCAAACCATGCCCAGCGTTAACATGTGTCATAACTCCCTCCAGCTGATTAACTGAAATCTCTTGCGGCACGAAGGATGTCTCAAGTACCTTCAACAGGGCATTTCTATGCGCCTCAGAACACAATAACAGTGATAATATGGAGATCTTTGACGGGGTTTGCTGCAGGTGATCTACGATCTTGTAGTCACTTTTGCGAATCAATCTCATGAATTCTTCCACATCTTTGGTTATCGGTTCCTTCTCCTTACTCCCCGAAGATTCCCCCTCAACAACTTTGTTCTTACCCCTGGCAAGCCTCTCTGCTTCAACCTCAGGTGAAGTGAAAATTCTCCCGCTCCGGGTTATACCACCCGCTCCCACTATGTTATCTACGGATCCCGTTGGCGGATCATTCAAGTCAATCTTTTCCCCATTGCAATACACTTCAGCACCGTAGCTCCACGGGACTGCTTTTGTGCTCTCATAAGGGACTGGTTTAGCCTTGGTAATAGTAAAGGTCGGCCTTTTCAATTATGCCGAAATCGTCACTGATTTGAACGGAATGGTGATCGTAGCAACCTCACTGCGCTCTTTTTCAGATTCTGTCTCAACAGACTTCTCTCGCCCCACAGACCTGTCAAACTGCATGATTCCTTCATCAATCAAACCTTGAACTCCCCTTTTCCACTCCTCACAGCCCCCAGGTTGAACCAAACAGTCAGCACACTCTTCACTGCATCCGGGATAGACACCTCCTTTCAATAAGTGCTGCTTTACGTAACTCAAAGGGGTTTTCAGCTTGCTCACTTCCGACACTAAGTCCAACCCATCATCAATCAGGATTGCATTGGCCCCAGCCCCACCATGCTTGGGCATTGGCTGTTGCGTGATATTGGGACCGTCTTTCCCGAAGTTAATAGCCGTACTATCAAGCAAATCCTGTACTTTATGCTTGAAAGCTAGGCAATTTTCAATATTGTGCCCTGGTGCATCCGAATGGAAGTCACAGTGCTCATTAACATCATACCCGACTGGTGGCTGGCCAGTTGTTGGTGCTAAGGTCCTCTTCTCGACTAGATGCAATTTCAATAAAGTTTGAAGGAGTTCTGCATATGATACCGGCGGTACCTCGAATACTCTCCTCGGTCACGGGTTCTGAAACTTGCGCTGATTATTATTTGGCTGCTGCTGAGCCTGCTGCTGAGGTTGTTGTCTCTGCTGCTGAGAAGGCCCTGGAATGGTTACACTTGCAACCTGCGGTTGCTGATGCCAGTTCTGACTTCTATTTCTCCGTCGAGCATTGTATACAGCGTTGGTGTCACCCTGCCTTTTACCACCAAACGTCTTCTTATTACCTCCTGCGGAACTGGACTCACCCGCTTGAATTTTGCCAATCTTCACTCCGTTTTCAATGCGCTCCCCCATCAAGATCAACTCAGAGAAGGTACTCATCGAAAAATTGAGCAACCGGTCATAGTACATTCCAGAAAAAGTTCCTATGAACATATCCATCATTTCGCGCTCCACCATCGGAGGGTGTACCCTAGCAGCCAGATCTCGCCATCTCTGGGCGTATTCCTTAAAGCTCTCGCTAGAATTTTGAGACATGCTCTGCAGCTGGACTCGGTTAGGGGCGAGATCACTATTATATTGATAATGTCGAACAAAAGCCTCTGCCAGCTCTTTCCAACTCCTGATCTGAGTAGGCTCCAAGCTCATGTACCACTCTAGCGATGGCCCTGACAGGCTATCCTGGAAGAAGTGCATTAGCATCTTTTCATCCTCAGCATACGCGGACATACGCCTGTAAAACACGCGCACATGCACCCTAGGGCACGTATCCCCTTTGTACTTATCAAATAACGGCGCTTTGAATTTCAGCGGGACCCTCAACCCCGGGACCAGCCCCATATTTGACATATCCAGCCCAAGAGCATTCTGGCTGGCTAATCCGTTCACTTTCTCTTCTAGCAATCTCATCCGATGGTTGTCATCCCTAGCTCTTTCATAACCCTCATTCTGACCAGAGAACACATCCTCCTGACGATCCTCCCAGCGAGGTACTGCATCGTATCCAACATAATCTGCATCACGGCCCGGGCCCGTTTGGAAGTACCTGGGGTCATACCTCAGATTGCCCATCTCTTGAGCATTGTATGCACCAGTTCCATATCCAAGATTACCATAACCATAGCCACCAAACCCAGCCTTGGCGCCAGCAATGTTGCCATACCCCATGTTCACACCATTGAAGCCCTGGTTACCATTATTACCATTCATTCCGACGTTCTCAACGCCCCCATTGAAACCCTGGTTGACATTACCCACAAATACCCCAGCAGTATCTGCATTGGCATTCATATTACCGGCGTTCCCACCTCCACCTACAGGACCAGTTTCTCCAGCATTCAAACCGGTTACGGGAATAGCATCAGCACTTTGACGATTCTCAATTCGGGGAGAAGCAGCAATATTTTCACCATGCGGTGTCCCGTTGTTTTCAGCCCGTGCGACTATTGGTTGAACCAGATTCTGCAGCGGCTCTTGTCCTTTGGCGATGGTCTCCATGGTTTGCATGAGCATGGCCATCCTGTCACGCATTTCTTGCATTTCACTCTGCACGTTGTCCATGATCTTCTTGTGATTAGTTCTGGTAGAGTAACGGTGGACCCGCTTTTCTGCAATCCTGAAAATACCTGGATATATGGATGAAGAATGATAAGGAACATGGATCACAAACCTGTAATGCAATGTGATTTATGCAAACAATAATGCAAAAATGCTAACGTGCATGTGTGCGTTGGGGATATTTCCCCTCCAATTCCAGTGTCAAGGTAGCAAGACAAAAGAAACCATAAAGACAATATTTAGAAAAACCCTCATATATTGGAAAAATAGTCTGGTCAAGGCGTTACACAACTACGTTCCATACAACTGATATGATAAAGGAGGATCCCAACCAACATGCCTGGTGGTGATCTCAACACATAGAATACAAGAGAGAAATCAAGGGCGGGTACGGTCGCAGAAATCCTCGACCAGCTTCTTCGTCTCTGCGTGATCCGGTCGATAAATCAAGCCTTCTATCAACTGATCCCTTTTCCTGACCGTTCCATGGATGTCTTTGACAAAATCTTCCCAAGCCTTATCCTGGGCACCATCCTCAGGTTTGGGCCTCTTGGTGCCTGCTCTGTGCTGACAATCTTCCAGATTCTTCATGGCATCAATCAGTTTACGTTCGGCCTCGTATCGACGTCATGCTTCTTCTTCAAGCTCTTCAGTCTTCACTTTAACCTGTTCTCCCAACTGAGCAACCTGTATCTTTAGCTCTTCTTCCCGTTCTTTGTGTTTGGCCGTAGTAAGGTCCCAATGCTCTCTGAACTTAGCTAACTTCGTGTAGGCCCTTTCCAGCTCTTGTTTCTTAGTAGCCAATACACTGCTAACTGAGTCTACATCTAACTCCAGACGCTTCTTGGTTTCAGTCAACTCCAATAAAGTAGTCTTCAGATGTTTCAAAGTTTCGGCCTGTTGCTTGGAAAAATATCCTGTTTCAATCTTTTCATGACGAAGCTGGGCGTTCTCTTTCTCTAAAGCTTCTTTAACCTTTGCTAACTCTTCTTTCTCCGCCATCAGCTGCTTGTATACCTGCATGTCTATAGTGGTGGGCTCCTCCACCGGAGAAGGATACAATGGCTGAACTACAGGATAAGGCATAAGGAATTTCGTAGCTCGTTCACGAATCCATTTCACATACGGACCAAGAACTCGAGTACCCCCTTTGCTACATGAAGGCTTCCCTCTCTTATGCAGGTTCTTCCATGCTTTCTCAAGCTTGATCAACATCTCTTCCTCTATTGCCCCAGTGAGATACAGAGATTCCTGTATCTCCTCGGGCTTCGGCGCTTCCTGAGGTGCATACCCAAACTGCCTGATTAATAAGGAAGGGTTGTAATTGACACACCCTCTCCTTCCTATCAAAGGAACATTAGGGAATCCTTCGCATCTGTATATGACCTCAACTCCTAACACCTCCTCATTAACCCACACCACATTCTCAGAAGTCAACCCCATCAAGCGCTCAGGCCATCCTAAAGAATCAATAGAAGTGACGAAAGGCCCTGACTTCGGCATATGACTAGTAAACCACCTGCACAGTAGAGGTACACAGCAAGAGACATTCCTTCCTCGCCGCTTTTCATTTTGGTAGTGAGTAGAATGGTGGATATCTCCCAGCAAGGTAGGAACTGGGTTCTTTGCAGCCAGAATATAGAAAGCATCTGCATCAACAAAATCAGGAAGGTTTGGGAACAATACAATGCCATAAACACACACAGCAAGGATGGCATCAAAAACAACCCAGCCACCCTTCTTGGCATACTCCCGAGCCTTCTCCACCAAAACAACCAACGGAAATCCCAACGCATCTCCTTTTCTGATCATCTTTCCTGTCAGCTCAAACTCTCCTAAGTACAGAATAGCAGAAAGCTTAGCCAGATCAGGCTTAGCGTCCGTGTGATAGAAAGGCATTTGCTCGCGAATCGGTATATCCAAAAGTGCAGAATACTCCTCCAGGGTAGGAGCCAAGACAAAATTAGGAAATACGAAACACCTGAGCTCAGCATCATAAAACTGCAACAGGGTGTAAATGTCGCTGATCTCATAAGCCGAGGGCTGGTAAACATAAGTCAGGATCCTCCCGTATGTCTTCCTGAAATCTCCCATCACCTTCTTCCTAGCAATAGTACTTAACTCTGACAACAGACTGATATCTGGAGACGAGAATCTGTAGGGTAACACTCTCTTCATGGCTTCTATGTCTTGCTAGGAAACAAACACCGAAACTGGGAGGGGAAATATGTACCTGCAACACACACACGTTAGCTGGATGCAAATGGTAATGCAATAATGCAATATGATAAATGATGCAATCAGTGAACACAGGGGCCATGTTGTAGCCTGAAGAGGAACATCTTTGTGATGTCAGGAACAGAAAACCACCACAGTCACCAGAACCTCATGACACTGATCATCATCTGACACCCAAAATACCAATCCCCTGGTAAGAAATCCATCTGAACCTCTGTAGTTGACGAGAAAACCATCTGATAATAGTATCAACCTCAGACAAGAAATCCATCTGATCCAAACAACACACCTATTAACGAGCCAAGAAAACCATCTGATAAATACTGAATCATGGTTTCTGAAGGCCAGTTTTCCTGCAATAACCCAATCCCTCTCACAGGTATGGACCTAATCCACGGGCAAAGGTACGGCATCCTATGCGGTCATCAGCGTCACAGACTTTCATGAGTGACGATACGATTCCCAGAAGGAGTGGCATCATCAAGTCATGAAGAGGCCTCACTTAGCTGACTTCTAATTGATCGGTCCCCAGAGTCGACAATCCTCACGTCTGGACTCCCCTCAAATCCTCAGGACCGGAAAGGAGCACCTCGGAGAGAACCTCGTCTGAGCGCAGATTTCGTAGGGAACGGTGCCTGCTCAGCAAACAGGTTCGTCTACTACTCTCCACAACTATGTCTAGGTGCATACTCAAGCCCAGGTCCGGCTTCTCACTCATAGTAACCTCCCTTTCCCACAACAATAATCATAATGATATAGTGCTGAAAGTAAATGCGGAAAGGTAAAGGTACGGAAAAGTAAAGTGTAGAAAGGTAAAACACATATGCACAACACCCAACAGATAAACACCCAAGCGCTAGGATTGACTCGCGTAGGGGATGGGAAACGGTCCCAGCATAAGGGATGGGAAAAGTCCCTAGATGCTCATAGTCCCCAGCAGAGTCGCCAGCTGTCGCTACTGCGAAAATCGGAGCTTGCATGACAGAAGAGTCGCCACCGTTCGTTATTCATCCCAACGGAGGGAAAGGAAACGCTCGAAGTAAACCTCGCAAAACACGGGAAAGGTATGGTCATCGCAACCAAAACCTGGATTCGGGAGTCGGTTACGCAAGGGGAAGGTATTAGCACCCCTCACGTCCGTCGTACTCGACGGGATCCACGCTTGGTGTTTATAAGGAAAAGGGTGTGTTTATCTATCTACGCTAGTGGTCAGTCTGAAAAGAAAAGAAAAAGGATAGGACTTGACAGAACATACACTGTTCTGGGCCTACGTACTCCCTCGTGCAATGGGAAAGTCAGAGTCAACATAGTTCGACTACCTACGTCTAGACGGGGGGAAAGGTTGCTCGCCAGGACATCGCGTCCTGTGCCTACGTACTTCCACACGGCATGGAAGATCAGAGCAAACGTAGTTCGACCTACGCACGACACAAGCTGTTCAAGTGTTTTTTATGGGAAAATGCACCTTAACAAAGGGTTTTCACAGTCCAGGAGGACAAAAGGTTTTGATGTTTGTTCAAGTCTTTTGACGGAAGAAATGAATTCACTTTTGTTTTATCCTTTATTAAGTGTTTTTCTGTTGTTTTGAGAAAGTAAAGAGACACCCTAAAACTATGGTTAAAAAGGGGAATCTACCTAATGTTATCATGCCTGGTTAACCAACCTAATGTCTATCATAACTCCTCCGCAGCGGAGAAATTAGAGCTCCTAATGGATCATGGCAACAGCACTAAACAGCAAACAGGAATCACTGCAAAGTAAAGAAATACTGGAAATATGCATAAATGCAACAACCAAATAAGCAAGGCACAAAGGCCACAAACCACAGAGGCAAGGGAGCTCAGCTCTACCAAATACCAGCAAGCAAAGCCACTCAATAACAATCAAGCAGAAGGAGGACCACCTCAACTTCTCATGCACACCAAGCCTATTTCTAAGATGCACCTATCTCAGAAATATCTAGATGAACCCCTAAGTCTAATGCAGCACAGCACCACACAAGTCAAACAACACAAAGAGAAGGCTAACCAGCCTGGAAAACTCCTATCCAAAAGCATGAAACTACCCTGAGCAAGACCCTGAACAACCCTAAAACAAAACCCTAATCTACCTCTGAGCAAAGCCCTATGCAAAATCCTAATCAAATCTCTAAGCAAAGCCCTAAAGAAAAACCCTACACAAGAGAAATCAATCCCAGTCTTCAAGCTTCAAGACAAGCTTACCAAAGAAAGGGAGCTAAGTAGGCAGACTCATAGTGCCTTCCTCAGGAAAGTACTAGGAGGCTCCTACTTAGGAATCATATCCCATGCGGCTCAACAATTGTGAACGGTTTACATTCCTCCTCAGGAGAAACTAAACTCACATGAAGGCTCCAACATCATTGGATACTTGAGAAATCCTACATGAACTAAGGGAACTAAGTGAACAGACCCATAGTGCCTTCCTCTGGAAAATACTAGGGGGCTTCCACTTAGGAATCATATCCCATGTGGCTCAACAACTGTGATCGGTTTACATTCCTCCTCAGGAGAAACTAAACTCACATGAAGGCTCCAACATCATTGGATACTTGAGAAATCCTACATGAACTAAGGGAACTAAGTGAACAGACCCATAATGCATTCCTCTGGAAAATACTAGGGGGCTTCCACTTAGGAATCATATCCCATGTGGCTCAACAATTGTGATCGGTTTACATTCCTCCTCAGGAGAAACTAAACTCACATGAAGGCTCCAACATCATTGGATACTTGAGAAAGAGGTGAGAAGAAAGAATGAAAGCCATCTACAGTGCCTTCCTCAGGAAAGTACCATAAATTTCTCTCAAACTTCAGGATCTCAAACCTCACAGAAAGAGAGCAAGCTCCTAGACTAGGACTTCAATCCATGCATCCTGGCAAGCTCCATCAAGACTTCATCCAGCCTCCATTCTTCCAGAAGAAACCACAGACCCCCAAACCAAAAGAAACTACCTCTAAAGTTCAACCACAGTTGAACTTCAAAGTCAGAAGCTCTCAAGACTTCTCCTATTCTCAAGCTCAAGCAAAAATAATTGAACACCCTATAAAAATCTACCAAAAATCTAGGGGAAACCTACATGCTTCTATGATCCCAAGATCAAATCTCAAAGCCTAAGTCAACTTCTAAGGCTACTAAACAATCCCTAACATGGAATGGTCAAGGGTTAACCAGCAAGTTATGAGGTCTCTACTCTCTAACCCTAAAACAACATCAATCAATTTCTAAAAAATCTATGAAAAATCTATGGGGAGCATGCATCAGTCTAGTACAACATACTAAAAAACTAAAGAAAATTCATTACCAAATGAGAGAACTAAAATCAACAAGGCAGACACATCACAAACCAATTATTCAATACCAATTAAAATACAAAAATGCAAATAAAAATGAAAATGCATGATCAATTCAATATTTTTGCACAATAAAATTCTAAATTGAATTAGGAACCTATGGAAAAAAGAAGGGAATTAATTGGTTCATCCTACTATTTTTTATGACATATTTTCTAACATGAATAAAACAAAGAATATTAAAAAAGAAATAAAACAAAAGGGGGGTATGGCGATAGCAAAACCCTAGTTGTTATCCAGCATTGGGCTAAACATGGGGGTGCGCCCAGCAATTGGGGCTTAAGCCCAAACCTAAACCCATTCAGCATTTCACAAACAGGAGGGGGGGGGGGGGGCAACGAGTAATGAGGGGGTGTCCTTAGCAATCTCAGACTTGGGCTTAACCCAACCCCAAAACCTAACCCAAACAAATGACTAACAAAACCACATCCTCACCCCAAAAATCGGTCTACTGTTCATTACCCTCAAACCCTAGCGCCGTTCATCTCCCAAATTCCTCTCTGAAACTCCTCTGAATCCCCTGAAACAACCCAAACCCTAACGCACCCTGAACAAACTTAGCTCAAACTCAACTAACAAACACGAAGAAATCTTCGTTTCAAACTCTCAGTTCAAAAAAAAAAAATCATCCTCACAGCTCTTGATCTAAACTCATCACCATGGATCTAGCTAACCCTAACTGCAAACAGTTGAACGAGTCGAGAAGGGAATGGACAAACCTGGAGACGATGAAGGCGACGGATCTTCTAGAAACGGAGAATGTTGAAGGAGCTCGCGGAGGTCTTGAGGGAATCGTTGAAGCTCGTTTGAAGATTTCTGGACAAACAACGAAGAACTCGGCGAGTTCTTGAAGATCTGTGAATCACGAGGTTCCTCCTTGATCTATGAAGATCTGGAAAGGTGCAAGAACGGATGAAGATGTTGAAGGCCTTCTGGAGATGGTATGAAGGACAATGAAGGTTCTTGAAGATCTTTACAAGGAAGATTAAGGAATTCTGGAAATTCCTGATGAATATTGCTGGAAAACGTGAAGAACGATGAAGTTCTTGATGATTTTCCTGGAGATGTGATGAGTCGATCTGGAGATTGTTTGAAGTTTCCGGCAATGGATGAATTTTCCGGTGGCTTTGGTAGAGTTTTCCGGCGACGTCCTGGATGAGGGTAGACGATGAGAAACGAGTGAACGGATGAATCTCTGGCGAATTCGCAGTTTCCGGCGAAGCTACTGAAGTCCGGTGATGGTTACAGTGACGGAGGGTGGTCCGGCGGGCGGCTGCATGGCCGACGATGGGGGATTCCGGCGAGGGCTAGGTGTCATGTTTGCATGCAAAGGGAAGGTGTGAGGAAGACACGTGGTGGGGAAATGAAGCGCATGGAGGCCACGTGTGGGGGTGGCGTGGCGCAGAGAGAGAATGAGTGGGGTCTGGAAACGTGGCAGGATGTGGGAGAGTCTGGAGTTATGAGGTGGCTTCCTTCATGATGATACGCGCGGCCTGCTTTTATATTGACATGTGTCACTGCATTGGACAAAAACAGAAAAAAACGGACTGAAAAGAACTGGGCCTCCAAACTGATACTGGCCCAACGAAAATTAAATGGAAAAAACCTGATTAGAGATTTAAACTTCAATTAACTAACAATTAAAACTACAATTAAATCTAGATGAAAATTAAACTACCCTAATTAATTCTAACAAACTCAATTAAAACCTAACTGATATTAAACTCTAATTAAACTAATTAAATCCTAATTAAATCTAAAAGATGATTAAAATCTAGTTAAACTCTATTAAACCAAAAAAGAGAATTAACATCTAATTAAATTCTATATTAAACTAAAACCAATATCTATTAATATCTATATAAAAAAACTATCAACCTATATTAAACCTAATAAAGGAAATTAATATCTAACAAAAATTAAATCTATATTAAAAATAAACTCTATTTATTCTATTATCTAAAAGACATGACTTAATATCTAAAAAGAAATTTATTCTAAAATCTATTTAAAAACAAATTTATAAATTCTAAATAAGATTTAAAACTATTAAAAATATAAAAAAACTATTTAAATCTATAAAAAGGCTATTAAATCCTAAAAAATGCAAACAAAGGCAAATAACCAATATAAAAGAGAGCGCGAGACCAGATCGAAGCAAAACAATAAATCCCGACACCAAGAAACTCAAAAATCACTGCGTAAGCCGAAAACACCGAGAAGCGCACAATTTCCCGAAAATAAAACCCTGATTAACTAGACTGGATCTGAAATATCCGGTACATGAAAACCAAGCTGTAACCCCGACATCCTCTGTCTGCGCACAAATGCCATGCATCTGATATGCGAATACGAATTTAAACCACGAGCCAAATAGGAGAACTGGTTGGTCAAATTTTAGGGTGCAACAGCTGCCCCTATTCAAGCGGCTTGGACCTGAATTGGTGAAGAGCGCTCAGCCTTCAAACATTCGAAGGTAAATGACGGTTGAATACCAATGAAACCCTGAAATTTGCCAACCGCAAAAATAAATTGCGCACACCACTGCTTGGGGAGAATTAACCAGGGAACTGATTTCTGTTGCCACAACGACAACTAAAACACCTATCCATCAACCTACTTATGAAATAATCTGATATTGTCCATAGACCATCCCATTCCGAAGAAGTGAGCATACACTGAACAGTGAGAAATTGTTGATTTCACTTACCAACGTTTCGCATCCGAAGAAACGAGCAATCTCTTAACCAAACGAGACAATGCTGATTTCACTTATCACCCTTTCGTTCGTACCTGAACGAGCATCCACTAACAGCGAGAAAATGTTGATTTCACTTATCACCCTTTCGTTCGTACCTGAACGAGCATCCACTAAACAGCGAGAAAATGTTGATTTCACCTACCAACCTTCCGTCCGTACCTGAACGAGCATCCACTAAACCACGAGAAAATGTTGATTTCACTTACCAACCTTCCGTTCGTACCTGAACGAGCATCCACTAAACCGCGAGAAAATGTTGATTTCACTTACCAACCTTCCGTTCGTACCTGGGCGTTTTGTGTCATGAAAATGCAAACATATGTGCAACACGGTCGGCCGTGTCGTGTGACACGACCCGTGTCAGGCTACCAGATAAAAAAACTAATTTTTTTCTTTATTTTCCTTCATTTTATGGATTCTTAAAAATGGTTTCTTGGTCCCTATTAGGACCTTACATGATATATACAGTACAACAACACATAAGAGAATAAATGAAATGAATATAAAAGCAAAAAGTAAAGGGAGAAAGGTTTGAAGAAATGGGTACCAAGAGCTTTCTATCCTTCTTGCAACTACTCCAATGACCTTTGTTGGATGTGTTCTCCACTCTTCACTCTATGTTGTGAAGATTCTGCTTCTCAATGGTCCTCTTATGCTTCTATATCACTCTTTTTTTTTCTGGTTTTTCTTCCTTTCTATTTTTCTGGTTTTTTAGGGTTTCTATTGTTCTCTCTATTTTTTGGTTTGCAAATGTGTGTAGATGTTGAATCTGTTAAGAGTGATCTTTTTTTTTACAGCCCCCTCCTCTTATCTCAGCTCCTCTAGGGTTTTCTCTTCTCCCCACATATTAGATTTTTCATGGAGTGGTGTCTCTTACCACCTTTTCTCATGCCACTCTCTTTCTTTCCATTTCCATGCAAGAGCTATGCTGCATTTTTGCTGTTGCACTTTGCCTATGCTGTTTTTTCTGCAGCACTTTGTGCCTTGCACCCATTTTATTGGCTTGTGCTTGGACAACTCTTGTGGTCAATGCTACCACCTTTGACAGCATTTTGAAAGTTCTGATATGTAGAAGAATTGTCACATGTTATTCCCTTGGTCTTGTGACATGTGATCTTGTGTCATGAAGAAATTTGTCACCTTTTGCATGGGACTGCTTTGCCATGATTAAACATGCATAATCTTGGTCTTAAAACATTCCAATATTGATTTAATTCTTGCATATTTCTTGGATGTTTGTAAGCATAATGTGGACTTGGTGTGACATTACCATAACATGAATTTGATTAGAAGCTTGGATTAAGACTAGAAATAACTTATTTTTCTAAGCATTATCAAGTGCTTGAGACTTTGCAATAAATGTGACATTTTTGCAAATGTCATGAAATTTTTCGTTGCCATATTCTTGAATCTTGTCTTGACTTCATTAATCTTGAACTTTTAACTATGCACTTGTGATCTTGACTCATGCTTTGCAAATTTGAACTCCACTTGATCAAGAATTTGAAACAAAATTGGGTGAAGCAATCTTGAATTATGCCTTGCATTTCATGGTCATTAGGAATATATCTTGCATATCCTAATATTTTGTCAAGTAACTTCTCCTTGAAGAAATCTAGATGAGTAAACCTTCCAATTTAGATCAAACCTTAGATAATGAACCTTTTCTTCCATGTAGTCCAAGATAGACAAGTTATCTCATTTGAAATGGAAAATGACAAATAGACCCAATCCGTACCCACATGCTCAATATGCAATAAAATGATGTATGATATGGCGAATGTAGGGTATAAAGGCTAAAGGCGAAAATGAGGGTGTGACAGACATCACTACCATTATTCTCTTCATTCAGAAGAATCCTATTCCTACTCTCCTCGTCGATGTTTACCAGTCTATTCATTGGAGGAGTGAAAAGAAGACAGGAATGGTCCAATGTTGTTCTCATCTACTGTTCAAATGGTATGCTTCCCATATACCGAAGGAAGGGTCATTTGTGGAAAACAAGAAGAAGATGAAATGGTCTCAACGCATTATGTCTCTAGTGGCCAATGATATTGCTTGGTATTCTCATGAATACTACGATGTGGAGATCATTTTTAGCTGTGGGGAGTTTGGAAATGTGCCTCTGATTAGTAGAGCTGGTTACATCAACTATAACCCAGTCATGGCATTACATCAGTTGGGCTATGCTATGGAGAATGAGTCTGATGCAGAGAAAGTTCAAAGCTTCTTTTTGCTTGCCACAACAGAAGATCTTGCGTTTGTCAGGAAGATTGCTAAAGCATGGGCCGAGATCCATACAAAAGGGAGGAAAGAGTTGAAAGCAAAGAACTGTGTGGCTAAAGAGCGATACAACGGATGGTTGCTAGCTAGAGTGGCTGAAAGGTTGCTACCATTTCCCCTAGAACCATCCATGCAAGAAAAACCTCCTACTCCTACTCACATATCTATGGAAGAGTATGAGAAGCTGAAGTTATTGGTGGAAAGGTTGACCAAAGAGAATCAAGACCTTTAGGCTAAAGTTCACCAAGCAGGTGTGAAGAATGGCAAATACAAAAGGAAAGTGGAGTTTGAGAAAGACCAAGCGGCTGAGAGCAGCAAGAAACTGAAGCTATAAATGGATATGAGAGTCATGTATCAGAATGGTTTCGAAGGGGCTGACGCATCAATGAAAACTCTTCGACAACGCTTAAAGGAAACTAAGGACTCTTGTGATAGAGCATGGCATTTATTTGAATTAGCTTCTGCTAAAAAGAAGAAGACAAGGGAGAATCTCGAGGCTGACATTGAGGATCTCGAAGAGCAGTTGAGAAGTGCTTTAACTGTAGGTGAAGAGGAACGAAGACTCAAGGAATAAGCGTTGAGAGCTTCATATGTCACTCCTGGCATGTGGAACAACAAATGCTTAAAGTTGGAAACCGCTCAAGAAACAACCATTCTGTGGAAGAATCGTTTTAAGGCCCTGAAAAAGGATAGCTCATAGTGGCTTAAGAAGGAGGCTCAGCTCAATGAACTGTTGGATACACATGTGGATTCTCTTTGTTATTATCAGCCAACTCTAGACATGTGTCGTGCTAAGTACAATGATCTAGTAGAGCATTGTAACCCCATGACTCGTGATATTCCATGGAGTTTGGAGAGTGTGATTCAATACTTGGAAGGGAACGATGCCCCTCCCTCCGTCCATCACTTCATCCAGCTTTGAGATCAGATGGTTAGCAGATTCATGTTTGAGTCGATGAAGCTTGATGAGCGTCTCCGAAAGAAGGCTTTTTAGTTAACCAGCTCTTTCTCTGATTACATAAATTATTGTATTCAGTTTATTGAAAAATCATTTGTATTGGATCTTCTCTTAAAATTAATGAAAGTTGCTTTTTGGTCTCAATTGTGCATGCTTTACTATTCATTCGCAATTCTATAATACCGTTGATAATCATAAGTCTCGAAAGTCTCTTGAACATCATTCGAGCATTGCATATACTTGCACATCATTTTCGCATTCCATGAAACCCGACCTTACACACCGCTTGCCCTTTCATAACTAGAGCAAGCTGACTTCCAGACATTCGTACAACACAAGAGGGAATCAACGAAGAATCATGGATCAGATACTATAGAAATTGCAAGAGGTCAGGGACCGTATGGCTTAATTCATGGATCTCATGCAAGGGGTTTCTAATTGTCAAGAGCAGCTCAGAACGCTAGACCAGCCTCTAATTTCCAGGGTGGATGGTAGCGGAGTTTTACACGGAGGGACTACTGTAGTTCCACCTCCAACTAACAGTGACACTCCTCAAGCCAATGTTATTCTAACAGTTGTTATTCCTCCGGGCAGAGGTGTTGCACCCCAAATTTTGACCCCTTAGATCCTCATCATCATTGTAGGATCATATTCATTTGGTTAACTAACCTTAACCCATTTTCAGTTTATCTTTGTTAAGATGCAGATGAATCAGGATTCCGTACCGTCAAAACCGAGGCTTCGATGGTTTGATCAATCAATGTTTTGGATTGGTCCTACTTCAAACAAGATCAAGGATGATACATTGGATTAAGAATGAATGCAATTTGAGGTGGTCACCCAAAGATTGAGAACAGTGCAATTTGAGATACCTGCTTAGGGTTTTTGGTCAGAAAAAAAGTCAACTGTAGTTTGACTTTTGATTCAAAGAGTATTTCAATGGTGGGATCAAGGTCCATTAAGCTCATATGGCTTAGTAAAGTCCATCCAAAGAGTTTCAAGTCCTCAGGATTTTCGGATCACCAACGGGCGACTCGGTAGACACCGATCGATCGAACGGTTGACCAAAAAGTCAACTCTCCAACAATAAGAAATTTGATTTCAAGGTGTGAATTAAAAATGTTCCTTATATCATATTACACCTCCCCATAAAATTTCATGACCATTGGATCAAGGGTTGAGAAGTAATTGCAAAAATCGAGAATTAGGGTTTCGAAAGGGGCAAGACCATAACTCCTCAACCACACATCCAATTGGAGTGGTTCTAAGCTCATTAGAAAGGTTTTGATAAACCCTACAAAAGTCCCAAAGTGGTTCATATTCAAAAAATGCATGGAATTGGAGTTATAGCAGAAATCATTTTTCAAGAGTAAAAGACTTGGTGAAATTTCACAAATTCTAGCCATACAAACAACTTTTTCAGTCAACTTCAAGGGGTTTTCAACCAAGATGCACATGGAATTGGAAGTTTTGATAAAAATGAAAGTTGTAGATCTACATTAGGGCTTTCTAAAAAGTACAAGAAATCTTCAAGAGGAGTTGTGAGCTAAGAGTTATGGTACATGGAAGTTGGGCATGTCACACTTAAAATTACTTTGGCCAAACTTCTCAAAATCAGTTTTTCACAACTTGGACTATCCTCAATCCTTGGATTGTAATTCAAACTGATAATGTGAGGTGTGGATGAGGAGAAAACCATAAAATGAGTTAGTTTGATGTGCATGGCAAGTTGGTAACAAGTGGATATTAAAATAATCATTAAAACCATGAAAGAGAAACTTTTTCAAGCAAGTAGGAAGCTGCAGTCCCCTATCTCCATATCCATCCCATCCTTCCCATCTCAACTGATATTTGGCTCAACATTGGTCCATGGAGCTGATGTGTTGGAGCTTCTACAAAGATTTGACAAGATTCACTTGAAAATCTCAAATCTCCCTCCAAAAGTGGTGAAAAACCAAATCTGCCCCAAGCTCCTTATGACCTATAAATAGAGGTTTCTCCACACTCTATACACCACACCAGAACTATCCCAAGCATCATAAACATATAGTTCTCCTTCTTTCCCTCCTTGCTTGTAAGTGAAGAAAAATCACAAAAAACACAAAATTGGCCACTTTCCGTTTTTCACACCAATCCTTTGCCTAAACCCAAAAACACTTCAAAGACCATTCATACAACTTTAAAATAGTCATTTAAAGTTGTTCCCATTGTTACATTTCTCATAAAATTCACCAATCTAAAAGTCAACCCTCACACCCCACATTTTTGACTTTTATGCATTTTAAGAGCCAAGTCACTACATAGGCCTTTTCCTACTACCTCAACACTCCCCACACCGCCCATATATCATATTATAACTGTCTAAGGCATTAGAAACCAGCTGGGAATCCATTAACTCCAACTGTCTTGAAAAGTTATTTTGTTGCTTCAAAAAGAAGGCAAGTCCAAGGCATTAGTGATGTGGAAGCATTCTCTGGTTTTCTTTAACATTTTAGCTTGCTTACAAGTTTGTCTACAAAAGGTAAGTCATCTCTGACTCAAATCATTTCATTATCATGATCTTTGCTTTGACTGTCATCAAATTTGCAATGTCACTGTTTTTGTTATGATCCATGTGTTGAGTTTTAGCATTGGTGAAAGTGTGTATGTTTGTTTCCTTAAAGCCTGTCCTTTATCATGCCTCTAATGTGTGTGTATGCTTTAATTCACCTAGAACATCATCCCTACCAAAATAACCCTGCCGCTGCAGTTTAAGCTAAGATGTTTGCATCAATATGTTGATTCTGTTTTGTATTGGCTTGTTTGCATCAATATGGACCGCTTCATGGAGCTCATGCAAGCGGTCGCCAATGGCCAGGATCAGCTCAGAACCTTGGTTCAGCCTCTGATTTCAAGGGTTGATAGCAATGGCGTACTCCATGGTGGGACCGTGCCTACCCCTCCACCAGTTGAAACTCCTCAGAATGGCGTCCCCGTGACCGGGGGGAATGGCAGTGCCAACGGCAATGTGATCGCTAATATGGGACTCAATGGTAATACGACGGGCGTCGGTAATGGGAATTTTGAAGCTAACGTCAATGTTGGGCTGGGCAACGACAATGCGGGTGTTGGAAATATGTTTGGGCCTCAGCCGTGGTTAGAAGACCATCAAGACGATGTGTTCTCTCAGAGAGGTGCTGAAGGGGAGATGACTGCTGAAGCACGGCTAAGGTTTAAGGCACTCGAGGACAAGATGAGGAATATTGAGAATCAGAACACCATGGGTGTTGATATGTCCAAGCTGGGACTGATTGCTGATTTCAAGGTGCCTCCCAAGTTCAAGGTACGTGACTTTGAAAAGTACAAGGGCACCACTTGCCCCCGCGTCCATTTGAGATCATATTACAGAAAAATGTCTGCTCATTCTGAGGACGAGAAGTTGCTGATGCACTTCTTTCAAGACAGTCTGTCCGGACCCTCCCTCAAATGGTACATGAGTCTGGAACCTACCAGTGTGCGCACGTGGAAGGAACTTGCTGAAGCATTCGTGCACCATTACAAATATAACAGTGACTTGGCTCCGAACCGAGTTCAACTGCAGAATTTGTCGCAGAGGAACAACGAAGGGTTCAAGCAATATGCCCAGTGGTGGCGTGAGTTGGCAGCTAGGGTTCAGCCGCCAATGGTTGAACGCGAGCTTGTGGAAAAGTTCGTAGCCACCCTCCCAGGGGTTTATTATGAGAAATTGGTCAGCAGTATGTCTGGAACCTTCTCAGATCTCATTATCACGGGTGAGCACATTGAAAATGGGATCAAACTGGGGAAAATTCAAGGTGATTCATCCTCAGCTGGAGGAGGCAAGAAACCTTACGGTGGAAAAAGACGGGAAGGAGAGACGAGCGCCGTGTCCAACGCTCGAAGGAAGGGTAAAGGCCCTCACCAGCAGGTGGCCAGTATAACTATCCCGGCAGTCCAACAGCCGCAACAGCAGCAGCAACCGAATCAACAAGGGTACAGAAAGTATCAGAACCGGGCACCTCTGTCGAGCCGTCACCTCGAGACACCACCCATGTCTTATGCTCAGCTGTTGCAGACTTTACTCCAGTTACAGCTGATCCAGAAGAGAACCCTGGCTCCCTTGACAGGGGCACCTCCGCCAGGTTATGATGCGAATGCGACTTGCGAATTTCACTCAGGGGCACCAGGCCACACGATAGAAAATTGCAAAGCCTTCAAGCACAAGGTGCAAGACATGGTGGACGCTAAGATCATCAATTTCTCGGATAATGTGCCAAACGTCACGAAGAACCCTATGCCTAATCATAGGGGAGGTGGAGTAAATGCCATTATTGAAGACGAGAACTTGGATTTGCTGACTGACGTCAGAGATCTGAAGACACCGCTTAGCTTCGTTAAAGCTAAGCTGATGAAAAGGGGTTTCTTTGCAGGTTGTGGAGAGCTGTGTATGGGTTGTGCGACAAGTCCTGATGGATGTGAATAGTTGATAGAAGGGATTCAAAGTCTGATGACCGAAGGAATCCTGCAATTTAGTCGAAGGGCCGAAAGCGGATCGGGAGAGGTAATGCTGAAGCAAGGTGATGAGGTTGCCACCATCACCATCCCTCGCCGGACGATAACTATTTCTGCACCCAGACAGCCCACAATTACCATCACCAAAGCTGGACCAATACCCTTCGAAAGCACCAACGCTGTCCCATGGCACTATGGGGCAGAGGTCTACTGCAACGGACAGAAGTTGGAATTAGAACCATCTGGGTCGTCGGCGGAGAACCTAGCGGGCGTTAGCGGAATTACTCGCAGCGGAAGAGTGTTTGCACCACCTGAGGTCGTGGCGGACAAAGCGGACAAAGCTGATGCAACTGATAAAGGGAAGAGTAAATTCGTTGAAGAGATCCCTCGTGGGGTAGAAAAAGACTTACTTGTTAAAGACGCCGAAGAATTTATGAGGTTGATTAAAAAGAGTGACTACAAGATCATGGATCATCTCCATCAAACACCCTCGAAAATTTCCATCCTGAATCTGTTGCTGTGTTCTGAGGCACACCGCAACGCGCTGCTGGAGGTGTTGAACGCCGCGTATGTACCGCAGGAAATATCGGTAAACCAGTTGGAAGGGGTCGTAGCCCACATGAATGCTGGAAATGGGTTAGGGTTCACTGACCTAGAGCTGACGCCGAAGGGAAGAAACCACAATAGCGCCCTGCACATCTCGATAGAGTGTAGGGGAACGATTATATCTCACGTGTTGGTGGACACAGGGTCATCACTCAATGTTCTTCCGAAGAAAGCATTGATGAAGTTAGATACTCGCGGATTGATTTGCTCACCAAGTGATCTGGTTGTGAAAGCGTTCGATGGAACCAAACGCCATGTTTTCGGAAAGGTGACGTTGCCAATCCAAGTCGGGCCGGAAACATTCCGCGTGGTCTTTTACATTATGGACATCATGCCTGCCTACAGCTGTCTCTTAGGCCGGCCATGGATCCATTCTTCGGGTGCCGTAACCTCCACGTTGCACCAAAAGCTCAAGTATGCTGTCGGAGGTAGCATCGTGACTGTTTGTGGCGAGGAAGACATAATGGTGAGCCATTTGTCGTCCTTCAAGTATGTTGAGATGGATGGGGAAATCCACGAAACCCTATGTCAAGCGTTCGAAGTTGTTAAAGTCAAGAACGTAGCTCCTGTAGTCACTGAGAAGCCAGAGATGACTCTCTCTTCCTTCAAGGAAGCCCGGGCCGTTGTCCAAGCCGGATCTAACCCAGGCTGGGGGCGAATTTTGGAGATACCTAACAAGCAAGACAAGTTTGGGTTGGGATACTCTCCTACGGTTGAAGCCTCCTCCTCTTTTAGCAGTGCGTCGCGAGGTAAAGGACCGATCCAGTTTACTAGTGGCAGGGTGATATTTGAAAGCGTCAACGCAGTGTCTGAAGACGGCAGAGACACCGACTGTGACTTAGACTCTTGGATCCAGCCAAGCAAGCCAGGCGAGAGCCTCAACAACTGGTCCGTCAGGGATATCATCCAAGTGGCAGGCAAAGAGTAATGATTTACTTTTTCCAATCATTGTACAACCCTACGTCCTACCCGTGGCATAATGGTTTTATTGTCAGGGCCTTGTTTGATTATGTACATGCATTTTACCAATAAATCAAAAGCCGTTTTTCTTCGTATTCAAATATTGTGATCTCTGTTATTCCTGTTTTATATTTGTTTTGAAAAACAACAAAATGCCAATGGGGTTTGTGCTAACCTGCATATCCTTGTTTTAAGCTTAACCCTTGTTATGGGAGGATCCACATAACAGATGACATCGACTCTGGACCTTCTACGACTCACTTCGACTTCGATTGCCCGATCTATCAAGCCGAAGAAGAGATTGATGAAGACGAAGACCTTCCCGAAGAGTTGGCCCGCTTGTTGAAACAAGAGGAGAAAGTTATTCTGCTTCACGAAGAAGAGATCGAGATTGTGAATCTGGGTTCTGAAGAACTTGTCAGGAACGTCAGGATAGGGGCTGCATTGCAGAGTGATGTCAAGCAGAGATTGGTCGAGATGCTGAGAGAGTATAGTGACGTCTTTGCTTGGTCATACGAGGATATGCCCGGACTTGACACTGACATCGTGGTCCACCACTTGCCGCTGCGAGAAGATTGTCCTCCCGTTAAGCAGAAGCTTAGGAGGACACGACCAGATATGGCCGTTAAGATCAAAGAAGAAGTGCAAAAGCAGCTTGATGCTGGCTTCTTAGCGGTCACTACTTACCCTCCGTGGGTCGCCAACATAGTGCCTGTACTGAAGAAGGACGGTAAGGTACGAATGTGCGTCGATTATCGAGATTTGAATAGGGCGAGCCCTAAAGATGATTTCCCGCTGCCTCATATCGATGTGTTGGTCGACAATACAGCTCAGTTCTCCGTGTTTTCGTTCATGGAAGGCTTCTCCGGTTACAATCAGATCAAGATGGCGCCGGAGGACATGGAGAAAACTACATTTATCACTCCCTGGGGAGCATTTTGCTACAAGGTAATGCCTTTCGGTCTGAAGAACGCAGGGGCCACTTACTAACGAGCAATGGTTACTTTGTTTCATGACATGATTCATCATGAGATTGAAGTCTATGTTGATGACATGATTGCGAAGTCCCAAACGGAGGAGGGACATTTGGTCAATTTGCTGAAGCTTTTTGAGAGGCTTAGGAAGTTCAGGTTGAGGCTGAATCCTAACAAGTGTACTTTTGGAGTACGGTCCGGAAAGTTACTGGGGTTTATCGTGAGTGAAAGAGGCATCGAGGTTGATCCTGCGAAGATAAAAGCAATACAAGAAATGCCCGCGCCAAAAACAGAAAAAGAAGTTCATGGTTTCCTGGGCAGGATAAACTACATTGCAAGGTTTATCTCTCAGGTCACGGCCACGTGTGAACCGATGTTCAAACTACTGAGAAAAGATCAGGCGATTATCTGGAATGAGGATTGCCAGAAGGCATTCGATAAAATAAAGCAGTATCTTCAGGAACCTCCGATCTTGATACCCCCAGTTGCCGGAAGACCCTTAATCATGTACTTGACAGTTCTTGAGAATAGTATGGGGTGTGTTCTCGGTCAGCACGACGAGACAGGAAGAAAGGAGCATGCCATTTACTACTTGAGTAAAAAGTTCACAGACTGTGAATCTCGTTACTCGATGCTGGAGAAGACATGTTGTGCACTAGCCTGGGCTGCCAAACGTTTACGACAGTACATGCTCAATCACACAACCATGCTAATTTCGAAGATGGATCCGATCAAGTACGTCTTCGAGAAGCAAGCGCTTTCGGGCAGGATTGCCAGATGGCAAATGGTGTTAACGGAATATGACATTCAGTACGTTTCCCAGAAGGCCATCAAGGGAAGCGTATTGTCTGAATACCTTGCCGAACAGCCAATCGAAGATTATCAGCCGATGAAATTTGAATTCCCTGATGAGGATATCATGTTTCTTAAAGAGAAAGATTGCGATGAACCGTTGCCCGACGAGGGTCCAGATAGGAAATCCCAATGGAAATTGGTATTTGACGGGGCGGTTAACTCTTATGGAAGTGGCATTGGGGCGATAATCACGACTCCCCACGGATCCTACATCCCGTTCACTGCGAGACTGACGTTTCCGGTCACCAATAATGAACCAGAGTACGAAGCATGCATCATGGGTCTAGAAGAAGCAATTGATTTGAGAATCAAGAACCTAGATGTATATGGTGACTCAGCGCTTGTGGTTAACCAGATTAAAGGGGAGTGGGAGACTCGTCAATCGAATTTGGTGTCGTACATGAACTATGCCAGAAGGCTGCTTCCGTTCTTTGATTGAGTGGAACTCCATCATGTGCCCAGAGCAGAAAATCAGATGGCTGATGCCTTAGCCACGCTGGCTTCGATGTATAAAGTCAATATTTGGAATGAAGCTCCAAGAATTGTCCTTTCTCATCTTGATAGACCTGCATTCGTCTTTGCAATCGAGGAAGCCTCCGATGGGAAGCCATGGTTCCATGATATCCAGACTTTCCTTATGACTAAGGAGTATCCCGTGGGAGCGTCAACCCAGGATAAGAAGACTCTGAGGAGGCTATCCAGAAACTTTTATCTCAATCCTGATGGAGTTTTGTATAAGAGAAACCACGATCTCGTGCTACTCAAATGTGTAGATGAGAAAGAAGCGAGTATGCTCATGGAAGAAGTCCATGAAGGCACATTTGGTACGCACGCCGGCGGGCATGCTATGACAAGAAAGATCCTGAGAGCAGGATACTACTGGCTGACGATGGAATCAGATTGCTTTAAATTCGCGAGGAGATGTCATAAATGCCATAATTATGCTGATAAAGTTCATGTGCCGCCGTGCCCGTTGAATGTCATGTCCTCCCCGTGGTCGTTCTTCATGTGGGGCATCGACATGATAGGCAAGATCGAGCCCACTGCATCTAATGGTCATCGCTTCATTCTAGTAGCTATCGACTACTTCACCAAGTGGGTGAAGGCAACCTCATACGCTAATGTGACCAAGCAGGTGGTGGCTAAATTCATAAAGAGGGACATCATCTATCATTACGGAATTCCCGAGCGGATCATTACTGATAATGGTTCGAATCTGAATAACAAGATGATGAAGGAGTTGTGCCAGAGTTTCAAGATTGAACACCACAACTCATCTCCTTACCGGTCGAAGATGAATGGCGCCGTTGAAGCGGCCAATAAGAACATCAAGAAGATCGTACAGAAGATGGTTGTGACCTATAAGGATTGGCACGAGATGTTGCCATTTGCATTGCACGGTTATCGTACAACGGTACGTACATCAACCGGGGCGACTCCTTTCTCCTTAGTGTACGGTATGGAAGCTGTCCTACCGTTAGAAGTGGAGATCCCTTCTTTGCGAGTTTTGGTTGACGTGAAACTCGATGAGGCAGAATGGATTAAGAACCGACTAAACCAACTCAGCCTGATGGACGAGAAGAGGTTAGCATCGATTGCATATGGTCGGCTTTACCAAAGCCGAATGACGAAAGCTTATGATAAGAAGGTGCGTCTTAGAAGCTTTCAGACGGGTGATCTCGTCCTGAAGAAGATTCTTCCTCCACACTCCGATCACCGGGGCAAGTGGACTCCCAATTACGAAGGTCCGTACGTCGTCAGCAAGGTCTTTTCAGGAGGAGCCTTGTTGTTATCCACGATGGATGGTGAAGATTTTGCATCCCCGGTGAACGCGGACGCAGTTAAAAAATACTTTGCTTAAAAAATGACCCGCTGGAAAGAAAAAGATTATCCAGGAAAAAAAGGGGCATCCCAGCGAACCATAAAAAAGGAAAAGGGTTCGGGCAAAAATTAGGGATATAAAGAAAAGAATGTACACCCGCAAAGTCAAAAACCCGGAAGGGCGACTTTGGCAAAAAAGGGTATCCAGGTGAATCGAAAACCCGAAAGGGCGATTCAGGCAAAAGTTAGGGATTTGAGAAAGCAAATGACTGTGTTCCGCGTGTGGACTTTCATTGTTTAGTGGTTTGGAGGACCTGAGGGCCGTTTATCTGAATCAATCTCTTCTGAAGCTGAAGCATCGGAGAAGTATCAAAGTCGAGTGGGTCATAGAGGCATCAACTCATGGTGTTCGTCTACGCCTCATTGCCGACATTTGTGTATATACTGATGTATATTTATGTTTTATTTTTGCGCGGTTTCCTTATTTCAGGAGCTTGCATCTGTTGTAAAACATTTTTTCCCATTCAGGGGTTCGTTATCAATAAAATGTATAATATTCAGCAATTCTGTTTGTCTGTTTAGCATTTATCTGTTTTGTTTGCGAAAAAGAACGCCGATGTTTTTGATAAAATGCGCATACATAAACTTACTGGCCTAGGCCACTGATTGTTGAAACAATGAATTACTTGAACATTGTCACAAGATGATAACCTTGATAGGTCCCTTTGAGAAGGGTATCTTGTATGTTTGTTTGTGTTGTTGCAGGTATAGCCCATTCCGGGCAGTACGCCGTATGCGTTCCCGAGCATGATGATTCCTTCCTCTCCAGCAAGTCCAGCAGCCTCTCCCCGTGGAGTCTGAACACGAGATCGTAAGCATTTATATCTTTCCCCAAGCAGAGAAGATTCTATCCCTAATCAGATGTACCCTGAAGGATCGTCGTCTCCCCAGCTGAGTCATATACTGAAGTGCGCAGCAATTGATAGTTCAAGACTTAAGTCTCCAGGAGAATTGAAGTTCCCCACAGAGTCGTACTCTCCCCAGCAAGCAGAATGGTTCCTTCTTCCCCAACCGAGTTTGCAGATCCCCCAAGTGAGCCGAGTCCTTGGAAAACGTTTGGTCCATGATTGGTTTTTTTTTCCCAGTGGAGTGTTGAATAGCTGATGCTGTATTTCCTCGCCAGAGTCGTTATCTCCAGGAAAGTAGTCGCGAAGGCCGCGCAGTTTATTTCTGCAATTGATATCGTGTCCTCAGCAGTTGTGGTTTGAATACCCAGTTGAGCGGGTTCAAGTTCTCGTAGAGCTTTATTCCCCTGCAGCAGTCGACTGAAGTTCGTTTCCCCAGGCGGAATCCAATTGAGATTAGTGTAACTTTTTCTCCTTGGTAGGATGATTCCTCCTCTCCACCAGAGTGGTCCTTTCTCCTTGACAGGAGGATTCTCCCTTTAGCATTTATTTTGCTGATGGGGTCATAGCATTTTGCATGATTGCATAACATGTACCCTAAACGCGTAGCATTTCCACCGTGTGGAACATTGCGCCATTGTCAATCATATGCATATGAAACATGAGCTAGGTCGTTACCGTTCTTGTTTTGCAAGTGTTCCCCGGCAGGGTGTTTGCTCATGATGATTCCTGAAATCTCAAAAGAGTTGTGTGGCTCAGGATGATTCTTAAATTCCCCAGCAAAGTCGTTCGCTCAGGATGATTCTTGAATTCCCCAGCAAAGTCGTTCGCCCAAGATGATTCTTGAATTCCACAGCGAGGTGGTTTGCTTAAGATGATCCTTAAGATCCCCAGTGAAGTCGCTGGAGGTGGCTGCTCAAGTTGATGCTTAGAATCCCCGACAGAGGTTTGCTCAGGATGATTCCTGAAATCTCCAGCAGAGTTATTGGTCAAAGATGATTCTTGAAGTCCTCAGCAGAGTTGATTCACCCAGAATGATTTCTGGATCCCCGAAGCAGAGTTACTTGATAGTTCTCCAGAATCCCCAGCGGAGATGCGTCATCCCCAACAGGTTTCTGAATAGCAAAGTTGAAACTTCCCTTGAAGACTTGATGATTGAAGTCCAACCGTATTAACGAAGCAGTTCTCTCAGCCGATGCGGAGTGCCTGATGGCAGAAGTTTGGATATCCCCAATTGGTTCATGATTGACTGAGAATTCTATTCCCGACTTAGTGATGAAGTTCGGCTGACGCCCAAAAAATTCTTTGAATGCCCGATGGCATGATTAACTTGATTGTTGACCTGATAAGTCCCGAGGAATCCTGATGCCTGACGGCATGATCGACCATGCATCACCGGTTACCGTGTGACCAATTCCCCAGCTAGTTGTCGTGCGGCTAATATTTCAATTTTCGAATATTTGTTCCCATCAGAGTACCGTGTACTTGTGCAGTTGGCAAATTTCCGGGTTTGTTGGTATTCAATTGTCTTTTACCTTGATTGTTTGAGAGTCGTTCGCTTCTCACCCAGTCAGGTCCAAGCCGTTTGAATAGGGGCAGCTGTTGCACCCTAAAATTTGCCAAACTTTTCTTTACCTAGCTTATGTTCCATTTCGTTCACATTAGCATTATCATTTGCATTTCATTGACATGTATGCAGGAGATCAAGAGGTATGAGTACCAATTTAGAGCTACACAAGACTATGAAGATAGCTAAGAAGGTTATTCAAGTGTTCAAGGGTTGATATCCTTGTCAGAGAAGTTCAAAGATCCTCAGAGAGAGTGGTTGAAACCAAGTGTGTGTGTCTCCTAGCTTGAGAGTTGTGGGAAGTCCTCAGATGATTCTGAAGCCATGAAGTTAGACTTGAGGTCTTGAGAGAGCTCATGTGAAGTGTTGAAGATCACTTTGAGGCCCAGACAGGTCATTGTGTAAGATTAAGAAGCCTCAGCCATGAGTGGTGCAATTAGGGTCTGACTGGGTCAACCCTAGGTCAACTGATGATTTGGAGAAGGTTGAGACCTAATTCAAGAGCCATATGATCATGGATGGATACATTGAGATGTCATGAGGATGATTCCAAGGTCAACTCACCATGATTGGAGAGTTTGAGAAGTCCCAAGCTAGGGTTTCTAAGGCTTGACAGTGTAAAATCCCCTAGTTTGACCCCTATCTTCAAGGCAATTTAGCTCAAGATGTGATTGTCATCTCATCTTGCCCCCAACAAGAATGTTGTAGAGCATGGTCTTAGATTTAATTTGAGTGCTAGAAGTCCTTGATAGGATTGGTAGAACTCAAGTTATGGCTTTGACAAGTTACAGGTCATCTGAGGCATGTGAATTTGGGGGCTTGAAAGTTGCCCAACTTGCATCAAACTTTTGCCCTAGAAGGATGATTCCTATGAACTCTTGGACAACATGAATGTTGTTCCTTATCCTCTTATCTTTCTAGAGATTACTAAAAGTCCTTGATAGGATTTGTAGAACTCAAGTTATGGCTTTGACAAGTCAAGGGCATTTTGGTTATTTGGAGATTATAGGTCATTTCAACCATAAGGCCATAACTCCTATTTCCATGCTTCAAATGGAAAAATGTTCAACATAAAACTTGTTCAAAATGATGTTTTAAGGCTAGTCAAGAGGTCATGAGAGGTTGTAATTGCTTGTAGCTCAAAGTTGCAAAAATGACCTAAAATAAGGATGATTTTCAAATGAACCAAAGTTGGAAATTGATATTTTTGATCTACATATCCAAACCAAGGCATGTAATAGGTCATTTTGATTCTAAAAAGCATTCTAAGAACATTGGTTTAACCACATTTTTGAATTGAAGTTTAATTTGTGGACTTGCTTTGAAAAGTAGTTACTTACATCTTAAGTAACCATTGCCAAACCTAAATTCAAGGCATAATCAAGGTCCCTTGCAAGCCAAACACATCCAAAATGTCATTAGGGGAGAAATTGGAAGAGAATGAGGATGATTTCAAGCTGTTAGCAGAATGGAGCATACCATGGCATGTAAGTGAACTTCTCATGTCATGAGAGATTGAATTTCTCATTAGAAGGATCTAGAGGTTTCTAGATCATCCATACATGGCCTATATATGATGTAGAAGAGGTTCAGATGAAAGGTTGGTGATGATTGAAGGAGAGAGTAGAGATTAAGATTGAAATTTCATTGATTGCAACTGAATTCGGTTACACCATTTCCTTCACTTTCCATCCATTTTCTTGATTGCAATCTCTTCCATGGAGGCTAGGGAATGATTCTAGATCATAATCAAGGGAAATTCGTGGCTGATTGGTGTTCTTGATCTCAGTTTTTTCCACCTGCAACTCAGAGTTGGTTCCAAGAATTGAAGCCATTTCAATCTATTTTATTGCATACAGAAGCTTGGAAGTGATTCACTAAAGGAGTCTGGAGCATTTGAGGGCTTGATTTGAAGGCTTGCTACTTCTGTGCACACGAAATTTTCAGGTTGGTAACTTTCGATCTCCGGCTTGTTTTAGTTAGAATTAGGGGGAAATAGGGTGTTAGATGCATTGAGGATTGATGTAGGAAGGTTTTCAGATCATTAATTTGAGAATTAGTGACCAATTAGGGATGTTACCATTTTCGGTTGAGAGTTGATTCTTGCGAATCTTGACGATTTAGGTTGAATTAATGGTATGATTGAGTTCCTTGTGAAATTTAGGACAAGTTTGATCAAGGAATCGTGGCCTATGGTGGACTCTATGGCAAGTTAGGGTTGAGGGAGATGACCGGAGATTGTCACCGGCGGTAGTTTTGGGCGCGCAGGTGGCCTGAGTTGCAGAAGTTTGAATTGGGGAAGATGATCCCTGAGCCCTTGGATCATGGTTTGACTTGGACTGGGGACCTCATCCAACGGCCACACGTGCTTCTCAATTTGTGAAGAGTCTGAACTTTAATGAAACGATGCGTTTCATTTATTTGCTGATCTGGGCTTAGGCTGTTAGTTGATACCTGCACCCCCTGATGGCCCAATCTATAAAATGAACTGGATCCTCTTACTATCTGCACCATGCGCTTGGTTATTTTCTCTTGATTTTCTATTATTTTTTCATTTTATTCATGGTTAATGATTAATTCATAAAAAATGGAAAAATAGCTCAATTGATCCCATTCTTTTTTGCATTGGATTCATGATAGGATCTAGAATTTTTTAGATAAAAAATATTTTTATTTCATGCATTTTCTGATTTTATGGGAATTTTTAAATTTTAATTGATATTAAAATAGTCATGTTTGATGCTTGATATTGTAGAATTTGGTTTGATCATGTGATGATGATTTTGATCTTGATTTTTTGTGAGTAGTTAGCATAGATATGCATGCTCCCCATAGATTTTTGTCACATTTTTGTGATGAACATAAGTAGTAGTTTAGGTTGAAACCTTTAGAAGCTCCATTTTTAGGGTTTATGGTTGATACCTTGTGGTTTAGATTTTATTTGTACAACTAGGTGGATGATTCAACCTCTGATTTTCTATAGGGTAGATTCATGATTGAATTAGGATCCCTTAGGAAGTTTTGTAGGATTTTTCAATGAAGCTTACTATTTTTTCTTGATTTTAGTTTAGATGCTAGTTTTAGATGATTCTAATGCACTAACTCAACTAGATTAACTTCCTTAGTTCCCTTAGATTAGGGTTTTGCTTTGCTTGTTCTTGGATGATGATGAAGGCAAGTTGAAGATGCATTAGATTTCTTGAAGAGGCTTGGATGTGATGATCTTCCCTTCTTTTGGTGTAGTTTTGTTTAGGTATTAAGATTAGGGTTTTGTAGGCAGAGCTTCTAGATAGATTCTCTTCCTTCATAAACATGGATGATGTTGATCACTTCCATTCTTTCCTATGATGCAAGGTCCCCTTGTAAAGGCCTCATCCCTCCTTTGGTATGATGTGTGGCTCTCTACAAGTTGGTAGAACCTTTGAGGGTCCCTTTCTCTGATGATAGGAGGCTTAGTGGTGACCTTTGGTCTTCACTCTGCTACCAGTCATCCAAACTTTGCTCTTGATGGATGCATCTTTCTTCCTTGTTAGAGGATGGAGTTCCTTTCTTGAAGAGTTTGAAGGATGAAATTGATACTTCTTTGTGGTTGGAGATTACTCTGAGAAGCTGAGGCTTATAGATGAAGAAAGACAAGTAGATACTTATAAGAAGGAGAGGGTTGAAGCCTGAAGGTCAAGAAGAGCAAGTTGACACTTGTGAAGAAGATCAAATTGAGATTGAGTGAAGAGCTGAGGCCTGAGGAATAAAGGATAAGTTGACACTTATATTGATGCATTGAGAGCCTGAAGAAGTTAAGTTGAGACTTGCAGTTAGGGTTGAAGCCTGAAGGTGGAGTTGACTGGAGAGCTGAAGCTTGAAGAAGAAAGAATAAGTTGATACTTTTGTTTGATGTGTTAGAAGCTTGGAAAAGCAAGTTGATACTTGCTATTGAAGATGATAGTCTTGAAGGGTGGTTGAAGTCTGATGACTGAGTTGCTGTCAGAGAGTTGCTTTGCTGTTTAGTTGTAGGAGTTGTTGATCTGTCTTCTTTTCTGTACTGATGTGCCTTGTTTGACTTGCTTGGTGCATTAGAATAAGTTCATATTTAGATTGATTTGAGCTAGGAGCATGATTGCACTAGAGGTTGAGTTGCTCCCTCTACTTGTATTTTTACTGTATGGCTTTGCTTGCGGGTATTCGGTAGAGCCCAGCTCCCTTGCCTATGTGGTTTGTGTTGCTTGACAGCATTTTACTTCTTCTGTATGATTGCAGTCACTTATATTTTGCTTGATAGCATTTCATTTTATCTGTATGATTGCAGTTATTCATATTTGGCTTGAGGTTGATATGAGCTTGTGGAGGCTGGTACCCCACACACATTTCCTCCCTCACTTGCATTGCATGCATTTTACTGTATATCTGTTTACTGTTTACTGTTTAAGCTGATGCTCTATCTGTTTCTGTTTATCATTGACATGATCCCCTAGGAATCTCACTTCCTTTGATAAGGAAGTGATGATTAGAACTTTAGGTTGAAACCTATGCATGATAACTTCTAGGAGTTCCCTGTTTCAAACCTCAACCATAGGATGAATCCTTGGCATGACAACAATAGGACTTTATAGTCTCCCCGTAGTTGAGCCTGTTCATTCTCTCATCTCATCTCAAAACAAATTAAAATACAGTAATAAAGGTTAACTGACGTCGTACGTTACGAGCCTTAAGCTATCTGAGAAAGGATTGTTGGAGAGTTTCTTTTTAACAGTCTGGATGTTTAGTATGGCACCCTTTGGGTGACATGCGACACATTCACTCTCTGGTCATAGTCTCTAGTGCGATACTAGTTGCAAACAACCATAAAAAACAGTTCTTCCGTAAAAGACAGAAAACAAACTTCAAACCTTGTTGCCCCGTGGGCCCATAATTCAAAGGAAGCTTTTTTGAAGAAAAGAGTGTCGTTAACTCCAAGTTCTACCGCAAACGGTAACGCCTAAGGCTCCAAGGGTCGAGCTGCGTACATCCAACTGCTGGAACTGTTTGTTAACCCTACTCGATAAAACAGATGAATCTGAATCCCCGTAATCTGTGTTATTCCGAACTACGTAAGCTCTGATCTCTCATACCTGTTGAGAATACGTAGGCACAATACTGATTTATTGGCGAGCCACCTTCCCCGTAACCCGTAGTTAGTCGAACTACATTGACTCTCATTTCTCATTCTCTGATGAGAATACATAGGCATAAAGTGCGACGCTTTGCCGAGTCATTTTCTTTTCTTTTCAGACCAGCCTTGATAGGTAGATAGATAAAACCAACCCGTCCAGTAAACACAACAAGCGTGGATCCCATCGAGTACGATGAACGTGAGGGGTGCTAATACCTTCCCCTTGCGTAACCGACTCCCGAACCCAGACAATGGTTGCGATGACCTTGTCTTATACCTTATCGTCAGGTTTTTGCGATCATTTCCTTTCCCGTTCTGAGGGATAAATAACGAAAGGTGGCGACTCTTCTATTTTTCCGTCACCTTATTTTCGCGGAAGCGACACATATGCCTAAAACACGCCTTGTACCTGCATGACCTGGGTTCGACCCCTGAGGAGGGCAACCCTTTTATTTATTTTTGCAATTTTTCATCCAATCTTTGAAAATTCATAACTCACTCATTTTTAATCATTTTGAACCCATTCTTTTTGCATTGTGTTTGTCTTGATGTCTACTTTCATGTGATATTTTTTAATTCCATGTTTGTTCAAATTTTCATGCCTTTTGGTTGCTTGCAAGTTACTTTTGTATCGAGATCGTTATCTCTCGTATGCAGATGAATTTCTTTTTCACCATGATCATTTGTGTTAAGATATTTATTCATTCTCATCTCTTGTATGTTAGTAAATATTGTTAGACTATGGCACGGATCTAGAAGGGGGGGGGGGTTGAATAGATCCCCAATTAAAATTTGAGTCGGCGCTACCAATTTAAAATTGGTTTTAAAAATGTTTTAAGTGCGGAAGCGGCCGAGGAAAAATATAGTCTAAAACAAATGGTTATTGGAAAACCGGATATACGTAAGCCTATGGATTTATGACAATTCGAAAAATAGAATCACAACACAAACTATGCTTATCAATTATTTACTTCAATTGCAAGGTTACCTAGTTTCAATGATCCAAAATTAAACCAAAACAAGATACACAAGTAAGGTAATTTTGGTTCAAGCAATATGTCAAACACTTGGTGTGCAAAGACACTCCAAGTGATGTTTATGTTGAGTAAGTGATTTAAATCAGCCTAGTACAATGTTTTGTTGTACGTTAGAGTTTAAAACAATGTTTTAATCTCTTACTCAATTTATATCACAGTTTTGACACAAGAGCTTACACAAAAATTACTTATTTGAGCGGTAACGAAAATGCTGAAAATAAAGAAGACAAGTAATTTGGTGAGGCAGTTCCCCCGTCGTCCTCACTTCGGGGTACGTCTGCCCTCAATTCTAAAACTAGAATTGAGATATATTGTATAGATATAACCTGTTTGAATGAACAGTTTATACAAGGATTGAGCAGCAAAATTACAACAAAAATCTCAATGTGTTGAAAGTTGCCTTCACTCCTTGCCCCTTGATTCAAGCTGAATCAAGTTCTTCGATTTGTGTTGATGGACCTCCGACTCCAGCCACCTTATTGAAGAACACGTTGTTGTTCAAACCTTTGGCTCCGGCTGATCTCAACAACACCAAATCGAATCCGAGACCTTCCCTTCAAAGTCACCGAATCCGCTACTAGACTTGTGAAGACTACCTCTTCACAATCACCTTCGCTCGATTGATTGTTGATGAAGAATCTCGTCCAAAAACCCCCAAAATTAGAACCAATCTTGGAGGGCAAAACCCCAATGGTTTTATTCAAGAAAGAACCTGTCGCAATCTTCAACTCGAGCTTGATTCTCCAATCTAAGCCTCAAACCTTATCGCCTTGAATCTCTCACAAATGCATTTCAAAAATGATTGTGTGTAATTGAAATGTTGTGAGAGGTTGAAGATGAAGATGATGAATCTTGGACACCTATTTCACTCTTTCTTGTTTTTGAACACATGAATCAAAAGAATATCAAATGTTATTAGACACAAGTGTTTAAGCAAGTATATATAGAGCCCACAAAATTCAGAACACAACAGTATTTCAAATATGAGAGGGAACACAGTTAAAAACAGTTTTTCCGCGCGAATGGTCGACCATAACAGGTCTATGCGTCGACGCATGGCCTGTGATGTTTTGAATTTCTGGAAATTTCATCAGTATGCGTCGACCATACAGTCGGCGTGCGCTGACCCGTTGGAATTCTTTTCCTTTGTGCGCCGACCCTATGGTCGACCAAAGCTTTCATGCGTTGACCCGCTGGAAAATTATCCTTCCATGCGCTGACCCAATGGTCGACGCATGCTTTGTGCGCTGACAGTCCTTCCCTTGTTTTTGATGGATACGTCGACCCTTTGGCCGACCCATGTCCTGTAATCCTGCAAAATGTTGTTAGTTTGAAGTTTCTCATGCCTTTAGTCATGATTGCAGTTTGTCAACTCAATGTATATCTCTTTAAGACAAATTAAGACAAGTAAAAAGATAATATACTGAGTGATATGTTGCATCTGGTTAGTGAATCTGGAACTCATACTTTCCAGTCTATCCTGGGAATTTGTCATCATCGAAACCTGCATTTACCAATGTCTTGCAACTTTGTGTGATATGTGGCGACTTGCCTCCACAATCTCCCCCTTTTTGATGATGACAACCTGTATACATTTAAAAACACCAAAATATGCAACATATACACACGCACACAAGAATACACAAGCTCCCCCTTTCTTTTGCACTATGAGGCTGTAGAACAACAGTCATCAAATGTTGTTACTATCCTAAACTATTGGCTTTGGTGTTTGCTTGCAACATTGTCTTCTCCCCCTTTGACACCATCAAAAAGAGAAGAGGAACGCATCAAATAACATAGTACAGACAATAGGTGATAGTTGATTACCAAAATTCACGCACAAGCATGATAATGAACAAAATACTGGAATTAATAGATAATGACGAACACATGTACTTAAAGTTCAGGCACAGATAATACAAAACAAATGAAACGTACACAGACTAAAACATATAAGCAAATATGAAATATGAAGCTATGAATCTAATAACCACGCCCCCGTCCTCGTCCTCTCCCTCGATATGGAGCATCTGGATTTTGGTAGGGATCTGAGAAGTTCAAAAAGGCCTTGACGGACATGTTGAGATGACTAAGAGCGTTGGTGATTTCCCAATCTTGCCGCCCATGAGATTCAACCAGAGAGTCAATACGGGCGTCCATCCGAGTAGAGAAAGCATTGAACCGTTCATTTTGGGCATGAAGGTCAGCTCTAATTTGCTCCATCTGAGTGTCTTGACGCATTATGAAGTTTTGTATTTCTAACTGCATTGACTGCATCATAGTAATGACTTCGGAGTTATCTGAAGGCGGAGGAGGTGATGAGTGCTCAGAGGGTTGGTAGTCTTAAGGGTAGCCGTGATATGGGTCATAGAATCTACCCAAGGTAGTCCAGCCTGTATATTGCCAATCGCCCCAACCTTGATTTGTAGAATCACCTTCTTGGTCTTCTGATCAATATGAGTACTGAACCCAATCGGTATTTGTAGTCGTATCATGGACTGGAGATTGATGATAATCTTGAGTTTCATAGATAGGTTCGGGGATCTCTGCATCTGTGTTGTCTGCTGCATCGTCTTCTTCACTTTCCTCTTCACTTTCTTCATTACCTTGTTCGTCGCTTTCTTCTTCACCCTGCTCTTCACTTTCTTCTTCATCAGAATCGTTATCAGGAACCGGAGGGATATTAGCCCGTCGGACAAATCTGTACGAATGACGTTCAGCACACCTAAAATACCCCATCATTGTAAGGGTTTTGGTGCTAAATTTTTTATCTGGGGAAACTGATACACACGGAAATGTTGGATACACAACATTCGCAGCAGCAAGGATTTCTGAAATAAATGACCCATAGGCTAAAGCAGTGCCTCTACTTGAGTCTCTCATAGCAAACATCCTGCTAGCAATATAGTAAGGCCAATTTATTTTTATCCTATTTTGCAGAATGTAGATAAGATGTACCTCAGCTTGTTCTACACGCGACAGACCACCTTTCTTCGGTCGTAGAATACGAGCGACAATCCATTGAAGAATGCTCTCCCCTGTGTTGAGTTTACCGGCAGTGACTGATCGAGGAAAAGCATCGCTGTTGACAATTGCCTCTGGATACGGTCGTTTGAGCATTCCATTCAGAGCCCTCTTATATTCATAACCCGGCACCGTACGAGTATCAGTTACCTCATGGAGAGGGGGTGCATCAGCATCAACAGTCATATCAAAATATTTATTCCATACTTCAGAATTGATATTGACTAGTCTATTTCCTACAGATGTGTGAAAGTGTTGGTCTTGAAAGTTACCTCTCATATTTGTGTAGAACACTCTGACCAGATCTTCACTGTACTTTGTATTACACTCCAGGAAGTTTACGAACTCTTGAAAGTCTAATAGGGACAGAAGTCGAGTGAGATGCAAGCGCTCACTTGTTGCATGGTAGAAGGCATGCTGTGGAACTATGGCCCTCTTGCTGAGACTTTTGTGAAAGTTTTCAACCGCAGGAGGCTGAACAAGCGAGACAGCAGTTACCAGAAATGAAGCAGAGGATGAAGATGCTCTTGATCGCTTACCGGTAGTTTTGCGAAGAGAGGAAGCCATTGATGAAGAGTTTTGGAGAGTTGGAAGAGAAACTTTGAAGAGGAATAATGGTTTAGAAGTAATGTTGGAGAAGAGGAAGGCTTGGGTCTTTAATAGATGAAGAAGTTAGGGTTTTTGGGAAGAGGGAGAAGACAAGGAGACAATATAGGTTACTAGATGTAATTCACAAGAAAAAAATGTCATGTCAAAGTATTACACCACATTCAATGCAGGGAAGAGGGAAAGTGGAACGGTTTTTAAACCAGAAAATTTCTGGGTTTTCAAGCGAGCCGTCGACCATAGCCCTGCATGCGTCGATGCATACTGTTCAGTTTTTGATAATTTTGAAAATTTTACAGCATGCGTCGACCATTGTCCTGTTTAGGTCGACTCAAGCTTTCAAAAACTCAAAATTTTCAATTTTCAAGCTATGCAACATGTCACACTTGCTTATTAATCATGCCTATGCACTTTTTTCACTATATGGCCTGCATTCAACACACATAGTATCATCCAGCAACAGTCATATTCATATATAAGTACCATGATTGTATAACGATATAGATGTTTTCAAGTCATGAATGCTAAGAGAGAAGAAAGAGAAGGAGAAATGAGCAATATCACCTTTATACGAACTACTCTAGTTTATCACTGATTTGTACTTGTAATAAACTCACAGCGATTGTTAGTGGTACAAAACATAGTTGTTAGTGGTACAAAAAAAACATAGTTGTTTAACCCCGATCAGAAATATCGAGAATACCAAGCTCTCGACGGATATGAAAGAAGGGCTCATTGGCTAGCGGCTTTGTGAAAATGTCCGCTAGTTGGTCTTTAGTATCGACGTGCTCAAAGACAACGTCACCCTTCTCTACATGGTCCCTAAGAAAATGGTGTCGAATTTCTATGTGTTTAGTACGCGAGTGTAACACTGGATTCTTGGTAAGATTTATAGCACTGGTGTTGTCACACAATATTGGAATACGTTCTAGTTTCAAATTAAAGTCCAATAGTTGTTGTTTAAGCCATAAGACTTGCGCACAACAACTACCGGCGGCTACGTATTCCGCTTCGGCGGTTGACAAAGCAACAAACACTTGTTTCTTGCTGTGCCAACTAACCATAGAGTTTGAAAATAGGTGACATGTGCCACTGGTGCTTTTCCTATCTGATTTACAACCGGCAAAATCAGAATCAGAGAAGCCCACCAAAGAACAATCATTACCCTTAGAATACCACAGTCCATACTTCGGAGTACCAGATAGGTATCGAAGTATGCGTTTGACAGATTTTAGGTGGGATTCCTTAGGACATGATTGATATCTAGCGCACATACACACGCTAAACATAATATCAGGACGCGAAGCAGTAAGATATAGAAGCGAGCCAATCATACCTCTGTACCTTTTTACCTCAACATCTTTGCCACTTTCATCTTTACTCATGTTTGCACAAGTTGGCATAGGGGTGTCTATGGCTTTTGCATTTGCCATGTCAAATCTCTTGAGAAGATCCAAACAATATTTTGTTTGGCTCACGAATGTTCCTTCCTTCAGTTGCTTGATTTGTAACCCGAGAAAATATGTGAGTTCACCCATCATACTCATCTCGAATTCACCCTGCATAAGCTTAGCAAACTCTCTTACGAGATTAATGTTAGTGGATCCAAATATGATATCGTCAACATAAATTTGAACAAGAATTAAGTGTTTTCCTTGACGTTTAATGAAGAGAGTAGTATCAACCTTTCCTCTTGAGTAGCCTTGATCAAGTAAGAATTTGCTTAGTCTCTCATACCAAGCTCTAGGAGCTTGTTTAAGACCGTACAAATCTCTTTTCAGTTTATAGACATGATCAGGATACTCATGAGACTCAAAACCAGGTGGTTGAGCAACATAGACTTCTTCATTTATAAATCCGTTAAGGAAAGCACTTTTGACGTCCATTTGAAATAACTTAAAATCTTTTGCACAAGCGAAAGCAAGTAAAAGGCGTATAGCCTCGAGTCGGGCAACCGGCGCATAAGTTTCCTCATAGTCGATGCCTTCCTCTTGGTTATACCCTTGCGCGACTAAACGCGCTTTGTTACGAGTTATTACTCCGTTCTCGTCCAGTTTATTTCTAAACACCCAACGGGTGCCGATTACTGGATGACCTCGTGGAGACGGGACAAGGTCCCAAACCTCATTTCTAGTAAACTGATTCAGTTCCTCCTGCATTGACAAATACCAATGTTCATCGAGTAGGGCTTCCTTAGGGTTTTTAGGTTCCATTTGTGACACGAAAGCGAAGTAATAACAGAAATTACTTATCTTAGCACGAGTTGTTACACCCTTTGTGATGTCTCCAATAATGTTTTCAATAGGATGGTCTTTAGATGACTTCCATTCATGAGGAAGATCGTCGTTTGAAAGCGGATGAACTTCCTCTGTTGCATCACGGTGTGCATCCTTATCCTCCTCAACTTTGGCTTTGTCAGGTTGATCAATCCCTATCTCGCCAATTTTGAGTATGTCTTCAGTGGATGTACCTGCACCATGAACAACACTATCCTTTCCGACATTTCTCGGGTAGGACTCATCAAAGGTAACATGCACAGAATCTTCTACAGCAAGTAAATGTTTATTATATATTCTATATGCTTTACTCGAGTGAGAGTATCCGAGAAAGATACCTTCATCAGCTTTGGAATCAAATTTGCCCAAGTTCTCCTTTCCATTGTTTAATACAAAACATTTACATCCAAACACGTGCAAGTGAGAGACATCTGGCTTTCGCCCATTTAAGAGTTCGTACGGTGTTTTGTTTAGAATGGGGCGAATAAGTACCCTATTCAAAACATAGCATGCCGTACTAATGGCGTCGGCCCAAAAATATTTAGGTAAACCACTTTCATTAATCATTGTTCTTCCCAATTCTTCTAAAATACGGTTTTTGCGCTCCACAACCCCGTTTTGTTTAGGAGTGCATGGAGCGGAGAAGTTATGATCAAGACCATGTTTACCGCAATATTCTTCAAACAAATGATTTTCAAACTCACCTCCATGGTCGCTCCTTATGGACACTATGTTTGTATTTAACTTGTTTTGGGAAAGCTTAATAAACTTTTCAAAAGCGGCGAATGTATCACTTTTACTTACTAAGAAGATGGTCCAACAAAACCTAGAAAAGTCGTCCACTATTACGAACCCGTAATAGTTTCCTCCTAGACTTTTGATCCTAGATGGCCCAAACAAGTCCATGTGTAGAAGTTCAAGAGGTCTCGTTGTTGAAATTATCTTTTTGGATTTAAATGAGATCCTCGTTTGCTTCCCTTTTTGACAAGCATCACAAAGGTGATCCTTGGTGAACTTTATTTTGGGAAGTCCTAAGACTAGGTCTTTTGAGACTACCTTATTGAGTAAGTCAAAATTAACATGCGCTAAACGCCTATGCCATAGCCATGAGTCTTCACTCATAGTTATGAGGCATTTGTCACTTGTTAATGATACTTCATTTAAGTCAAGCATATATACATTGTTTACTCTAAAACCATTAAACATATTCTTCTTATCATTTTCATGCACAATTTTGCAACAATCTTTTGAAAAGGATACATTGTATCCTTTGTCTCATAGTTGGCTAATGCTAAGCAGATTATGTTTAAGGTTTTCGACAAGCAATCCATCGGAAATCATAGTAGAGGCGGGATTACCTACACTACCTTTACCTAGTATTGCTCTGCGGTTGTTATCACCATAAGTTACATACCCTTTCTTCTTAGCCACAAAGTCTATGAATAAGGATATGTCTCCAGACATGTGTCTTGAGCACCCACTATCGAGAACCCATCTTCTCTCGGTGGTCTCGACACATTTCACCTGTCAAAACATAATTAGCACAAGGAGGTACCCAATGGTATATTGGGTCCTAATAGGTTAGCGACAAAATGGTTGCGTTTGGGCAACCATTGGTAGATGCCTTTAGGAACAAGAAATCTTCTAAAACGGCATTTACCAATGGAGTGGCCTTTCCTGCAACAGTATAAGCAAGCAAAATCAACTTTAGAGACACTTGCTTGATCCCTAATTACATATGCATATTTTTGGTATGGGTTAATCATACTTTTTCTAAAATCCTTTTTATCAATAGCAAATGTAACTTTAGGCTCACGTGCCTTGTTTAATTTGGCCTTGAGGTGTCTGACCTAACCTTGCCAAATATGACAAGTGCCACACCCGAAGTTGAAAGGGTTTCTATCGTCTTTACAATCCGATTCATTTCCTTTCACAATGGAAGCCTTTAGGTCCAATAATTTCTTTTCGGACTCTTTAACCTTATTCTCTAAATACGTAAAGATTTTCTTATTAGAAGCAAGTTTCTTGAAGGCTTCAACTGCTTCATTATGTAAGGCATGAAATGCGGCTAGTAATTCTGAATGCGACATATTTGAGGACTTATCATATTTAGAGTGACGTACCTGTTTTTTCTTGTTTTTCTGATTGGCGGAGAGGCATAGATTCACGGGCTCTTCTTCATCACTAGAACTTTCATCAGAGGAGGAAGAGTCGCTGTCACTTTCCCATGCTATGTACGCTCTCCTAGGCTTTGATGATTTCTTGTGTGATTTTGATGATTCCTTGTCCTTTCCCTTTTTATTCATTGGACAGTCCGGTTTGTAGTGACCGGGATTTCCACACTTGTAGCACGTCCCTCTAGTCTTTTTACCTTTCGAGTCATCATCCTTGGAGTGTCTTGATTGTTTCCGGAAGTTTACCAAGTTCTTCTCGGAATGTTGTATGCCGTTCTTTCTCACGTAACGGTTATATCGTTTAACAAACAACCCCATATCTTCGCTTGTGTCTTTTTCTTCTTCGTCGCTCGAGGAATAATCATTTTGCTCTTTTGATTGAGACTTCGAGGAGGAAGTCTTGAGAGCTATAGATTTCTTTTCACTCACCTTCGCTTTGTCTTTCTTTTCCATCTTTTCGCGTTGGTCTAAGCTCAAGAGTACCTGTTCATGCTCTTGTAATTTGCCAAACAATATTGTTAAATCTAATAAGGTAAGATCATGTGCTTCTTTGATGGCGGTCACTTTAGGCTGCCATTCCCTGTTTAAACATCTTAAAATCTTATTAGTAGCAACATCATTGGAAACAGGCCTACCTAATGAATGTAAACGATTGATGAGATGTGTAAATCTCTTTTGCATGTCAGCAATGGTTTCCCCTTGCTCCATGAAAAAGAGATCAAACTCTTGAGTTAATGTATTGATTCTAGTCAACTTAACATCGTTTGTCCCCTCATGGGCTATTTGTAGTGAATCCCACATGGCCTTAGCAGTAGGACAATGGGATACACAATAGTATTCATCTACACCTAATGAGGAGATTAAGATTTTTTTAGCTTTCCAATCATAATTGTATTTTTTCTCATCGTCATCGGTCCATTGTGCTTCAGGCTTTGGCACAACTACATTATCCGCATTGGTCATAGTAATTTCTATTGGACCATTAAGGATAACGTTCCATATTTTTCTGTCTATGGAGTTTATATGCACACGCATACAGTCTTTCCAATAACTATAATTTTCACCGTTGAAAACAGGAGCCCTATTATACGCCCCTTTAGGTTCGTTTGCCATTTTCTATCTCGTTGTATTTGAAGCACCGAATAACCGGAGCTCTGGATACCACTTGTTAGACTATGGCACGGATCTAGAAGGGGGGGTTGAATAAATCCCCAATTAAAATTTGAGTCGGCGCTACCAATTTAAAATTGGTTTTAAAAATGTTTTAAGTGCGGAAGCGGCCGAGGAAAAATATACTCTAAAACGAACGGTTATTGGAAAACCGGATATACGTAAGCCTATGGATTTATGACAATTCGAAAAATAGAATCACAACACAAACTATGCTTATCAATTATTTACTTCAATTGCAAGGTTACCTAGTTCCAATGATCCAAAATTAAACCAAAACAAGATACACAAGTAAGGTAATTTTGGTTCAAGCAATATGTCAAACACTTGGTGTGCAAAGACACTCCAAGTGATGTTTATGTTGAGTAAGTGATTTCAATCAGCCTAGTACAATGTTTTGTTGTACTTTAGAGTTTAAAACAATGTTTTAATCTCTTACTCAATTTATATCACAGTTTTGACACAAGAGCTTACACAAAAATTACTTATTTGAGCGGTAACGAAAATGCTGAAAATAAAGAAGACAAGTAATTTGGTGAGGCAGTTCCCCCGTTGTCCTCACTTCGGGGTACGTCTGCCCTCAATTCTAAAACTAGAATTGAGATATATTGTATAGATATCACCTGTTTGAATGAACAGTTTATACAAGGATTGAGCAGCAAAATTACAACAAAAATCTCAATGTGTTGAAAGTTGCCTTCACTCCTTGCCCCTTGATTCAAGCTGAATCAAGTTCTTCGATTTGTGTTGATGGACCTCCGACTCCAGCCACCTTATTGAAGAACACGTTGTTGTTCAAACCTTTGGCTCCGGCTGATCTCAACAGCACCAAATCGAATCCGAGACCTTCCCTTCAAAGTCACCGAATCCGCTACTAGACTTGTGAAGACTACCTCTTCACAATCACCTTCGCTCGATTGATCGTTGATGAAGAATCTCGTCCAAAAACCCCCAAAATTAGAACCAATCTTGGAGGGCAAAACCCCAATGGTTTTATTCAAGAAAGAACCTGTCGCAATCTTCAACTCGAGCTTGATTCTCCAATCTAAGCCTCAAACCTTATCGCCTTGAATCTCTCACAAATGCATTTCAAAAATGATTGTGTGTAATTGAAATGTTGTGAGAGGTTGAAGATGAAGATGATGAATCTTGGACACCTATTTCACTCTTTCTTGTTTTTGAACACATGAATCAAAAGAATATCAAATGTTATTAGACACAAGTGTTTAAGCAAGTATATATAGAGCCCACAAAATTCAGAACACAACAGTATTTCAAATATGAGAGGGAACACAGTTAAAAACAGTTTTTCCGCGCGAATGGTCGACCATAACAGGTCTATGCGTCGACGCATGGCCTGTGATGTTTTGAATTTCTGGAAATTTCATCAGTATGCGTCGACCATACAGTCGGCGTGCGCTGACCCGTTGGAATTCTTTTCCTTTGTGCGCCGACCCTATGGTCGACCAAAGCTTTCATGCGTTGACCCGCTGGAAAATTATCCTTCCATGCGCTGACCCAATGGTCGACGCATGCTTTGTGCGCTGACAGTCCTTCCCTTGTTTTTGATGGATACGTCGACCCTTTGGCCGACCCATGTCCTGTAATCCTGCAAAATGTTGTTAGTTTGAAGTTTCTCATGCCTTTAGTCATGATTGAAGTTTGTCAACTCAATGTATATCTCTTTAAGACAAATTAAGACAAGTAAAAAGATAATATACTGAGTGATATGTTGCATCTGGTTAGTGAATCTGGAACTCATACTTTCCAGTCTATCCTGGGAATTTGTCATCATCGAAACCTGCATTTACCAATGTCTTGCAACTTTGTGTGATATGTGGCGACTTGCCTCCACAATCTCCCCCTTTTTGATGATGACAACCTGTATACATTTAAAAACACCAAAATATGCAACATATACACACGCACACAAGAATACACAAGCTCCCCCTTTCTTTTGCACTATGAGGCTGTAGAACAACAGTCATCAAATGTTGTTACTATCCTAAACTATTGGCTTTGGTGTTTGCTTGCAACATTGTCTTCTCCCCCTTTGACACCATCAAAAAGAGAAGAGGAACGCATCAAATAACATAGTACAGACAATAGGTGATAGTTTATTACCAAAATTCACGCACAAGCATGATAATGAACAAAATACTGGAATTAATAGATAATGACGAACACATGTACTTAAAGTTCAGGCACAGATAATACAAAACAAATGAAACGTACACAGACTAAAACATATAAGCAAATATGAAATATGAAGCTATGAATCTAATAACCACGCCCCCGTCCTCGTCCTCTCCCTCGATATGGAGCATCTGGATTTTGGTAGGGATCTGAGAAGTTCAAAAAGGCCTTGACGGACATGTTGAGATGACTAAGAGCGTTGGTGATTTCCCAATCTTGCCGCCCATGAGATTCAACCAGAGAGTCAATACGGGCGTCCATCCGAGTAGAGAAAGCATTGAACCGTTCATTTTGGGCATGAAGGTCAGCTCTAATTTGCTCCATCTGAGTGTCTTGACGCCTTATGAAGTTTTGTATTTCTAACTGCATTGACTGCATCATAGTAATGACTTCGGAGTTATCTGAAGGCGGAGGAGGTGATGAGTGCTCAGAGGGTTGGTAGTCTTAAGGGTAGCCGTGATATGGGTCATAGAATCTACCCAAGGTAGTCCAGCCTGTATATTGCCAATCGCCCCAACCTTGATTTGTAGAATCACCTTCTTGGTCTTCTGATCAATATGAGTACTGAACCCAATCTTGAGTTTCATATAAATTGAGTTGATGATAATCTGATCAAATGTTATTAGACACAAGTGTTTAAGCAAGTATATATAGAGCCCACAAAATTCAGAACACAACAGTATTTCAAATATGAGAGGGAACACAGTTAAAAACAGTTTTTCCGCGCGAACGGTCGACCATAACAGGTCTATGCGTCGACGCATGGCCTGTGATGTTTTGGATTTCTGGAAATTTCATCAATATGCGTCGACCATACAGTCGGCGTGCGCTGACCCGTTGGAATTCTTTTCCTTTGTGCGCCGACCCTATGGTCGACCAAAGCTTTCATGCGTTGACCCGCCGGAAAATTATCCTTCCATGCGCTGACCCAACGGTCTACGTATGCTTTGTGCGCTGACAGTCCTTCCCTTGTTTTTGATGGATACGTCGACCCTTTGGCCGACCCATGTCCTGTAATCCTGCAAAATGTTGTTAGTTTGAAGTTTCTCATGCCTTTAGTCATGATTGTAGTTTGTCAACTCAATTTATATTTCTTTAAGACAAATTAAGACAAGTAAAAGGATAATATGCTGAGTGATATGTTGCATCTGGTTAGTGAATCTGGAACTCATACTTTCCAGTCTATCCTGGGAATTTGTCATCATCGAAACCTGCATTTACCAATGTCTTGCAACTTTGTGTGATATGTGGCGACTTGCCTCCACAAATATGTTATGATTCTCTCATTTGGTTGTTACCATAAAATATCCCTTTTACCTGTGTTTACTTTAAAGCACGACCCGTCGATACGTTTCTTACTTGATTACTTCCCTTGATTGTCATCCATACACTTTCACTTGTGACATATTCTTTAGTTGATTGTTACCTTTATACTTTCATCATCTTTACTTGGTTAAGTGATTTCATTTCCATGTCCCCTCCCAAATTATGAGGTTTAAACTGATCTAATTGTGTTTGATTGTTATCTGATAACACGAAATCGTATATATATTTGATGCATAATTCAACTGATGTTTAACTGTTTTCGATCCGATTTCAGGTTATTTGTCTGATACTTTGCAGGTACTTGATGATCATGTCTAAACAAGGCAATATGAAGAAAAGAAGAAATCTCAGATGAAATATGGATGAAAACCAGATGAAAACAACATGAAAAACACAGAATGCTGATTTTGCTGCTGTGACGACCGTCACAGCCCCATGACGACCGTCACACACCGTGATGACCGTCATGCAGGCAAAAACGCCCCACTTCAAATGCACGTGAAAGAAGCAGTTCCAAGTCCCAAATAGTGGACCACTACTCCCTGATAATTCTGCCTCAAAGTCCACTTTCTTCAAGTTATAACCGTTAGAATTCCATTTCTATAAAAAGGGAAGAAGGGGAGCTCAGAAGGAGAGCCGCATTCAGACAATGAAGTGCTGCCAATTTATCTTCAGAGCAACCTTTTCAGTTTTTAATATTCTTATTTGTTTCTCTTTTCTTTTTCTGCATTCCTTTCATTCCTTCTGTAATTCTTATTTTCCTTGTACGATCAATTGGCATAAAGACCAGAATCCTGCCAACATTTGTGGAGGATCTGCCCAAAGGTCAATTGGAATATTTACAGGTTTCTCATTTTAATCGTAATTCCAGTTTTTATTATGATGCATGCTATTATTTATTGTTTTTATTTATGTTTTACCTTTCCCAAATCCATGTCTAGCTAAATCAAAGTAATCGATATGTAATAATAATTCGGAAGGGATTTGATAATAACCGGTTGAAAATTGCCTTTTCCAAAAGTTGTTTATGGTCTGAGTGTTTAAATTAATTTACTGAATAAACTTCGTCGCGAAAGCGAGAACTTATTTAAAAGTAGTTTTGCCACGAAAGTGGAAAATTAATTAAGGTACAAACCAACAAGCGAAAGCTGCAGCAAGACCAGATAGTAAACACTAGTCATTCATTTTAATAACAGCGAAAGCACTTTAAAATGAATTAGAATTTAGAGATTTCCAAAAAATAATTTTAACCCCGAATGGGACACGAAAGCGTACGTTTGGCCCTTAGAATTATGATCAGCGTCAATAACCATCGTGAGGCGAGAGTCTTCAGATCACCATTTTCTGCTTAAATAAACTCTGAAAAATATTTCGTATACCGGTAACTTGTCAAATCCCCGAAGAACTTAATTACTGCATATCGATTCACTTAATTATAATTTAATTAACATTCTTAGTTCCCTTTAGTGACAATCTTATTCCCTTAAACATTATCTACCTAGCTAAACATAGTAACTCCCGAGAACACTAGTTTGATTACGAGTCCCTGTGGGATCGATATCTATTATTACTACGCGATAGACTGTGCACTTGCAGTTAGATTGTATTAGACATAGAAAGTCGCGATCAAGTTTTTGGCGCCGTTGTCGGGGACCCGTTTAGTCAATAGTGTAACCTTCTGTTACGTCGTATATACTAGGTTAACTATTTTCAATTTTCCTTTACTAGTGCTATCGATTGTATGCCAAGTGATCGCCCACAAGGCGATATCTTGAAACCTTCAGTCGCAGAACTAGAGCGCTTCTTACATCTAAGAAGCCGAATCATTGAGAACGAACTCAAACATAACATTCCCAATCCTCTCACTCCCATTCCCAAATCCGAAGAAGAATCAAACATGGCTGAAGGACCTCCAAACAAACCGCGGAAGGCATACGCTACACCCTGTCAGATGGAGCCTAGAAGTAGCATTGCTTCCCCAGCTATTACTCGAAACGATTTTGAGCTGAAACCATCATTGTTGTCAGCGGTACAACAAAACCAATTCTCAGGAAACGCAACTGAGGATCCAAACGAACATTTAACAAAGTTTGTGCAATACGCAGACACAGTGAAAGCAAATGGAGTAACTCCAGACGCGATAAGACTTCGTCTTTTCCCATTCTCTCTTAGAGACAGAGCGTGGACATGGTTACAATCTTTACCATCCAACTCCGTTACAACGTGGGAACAGTTGAAGAACGTCTTCTTAGTGAGATATTTTCCGCCAAGCAAAACTGCTATGCTTAGAGCTCAAATCAACGGATTTCGACAAAAAGATATTGAATCTCTTTACGAAGCATGGGAACGATTCAAAGATATGATGAGAACATGTCCTCACCACGGTCTAGAAGACTGGGTGACAATCCATACTTTCTATAATGGGCTTTTATACAATACCAGATTGACAATAGACGCTGCTGCGGGCGGTGCACTTATGGATAAGCCATACGACGAGGCCTACCAACTAATCAAAAACATGTCTCAGAACCACTGCCAATGGGGAGGTGAACGCACTCTGACAGAGAAAACCACAGCGAAAGGTGGGATGTACGAGATCAGCAGCCTTGAAAAGTTCAATGCTAAAGTAGATTCTCTAGCACAGAAGATTGACAGTCTAACCGTTAACCCCACTACAACCGTCGCTGCCGTAACTCCAAACTGTGAGTTATGCGGAAGCACCACTCATAATGCGCCCGAATGCCCATTGCTAGCCGGAATTCCACCAGACCAAGTTAATTATGCTCAAGGAAATCCCTACGCAAATACTTACAGCCCAGGTTGGCGAAATCATCCAAACTTTTCTTACAAAAGCAAAAATGCATTGCAAATGCCTACTGCTCCGCCAGGATATCAGAAACCAGCTGCTGCTCAGACTGCACCTAGGAAATCAAACCTCGAGTTGATGATGGAAAAATTCATAGCTACTCAAGCTCAAACAAACAAAGAATTCTTGAATCAAAACATACACACTAGCAAGCAAATTAAACAGTTGACCGGAAAAGTAGACGCTTTAGCCACCCACAACAAAATGTTAGAAACACAGATATCACAAGTGGCTCAACAACAAGCCTCTGCTACCGCACCCGCTGGCACATTTCCTGGACAACCCAAACATAATCCAAAAGGTCAAGCAAATGCTGTCATATTAAGAAGTGGAAAAGAATTGGACGAACCGATCGATCCGAGGACCGAAAACTCAGCCATGCAACAAAATCCAACTGAACAAGCAGAAAAGGAATCTGAGTTAGAGAAGAAGGAAGACAACGAGAAGGAGGATACTGCAACTGAAAAAACTCAAGCACCTCCAGCGCCATATAAACCACCTATCCCTTATCCTCAAAGATTAATAAACTCCAAAACTTCAGGACAGTTTAAGAAATTTGTAGAGCTCCTTAAACAGTTGAATATCACTATTCCTTTTACAGAAGCGATAACTCAAATGTCGTCATACGCTAAATTTCTCAAAGAAATCTTGTCAAATAAGAGAAAGATCGAGGACAACGAAACAGTTACACTTACTGCAGAGTGTAGCGCTATAATTCAAAACTGTATGCCTCCTAAATTAAAAGACCCAGGTAGTTTCTCCATACCCTGCGTCATAGGAAAATTCGTGATAGACAAAGCTCTATGCGATTTAGGAGCAAGTATTAGTGTTATGCCTCTATCTATATGCAAAAAGCTGAATATGGGAGACCTTAGACCAACCAAAATGTCCGTACAATTAGCTGACCGATCAGTAAAATACCCCGTCGGAATACTGGAAAACGTTCCAGTACGCATAGGACAATTCTACATCCCAACTGACTTCATAATCATGGACATCAAGGAGGACACTGTTACCCCAATTATCCTAGGAAGACCGTTCCTAGCTACAGCCAGAGCTATTATAGACGTGAAGAAAGGAAGGCTAACATTCGAAGTAGGAGAAAAAAAGATAGAGTTCATTCTCACCAAGTTCTTACAAGCACCAGCCATAGACGATACCTGCTATTTGGTAGATGAAATTGACGAATGCATAAGAGAACTTGAAAATGAAGAGACCACGTATTCAGAAATAATAAAGATTCAAATACCCGATATTTCTGAAGACGATGATTGGCGTAAACCGTATAAAGATGACAGCCTAAGCGAAAGCTTAGCACTGACCCCAAACCATATGCCAGGTCCGAAGAACCCATCTTTAGAACTTAAAACACTACCCAAAAACCTTAGATATGAATTTCTAGACGATGAACTAAAAAGACCAGTGATAGTCAACGCCGACTTAGGACAACCAGAAACCGAAAAGCTATTAGAAGTCCTAAATAAGTACCCCACCGTGTTAGGCTATAACATAAGCGATCTAAAAGGTATAAGCCCTTCAATCTGTATGCATCGAATTACAATAGAGGAAGACTCTAAAACCTCTAGAGAGCATCAGAGGAGACTGAACCCCATCCTAAGCATTGTAATCAGAGATGAAGTAAAGAAATTGCTAGACGCAGGAATCATCTATCCAATCTCCGATAGTGAATGGGTTAGCCCAGTTCATGTCGTACCAAAGAAAGGAGGAGTAACAGTAGTTAAGAACGAAAAAGGCGAATCAATAACAAAAAGAGTCGTGACTGGAAGCAGGATGGGCATTGATTATAGGAAGCTTAACAAAGCCACACGAAAAGATCACTTCTTGTTACCCTTCATAGACCAAATGTTGGAAAGATTAGCCAAACATTCATATTTCTGCTATCTAGATGGTTATTCAGGATTTTTCCAAATTCCCATTCATCCTGATGACCAAGAAAAGACTACATTCACCTGTCCTTATGGTACTTTTGCTTACCGCCGAATGCCGTTCGAACTCTGTAATGCTCCAGCAACCTTTCAAAGATGCATGATGGCAATCTTCGCAGATTTCATAGACGACATCATGGAAGTATTTATGGACGATTTCTCAGTATGTGGACAAAGTTTCGAAGGATGCCTACAAAACTTAGAAATGGTATTAGAACGATGTGTAAAAGTGAGCCTCGTCCTAAATTGGGAAAAATGCCATTTTATGGTCCGACAAGGAATAGTTCTAGGACATGTCATATCAAATAAAGGAATTGAGGTCGACAAAGCTAAAATAGAGATTATAAAAGATCTCCAACCTCCAAAATCCGTACGAGAAATACAGAGTTTTCTAGGACATGCCAGTTTCTACAGAAGATTTATAAAAGATTTTTCAAAAATCACAAAACCTCTGACCGGCCTGTTGATGAAAGATGTTCAGTTTTTCTTCGACGACGACTGTCTAAAAGCATTTGAAACATTAAAATCAGCCCTTATCACCGCACCGATTATGCAACCACCTGATTGGCGACTACCGTTCGAAATCATGTGTGATGCGAGTGATTATGCCGTAGGCGCAGTTCTAGGACAAAGGAAGGACAAGAAACTCCATGCCATCTACTATGCCAGTAGAACCTTAGATCCTGCCCAAATGAACTACGCTACAATAGAAAAGGAACTTCTAGCAGTTATATTTGCGCTTGACAAATTCCGTTCTTACTTAGTAGGAGCAAAAATTATCATATACACAGACCACGCTGCCATTAGGTACCTAATAAGCAAAAAGGATGCCAAACCAAGACTATTGAGATAGATCCTGTTATTACAAGAGTTTGACTTAGAAATCAAAGATAAGAAAGGAACCGAGAACGTTTTTGCAGATCACTTATCCCGAATAGAAGGCATCAAACATGAATCAGTACCGATAAACGACAATTTCCCGTACGAACGTCTGATAGCCAAATTAGAAAGTGACACGCCCAACTCAATCTCGGAAGATCCAGAATTCGAAAAAGCTGTAGAGGCCGTCTATGCCCAAGTCATATTACCTTGGTATGCTGACATCGTTAATTACCTCGCTGCAGGCGTGCTTCCATCGGATCTCACTTATCAGTAAAAGAAGAAATTCTTCCACGATCTGAAACACTATTATTGGGACGAACCTCTACTCTTCAAGAGAGGGGCCGACAGCATATACCGTCGCTGTGTCCCAGAGGAAGAAATAGAAAATATCATTTCCCAATGCCATTCAGCACCATATGGTGGTCATGCTAGTACATCCAAGACGTGCGCTAAGATTCTCCAAGCCGGCTTATTCTGGCCTAACCTCTGGAAAGACGTTCACATCGCTGTGCGAAAATGTGATCGATGCCAACGAACTGGAAACATCTCACGACGCGATGAAATGCCTTAGAAAGGAATCTTAGAAGTAGAAATCTTTGACGTATGGGGAATAGATTTCATGGGACCATTCCCACCTTCTTTTGGTAACAACTACATACTCGTCGCTGTAGACTATGTGTCTAAATGGATAGAAGCCATTGCTGCTCCAACAAACGACGCACGAGTAGTAATCAAACTCTTCAAAAACACAATATTTCCTAGATTCGGTGTACCCAGACTAGTCATTAGTGACGGCGGATCTCACTTCATATCGCGAATATTTGATAAACTTCTTTCTAAATATGGAGTCCGACACCGAGTAGCTACACCCTATCATCCGCAAACTAGTGGACAAGTAGAGGTCTCGAACAGGGAAATAAAACAGATATTGGAAAAGACTGTCGCTACCTCAAGGAAAGATTGGTCATCAAAGTTAGATGAAGCTTTATGGGCTTATAGGACTGCTTTTAAGACACCAATAGGTACTACACCCTACAAATTAGTTTACGGTAAATCCTGCCATCTCCCTGTAGAACTAGAGCATAAAGCCTTCTGGGCCATTAAAACACTCAATTTCAACTACACTGAGGCAGGAGAAAAGCGAATCTTGAACTTACACGAATTGGAAGAACTTCGATTAGACGCTTACGAAAATGCCCGTATCTACAAAGAACGAACTAAAAAGTGGCATGATAAACGTTCAGTCAAGAAACAATTCAGTGTGGGAGACATCGTATTGTTATTCAATTCAAATTAAAACTCTTCCCAGGTAAACTAAAATCAAGGTGGTCCGGACCTTATGAGGTGACTAAAGTACTTCAGAGTGGAGCTGTTGAAATTACCGATAAGACGAATGCACCGTTTATCGTAAACGGGCAACGTCTAAAATATTATAATAAGAACAAAAATAGCCCTCAAGTCTGCAGTATAGCATTGCTTGAGCTTCCAGCCCAAACACCCAAATAGCTTGTCACCAAGCTATCGTCAGGCTTTAGACGTTAAAAACAGCGCTTACTGGGAGGCAACCCAATTTTCCCGCAAATTTTCCTCGTTACTGTATTTCATTTTTATTTAAAATTTTACTTTGAAACTTTAACAAAAAAATTCTAAACTTAAAATTACTACTATTTTTACTTTCGTTTGTTTTCATATTTTTATTTTTATTTTATTTTTCTCTTTTGTCTTTTGTTTTTACCGCTTTTTGTTTTTAAAAATCCTGACTTCAAACTTCTGTTTTAAACTTTTCAAGATTTTAAAAGTCTTCAAAACATTCCTCCTGTTTTTCTCCGGCTTACCTGCGAGTATGGCCGAGTACGACTTCACAAAGGTTCATTTTCGAGGACTAGCTCAAAAGGCAAGATTTGCAGCACTAACTGAAAGAGAAATAGCCTTAACGCTGTATAATGATAAGTCTACCATGGATAAACTCGGAATCACTGATAGCATCCAATACCTGTTCAATCAACTGGGTTGGGAGAACACTGCTTTGAAAACCCGTTTTGCTACCTATAAGGACCTCACCTACGAATTCCTTAGTACCTTCAGATACCTACCCAACTATGGTTTTGGATCCAACACAGAGCTGATTACCTTTAGGATGTTTGGAATGGACCAAACCCATAGCCGGATGTCATTAGCTAACCTCCTAGGATTTCCTAGCGGACCGCATGTGTTCATCAGTGCAGATGATGACGATATTGATTTTGAACTCGACCAATTCTGGGGTAGAATCACAGGCGACTATCACCCTGAACCAGACAGAATGTATAATGATGAGATTCATAACCCAGCTTTCAGATACTTTCACAAGATACTAGCTCACACCCTTTTCGGGAAAGAAAAAAATATTACTACAGTATCTAAAGAGGAGTTATTCATCATGTTCTGTGCTTCTCAGGGACGTACAGTAAATGCAGTGCCTTTCATGATGAGATATTTCAGACGCCTCACTCAGGACCCACAATCACCTATTCTTATAGGAGGCCTCGTGACAATGATTGCCCACGAGCTTGGCCTTAGATTCCACTTAAATGCAAGCACTAGTTTTGGCACCATCCGACCCATGAATATACAGTTCTGCTTTAACAGGCGCATTTTAGGAACTATGGGACCTGGACCTTACGAGTACCTCATCAATGAAAAACCTATGCAGCTATTCACACTGCCTAATCATCAGATGACAAGTATTCACAACAAGGACAACTGGCTTTATGAATTGGATGAGCCTATGGGACCTCCTTCACCTCAATCAACACCACAGAACTATATGTACGACAGTGACCACATCTCTGAGGCACACGACTATATGTACTATGAGGATGCTATATCAGAAGCTGAAGTGGACCCTACGACCCCTCCGCATTACAACACCTATCCTGAGCCCATCCCTGAGGAGACCACTGACAAAATGGATACTGTTCTACTCCGGTTGGACAACGTTGACGCCGCTCTGACTACTGTAAAAGACGACATCGCAGGCATACACAACGAACTGGTAGTCTTCATGGACTTAGTCTGTGACCAGCTCGACTACCACGCACGGAAGTTCGATGAGTTGAAGGCACGAAAAGACTAGATACTAGTTTTAGCATTAGATTTAGTTTAGTTTAGTTTTTCTACTTTCCGTCCGTTTTCGATTGTTTTGATTTTTGCATTGTTAATTTCTTTATGTACTACATTACAATCATTCTAATTTCTTGTTATTTCAATTATAGTCTTTATTCATTTATTCTGTTTTTACGTTATTCTTTGTTTATCGGCTGCTATAATACATTGCCATATCAATACTAGGCCTAAAAGTCACTGCAAGAACACCCTCACAGCAAAATTCTGCGTTCTGCAGATTTTGTTGGTGTGACGACCGTCACAGGAGCCTGACGAGCGTCACGCGGGTGACGACCGTCACAGATACGTGACGACCGTCACGAACCCAAAACTGTTATCTGATATAACAGGGGTTGCGTTTTCTCTCCCACTCATCTCCTTTCAACTTCCAATCATCAGAAACTCACACCCCACTCCCTATTTTCGTTTTTCCCACCTTGCACCATATATCCCAACTCCCATCTCAACTTCCTACTACACTTCTGTCACATTTTTCCCACTCCGCAGAACCACCTCAATCCTCCAACAATTGCGAGAAACAACGAAACCCCAGACCTCAGCAACATTGTGTTCAGCGATGGTGACTCTGGAGAAAGACAGCGGGCCAACTACATCGCATTCCATCAACGGTCGCTCCAACCGACTCATTATCCACATATCCCATCGCTCACGGAGCTCGGACTCCTTGAAGGCGTCACTTGGATGCTTCAAAGAGCCGGCATCTGGAACCTCTGCACCAATCCACTGCCGACCACGAACAACTCCCTCTCGAGTTCCTAAGTTCGTTCACCTACGTCACTTCCAGCGGCGACCTCAGCCAACACTCCGGTGCCGCATGCTTCCGGATGTTCGGCACAAACTATCAAGTGAACCAGAACCAGATTTCCACCATCTTACAACTCCCTCGAGGCGACAATGCTCACCGCCGCCTCACCAATCAGTTCCAGCACGAAGCCTTCGCACTCTGGTACCAGTTGACCGACATCAATGCCGATGGTTGGGATTCTCTGCACGCAACGCATATCCACAACCCAACCATCCGGTACTTCCACCGAGCATTGAGCAACACCATCTTCGCCCGGGACAGCAACCATAAGGTGAACTCGAAAGAGCTCTTCTTCCATCGCTGTGTCTTCAACAACGAGCCTATCAACGCCGCTCCGTTCCTCCTGGCCCACATTCAGGCCAACTGTAACCGTGGCTCCAAGCCATTTTACTTTGGCGGGATTGTCACTGCAATTGCACTTGGGATGAACCTCGGTGACCGCCTCCAGCACCTCCATGCCATCCCCTCGGTGTTCCTTGACACCGACCACTGCAGAGCCTCTCACCTCATCCGTTCCAGAGCCGATGGAAAGTACCACCCGGTAGTGCGTGGCAAAACCGTCCGAAGCATCATCCTTCCATCACGCACCCGGATACACCCATAGGATCGTACCAACTGGTTATTTGACCTCACTGCCCCTCCTGCTGCCGCTGCTCCAACTCAGGACCACACCCAAGGTTCTGACGACGAAATCTAAGCTGAGTTGGACAGACCAGAGCAACCGGAGGCATCGCAGCCTCTTCCTTCCGAAGGTACATCCTACCGCCGCCGCCGCCATCGTCTAGAGCCCGACTACTCAGAAGCAGACCTCCGCCGCTCTCTCGACCAGCAGGCCCAGATACTCGCTATGATGCAGCAGCAGAATCAGCGAGCAGAGCAGTTCGAAGCTTGGCATCGGACCCAAATGCAACAACTACAAACCGGCCAAGAAACCATTACTGAGAACTTGGCGAATCTGACCTTGCAGGTCGAAGGACTCCGCGACTATGTCTACCACACCGGAGCTATGAGTTTTGAGGACCGAGTCGCCCAGGTCAGAGCCAGAGGACGCGAGCACGGACGTGACCGAGGCAGAGGCCGCGATTAGTTACCATTTTCCTTATTTGTTTACTATATTTGCAGTTTCTATGTACTTTCATTTCCGTTGTATCTCCCTCTCGCATTCTTTCAAATCAGTGGGGACACTGATTGAGATAGTGTGGGAGCGGAGCGTTTATTTCCCATTCCTGTGTACTTTTATTTTCGTAATTTCTATTCAAACATTTTCTATTTTTAGCAAATAAAGCTCGTTTATATATCCTTTTTCCGTTACGCAAACATCCCCACGTTATTCGACGTAAACAAAATTTTTCGTTCGTTCCTCAAAAGCAAAAGCATCACGAGAATGCGCCCGAGTTCAAACCAAGTTCTGAAACTCCGAGGAGACAACAATTCTAACAAAACCAGTACCGTCCTGACACCTTAGATCTCCGGGTTATGCGAGTCGGTTTCACTACCTACGTGTACCAAAGTCTCAAGTGTCTACGCAAACTCAACCCCAAGTAGTTTATACTAGCAGTCAGCACCATCCTAAAGCACTTCTAAGCGAGCGACCGATGCAAATAAGTGTATGATCTCCAAAAAGATGAAAAATCATGAAAAGAAAGCCATATGGCCAAAAATATAAAGACACGTTTCTTTCTAAGTTAGGTGCTCCTCGCCCGAGCATTTAGCCCAACGACACGAAAGCTCATTGAAAAAAATCAATGATATAAGCTTATGATCAATGAAAAAGATCAAAACAGAAATGAGATCATATTCACTAACAGGTCAACTTGCCATGAAAGTGTATGGACAACGGGCTTAATGTGATTGCGCTAGAACAAACAGGGTGAACTTGCTGCGAGAACCTTGACACCAAGCTACAGTAGCATGACTGGGACCGATTTGCATAAGAAGGAGACCTCCGAAGACTTGTAGTCCAGTGTCGTCATGGTACTCGTTTTGGTCTTACTAAGAACCCCGGTTTTTCCCAACTTTGCGAACGAAGAAGCTGCCTCGTGCTTGCCGACTTTTTCCTGTTTTACTTGAGGACAAGCAAAGATTCAAGCTTAGGGGAGTTTGATAACACGAAATCGTATATATATTTTGATGCATAATTCAACTGATGTTTAACTGTTTTCGATCCGATTTCGGGTTATTTCCGTGTTATTTGTCTGATACTTTGCAGGTACTTGATGATCATGTCTAAACAAGGCAATATGAAGAAAAGAAGCAATCTCAGATGAAATATGGACGAAAACCGGATGAAAACAACATGAAAAACGCAGAATGCTGATTTTGCTGCTGTGACGATCGTCACAGCCCCATGACGACCGTCACACGGGTGACGACCGTCATGCAGGCAAAAACGCCCCACTTCAAATGCACGTGAAAGAAGCAGTTCCAAGTCCCAAATAGTGGATCACTACTCCCTGATAATTCTGCCTCAAAGTCCACCTTCTTCAAGTTATAACCGTTAGAATTCCATTTCTATAAAAAGGGAAGAAGGGGAACTCAGAAGGAGAGCCGCATTCAGACAACGAAGTGCTGCCAATTTATCTTCAGAGCAACCTTTTCAGTTTTTAATATTCTTATTTGTTTCTTTTTTCTTTTTCTGCATTCCTTTCATTCCTTCTGTTATTCTTATTTCCTTGTACGATCAATTGGCACAAAGACTAGAATCCTGCCAACATTTGTGGAGGATCTGCCCAAAGGTCAATTGGAATATTTACAGGTTTCTCATTTTAATCGTAATTCCAGTTTTTATTATGATGCATGCTATTATTTATTGTTTTTATTTATGTTTTACCTTTCCCAAATCCATGTCTAGCTAAATCAAAGTAATCGATATGTAATAATAATTCGAAAGGGATTTGATAATAACCGGTTGAAAATTGCCTTTTCCAAAAGTTGTTTATGGTCTGAGTGTTTAAATTAATTTACTGAATAAACTTCGTCGCGAAAGCGAGAACTTATTTAAAAGTAGTTTTGCCACGAAAGTGGGAAATTAATTAAGGTACAAACCAACAAGCGAAAGTTGCGGCAAGACCAGATAGTAAACACTAGTCATTCATTTTAATAACAGCGAAAGCACTTTAAAATGAATTAGAATTTAGAGATTTCCAAAAAATAATTTAAACCCCGAATGGGACACGAAAGCGTACGTTTGGCCCTTAGAATTATGATTAGCGTCAATAACCATCGTGAGGCGAGAGTCTTCAGATCACCATTTTCTGCTTAAATAAACTCTGAAAAATATTTCGTATACCAGTAACTTGTCAAATCCCCGAAGAACTTAATTACTGCATATCGATTCACTTAACTATAATTTAATTAACATTCTTAGTTCCCTTTAGTGACAATCTTATTCCCTTAAACATTATCTACCTGGCTAAACATAGTAACTCCCGAGAACACTAGTTTGATTACGAGTCCCTGTGGGATCGATATCTATTATTACTACGCGATAGACTGTGCACTTGCAGTTAGGTTGTATTAGACATAGAAAGTCGCGATCATTATCTAGGCGTTGTTGTTACATTTGCTATGTTTTGAACTTATGACTTGCCCATCTTCAAATTGTGATTTGTTTATGTAGTCATAACCTTCATCATGTTCCAATCTTTGTCAAGATGAACCCTCAATCTTTGTTAAGATGATTTATTGGTTGTAACCATTGGTATCATTTGAAGTGTCTGCTTATTGTAATATGCATGCTTACTTGTCTTAAATCTTATTTCATCTTGCTTTATTAATTATTTTCTTCCCCCAAGTGATGGAACTTTCTAGTTTTCATCCAAGTTGCCTCTCTATCTCTCTCCTTCCAAAGGAAAAGTTTCTCCCTTGACCCTTGTGTCATTGGATAACTCATTTACCCCTCTTGACTTTGTGAAGTCATCCTAACCCTAGCTTAGTTAAGTTAGAACATTTGAAACCATTAGATTTTGCTTCAAGTCTAGAAAACCCACCTATACTAGGAGTGTTCTTCAACTAAAACCCTAGGATAGAGTTTGTAAACTCTATGTGAGAATCATAATAATGATTACTTACTCCCCTTTGTTGAGAGTTCAACATAGATCTAGAGAGTTTTGTGAAACTCTACACAAGTATTGAAATGTTTTTTCCCCTTTGAACCTTGATCATAATCAAGTGTTCTTCATCCCTAGTGAGGTGAACTACGATTGCTCTGATTCTATCCTAGTTAGGATACGTAGGCAGAGGACGCGACGTCTTTGCGAGCAAACATAGAAACTATCCTTAGGTTTTAACCTACACCTTTACCCAATCCCAATCCATAGCAAACATTTAGCAAACTTAGCATGCAAACAAATAAAAGGTTCCTGTAGAGTACTACAGATGTTTAGGATGTGAAATACCTACCCTATGCATAACCAACCCCCGATCCCCGAATCTCTTAGCGTTGTTGTTACATCGCGAAAAGGTTTTTTCTTTCTTTAGACCTTTCCTTTGGATAAATTAAAGTCCGGTTGTGAATTTAAGAATTTAGATTCAAGTTAATCAATAGCTTGGTATCACGATTCTCACCGCAACAGAAATGGTGACTTCACTGGGGAGGACTTAAACTTGAGGGTTTAGCCTATTTTGTTTAATTTTATGATATATTTGTGAATATTTGCTTAACATGTATATTTGTTAATATATTTGTTTAGTTGTTGGGTATTGGGTGCTTTGAGTGGTGAGACGGTCCTATACCCGGACTCAAGTGCACTTTTGATAGGATGGTGGTATATTCAAGAGAGCTTATAGGGAGTTGATTCCCGACCAAGCTAACTTGAGAAACCACCGCTTAGTGTAGGCCCTCTTGAAAGTTTAGTGTTGTTGATCGAGTATTCGTGAAAACAATGCTACTTTCAACGAAGGAGCCCATGACACTGTGGACTTTTAGAATACATTTTACCCCACTTTGGCCTTATTAGGATGTAGTGCGATGGCTACAAGGAAGTATTTTCGAAGTAGTTGATACGTGATACTACACTCAGACGAGATTCTCTTGAGAATATTATCGATTACCAAGTAATTTGGGAAGTTGATAATATCCGAAAGATGGGTTGATGACTCTGGGAACTTTATAGAACCCGTTCGGCAGGTACAATCAATCCATAGTACAAATCTTTGGGGATGGGTAGACCCTTGGACTCATGCTTGCCCTTAAACCTAAGCTTGTGTTGTGTGCATATGCATTTGCTTGTGTTTGTGCATTCATATCATCATATGGTTTCGTGGAACTCAGACTTTGTTGTTTGTAAACATCAGAGGTCGTCATGAACAGTGAAAGAAAGAAGACTTTGAAGTACACTTACAAGGGTTTTAATCTAGATGATTTGAAAAGGTTGAGCACCTTAGTGACAGATCCAGAGGGATTTCAAAACCGATATGGGAAGTTGTTGCTACTCTTGAAAATAAAGATGGATAGTGGACTTCTTTCTACTCTCCTCCAGTTTTATGACCCGCTTTACCACTGTTTTACATTCCCTGATTATCAGCTAGTGCCCACGCTAGAAGAGTATTCTCAGTTAATTGGATTGCATATTCTCGAAGATTCTCCTTTTCCGATTACGGAGAAGGACCCTAAAGAGCAGGACATTGCCAAAGCTACACGTTTGGGAGTGGTTGATATAAAAAAGAATCTAATTACAAAAGGAGGAGTCTTTGGGTTAAAGGCAGAATTCTTGGTTGAAAAAGCTCAGTACTATGCAGACCATTTAAGCATGGATGCATTCGAGGCTATCCTTGCCTTACTCATCTATGGGATATTCTTGTTTCCAAGCTTTGAGAATCTTGTGGACCTCAATGCCATCAAAATTTTCTTGAAGAAGAATCCCGTGCCTACCTTGTTAGCAGACACGTACCATTCTGTTCATCTGAGGAACTTCCACAATGGGGGAATGATCACTTGTTGCGTTCCTTTATTATACAAGTGGTTCACTTCACACTTTCCCAAAGCCAACGTTTTTTGGGATCCAAAGAAAGGATGGTGGTCGCAAAAAATCATGGCTCTTACCCAATCCGATATTGATTGGTATAGTCGTGATTATGATGGGACAATAATTATTGATAATTGTGGGGAATTTAGCAATGTACCTCTTCTCAGCATAAATGGAGGGGTCAACTACAATCTGGTACTCGCCCGCCGACAATTGGGATACCCTCTAAAGGACAAACCCAAAAGTGTTCAAGTGGAAAGCATCTACTTCAAAGAAGGGGAAGATAGCCAAGGACTAAAAAAGAAAATTCTAGAAGCTTGGAAGCATCTAGACAAGAAAGGGAAGAAGGACCTTGGAAGACTCAACTGTGTCTCTTTGGAACCTTGTCTCCAATGGGTTCGGAAAAGAGCTGTCACACTAAGGATGCCATATCCTAAGCAAGAGCCTATGGCCTTGAAGGAAGAACGCCCGTTGGTCTTCATGTCTGAAGAAGAAAAGTTGAAAATTGCTTTGGTCAAAGCACAACAAACTGAAGAAGCTTGGAAGCACAAGTATCAAATAGTCGTCGAAGAAAATGCGGAGCTCCAGAAACAACTCCAGTTGAAAGATGAAGAAATCCTCTCTTGTAAGAAGAGGAAAGCACTAGAAGAACCTTACGAGCCTCAGTCTAATCCATGGAAGATAATTGTGGACAGACTCATCTTTGAGAAGACTCAGATGGAAAGAAAGATCGAGAAGCTCAACCTCAGGCTGCTAGGAGAACCTTGATAGGACTCACTTAGTTGTTATTTAAAACTCTTGTAAGAGGAAACAATGTTTTGTAATCCGTTTTGTTAATCAATGAAAGGATGACTTCTGATGTTCAAAAATATCTGAGTTCCATGACAATCATTTGCATTTGCATTTGCACTTCTTCTAACCATTCAAGGAAATTCATTATTTTTTCTTTGCAGACAACAACATGGTAAGAAGAGACATGCTTCGAGTTCCAGATCTGAGATTGGGCCGTCTAAGAATGTTAACAAGACTTGATGGAATTCTATCATACAACTTACCGCTGCTTTGTGTTTCCAGACTTTCAGTTACTCCCGACCCTTGAGGAGTATAATGCTTACTTAAATATTCCATGGACTTTTACGCTCCCTTATGGAAAACCAAAGAAAAGGGACTTAGCTAAAGCCCTGCTCATCAAACTGGAAGACTTGCCACCGATGAGAGCGAAATGAGGGTGGTATGGAATGGATGCCAGACCTCTAATGGAGATGGCTGAGTATCATTATGAAAGCAGAAACCTGGGCATTTTTGAGGCGATTCTGGCACTACTAATATATGGACTGTATTTGTTCCCAAGCAGTTACGACTTCATCAGCGAAGAAGCGATCCGCCTCTTCATCCTCAAAAATCCGGTCAACACAATACTGGCTGACACTTATGTAGTCATCCACCGTTTCATCTTGTATGATTGTGGGCAATTCTCATGTTGTCTTGCACTACTCGACCGATGGTTTACTTCTCATCTGCCAAGGACTCATATCCTTTGGAGGCTTCCTACCAAAAGCGCATGGGTTTCTAAACTCGTCACTCTCAGACACCATGACATCACATGGCATGACACCAGCATCGGTGACCAAGTCATGATTCCTAGCTACGGAGATTTCCCCAATGTGCCTCTCATTGGGATAGAAGGGGTGATCACCTATAATCCTATTCTCGCTCGGCGTCAACATGGGTATCCTACCGGACCAGAGCCCGAACCAGAACTGTTGAGGCCTTGCTTCTGTGAGACAGGTCGCAACCAAGAACTAGAAGAAAATGCTCAATACGCTCAAAGAGATCCACACCTCTTAGGCCTAACTCCAATGGAGAATGCAAGCTGTTTAACCACCAGGGGGTACCTGCTATGGTCAAAAGAAATTGCCTTAAACATGTTCTACACTCATGACTATGAGATAACCATGGAGCCTGAGGTCCCCGCAACTAGGGAAGAGCTAAGATATGCTTTGATCAAGGTGCAAAGAGAAAAAGAAGACATGTGGGAGATTATTCACCATGACCAAGTTCATGTCGAAGTCTAAGAAGGAGAAGGATCATCTTGTTAGATTGATCTTTGTTTCACCATTTCCCTGCTTTCCCTAAAAAAAGGATTGAAATCCTGTTTGTTGCATTTACTTTCATTTTCCTTGTAAGAAAGGTCTTGCTTTTTAGCAAGGGTCACTCTATTGTAATAGATTTCCAGCTATCAAATGAAAAACGCTTTTTAAGCATGTCGTTACATGTTGGTCTAACTTTTTTGTTTGTAAACGAAAAAAAAATTGAATTTCCTTAAATGGCTTATGCACCCGCATTTGCATTTGCATGTCATCCTGCATCAGTCCTGCATTTGGGTTCCGCAGCTCATCCTTTGTTCTTGTCCATAAGGAGATAATGAGTCATGCTGAGTACCCACAGATACAATACACGGTCCCAAGCTCAAAAGAAGATGGCAGATAACGACCAAAGGTTTGATCAAATGGATAATGACATTGAAGGGATCAAAGGGGACGTCAACCAGATCATGGAAGTCCTCAACATAATCAAAGCAAAAATGGATACGCAACCTACAGTGATCTCCGAAGTTGCCACAACACCAGCCAATGTCATAATAGCTCCTGTTACTTCAGCAGAGTTTCCCTATGGCATGTCCCGGGATTTTGTGCCACCTTTCAACAACATGCAATCTTCAGGTCTCAATCCCTTGTTCGACTCAACGATCAGAAATCCCATTTTCACGCCAGCAGGTGGGCCTACTACAGTACGACCAGTTTTCGCCAATCAACAGCCAATCTTTGATATACCCGATGGGTCTGAAGCTGAGGACGAAAAACACGAAAAATTGCGAGTAGAGATGGACATCATGGCCAAAAGGATGAGGGCCATTGAAGGAAATCATGTCTTTGGATCTGATGCCAAGGATCTATGTCTGGTATCTGGATTGGTGTTTCCTCAAAAATTTAAAATGCCAATCTTCGACAAATATGAGGGGACCACTTGTCCTAACGAGCACCTAATCATGTACTATAGGCGGATGGCTCCGCATATTGAAAATGATAAACTGTTAGTTCACTGTTTCCAAGATAGTCTTAAAGGGGCTTCGGCTAAGTGGTATCTCGGTTTAGATCAAGCTAAAATCCACAGTTTACAAGACCTTTCAGATGATTTTATTCAGCAGTACAAGTACAACATGGACTTAGCTCCCGACCGCCGTCAGCTTCTCAGCATGACGCAGAAAAATACTGAAACCTTCAAGGAGTATGCGCAAAGATGGCGCGGAACTGCAACACAAGTAGAGCCTCCCCTTACTGAGAAGGAGTTGGCAGACTGGTTTGTGGATACAGTTCGATCAGAATTCTATGAACGTTTGATCAGCAGTGTTACAACAAATTTCTCTGATATTGTGGCAGTGGGAGTCAAGGTGGAAGCAGGTTTAAAGAGTGGAAAAGTGACCACTCGGAATGTTACCTCAAGCGCCAACACGACAAAGAAGCCAGTCAACACTTTCCACAAAAAGAAAGAAGGAGAGGTGAGTGCAATCACATATGGAAAGAAAGTACAAAGCTCACGAAGCCACCACCAACAGTACCAACCATCATATGTGGCGGCAGTGACCCCGGTTTTTCAACCTTCTTCACAGCATGGTCCCCAACCTGGGGCATTCAGCAATCAACACCAGTATCAGCCTGGCAATTAGCAACATTACCGCGCCAATAATCAGCAACAATACCAACAGTCGTAGGGTCAACAACCTCAGAATAGGGCCCCGAGGGCAAATTATCAAGCAAATAGGCCAAAGATACAGCCTATTCCAATGAGTTACACCGACCTGTTTCCCATGCTAATAGAAAGAGGGCTGGTTAAAACAAGAAAATTAGGTGCTCCACCTAATCCACTCCCGTTCTATTACAATACAAATGCTCGCTGCCTATTTCATGAGAATGCTCCAGGCCACGATCTCGAAGGTTGCTTCTCCCTTCAGCATCTAGTTCGTGAACTCATTGAAAAGAGAATTCTATCTTTCGAAGATAATCCCCCCAGCGTTAAGAGCAACCCTCTTCCAAATCATGGTGGAGTCAATGCCATTACTGAAGAAGGAGAGGGGTCAGAAGACAAGGAAGTTACTATTGTTGGTGAGATCAAAGTGCCACTAGCAGACCTACACAAACGCCTCGCTCAGGCATGGTCACTCAAGACATCTCACGAAAATTGCAAAGAATGTATGCTGAATCCTGAGGGTTGTGATACGGTGAAAAAGGACATTCGGGCTATGATTGAACAGGGAATGATAGAAATCACTCGCCGAAAAAAGGAAGAAGACGTGGCGGTCATCGAGCCTGTGTTTAACATACCAGGAGAGCCCAACAAAGGAGCCGTATTCAGAGATGATAACAGTAACAAAAACTACAAGAACGTTCGACCAATATTTCGCTATGATGCACCCCCGAAATTCGGGAGGGGACAAACTAGGTTTTAGCCGAGGGGAGGATCCAAGCCTCACCCAAGAGCCGTGACACCAAAACAAGACTATTCGTGGTGTGAAGGGATTTTCAAAGAAAAGAAACCAGTAAGTGTGGTACATATTGCTAGTGGAAGCAAAATAACCCAGAGTGGTCGCGTCTATCAACCTCGAACATATAATGAGGCTCCTCCACCAGCAGTTTCTGTTCAAAAATCGCCTGTTCCTCAGAAGCCTGTTCCAGAGGCAGCCACCGCCGAAGAACCTTTAGTTAGAGGAAAAGAAAGTCTCAAAAACGATGAAGAAGAATTCTTGAGAATCCTTCGACGAAGTGATTATAGGGTGGTGGACCAATTAAACCAAACACCCTCCAAGATCTCGGTCATGGCTTTGCTTTTAAGCTCTCCAGCACACCGCCAAGCATTGCTCAAAATTCTGACACAGGCCCATGTCACTAAAGATATTACAGTGGGGCAGTTTGACTCCGTTGTAGCAAATATCACTGCCTGTAACACTTTGAACTTTGATGCTAATGACCTGACAGCTGAGAAGCATAAGCACAATCGTGCTTTACATGTGTCAGTCAAATGTGAAGAAGATACAATGTCCCGAGTTCTTGTCGACACGGGATCAACACTCAACGTAATGCCTAAAAGGACTTTGGCCAAGCTGGCATATCAAGGTGCTACCATGATACCAACCTCTCTTATAGTCAAGGCATTTAACGGATCCAGGAGAACCGTGATAGGAGAAGTTGATCTTCCTATCCTAATTGGACCATAAATCTTCGAAGTCACCTTCCAGGTGATGGACATAAATCCGGTCTACAGTTGTTTATTGGGAAGACCATGGACTCATACAGTTGGCGCTGTCACTTCCACTCTCCACCAAAAAATTAAGTTTGTTGTGAATGACCAGCTGGTCATTGTCCATGGAGAAGAAGACTTAATGGTGAGCAACTTGTCATCATTCCGGTATATTGAGGCTGATGAAGATTACCTCGAGACGGCCTTCCAAGCACTAGAAATAGCTCACGCTGTTCTAGTTGATGAATCAGACATAACCCAAGGGCCCTCATTTACCTCTGCTCAAAGTATTAAGGCAGCACTGAGAGCTGGAGTCCCACTGGGATGGGGAGAGGTCATCGAAGTCAATGCTCGAGCCAAACATGATCGACAAGGGTTGGGTTACAAACCAACTTCGGAAGGCGAGCCAGAAGAAAGCACCATGAAGATGAATTCCTTAAAAGAGATATTCACCAGTGGCGGTGTGCAAGTCAATGCCATTATCGCTGAAGATGAAGACGATAATCTGGATCATCTAATAACTAGGGGAGGAGCAGCGTTGCGCAATTGGGAGTCTGTGGAAGTTGCCATCTTTTTAACTTTAGAGTAATTCACTCTGCTTGTTAGCTTTGTGTTTTTCTTTAAAAAATTCCTGGTCTTGCCCAAGGCCTGCGAATTATTTTGTATTGGGCCACTTTGCAAAAATTGAAAATCATTAATGAAAAAGTGTTTTTGTTAAAACTCTTGTTATTTGTTTTACGCATCACTTTCACTCTTTTTGAAAAAATAAAAACAACCCTTCATCTGTATGTCTGTGTGTGTGTGCCTAATTGTTCCAAAATAAAATATGCAGAATACCTCCATCAACCACAGAATCCTATGATCCTCCGGTTCCTTCTACTAGTGGTTCATTTGTCTTCCAAGCTGAAGAAGAGAATGACGAAGAGTTAGAAGTCCCAGAAGAATTAAAGAGAATGGCTGAATACGAAGATGTTTATATCCAACCCCACAAAGAACAGACTGAAGACATCAACTTGGGGTCAGAAGAAGACAAAAGAGAAGTCAAGATCGGGGCATCATTAAGGCCAGAAATCAAAACCAAGCTGATAAAAATCCTCAGAGATTTTGTTGACGTATTTGCTTGGTCCTACCAAGATATGCCAGGGTTGGATACCGACACATCATGCACAAGCTCCCTCTGAAGCCAGAATGTCCTCCAGTCAAGCAAAAGCTTCGTAGGTCGAGACCAGACATGGCGCTTAAAATCCGAGATGAGGTCAAAAAGCAAATTGATGTCAGCTTTTTAGCAGTATCCAAGTATCCAGAATGGGTGGCAAACATTGTACCGGTACCGAAAAAGGATGGCAAGGTCAGGATGTGCGTCGACTACAGGGATCTAAACAAAGCAAGTCCGAAGGATGATTTCCCGCTACCGCACATTGATACTTTGCTGGATAACACAGCAAGCTTTGCAGTTTTCTCGTTCATGGACGGATTTTCCGGTTATAACCAGATAAAAATGGATCCAGATGACATGGAGAAAACGACCTTCATCACACCCTGGGGCACCTATTGCTATAAGGTAATGCCTTTTGGCTTGAAGAACGCAGGGGCGACGTATCAGAAAGCTATGGTCACACTCTTTCACGACATGATGCACAAAGAAATCGAGGTGTACGTGGACGATATGATTGCAAAATCCCAAAGTGAAGAAGACCACTTGGATCATCTACTGAAGCTGTTAGAGAGACTTCGAAAGTATCAACTGAGATTAAATCCAGCAAAATGCACCTTCAGAGTTCGCTCAGGCAAGTTACTTGGTTTCATCGTTATTCATCGAGGAATTGAGGTAGACCCCGACAAGGTTAAAGCAATCCAGGAGATGCCTGCTCCCAAAACTGAGAAACAAGTCAGAGGCTTCCTCAGACGTTTGAATTACATCTCCAGGTTCATCTCCAATCTGACCCCTACCTAAACAGCGATCTTCAAGCTGTTACGAAAAGATCAAACAGTGGTATGGAATGAAAACTGTCAGGCCACGTTCGAGAAAATCAAGCAATATTTGCAAGAACCTCCAGTGCTGATTCCTCCGGTACCTGGAAGGCCTTTGTTCATGTACATGACATTGTTAGAAGATTCAATGGGCTGTGTCTTGGGCCAGACTAATGAGTCAGGGAAGAAAGAACACGCAATCTATTATCTAAGCAAGAAGTTCACTGATTGCAAGAGTCGTTACTCTCCCCTGGAAAAGGCTTGTTGTGCGTTAGCATGGGCTGCCAAGCGTCTGAGGCAATACATGATTTGTCACACTACAATGCTGATTTCTAAGATGGACCCCATCAAGTACATCTTTGAAAAGCCAGCTCAAACAGGAAGATTAGCCCGATGGCATATGCTCTTATCAGAGTACGATATCCAATATGTTGCTCAAAAATCTATCAAAGGAAGTGTCTTGTCAGAACACCTCGCAGAGCATCCTATGGAGGATTATCAACCACTCAAGTTCGATTTTCCTGATGAAGACATGATGTATATTCAGCGCACGAAACCAGAGCCTGGTCCGGAAGAAGGTCCCGAGCCGGGATCCCGCTGGGAGATGATGTTCGAGGGAGCGTCAAACAAAAATGGACATGGCATCGGAGCTGTTCTGAAAAATCCAACTGGAGGGTACACTGCGGTCACAACCCGACTTTGCTTCTCATGTACAAACAACATAGGAGAGTATGAAGCCTGCATCCTAGGGTTGGAAGTTGCCATCGATCTCCGCATCAAAATCTTGGAAGTAATTGGTGATTCTGCTTTGGTGATATACCAACTCAAAGGGGAATGGGAAACCAGGGATGAAAAATTGATCCCTTATAAGACCCACGTCTTAGAGATGGCTGAATATTTCGATGAAATTTCCTTCAAGCACGTACCAAGGGCAGAAAATCACATTGCCGATGCGCTAGCCATGATGGCATCAATGTGGAAGGTCCAGATTGTCAACGAGGCACCTCTGATCCGCATCGAAAGAAGGACAGTTCCCGCATACGTCATGGCAATAGACGAAGAATCTGATGAGAAGCCATGGTTTCATGATATCAAGAATTTCCTCCAAAATCAGGAGTATCCCACTAACACGTCCACAATTGACAAAAGAGCAATACGAAGGTTGTCATCTAAATTCTTCATCAGCAATGGTATCTTGTACAAGAGAAATCATGACATGGTCTTACTCCGATGCGTTGATGAAAACGAGGCGAATCTTATAATGAACGAAGTACACGAAGGAACCTTCGGCACCCATGCGAATGGCCACGCCATGGCTAAGAAAATCTTAAGAGCAGGATACTTCTGGTTAACTTTGGAGACAGACTGCATACTCTTCGCTCGAAGGTGTCATAAATGTCAAGTGTATGTCGATAAAGTGCATGTCCCTCCACATCCTCTCAATGTGATGACATCACCTTGGCCTTTTGCGATGTGGGGCATAGATATGATTGGGGCAATAGAGCCAAAGGCTTCCAATGACCATCGCTTCATCCTTGTCGCAATCGATTACTTCACCAAATGGGTGGAAGCAGCGTCGTATGCAAACGTGACAAAGCAAGTGGTTGCATGCTTCATTAAAAATGAGATCATCTGCCGATATGGTATCCCTAACCAGATCATCACTGACAACGGGTCGAATCTGAACAACAAAATAATGAAGGAACTTTGTGACGATTTCAAGATCAAACATCATAATTCGTCTCCTTACAGACCTAAGATGAATGGTGCAGTTGAAGCTGCAAACAAAAACATCAAAAAGATAATACAAAAGATGGTCGTAACTTACAAAGATTGGCACGAGATGCTACCATTTGCTTTGCACGGATACCGAACATCAGTGCGCACTTCGACAGGGGCAACTCCCTTTTCCTTAGTGTACGGGATGGACGCTGTGCTACCCATTGAATTCAAAATACCTTCCTTGAAGATCTTGACGGAAGCAAAGCTGGATGAAGACGAGTGGATAAAAGAAAGATTCGATTTGTTGAACCTCATTGACGAGAAAAGAATGACGGCTATGTGCCACAGTCAAATCTACCAACAAAGGATGGCCCGAGCGTTCAACAAAAAAGTTCGTCCCAGAGAGTATAGGGAAGGAGAGCTTGTGCTTAGAAAAATCCTACCAACTCAAAAAGATATGCGTGGCAAGTGGATGCCCAACTATGAAGGCCCTTTCGTTGTAAAGATTGTTTTCTCCGGAGGATCTCTGATTCTCGAAACTATGGATGGCGAACAACTCAAGTATCCAATCAACTCAGATGCAGTAAGAAAATACTACGCCTGAAACGAAATACCTAGAAAGGGGATTTCAGTGCCTCGACAAGATGAAAGCCCAATGTTTGAAAGCTGGCAGACGCTGGGGCAGAATCCTGTGCAGAATATTAGAAGAAAGGTCAACGCCTGTTGTTCTCGTCAGAAGCAACAAAGCAAGTGAACTGGCAGTCGGAAGGACCGAATTATTATGGGATTCTGTAACCTTTTCTGTTGCCATTTTTTCAAACTCATAAAATTTCCAAGGCTTTGCCTTTTGTAAAGCTCTTGTCTATCAATAAAATCAGATTTTTTGCCAAATCATTGTTATGATCCTCTATTTTTGTTATGCAATTTCACTTATTTGTTAATAATAATTTTTCATGAAAGCAAAGTGTTTTGAAAAGCTTAAAGTATTGTTTTGTGAAAAAAAAGGAAAACATGATTCGACAAAATGATTGAAAAGTTCTAGAGTTAATCTAATAACATTACACAGTCCTCAAAGTTGTGGAAGGTTGTTGTTACCCTATACCAAGCTAGAGGTGTCTGACAGCAATTCTAGCTCTTAAGCTAAGACTTCTTCTCTACAGAATTACGAAGATATTATTGAGAAAAGATCGTTATCTACACCAAAGAAGGAAGCGTCGCCTGACTTAAGGCATTTTGAAACTCAGCGTGATGAGTTCTCTCTTTATTTTGCTTTCCTTTGTTCCTACGGGTCGTTCTGCGTCTTGTATACAGCATCATGCCAACATACGCATTTGTTTGCATTCCTGCCATTGAGATCCTTCGGTCATTACCTTTATCTTTGACTTGTTATTACAAAGTTCGCTTCAAAGTCGACATCCTGGGGTTCCTTATTTTCGTGGGGAAGCTAGTGGTGACTAGCAATATCCAATTTACACCTCCAGAGGGTTGTTACCAATTTTCATCTTCGATTTGGTCGTCACCAACAAAACTTTGAAAAACTAGTGGTCACTAGCACACGTTTAGAACTAATCATGATCGGTATCTTGATTTAGTCCTTACCAACTATTTTTCAAACCCAGTTGTTACTGATTCTGTTATAAAGCAAACCAATTGTTATTGGAGTCCCTTTGATTCGGTTTTCACCAATCTGGCGAAAAATCTAGTGGTTACTAGTGTTGCCTTCTAAAAACCAATGGTCGTTGACATTGGAGTTAGTCGTCACCAAAATTCCCTAAAAGTCCAATGATTATTGGCATCACCTTCAAATCCAATTGTTATTGGTACCCCATTTGATTCGGTTATTACCAGTCTTTCTGAACCTAGTCGTTACTAGTCTTACCCTCATACCCAATCGTTATTGGTACCCCTTGATTCGGTTATTACCAATATCTATAAGTCTAGTGGTCACTAGCCTTGTTTGGGAAACCTAGTCGTTACTAGTCTTACCTTCAGAACCAATTTTTATTGGTACACCTGGTTTGGTCGTCACCAATTAGCCCAAGTCCAATAGTTATTGGCACCACTTAAAGCAGATTGTTATCATTACTTCGGTCTGGTCATTACCAAACTCTTTGAAAATCTAATGGTCATTGGTCTCCCGGATTAGGTCGTCACCAAATTTTCCAATTAAGTCTAGTGATTACTAGCATCGTCCCCTCCAATTGTTATTGGTATATCCTGATTTGGTTATCACCAGTCCCCTCCAATTGTTATTGGTATATCCCGATTTGGTCATCACCAGTCTCCTCTAAGACCAGTGGTTACTGGAATTTCTTGAAAGCTAATCGTTATTAGTTGGTTATTACCAATCCTCAGCCAGAGTCCTGTTGTTTTAACAATATTGCTTGGAATTCCCAATTGTAATTGGAACTTCGAGTTGGTCGTCACCATATCCCCAGGAAGTCTAGTGATATTTAGCACTTCTAGGAAACCGTTATTGTTTGGTCGTCATCATATCCCCAGTAAGTCTAGTGGAAACTAGCATTGTTTGAAGCTGTCTGTTATTCTAGTCGTCACCAGCCTCCCTAGTTGAAGCTTTTGCTTTTCCAGTCGAGTCTCGGAGAATTAGTGGATACTAACCTCCCCAGCACGCCCGGTCTTGTTTTTAACCTTTTCCTGAAGATCCCGTTTGAACTCTTCGTTATAGGAAATTTTCTCATCTGGTTGTCCCCAGTGAGACTCATGTCTTCGTTCCGTCTTTTCCCCGGTGAGGCTTTGCTTCCCCGGTGGATTTGTTCTCCAGCAAAGTTCTCCCTAGTGGGTCCCTTCCCCAGTGTGGTTTGCATTTCTTTTCTTTCGTTTCCCCAGTGAAGAATTGTCATCTTCTCCGGTGGGCTTCCTCATCTGGTTATCCCCAATGAGGTTCGTATCTCTTTTCCCCAATGAAGATGTGTCTTCCCTGGAGGAATTTGTGTCCCCTGCGTGAAAGATTTCCTTGAACAAGCATCTTTAGTCATGTCTGAACTATCTTGCTTACTTCGCTTGGAATCTTTCCCCAGTGTGTTGGGTCCTCGTGAGTGGTTACTCGTTGTATTGTCTTTCTTTTATATTTGTGTATGCATTTGTCTTACATTTAAGCATCATAAAACATCATTTAGATTCATTTGCATTTCAGCATGTCCTTTTGCATACCATCGGATCTAAGGGACAAAATTTCTGGTTTGCTATATTTAAATACCTTTCACTGCGATTCTATGAGGATCGTCATCTCTCATTGCCATCTAGTGAAGATATTTAAAAAGGGGCATCTGTTGCACCCCAAATTTTGACCCCTTAGATCCTCATCATCATTGTAGGATCATATTCATTTGGTTAACTAACCTTAACCCATTTTCAGTTTATCTTTGTTAAGATGCAGATGAATCAGGATTCCGTACCGTCAAAACCGAGGCTTCGATGGTTTGCTCAATCAATGTTTTGGATTGATCCGAATTCAAACAAGATCAAGGATAATACATTGGATTAATAATGAATGCAATTTGAGGTGGTCACCCGAAGATTGAGAACAGTGCAATTTGAGATACCCGATTAGGGTTTTCGATCAGAAAAAAAGTCAACTGTAGTTTGAATTTTGATTCAAAGAGTATTTCAATGGTGGGATCAAGGTCCATTAAGCTCCTATGGCTTAGTAAAGTCCATCCAAAGAGTTTCAAGTCCTCAGGATATTCGGATCACCAACGGGCGACTCGGTAGACATCGATCGATCGAACGGTTGACCGAAAAGTCAACTCTCCAACAATAAGTAAGTTGACTTCAAGGTGTGAATGAAAAATGTTCCTTATATCATATTACACCTCCCCATAAAATTTCATGACCATTGGATCAAGGGTTGAGAAGTAATTGCAAAAATCGGGAATTAAGGTTTCGAAAGGGGCAAGACCATAACTCCTCAACCACACATCCAATTGGAGTGGTTCTAAGCTTATTAGAAAGGTCTTGAAAAACCCTACAAAAGTCCCAGAGTGGTATATATTCAAAAAATGCATGGAATTGGAGTTATAGTAGAAATCATTTTTCAAGAGTAAAAGACTTGGTGAAATTTCACAAATTCTGGCCATACAAACCACTTTTTCAGTCAACTTCAAGGGGGTTTCAACCAAGATGCACATGGAATTGGAAGATTTGATAAACATGAAAGTTGTAGAGCTACATGAGGGCTTTCAAAAAAGTACAAGAACTCCTCAAGAGGAGTTGTGAGCTAAGAGTTATGGTACATGGAAGTTGGGCCTGTCACATTTAAAATTACTTTGGCCAAACTTCTCAAAATCAGTTTTTCACAACTTGGACTATCCTCAACCCTTGGATTGTAATTCAAACTGATAATGTGAGGTGTGGATGAGGAGAAACCCAGAAAATGAGTTAGTTTGATGAGCATGGCAAGTTGGTAACAAGTGGATATTAAAATAATCATTAAAACCATGAAAGAGAAATTTTTCAAGCAAGTTAGGCAGCCGCAGTCCCCTATCTCCATAGCCATCCCATGCTTCCCATCTCAACTGATATTTGGCTCAGCATTGGTCCATGGAGCTGATGTGTTGGAGCTGCTACAAAGATTTGGCAAGATTCACTTGAAAATCTCAAATCTCCCTCCAAAAGTGGTGAAAAACCAAATCTGCCCCAAGCTCCTCATGGCCTATAAATAGAGATTTCTCCACACTCTATACACCACAACATAACTATCCCAAGCATCATAAACATATAGTTCTCCTCCTTTCCCTCCTTGCTTGTAAGTGAAGAAAAATCACAAAAAACACAAAATTGGCCACTTTCCATTTTTCACACCAATCCTTTGCCTAAACCCAAAAACACTTCAAAGACCATTCATACAACTTTAAAATGGTCATTTAAAGTTGTTCCCATTGTTACATTTCTCAGAAAATTCACCAATCTAAAAGTCAACCCTCACACCCCACATTTTTTACTTTTATGCATTTTAAGAGCCAAGTCACTACATAGGCCTTTTCCTACTACCTCAACACTCCCCACACCTCCCATATATCATATTATAACTGTCTAAGGCATTAGAAACCATCTGGGAATCCATTAACTCCAACTGTCTTGAAAAGTTGTTTTATTGCTTCAAAAAGAAGGCAAGTCCAAGGCATTAGTGGTGTGGAAGCATTCTCTGGTTTTCTTTAACATTTTAGCTTGCTTACAAGTTTGTCTACAAGAGGTAAGTCATCTTTGACTCAACTCATTTCATTATCATGATCTTTGCTTTGACTGTCATCAAATTTGCAATGTCACTGTTTTTGTTATGATCCATGTGTTGAGTTTTAGCATTGGTGAAAGTGTGTGTGTTTGTTGCTTTAAAGCCTATCCTTTATCATGCCTCTAATGTGTGTGTATGCTTTAATTCACCTAGAACATCATCCCTACCAAAATAACCCTGCTGCTGCAGTTTAAGCTAGGATGTTTGCATCAATATGTTGATTCTGTTTTGCATTGGCTTGTTAGTTGATCTAGGAGTGGAAACTCATTTGTGATCTCAAAAGTAATATGTGTATATGTCTGGTTTTGTTCAAATCTGTCCCATATTGTTTTTGGAATTGTTTATGCTTGTTCAAAATGCCAAGTAGCAGCTTGAAGTTCATTTCCTACCTCAGACTGTTTTGAACCCTTCTTGATGATTAGACACTCTTGACAATGTGTATGAGTGATGCATATGAGTTTGCCTTGCACTGATTTTGCATCAATTCTGACTTAACTCTCCTACTGCATCATACCATGTTTTTGCTTGCTATCAAGATGCCATTCTTTGTGTTAACCTATTTCTAACAGCAACATCTATTTGGATCCATTCCATGACATATTTGTAGCATGTATGTATGTTCTGCTAGACCTAAAATCACTTGAAACTCAAACTTGATACCCTATTGCATCTCACATCCACCAAATGCATTTTTGAAAATCCTGTTTCATAACAGACTTCCTTGGACTCTCTTCTCAATAAAAATCCATTTCATAACACATGTATGAACTATTTGAGTGTTTGGTTTGTTTAGAATGTGCCTATAACATGATTTGAACTTGTTCATGCCTTGTAAAATAACCAAAATGCACCTCAAGAGGCATATCTTGCTACAGCCTGCATTCAATCTCAAAACAAGTTTGAACATCCTTGATAACCTATGTCTGATGTGTGTATGTGGCTGGTATTGCTTGTTTGTGCTTCACACTGATTTTGGTTTTGTTTATGCTTGGGACAAATTGATAGATGACAGTTCTGATGCAAATTCTTGTCACAGACTGTCTTGAACTTTTCTTGGTGTTTAGACACCCTTGATAATGTGTATGTATGATGTGTATGAGGTTACCTGGCCTATTTTTTTTGCTCACACTTTGACTTTACATACTCACTGCATTTTACCATGATTTGATTGACATCAAAGTGCCATTTTTCATGTTAGTCTGTTTCTAGCATCAACACTTGTTTGGATTAACTCCCTAACACATTTCTAGCATGTACACATGAGTTTCCTGACCTGAAATTGCTTGAAATCCTGATTTGATATCACACTGCACATTACAAGTACACTTGGGCAGCAGGAGCACCAATTTCCATAATAGCTTGCCTTGCACTGAGTTGATCATTTGAATTCACTTAAACACATATTTGCAGTATGTGTGTATGCTTGAATTGAACTAAAATGAGTTGTAGCTTGGAATTGACATCATCATGCATCATATCCTTGACAATGTGCAGTTTATATGACATTCTTCATAACAGTCTGTTTCCAGTTGGTTTTGATGTTTGAATCCATTCTATATCATGTATGTGTGGTGTGTGTATGGATAATTCAACTTGAAAATACTTGGAACTGAATTTGAGCATCTTCATGCATTCCCCAAACACTAGTTGCAACTTGAACAACAATCTGAGTTACAGTTTATTTTGGATAATATCATGTGTTTGGACTCATCAATTGACTCATATATAATAGGTTTGCATGACTGTTTGAACTTGAAACTGGCCGGCGTAGCTTCCCCAACTCAAAATGCATTTCTAAGCATCACACAACACACACTATCGGGTTTTGAATTTGAGGCATGATCTCAAAATTTTGAAAATGCTATCTTGTTCCTTGTTTAATTCTACCCAATTTACACTAAAAGTTTGTCAAAATCCATAAAGATTTGAGAGAGTTATGATACAAAATGCAAATTCTGATTTTTGGTGTGGTTATTTGCCCAGCTTGCTTTACTTTTCTCCCATATATGTTTATGGGGTGGCTTTCATCAATGGATGTATAGCCACCCCAGTTGTAAGACCATATGCCTAAAACACGTCTTGTACCTGCATGACCTGGGTTCAACCCCTGAGGAGGGCAACCCTTCTATTTATATTTGCAATTTTTCATCCAATCTTTGAAAATTCATAACTCACTCATTTTTAATAATTTTGAACCCATTATTTTTGCATTGTGTTTGTCTTGATGTCTACTTTCATGTGATATTTTTTAATTCCATGTTTGTTCAAAGTTTCATGCCTTTTGGTTGCTTGCAAGTTACTTTTGTATCGAGATTGTTATCTCCCGTATGCAGATGAATTTCTTTTTCACCATGATCATTTGTGTTAAGATATTTATTCAGTCTCATCTCTTGTATGTTAGTAAATATGTTAGGATTCTCTCATTTGGTTGTTACCATAAAATATCCCTTTTACCCGTGTTTACTTTAAAGCGCGATCCGTCGATGCGTTTCTTACTTGATTACTTGCCTTGATTGTCATCCATACACTTTCACTTGTGACATATTCTTTTTTTGATTGTTACCTTTATACTTTCATCATCTTTCTTTGGTTAAGTGATTTCATTTCCATGTCCTCTCCCAAATTATGAGGTTTAAACTGATCTAATTGTGTTTGATTGTTATCTAGGCATTGTTGTTACATTTGCTATGTTTTAAACTTATGACTTGCCCATCTTCAAATTGTGATTTGTTTATGTAGTAATAACCTTCATCATGTTCCAATCTTTATCAAGATGAACCTTCCATCTTTGTTAAGATGATTTATTGGTTGTAACCATTGGTATCATTTGAAGTGTCTGCTTATTGTAATATGCATGCTTACTTGTCTTAAATCTTATTTCATCTTGCTTTATTAAGTATTTTCTTCCCCCAAGTGATGGAACTTTCTAGTTTTCATCCAAGTTGCCTCTCTATCTCTCTCCTTCCAAAGGAAAAGTTTCTCCCTTGACCCTTGTGTCATTGGATAACTCATTTACCCCTCTTGACTTTGTGAAGTCATCCTAACCCTAGCTTAGTTAAGTTAGAACATTTTAAGATGAATTTCTTTTTCACCATGATCATTTGTGTTAAGATATTTATTCAGTCTCATCTCTTGTATGTTAGTAAATATGTTAGGATTCTCTCATTTGGTTGTTACCATAAAATATCCCTTTTACCCGTGTTTACTTTAAAGTGCGATCCGTCGATGCGTTTCTTACTTGATTACTTGCCTTGATTGTCATCCATACACTTTCACTTGTGACATATTCTTTTTTTGATTGTTACCTTTATACTTTCATCATCTTTCTTTGGTTAAGTGATTTCATTTCCATGTCCTCTCCCAAATTATGAGGTTTAAACTGATCTAATTGTGTTTGATTGTTATCTAGGCATTGTTGTTACATTTGCTATGTTTTGAACTTATGACTTGCCCATCTTCAAATTGTGATTTGTTTATGTAGTAATAACCTTCATCATGTTCCAATCTTTGTCAAGATGAACCCTCAATCTTTGTTAAGATGATTTATTGGTTGTAACCATTGGTATCATTTGAAGTGTCTGCTTATTGTAATATGCATGCTTACTTGTCTTAAATCTTATTTCATCTTGCTTTATTAAGTATTTTCTTCCCCCAAGTGATGGAACTTTCTAGTTTTCATCCAAGTTTCCTCTCTATCTCTCTCCTTCCAAAGGAAAAGTTTCTCCCTTGACCCTTGTGTCATTGGATAACTCATTTACCCCTCTTGACTTTGTGAAGTCATCCTAACCCTAGCTTAGTTAAGTTAGAACATTTTAAACCATTAGACTTTGCTTCAAGTCTAGAAAACCCACCTATACTAGGAGTGTCCTTCAACTAAAACCCTAGGATAGAGTTTGTAAACTCTATGTGAGAATCATAATAAGGATTACTTACTCCCCTTTGTTGAGAGTTCAACATAGATCTAGAGAGTTTTGTGAAACTCTACACAAGCATTGAAATGTTTGTTCCCCTTTGAACCTTGATCATAATCAAGTGTTCTTCATCCCTAGTGAGGTGAACTACGATTGCTCTGATTCTATCCTAGTTAGGATACGTAGGCAGAGGACGCGACGTCTTTGCGAGCAAACATAGAAACTATCTTTAGGTTTTAACCTACACCTTTACCCAATCCCAATCCATATCAAACATTTAGCAAACTTAGCATGCAAACAAACAAAAGGTTCCTGTAGAGTGCTACAGATGTTTAGGATGTGAAATACCTACCCTATGCATAACCAACCCCCGATCCCCGAATCTCTTAGCGTTGTTGTTACATCGCGAAAAGGGTTTTTCTTTCTTTAGACCATTCCTTTGGATAAATTAAAGTCCGGTTGTGAATTTAAGAATTTAGATTCAAGTTAATCAATAGCTTGGTATCGTGATTCTCACTGCAATAGGAGGTAATCAACCTGGAGCTCATGTTCCAGGTGCAGCGGGTGTTGTACATGGTAATGCCGATCCTTAGTGGGAGGAAGATGAACAAGATGATATTTTCTCCATGGGAGATCTAGGTGCGGGCTTGTAGTCTGATGCAGACAAGAGGTTCAAAATGATAGAGGAGAAGATGAGGAATTTGGAGAATTAAAATACTCTTGGTCTTGATATGTCTAACTTGGGGCTGATCCCAGGTATGAAGATTCCTCCAAAGTTCAAGGTGCCAGACTTTGACAAATACAAGGGGACAACATGTCCCAGGGTACACCTTAGGTTGTACTACAGAGAAATGTGTGCTTATTCCGATGACGAGAAGCTGCTGATGCACTTCTTTCAAGACAGTCTGTCTGGACCATCTTTCGAGTGGTACATGGGCTTGGAGCCAACCAATATTATAAGTTGGAGAGACCTTGGGGAGGCCTTTTTCCTACACTATCAATACAATAGTGATTTCGCGCCCAACCGTGTACAGATGCAGAATCTATCGGAGCAAAGTAATGAGGGGTTCAAAGAATACGCCCAGAGGTGGCGCGAGTTAGCTGCAACGGTTCAACCTCCAATGGTCGAGAGAGAACTCGTTGATATGTTCGTGGCAACGTTGCCAGGGATATACTATGAAAAGCTGATTGGGAACATGTCTGGTAGTTTCTCAGATCTGATTATTATTGGTGAAAGAGTTGAGAATGGTATTAAGCTGGGGAAAATTCAAGAAGGAGAAGGATCCACGTCTGGTGGAGGTAGAAAGACTTTTGGTAATGCCAAAAAGAGGGAAGGTGAAACCAATGCAGTGACAGGGTACATAAACAAGAACAGAAATAGAGATCAACGTTCACAACAACAATATCATCAGCAACAGCCATAGGTTGCACGTATTACTATTCCAGCCGCACAACCTCAACAACGACAACAACAGAACTATGCACCACGACGGTTTCAGGACCGTGTGTTATACCCCAAATTTTCCCCAACCTTTTTCTTTACTTGGCTTATATTTTCATTGCATTGTCTAGCATTTGAATTTGCATATCATGGTTCATGTGCAAAGGATCAAGAGGTGTGCATAGCAAGAGGAGGTTACCAAGGGTCTAAGCCTAACCAAGAGGTTTTATTCAAGTGGTTAGGTGCTTATCATCATCAGGAGAAGGTCAAAGCTCTTTGAGGAAGTGAATGAATGTATATTGCTCATCTCCTATCTTGGAGGCCAATTGAGGATCATCAGAAGATCACAAGTTCAAGTTTATGAATATGAGATGTTATGAAGCTCATTGAGTGCTTTGAGAGCCATTGTGGAGCTTATGCAAGTGGTTATATCATGTGCAAGAGGTTGCAGTCAAAGGATTGTACACCTAGGGTTTCATCTGCCTATTGCAAAGTCAACTGAGGATTTGAAGGAGATTAAGAGTTGGTTTTAAGTCATTTTGATCATGGATAGTTGTGTTGAGACATATAAGATGTTATTTCAAGATCAATTCAAGAAGAATCAAGAGTGTGAGAAGTTACTAAATTAGGGTTTCAGAGGTTTGTCAGTGTAAAATCCCCTATTTAGTGCCCAACTTCAAGAACCACATATCTCAAGATACAAGTGTAATCTCACTTTTACATAAACATGAGACTTATAGATCATGTTCTTAGATTTCTTTTGAGTACTAGAAATTATCCATTGGGTTTCTAGAACTCAAGTTATGATGCTGACAAGTTATGGGTCCTCAGATGAATGTATTTTTAGTCAACAAAGGTCAACCAACTTCCAAGGCACGTTTGACTTAGAATCATGTTTCACATCAACTTTTGATGAACATAAAAGTTGTTCCTCATGATCTTAGATTTCCAAAAAGTCCTAGAAGTCCTTCATCTCATTTGTATAACTCAAGTTATGAAACTTGCAAGGAAGGGTTATTTTGGGAAAGTGAGATTATAGGTCATTTCCATTATAGGTCATTTTCATCCACTTGTGCACTTCAAATGAAATTTTTCCAACATGAAAATTGCTTCAAATGAGCTCAATTTCATTAGGGAACATCAAATTGTCATGGAATGGGCATGGATATGAAGATTGGTGAAGAAAAATCAAGGAAAATTAACTTAAAAGGCATGAATTTAACTGAAGATGTTTTAAATCATTTTAATAACATGTTTGTGCATATTTTGAGTCACTTTATCACAACAAACACAATACACCAAGGATTTTTGAATGATGCAAGCTAGAACTCGCGCCATTTCAAGTAACTTCATGGTTAAGTTTCACATTCAAAATCAACCATTGGATCAAATTCAGGGATAATTCTCATCCACAAAATCAACCATTGAGCAAGCTTAACTGCGTTAGAAGCCCCAACGAAGAGGCTCTGTTAGGTAATTTTCAATTCAAGATTTCTCAATCAATATGCATTGATTCATCTCCATTTTTGTTGCATACTGAAGTCCTACATATGTAGGCAAAATCTAGATAGATTAGGATTATGTTCTTAATGATTTCAGTTACGTGCTCGTTTCTTTAATCGTTCGTATCTCTTTATTCTTGAGTGATAAATGAAATCTAAGCCTAGATTCATGATCTACATTGCGTGGTGATCATTTTAGTATAAGATTTCGCTTGATTTGGTTCAGTCTTGAACATGCTACTCCGGTGGGATGATCAGAGAAGACGACCGGAGCACAGTGCTCCGGCATCTGGTTTCTCTCTGTTTTGGTGAGTCGACTTGCCACATGTGCGCGTTGAAATTTTGACTGGAGATGATGAACGGTCCAGATTTGTGTTGACCGGCTGATGTATACGCTTGACTTGCCACGTTTTTAATGAAACGATGTGTTTCATTGTGGCTTAGCTAGTTTGGTTTGGTTTGGGCCTGATCACGCTAATTGCACCCCCCCTTTTATCTTGGCCTAGTGAATTGAACCTGGAATATTTCTATTTGCACCGCTGATTTAATTCTTTTATTTTATTTTTCTTTTTTTATTCTGTTTTGATTTTATTTCATTTAAAATACCTCCAATGATTAAAAAAATTCTACAACAATAGTTTCTGGACACTTAAAGGTGTTAAATAATTTTTAGAAATTTTTATTTTCATTTTTGGATTATTTTTCAATTAAAAGAGAATTAATTGTTTGGAGGTGTTTTAATTGGATTATTTCTTGCTTCTTGTTTGTTCTTGATTTGTTTCTTGATCATTTTCCTCTCCCATGATTGAAACGTTTTTCTCATATCGATGATGAGACTAAGGGTTTTATAGGAAACTTTTGCCCCTGGTTTAAGTCATTTTGGTTTGACTTTTAAGGCATTTTTGTTTACCCTCGATTCTTCCATTTCAAAGTGGTACACCTTAGGGATTTATTTCTTTTGGTGGTGCTTTGATGGAACATTGCCCTTGTGCTTTTGGCCTCTAGTTGCAACCTCTTGATGATCATTTGAGATTTTATTTGGTTATTTTTGAGCCATTTTCCTATTTTTGATGTAACTTGCAAGTTAGGTTACTTCTAAGGGAGGTTTATACAAACACTTGACCTAGTTTGATTTGGAAATGATCTTTATGGATCCATTGAGCTCTCAATTCTTGTTGATTCATACTACTAACGTGTTAAGGTATTTGAATGCTCATTTTTAGGTCATAAACTTGTTCATTGCTTGTTGAGATTTGCATTTCTTTTTAGGCTTTCCACTTGAAGTTCAAGTGTTGAATGTGCTTAAGACTTAGGTCTTTCTCCATGCCTATGCTTGCATTCCCTTGTGTGCTTTTCTTGATTTGGTTTGTGAACCTTCTCCTCTCATCTTTGCTTATGTCCAATGACTTTGGAATTCCATTTGAGATGGTTTGGTCCCTCCTTAGAAGGTACTTGAAACATGTCTTGAATGATGGTTCTTTGAGGACTTCGTTTGGTGTGTTTTCCATATTTTGGTGATGCTTATGGTTGAGTTGCCCATGTGAGCTCCTTGCTGTCCACACATTGCCTCCCATTCTCCAATTTAAGCTTGCCTTCATCTCTTTTCATTTGGTTTTCCTTTGGGCTTGTGGTTGATGACAAATGGTTGTAGGATTCATTTTCTCCCATTTCATCCCACTTGTGTGCACTTGTTTGCTTTCTTTTGTGTGCATTCTTTCTTCATTCTTCTTTGCATCTCTCATATGCATGCTTGAGGTTGAGATTTTCTTGTGGAGGCTACTGCCCCCACACTATTTTCCTCCCTCACTTTCATTCTAATTGTGCATTACATGTTTGCATACTTGTATCTTTCTTATTGCATGCTTCCTTCTTCTTCTTCTTTCTTCTTTGCCATGTTCCCTTAGGATCTCTAATCTTCCTTGTTCAAGGGTGATTATGATAGACCTTAGGCTTGAATCCATGCATGATAACATTAGGTAGCATTCCCTTTTATCCCAATCATAGGTGCACTTTGTATGACAACTTTAGGTTGAGTCTTAGTCCCCCTTTAGAGTGTCTCTCTCTTCTCATCTTCAAATTCTCTTAAAACACTTAATAAAGGTTATTGAGTGTTGTATGTTACGAGCCTTAAGTACTTGGGAAATGGTGATTGGGGGGCTTCCTCTCAATTTCTTAGAGTGTATAGTGTACTTCCTTAGGACGATATGCGACGCATTCGCTCCTAAGTCATAGTCTTTAGTGCAACATGAATTATAAACAATAATCAATGCACTTCTTTTCTAAAAAACAAAAAAAACAAACTTCAAATATTTTTATCCCTCGGGATCTTAATTTGGAAAACCTTTTTCATAAGGAGAGTTTTGTTAACTCTTGGTTCTACCGCAAACAGGTAACGCCTAAGTCTCCAATGGTCGAGCTGCATACACCTAACTGCTAGAACTAAGTGTTAACCCTAATCGGGCCTAAAACATTTTGAACCAACCGGTGTTCTCGTTAGCCCAAACTACATTTGCTCTGATTTCTCATACCAGATGATGATACATAGGCACAAGACGGCGATGTCTTGGCGAGCAACCTTCCCCACCTTCACCCGTAGTTAGCCGAACTACGTTGACTCTGACTTTCCCATTGCACGAGGGAATATGTAGGCATAGAGCGGTGATGCTCTATCGAGTCTCTTTTCTTTTCTTTTGTCCCTGTGAGCCGTAGCTTAGATAGTAAACACCCTTTTATCTAAACAACAAGCATGGATCCCGTCGAGTACGACGGACACGTGAGGTGCTAATACCTTCCCCTTGCGTAACCGACTCCCGAACCCGAGACATGGTTGCGATGACCTGTCTTTTCCAGTTTTCATTAGGTTTTCTCTATCGTTTCCTTTCCCGCTTTTGGGATAAATAACGAATGGTGGCGAATCTTCTGTCCTTGCTGGCCCCTCTTCGCAGCGATGCGACAGCTGGCGAGTCAATCCTAGCGCTTGGTTGTTTATCTCTTTGGGTGTGTTTATGTGTTGTACTTTATTTTCCCGCATTTACTTTCAGCATTGTATATATCATTTTTGTTGTGCTGTTGGGAGGGAATGTTCCACTGAGAGATAAGCCGAACCCGGGCATGAGTACAAACATAACATTAGTAGTGGAGAGTAGTGGTGGACCTGTATGCTTAGCATACACAAGTTCCCATGAAATTCGCGCTCAGACGAGATTCTCTTTGATGAGTTCCTTTCTGGTCCTTAGGACTTGAGAGGATCTTGGATCTGAGGATTGTCGACTCTGGGGACCGATCATTTGTGATTTAGCTAAGTGAGGCCTCTTCGGGAGTGTCGCTACTGCGAAAATCAGCGCCGGCCATGACAGAAGAGTCGCCACCGTGCGTTATTTATCCCAAAAGAGGGAAAGGAAACGCTCAGAGAAAACCTAATGCAAAGAGGGAAAGGAATGGTCATCGCAACCAAATCTTGGATTCGGGAGTCGGTTACGCAAGGGGAAGGTATTAGCACCCCTCACGTCCGTCGTACTCGACAGGATCCAGGCTTGTTTTCTATCTAAGGGTGTGTTTATCTATCTACTCTAAAGGTCTGGTCTAAAAGGAAAAGAAAATGACTCGGCAAAGTATCACACTTTATGCCTACGTATTCCCGTCTGGAACGAGAAATCAGAGTCAACGTAGTTCGCCTAACTACGGGTTAAGGGGGGAAAGGTTGCTCGCCGAGATGTCGCATCTCGTGCCTACGTACTTTCATACGGCATGAAAGATCAGAGCAAACGTAGTTCGGGCTATGGAAGACACAAGCTTGTCTGACAGTTTTTTATCTCCTTATGAAAGGGTTTTCCTGATTAAAGGTCCAAGAGGACAAAAATAGAGTTTGAATGTTTGTTTGAGTTTTTTACGAAAGAACTATTTTTTAGGATGTTTGCAATCTCACTCGCACTAGAGACTATGACCCAGGAGTGAACGCTTTATATGTCACCCAAAGGGTACCACACTAACATCCAGATTACTGGAGAGAGACCCTCCACCAACATTTTTCCAGATAGCTTAAGGCTCGTAATGTACGACTTCAATTAACCTTATTACTGTGTCTTTGAATTGTTTTAAGATGAGAAGAGAAAGACACCCTAAAACTATGGTTGAAAGGGAATCTACCTACAGTTATCATGCATGGTTTAGAAACCTAATGTCTGTCATAATTCCCTCTTGCACAAAGGAAATCAGAGATCCTAGGGGAAAACAACAAAAGAAAGCAAGCAGTAAACAGTAAACAGTAAAATGCATGTTATGCAACAGTACAAGCGAGGCAAGGGAGTCCGGCTCAACCTCGAACCTAAGAAAACAACAGGCAAGGGTAGACAAGATCCACCTCAAACCTAAAGGTAAGCAACATAAGCAAACAGACAATACAACAAAAGAAAAATAGAGGAAGCAGCCCAAGCAACAACAACAGTCTTCTACAGACAGCAACTTCAACCTTCAACAGCAGCTCTGATCAGCAAGATTGAAATTGACAGCAAAGTTGAGAGTAAAGAAACTTCATCTTCAAGCTAGCTCCTATCTTCAAGCTCTAGCAAGCTCCACAAGAAGAGAAATCAACATTGAGATCAAGTTACAATGTTAAGAAACCTGATGAAAACCAAAGGAATTCATCTGGAACCAACATTAAAGAAAGTGCATCCTCAAAAGTTCTACTCATTAAGGCATGCCACTCATCCCTCCAAAGGAGAGATGGAGCTTCCTTAAGAGGACTTTGCATCATAGGATAGGATAGAAGCAAACAATGCATTCTATGTTTGATGAAAGAAGAAAGACTAGTTCTAATGGCTCTTCCTAAAACCCTAATCCTATAAGCTTCTAAAAAAGCTCCTAAAAGAGGAAGAAAACTTCAACTACAAGCTCCACAAGCCAAGCCACAACAGCTACAAGATGTCCAGAAGCTCCTCCAAAAAAGAATCCAAGCACTTCAAACTCCAAAGCCACCAACAAGACCAAACAAAGCAAGGTACCAAAGATGGAACACCAACTACACAACCAACTTGCAAAATCTACCTAAAATAGAAAACTAAATTGTAAAATTCTAATACATTTCCTAGGGGAACATGCATGTTTTAACATTGTAGGGTTAAAATATTAAAGCCTAATTCAACTTCTAGGTCCACTAAACAATTCCTAAGTTGAAACATGTCAAGGTAAACCACAAGTTTGGGAAGGCTCTAAACATCTCACCTAAAACAGAACCTATGATTGTCTTAAAAATATAATAAAAATCCTAAGGGAGCATGCACATCTAACCTATAACATGCTAAAAAATCAAAGCCATATTCAAAACCAAATGGTCACACCAAAATCAACAAGGCAGATAGACAAATATGCAAAAATTAAAGAAATAAACAAAATGAGAAAAATAAAATAAAATTGAAACATGCATGAAAATGCAATTTATTGATCCCAGAAAATCACAAATTCAATCAGGAGTATGGAGATATTTTTAAAATATTTTTCAGATCAAAAATGGATTTATTGTGATTTTTAGAATCAATTTGCATTAAAAATAAAACAAAAATGAATAAAAGAAACTGAAACTGAAGAAAATAACACTGGGCGTTGGATGCGTGTACTAGTCAAGGATCTGGAGGCTCAGGATTGTGCCAGCACATTAATGAAGCAGCAGCGTTTCATCCTGGTCAAAGTCAGCAAAACAAACAAGTCCCAGCCGTGGGATGAGAGGAATAAGTCCATCTTGAAACGAGATCCAACGTCTCTGAAGTCATCTTCTTCAATTCAAATGCCAAAACAAAGGGAACTCAGTGTGGTGGCCGGAGAAGACCTCCGGTCGTCTTCTCCGGCGAGCAGGTGGTTACAGGTGATCAAAAATCAACAAATCTTACATCAATCTCTCTAGAATTTCACGTAGATTCTAAATGTCATGTTCATTTTCTCTAGATCAAGCTAGGTTTTCAAATCCGATTCAAAGTTCAAATGACACTCCAACATTGATCATCACCAAACTCTAATCTAATTGCACATAAATGTTCACCACGCTTCCTAGTTCATCATGGTCTATCCAAATCAACTTAATTCCTCATGATCAAGCTGAACCGTGCCTCAACAGAAATCACATGTCATCTTAATTTGTCTCTAATTGTCCAAAATTCTGTCCAGAAACGATCTACTCCTTTACTAGATCCTAACCACATATGCAAATTGATCTACATCTCCCTAGAATTATGAGAAATTTGAAGGTTACATACCTGTTGTAGATCCACTAACAGAGGTAGCTAGAGCTTGATTCAACCTTCAAAACTCTCCAGACACGATCAGTGATGCAAGAGAAAGAGTCTCCAACCTTCAATTTGCTCTGAATCAGCTTGGAAATCAAAACACGATTATCACTTGCTCCCTTGAAATTTCAAATGCAAACTCAGCCTCCACCACGAAATGAGCTCCAAACTGAGTATAGAATCAATGATATCCTTATATAGAATGAGTTTGTGGGCTTCTGAAACTTGAATGAGGCCCAATTCAGTAGTTCACAAATTCTAATTTCCTCTTCAAAATTTCACATCACAGTCACGAGTTAGCCATGGAAATTGTTCTAGAATCTTCCCTTTCAATTGCAAATTGCCTTGTGAATGTATTCAGACCAAAAGGAGTGCTTGAAATGCCTTGGTGAAGAAGTTGGATGTGTAACTTGCACATGAAGAAACACCATTGTAACTTGAGAAAATTGGCCTAAACTCAAAAATCCACCAATTTCATTGTGTTTAAAATTAAATTTACAATCAAAATGAGCACTTATTTGACATGTTTTGGTCACTTAACCAATTATTTGAATTTTCCAACTTTGAATCCTTTGAAAATCTTCTTTTTCAAGCCATTTCAAACCAAGTCTTGCTATGAGCCCAATCAATCCATCATGACTTCTTGGTTAGCCTAAAAAGCACCTTTTGAAAAAATTTCATGTTGAACAAAAATCCATTTGACAAGTGCAAGTTGGAGATTTTGACCTATGATTGAAAATGGCCTATAATCTCACTTTCCCAAAATACCCCTGACTTGTAAACCTCATAACTTGAGTTCTACAAATCCGATGGAAGACTTCTAGTACAATTTAGAAAGCTGAGATCATGAGGAACAAAGTTCATGTTGGCCAAAAGTTCAGGTGAAACTTCCATCTAGGTCAAAAATAGCTTTGAAGTCATATGATTTTCACAGACAAATTTCAGAGGCATCTGAGGACTTGTAACTTGTCTGGGTCATAACTTGAGTTCTATAAATCCCCTTGAGGACTTCTAATACTCAAATTAAAGGTACTGAGATGCTATACAAGTTTCATGTTGGCTAAAGATCCATTTGAAACTTGAATTTTGACTTATGGGGTCTTGAAGTTAGGCACTAAACAGGGGATTTCACACTGAAACCCTAATTTAGCAACTTCCCACACTCTTGACTTTTCTTGACTTGATCTTTGCACAACACCACAAATGTCTCATCATATCATTTCATGAACTCCATGACCTAAAAGTAGGCTTTGATACTCTTCAATTGCACAGTTGACCTAGGATTGACCTAGATGAAACCCTAATTGCTTGCACTTCAACTGTGGCTCTTGCATTTGACACAATGACTTGATTGAGCTCTCCCATGGCCCTCTAGGCATTCTATGAGCTCCATAAACATCCTCTTCTCATACTCAACATTCCTCTGATGGTCTTCAGTTGATCCTCAAGTTAGGATAAGATCCACATGCAAGCATCTAACCCTTAGGCACTCAAACCACCTCCTGATGACCTTGATAACTTCTCAATCTTGAATAAGACCTCTTGCTAGGCTTCTCTTGATAAGAATCACACTTGACCCCCTGCTATATGAATGATATCATGATATGCAAATGATATAACTATGCAAATGTTAATGCAATGAAACATAAACCAAGTAAGAAAAGGTTGAGCAAATTTTGGGGTGCAACAGCGAGATTATGATGCCAAACCAGAAATGGTGAACGTATCATCATTTCTTGAAAGTCTGTGACGCTGATGAATGCATAGGATACCAAACCTTATTAGTGGATAGGTCCATACCTGTGAGAGGGATTGGGGTATGCAATAAACCTTGACTTCCAGACTACCTGGTTTTCTTTACAGTGTGAATCTGTGTTCTTGATACAAGGGGCTCTTATCAGTGACAGTGTTATGTTCTTGTCAATGCGGAGCGCTGGTTCTTCTCAGTCAACAACACAACAATCTTGATCCCTTGTTTACATTTGCATGTGCATTTTCATATGCATTTTTGTTAACATGTATGTATGTTGCAGGTGCATATTTCCTCCTCGATTCTAGTGGTCTTGTTCCCTTACTTCTAATATGGAGCCCTTGAAGAAGACAGTGGCATACAGGTTTCCAACTCCGGATATTGGTTCTTTACTGGGTTTGATTTCCATGGCTGACAAAAGAGTGATGGAAGACTTCAAGCAATCTTATGGGAAATTGTTGAGATGTGTCTGCAAGCCTTCAGTATATGAGATAAGTGGTCTTTATACTCTCCTGTAGTTCTATGATGCACGACTGAGCTGTTAGGAGTGCCTATTCTTGATCAAATGCCATTCTATCACACCGAAGCTGAGCCTGATCTGGCTAAGCTTGCTTCTGCTCTGCATTTGGATGTTCCAGAGTTGGAGGGGAAGTTGATCCAGAGGGGTGGGATGCCTGGTTTTCCTTTACCTTTTCTGATTGATAAGGCTCAGCAGTTCGCCAAAGATGGTTGTTGGATCGTGTTTAGCACCATCTTAGCTCTTTGTATCTATGGTATCATATTGTTTCCTAACCTTCCGAATTTTGTAGACATAGATGCTTTCTACATTTTTGCTTCAGGGGATCCGATACCTACACTTTTGGGCAACGTCTATCATTCTATTCACCACAAGAATGAGAATCGGAGGGGAAAGAATGTATCTTGCTGTATTCCTTTGTTGTATAGGTGGTTTGCTAGTCATCTTCCCAAGACAGGTCCATTTGTTGCTACTACCGGTACTTCAGAATGGTCAGAAAGGTTGATGGGATTGTCTGCAGAGAACGTTATCTAGTTCGACAGAGACCTGCTTGGTACAAAGATTGTTTATAGTTGTGGTGGATTTCCTAACGCCCCGTTGGTCGGAAGGAAAGGGTGAATCAACTATAACCCATCTTTGTTGGTCAGACAATTAGGATACGCGCTGAGAGAACATCCTAAGGAAGAGGAGATACAGGAATCTCTGTATCTCACTGGATTGCTGGAAGGTGATACTTTGGCTAGAGTGGAGAGAGCTTGGAGTAGTGTTCACAGGAAAGGGAAAGTATTTCTAGGGAAGAGTAACAATCGAGCCTACGATCCTTATTTAATTTGGATCCAGGATAGAGCAAAGAGGTTACTGATGCCTTTCCCCTCTGTAGAGCCTTTGTATCCTCTCATGATTAAGGAACCTACCACTTTGGATATCCAGAAGTACAACCAATTGTGGTATGAGAAAGAGGAGCTTCGGAAGGCTAATGAAGAGTTAGAGAAAGAGATCATTCAGCTCCGAAGTGAGAAGATTGAGGTTGTGCACTCTTTCAGGAGGCATACTGAGCTTGTGAACAGATTTGGTACAGATTTGACCAAAGAGACTCGTTCCCGTGAACGTTTGGGTTTAGATCTAAAAGTTGTCAGTGATGTTCTCGCTTCTAAGAAGAAGGACTTGGATAGAGCTTATCTGGAGATTTCCGAGTTCAATGATCAGTGTAATGCTACTCTTACCAACAACAAGGAGCGTGAGGATAAGTTGAAGCAGTGGATTACCAGACTGAAGACTCAGTTCAGGGTGAAGGATGAGAGGATTGCTGATGAAGCTTCACTCAGACGTGACAATGACTGCAGATTGAACGAAGCTTTGACTACCTTAGAGGATTACAAGCTAAGGGCTTATTCGAAGAGGTGCAAGCTAGAGGAAGTCTTCGGTGAGGGAGCCTGGGATGACTATGCTGAGGATTTACAGACCACTATCAGGAAAAGAGAGGCGCTCATTCAAGGGTTACTCGTCAGACCAGATCATCCTAAGACATAAGAGTTGTTGGAGGAGTTTCATGCTTGTTGTCGTACTTGATGTCTTTCATTCCCTTTGTAGCTTGTTGCTTTTATTTGTATTGACCATCACCAGACCTGTTGGCTGAGGTCCTTCTATTGATTCTTTGTATTCAGTTGTATGCTTGTACATTGCCTGTTGGGCCTTTTCATGTATTTATGCCGAGTTTGGCTCTATGCTTGTCTATGGGTTGTCCATTTTCGTACTGTTATTCTCGGAACTAGAATCGGGGGGAAATTTCCCTGTTGCATATATACATGTCTGCATTTTGCATAGAATTTTTGAATAGCAGGTGCAGCGGAACCATTGATCTTATTCCTGTTGGTTTGTTAGATTGTTTCAGGATAGACGGCCAGACAGTTCACCATTACGCCACCAGAGAAAATCAACACAGAGTTATGGAACAAGTTCAAGCTGAGATGCAGGAGATGAGAGACATGATGGCTCAATTTATGGAGCTCATGCAGGGTGTGGCAAATGGCCAGGCAGTTGAGGACTCTAGTCCAGCCATTGATTGCTCGTGTTGACAATAATGGTGTGCTTCATGAAGGGGTTGCTGCTAATCCTCCTCACAGTGAGATTGGTACACCTCGTGCCAACGTTGTTCCCTCAACAATTGTACCTCCGGGCGGAGGAAATCAAGCTGCAATTCCCATTCCTATTCCTTGTGCTGCTCATGGGAATACTCCTCAATGGGATGAGGATCAACAGGAGGACGCTTTTTCAATGAGGGATATTGGTGCTGGATTACCATCTGAGGCTGATAAAAGGTTCAAGCTGATTGAAGAAAAAATGAAGTCTTTTGAAAATCAGAATTCCATAGGGCTAGACATGGCCAACCTGGGGCTGATCCCAGATCTGAAAGTTCCGCTGAAGTTCAAAGTCCCTGACTTTGAAAAGTATAAGGGAACTACTTGCCTAAGGGTCCATTTGCATTCTTATTACCGCAAAATGTCTGCTTACTCGGATGACAAAAAATTGCACATGCACTTTTTTCAAGATAGCTTGTCTGAACCCTCACTTGAGTGGTATATGGGACTGAAGCCTGTTAATATCCGCAGTTGGAGAGACTTAGATGAAGCCTTTGTAAAGCACTATCAGTATAATAGTGACTTTGCTCCTAACAGGGTCCAACTCCATAATCTGTCTCAAAAGACTGGTGAATGCTTTAAGGAATACGCCCAGAGGTGGCGCGAACTTGCAGCAAGAGTGCAGCCTCCAATGATGGAACGTGAATTGGTTGATATGTTCGTGGCCACTTTTCCTGGTGTCTATTATGAGAAGCTTATCAGTAGCATGTCTAGTAGTTTTTCCAATTTGATTATCACCGAAGAGAGGGTAGAGAATGGGATAAAGTTGGGAAATATCCAATCTGGTGAAGTGCCCTCAGCTGGAGAAGGAGGTAAAAAGGTGTTCGGAAATAAGAAGCGTGAAGGTAAGACTAATGCAGTGTCTAGCTCTCGTGGTAGAGGTAGAAATAAATGTCCATCTTATCGTCAGCAGCAGCAGGTTACTAGTATCAAACTTCTAGCTGTTCTTCAACAACAACAGCAACCGTAACAACAACAGAATCAACAGGGTTATAGAAGATTTCAGGATCGAGGCCGGAATGTAAACAGACAATTTGACGCGCCTCCAATACCGTATGCTCAATTTCTTCAGCATCTGTTACAACTACAATTAATCCAAAAAAGGACTATGGCTCCCCTGACAGGACCACCACCACCCGGTTATGATGCGAATGCTCGTTGTGAGTTCCATTCCGGGGCACCTGGGCATAATATTGATAACTGCAAGGCCTTTAAATATAAAGTCCAAGATTTGGTGGATAGTAAGGCAAAAAAAATTTCTCATGACGCTCCCAACGTCGTTCAGAGCCCCATGCCCAACCATGGGACTGCTGGAGTCAGTGCAATCATTGAAGACGAGAGTTTAGATCTGGTAACTGATGTCAATGATTTGAAGACGCTGCTGGACTTTGTGAAGGAAACGTTGCTGAAGGGAGGTGTATTCCCGGGCTGTAATGAATCGTGTGCTGAATGTTTGAGTCATCTCGAGGGATGTGCAAAGCTAAAGAGCTGTATTCAGGGCATGATGAATGATGAAATGTTACAATTGGACCGGATTGTCGAGAAGAAGTCTGAAGAGATAATGGTTGAGGAAAGGAACGAGGTTGCAACGATCTCGATTCCATACAAAACTATAACTATTTCTGCGCCGAGGCTGCCAACCATTATTATCACAAAAGCCGGTCCTGTGTCGTATGAGAGTACCAATGCAATTCCGTGGAATTACAGAGCGGAGGTATATTTTAATGGGAAAAAACAAGAGTTGAAGAGCTTGCCGGTTGATTCGGTGGATAATCTAGTGGGAGCTAGGGGAATCACTCGAAGCAGAAGAGTGTTCTCGTCGCCTGAAGTGGTCGCTGACAGAGCTGATAAGGGTAAGAAAGTATTCGTTGAAGAAACTTCTCAGCCTGGAGAGAAGAGTTCTTTGGAGAAGGAAGTGGAGGAGTTCATGAGATTGATAAGAAAAAGTGACTACAAGATAGTTGATCACTTGCAACAGACGCCCTCCAAAATCTTTATTCTATCTCTGCTGTTATGTTTAGAAGCTCACCAAAATGCGTTGTTGAGGATATTGAATACTGCTTACGTGCCGCAAGAGATATCAGTTAACCAACTCGAAAGGGTTGTAGCACACGTCAATGCAGGAAATGGGCTAGGTTTCACGAACTTGGATTTGACCCCGAAGGGCAGGAATCCTAATTGTGCGTTGCACATATCAATTGAATATCGTGGATCCGTCCTGTCTCATTTGCTGGTAGATACAGGATCATCTTTGAATGTGCTTCCGAAGAAGTCCCTGATGAAGTTGGACATGAAAGGGTTAATCTGTACACCAAGTGACCTGGTAGTACATGCTTTTGATGGGACCCGTAGGTCCGTATTCGGAGAGGTGACATTGCCAATTCAAGTTGGTCCTGAAGTATTTGATGTGGTATTCTATATTATGGATATTCAGCCTGCCTATAGCTGTTTGTTGGGCCGTCCATGGATTCACTTAGCAGGAGCTGTAACTTCCACGCGGCACCAGAAGCTCAAGTACATGGTGGGTGGCAGCGTTGTCACCGTATGCGGAGAGGAAGATATAATGATCAGTCATTTCTCTTCGTTTAAGTACGTTGAGGTGGATGGTGAAATCCATGAAACTCTTTGTTAAGCCTTTGAGACAGTACAGATCAAAGACAAGGTGTCTGCTGTGAGCAAAGCGCCCAAGGTGGCCATGTCGTCATTCAAAGAAGCCCAGGAAATGGTACAGGTTGGGGCAACACCAGGTTGGGGTTAAGTGTTGGATATACCCCATAAGCAGGATACGTTTGGTCTGGGATACCGCACATCTTCTTCGTCATCCTCACAGAGCGCGCCGCACTACAAAGGGCCGGTACAGTTTACCAAAGGTGGGGTTATCTTTGAACGGATCAACGCTGTTTCATATGAAGACGGTGATAGCGACTGCGATATGGATTCTTGGATTAGGTTGTCCATTCTAGGATAAAGCCTCAACAATTGGTCTATCGAGGAATTTATTCAAGTGACAACGGAAGAGTAATACTTTGTTTACCTCAGGTCGTACTATAGAAAAATGTCTGCTTATTCCGATGACGAGAAGCTGTTGATGCACTTCTTTCAAAACAGTCTATCTGGGCCATCTTTGGAGTGGTACATGGGCTTGGAGCCAACCAATATTATAAGTTGGAGAGACCTTGGGGAGGCCTTTATCCTACACTATCAATATAATAGTGATTTGGCGCCCAACCGTGTACAACTGCATAATCTATCGGAGCAAAGTAATGAGGGGTTTAAACAATACGCCTAGAGGTGGCGCGAGTTAGCTGCAAGGGTTCAACCTCCAATGGTCGAGAGAGAACTCGTTGATATGTTCGTGGCAACGTTGCCAGGGATATACTATGAAAAGCTGATTGGGAACATGTCTGGTAGTTTCTCATATCTAATTATTATTGGTGAAAGAGTTGAGAATGGTATTAAGCTGGGGAAAATTTAAGCAGGAGAAGGATCCACGTCTGGAGGAGGTAGAAAGACTTTTGGTAATGCCAAAAAGAGGGAAGGTGAAACCAATGCAGTGACAGGGTATAAAAACAAGAACAAAAATAGAGATCAACGTTCACAACAACAATATCATCAGCAACAGCCAAAGGTTGCACGTATTACTATTCCAGTTGCACAACCTCAACAACAACAACAACAACAGCAGAACTATGCACCACGATGGTTTCAGGACCATGGAAGAGTAATGTATAGGCAGTTTGATATACCACCAATGCCGTATTCGCAACTTTTACAACATTTGTTGCAACTTCAACTGATTCAGAAGAGGACATTGGCACCTCTGACTGGCGCGCCACCTTCGGGCTATGACGCAAACGCCACATGTGATTTCCACTTAGGTGCCCCAGGTCATACTATAGATAACTGCAAGGCTTTCAAACATAAGGTGCAAGACCTTATTGATAGCAAAGCAATCAACTTTACAAATGATACGCCTAATGTTGTTCAGAACCCGACGCCCAACCATGGAACAACCGGTGTCAATGCTATTGTTAACGAAGAGAATATGAATTTAGTAGGGGATATTGCAGAATTAAGAACTCCTTTGTGTTTTGTCAAGAGTAGGCTATTGAAGGGAGGGGTCTTTTCGGGGTGTGGGGAAGACTGTGAAGGTTGTTTGGCTCATCCGAAGGTTATGAAAGTTTAAAGAATCATGTCCAGTGTTTAATGAATGAAGGCCTGTTACAATTTGATAGGATTATTATAGAAAAAGATGTGAAGGTGATTAATCAGGGACAGGATGAGATTACTACGATCTCAATCCCTTTCAAAATGATTAACATATCTGCGCCACCGAGGCCAGCAACTATTATAATCACCAAGGCAGGACCACTGCTGTACGAAAGTACTAAAGCAATCCCATGGAACTATGAGGTTGAGGTATTTTGTAATGGCCAAAAACAGGAATTGAGAGGAACTTTGTCTGATAGTTCATCGGTGGATAATTTGATTGGAACCAGTGGAATGACGAGAAGTGGCAGGGTACTTTCACCGCCTGATACTAATGGTGAGAGGCCAAACAAAGGAAAAGGGAAGGCTGTTGTAGAGGAAAGTTCTAAACAGGGTGAGAAGGATGCTTTGTTGAAAGACGCTGAGGAATTCATGCGTATGATTAGGAAAAGCGATTACAAAATTGTTGATCACCTACAACAAACCCCATCCAAAATATCCATTTTTATCACTATTACTGTGCTCCGAGGCACACTGGAACACCCGTTTTAGGATTCTAAATACAACCTATGTGCCACAAGAGATTTCAGCGAACCAGTTCGAGGGAGTTATGGCCCATGTAAATGCTGGAAATGGATTGGGATTTACATATTTGAACATTACGCCTAAAGGAAGAAATCACAATCACGCTTTGCACATTTCCATTGAGTGCAGAGGAGTTGTATTATCACATGCTCTGGTGGACACTGGGTCTTCACTCAACGTGTTTCCCAAAAAGGCTTTGATGAAGTTAGATATCCAAGGTGTGATGTGTACCCCTAGTGATCTTATTGTGCGAGCGTTCGATGGAACGAGAAGGTCTACTTTTGGTGAAGTGACTCTCCCCATTCAAGTGGGACCTGAAATTTTTGATGTCGTCTTTTATATAATGGACATTCGACCCGCATACAGCTGTCTGTTAGGCCGACCCTGGATTCATTTTGTAGGGGAAATGACATCAACCTTACATTAGAAGTTAAAGACATGGTTGGGGGGAATATTGTCATTGTCTGTGGTGAAGAAGACATAATGATTAGCCAGTTATCCTCTTTCAAGTACGTTGAAGTTGATGGGGAAATTCACGAGAGCTTATGCCAGGCATTTGAAGCGGTCCAAGTCAAGAAGAAGCCTTCTATGGAGGACAAAACACCTGAGGTTTCTATGTCTTCTTTCAAAGAAGCACGTGCAGTGGTGGAGTCAGGCTCATCTCAAGGATGGGGTCAGGTGTTGAGTATCCCCAATAAGCAGGATAAGTTTGGATTGGGATACAACCTGTCATCTTTTTCTTCACATAATGATCCACGTTATAGAGGGCTAGTTCAGTTTACAAGTGGTGGTGTGATACTCGACCGAATCAATGCCGTATCTGAAGACGAGGGGGATATTGATTGTGATATGGACGCATGGATCCAGCCATGTGTTCCCGGCCAAAGCCTAAGCAACTGGACTATTGAAGAAGTCGTCCAAGTGTCCTCTAAAAAGTAATTTATTTGCTTTGATTATGTGTGACCCTGCGTTCCACCCAGGATGTAGTGGTTTTCATTTATAGGGCCTTATCTTGTTTATGTTTGAACATTTGCTCTTATCATTAATCAAAAGGCGTGCTTACGCATTCAAATGTTTTGATCCATGTTTTTCTGCTTTTATTTTTAACAATAAAATGACAATGTGGTTTGTGCTTGTTTGCATATCATTTTAAGCATCAAACATCATCGTACAGGTTTCACATTCTAGATGCCACCAATTCAGACTCGTCTTTGAGTCGGTTTGATTTTGATAATCCCGATCTTTCAAGTTGAAGAAGAGATTGACGAAGACGAAGATCTTCCTGAAGAGCTCGCCAGACTGCTGAGACAAGAAGAGAAGGTCATTCTGCCTCATCAAGAGGACATCAAAGTTGTCAATCTGGGCACCGAAGAGGATAAGAAAGAGGTCAGAGTAGGGGCTACTTTAGAAGACAATGTCAAAAGAATACTGGTTGATATGCTTCGAGAGTACCGAGACATCTTTGCCTAGTCATACGAAGACATGCCAGGGTTGGATACTGATATCGTGGTACATCGTCTACCTCTTCGAGAGGAGTCTCCACCTATAAAACAAAAGCTGAGGAGAAGTAGACCAGATATGGTAATTAAGATTAAGGCAAAGGTCTAGAAGCGGTTGGACGCCGGTTTCCTTGCTCTTATTAACTACCCTCAGTGGGTTGCTAACATCGTTTCTGTACCTAAGAAGGATGGAAAGGTCAGGATGTGTGTTGATTATAGAGACTTAAACAGAGCGAGCCCAAAATATGATTTCCCGCTCCCCCACATTGATGTGCTTGTTGATAATATGGCTCAGTATTCAGTGTTTTCCTTCATGGACGGTTTCTCCGGGTATAACCAGATTAAGATGGCCCTAGAAGACATGGAGAAAATAACCTTTATCACGCTGTGGGGGACCTTTTGCTACAAGGTAATGCCTTTTGGAATGAAGAATGCAGGGGCAACCTATCAGCAGGCAATGGTGACTCTCTTTCATGATATGATTCATCAGGAAATCAAGGTTTATGTTGATGATATGATCGCAAAGTCACAAATGGAGGAAGGGAATTTGGTGAATCTATTAAAGCTGTTTGAGAGGTTAAGGAAATTCTGACTAAGGTTGAATATGAACAAGTGTACTTTTGGTGTACGGTCGGGAAAGCTATTGGGGTTTATAGTCAGTGAAAAAGGAATCGAGGTTGATCCTGCAAAAATAAAAGCTATACAGGAAATGCCAGCACCAAAAACAGAGAAAGAGGTTCGTGGTTTCCTAGGTAGATTGAACTACATTGCAAGGTTCATATCTCACCTTACAGCCACTTGTGAACCATTGTTCAAGCTGTTAAAGAAAGATCATGCGGTGGTCTGGAATGAAAATTGCCAAAGGGCATTTGAAAAGATAAAAGAATACTTGCAGAAGCCTCAGATACTGATGCCCCCAGTGGCAGGAAGACCATTGATAATGTACTTGACAGTTCTTGAGAACTCCAAGGGTTGTGTTCTCGGTCAACACGATGAGACAGGAAGAAAAGAACATGCCATCTATTATTTGAGTAAGAAGTTCACAGATTGGGAATCCAGATACTCAATGTTAGAAAAGACGTGTTGTGCACTTGCTTGGGCCGTCAAACGCCTAAGGCAATATATGTTGAATCACACAACCATGCTAATTTCGAAGAGGGAACCGATTAAGTATGTGTTTGAGAATCAAGCGCTATCGGGTAGAATTGCTATGTGGCAGATAGTTTTGACAGAATACGATATTCAATACGTCTCCCAAAAGGCTATCAAGGGGAGTATTCTGTCAAAATACCTTGCAGAGAAACCAATTGATGACTATCAGCCGATGAAGTTTGAATTTCCTGATGAGGACATCATGTTTTTGAAGATGAAGAATTGCGATGAGCCGCTACCCGATGAAGGTCCTGAGATAGGCTCCCAGTGGAAGATGATTTTTGACGGTGTTGTTAACTCTTATGGCAGCGGAATTGGGGCAACCATTACAACTCCCCACGGTTCCCACATACCGTTTACTGCCAGATTAACGTTTGCCTGCACTAACAACGAAGCTGAGTATGAAGCATGTATCATAGGTATTGAAGAAGCAATTGATTTGAGAATCACGAACCTTGATATTTATGGTGATTCAGCTTTGGTAGTCAACCAAATTAAGGGAGAATGGGAGACTCGTCAGCCTAACCTAATTCCTTACATGAACTATGCAAGGAGGTTGTTACCTTTCTTCGATAGGATAGAGTTTCATCACGTGCCAAGAGTCGAGAATCAAATGGCAGGCACTTTGGCGACATTATCCTCAATGTACAAGGTGAATTATTGGAATGACGCTCCGAGAATCGTCATCTCGCGCCTCGATAGGCCAGCATTCATATCTGCAGTAAAGGAAGCGTCAGATGGGAAACCATGTTATTATGATATCCGAAAATTTTTCAAAAATCAGGAGTATCCGCCTAGGGCATCGAGCCCGGGATAAGAAGACCTTGAGAAGATTGTCTGTAAACTTCTATCTGAACAAGGATGATGTACTCTATCGAAGAAACTTCGACTTAGTGTTGCTAAGATGCATGGACGAAAAAGAAGCAGACTTGCTTATGGAAGAAGTCCACGAGGGTGCTTTTGGTACGCATGCAGGCGGACATGCAATGTCTCAGAAACTGTTGAGGGCAGGCTACTATTAGATGACCATGGAATCTGATTTTTCAAGTACGCCAAAAAGTGCCATAAATGCCAGATTTATGTCGATAAGATGCATGTGCCGCCAGGTCCTTTGAATGGAATGGCGTCTCGTTGGCCCTTTGCTATGTGGGGCATTGATATGATCGGTAAGATTGAATCGACTGCGTCCAACGTACACTGCTTCATCTTAATGGCAATTGACTATTTCACTAAGTGGGTTGAAGTAACTTCTTTCACCAATGTCACCACACAGGTCGTGGCCCAATTTATCAAGAAGGACATCATCTGTCGTTACGGAGTGCCCGAGAGAATCATTACTGATAATGGTTTAAATTTGAATAATAAGATGATGAAGGAACTGTGCCAGAGTTTCAAGATCGAACATCACAACGCTTCTCCTTATCGCCCAAAGATGAATGGTGCTATTGAGGCGGCGAATAAGAATATTAAGAAGATTGTGCAGAAGATGGTTGTTACCATTAAAGATTGGCACGAGATGTTGCCCTTTGCGTTACATGGATATCGTAATTTGGTACGTACTTCAACTGGGGAAACTCCTTTCCCGCTAGTGTATGGTATGCAAGTTGTCCTACCGTTGGAAGTCGAGATTCCTTCCTTGAGAGTTTTGGTTGACGTCAAACTCGATGAGGCTGAATGGGTGAAAGCCATATTGAATCAACTTAGCTTGATGGACGAGAAGAGATTGGCATCCATTGTGTATGGCCGTTTGTATCAAAGTAGAATGAAGAAAAGTTTTGATCAGAAGGTGCGCCCTCGAAGCTTTCAGGCAGGTGACTTAGTCTTGAAGCAAATTCTCCCTCCACAGACAGATCACAGGGGAAAATGGACTCCTAACTATGAAGGTCCATATGTCGTAAGGAAAGTTTTCTCTAGAGGAGCTTTGCTACTCTCAACCATGGATGGCGAAGATTTCACGTCCCCTGTGAACGCAGACGCAATTAAAAAATACTTTGCTTAAAGAGACTCGTTGGAATAAAAAGAAATCCAGGCAAAAATGGGGCATCCCGGCGAACCATAAAAAGATTGGGTTCGGGAAAAAATTAGGGATAAAAAGAAAAGATGTAAACCCGCGAAGTTGAAAACCTGAAAAGGAGACTTCGGCAAAAATGGATATCCCGGTGAATCGAAAACCCGAAAGGGCGATCCAGGAAAAAATTAGGGATTTTGAAAAATGCAAATGGCTGCAGTCTGCGTCTAATCCTTTGAGCACAATGGATTACGGGAGGACCCAAGGGTCAATCAATCAAGTCAGTCTCTTTGGAAGACGAAGCATTGGAGAAGCATCAAAGTCATGTGAGTCATAGTCAAATTGACACATGGTGATTGTCTGTACCACATTGCCGGCATTTTGCATCTTTTTGCATTTCTGTACTTTTTTGCGCAACTCTCTCTTTTCAGGAGTTGCGTCTGATGTCAATCTGCCTTTTTACAATCCATTTATCAATGAAGTATATTATTCAGAAAGCTTTTATTTTTGTTTTAGCTTTTTACTGTTTTGTTTGCAAAGGACGCCTCATGTTTTTGATAAAACTTTGCATACATAAACTTGTGGGCTTTGCTAATCATAGTTTGAAACATTGATTTGCATAAATAATGTCGTGGAAGATGACCAAGATAACCCTTGTTGCATACAGGAAACATTTTTTTGTTTGTCATTTGCAGGGCTCTCGTTGTGGAGACTATTTCAAAGGCTATCCCCAGTGAAGTCATTGTGTCTCTATCCCCACAGGGCAATGTTGTCAAATCAGAAATATCTCGCCAGCGCTAATTGTTGCACCCCAAATTTTGACCCCTTAGATCTTCATCATCATTCTAGGATCATTTTCATTTGATTATCTAACCATAACCTATTTCAAGTTTTTCTTTGTTAAGATACAAGTGAATTAGGGTTTCGTATAGTCAAGAATCGAGGTTTCGACGGTTTAATCAGTCAATGTATTGGATTGATTCTCCATGAAACAAGTTTCAAAATCATCAAAGATACTCCATTGGATCAATTATGAATCCAATTTGAGGTTATCACCCAAAGATAAAAGACAGTGCAGTTCAGGATCCCCGATTAGGGTTTTCGATCAGGAAAAGTCAACCGTAGTATGAATTTTGATGTAAAAGGTGTTCCAATGATGGAATTGTGGTCCATGAAGTTCATATGGCTTATTGAAGTCCACTCAAGAAGTTTCAAGGCCTCAGAAGACCCAGAACGTCAACAGTCGACTCGGTAATCATCGATCGATCGTTCGGTTGACCGAAAGGTCAACTCTTCAACCATAAGGAATTTGACCTCAAAATGTGAAGCAAAAATGTTCCTAATAACATATTACACCTATCCATGAAGTTTCATGACCATTGGATCAAGGATTGAGGACTAATCGAAAAAGTCGGGAATTAGGGTTTTGAAATGGGCCATACCATAACTTCCTAACCACACATCCAAATGAGGTTGTTCAAAGCTTTTTGGAAAGGTTTTGACAAGTATTACAAAATTATCAAAGTGGTCCATATGCAAAAAATGCATAGATTTGGAGTTATGGCCAAAATCATCACAAGAGGGAGAAAACACTTAGAAAAATTCTATGTTGCTGGCCTTTTTAGGCATGTTTTCAGCCAACTTTAAGTGGTTTTTTGACCTAGTTCCACTTGGAATTTGAAAATTTCAAAAACACGAAAGTTGTAGAGCTTCATGAGGGATTTCCAAAAAGTACTAGAAATCTTCCATAGCCCTTGTGAGCTGAGAGTTTCGAATTGAGAAAGTTAGGTCTGTGCACTAGTTTGTCAAATTGACAAAACTCAACATGGATTTGGCTTCCAACCATGTACATCATTTCTTACCATGAGAAAGCAGTTGATGTGATGTGTTAGAGGGAGGATTGAATCAAATCTTAAGGAAATCAAAGCAAAACCAAGAATCCATCCATAATCCAATTGTTTAATATAAAAAGTACAAAAGTACATATCAGAGAGAACATTGGATTTGATGCAGCTAGGGAGCTTGTCTTGGAACCTCTATGGTCAGCACAACCATTTCAAAGATAGCTGTTATTAAGGATAATAACCAATGGAAAGAATCTAAAACCAGCAAATGCAAATCACCATTTGAAACTCCTAAGTTTTTTCCCACTAAAATGCAATTTTCTTGGCCAAATACCAATTCTGCCTCAACCTTCCTTGGCCTATAAAAAGAGGTTTCATTCCACTCTTAAAATCACACCAGAGCCCTCTAAATCCAAGAGAAAATCAAGCTCCCATTCTTGCCTTGCTTTACTTATAAGTGAAGAAAATTCCAAAACCACCAAAAAACTACCTTGTGCAAACTTCATACCAGCATCCTTTCTAATCATTCAACCACCTTAAAAATCATCCACACAACTTCCAAATCATCATTAGGAGGTGTTCTAACCATTATTTTGATCAAAAACACCACAAAACCAAAAGTCAACTTCTCACACCCATTAGTTTGACTTTTCTGCACAGTGATAAAACTCACTACATAAAACAGTTTGAACCACTTTGACACTTTGAACACCTTCCATTATTGTTATACCAACTGTCTAAAACCTCAAACAACAGTTGGAACCTCATTTTCTCAAATTGTCATCATGATTTGCTTGTTTCTTCAAAAGGAAGTAAGCTTCAAAAACTTGTTCAAAAGGAAGGATCTCTGGTTTTCTTTGTTGCTAGCTTGCTCAAGGAGGTCTATAAGAGGTATGTAGCCCAAAGCCTCTTCATTATGCATCATGTCTATTATTTTTGGTTTGTTTAGATGGGTTAGACATTGCAATGTTAAACTTACAACTATGCTGTCCAAAATCTATTGTGAGGTTTGAGTTTGTCCACTCATGTACAAATGTTGTTCGGTTTTAGGGTTGGTGCCTATGTTTGCATTGTCATGCCAAATGTTGTTGTTGTTTCTGTTTTAAAAAGAAAAGGAGGACTGTTTGATCTACATTGTTAAAGTGTGGCTGTTGGAATGCCATTAGGGTTGTGTGTGTGTGTTTATCATTTTTTTATATGTATGATGTTGAACACTTGATGAATTTTTGCTTTAAACTTTGTGATAATGAGTTCATCACCAACCTGTTTTAAGTCTTCCATTAAGGGAGGTTTCTTAGTATTGATTTGTGTGATATCATGGTCATGTATATTGTTGAAATGATTCACCTAATATTGTTGGAGCATTTTTGGATTTTGATGATCAACACGGCCTTACTAATTTACTTTGCTGGTTGGCATTGTGACTGTTTTTAGGATCTTGTGCTAGAGTTTGTTTGGCGTTATTTAGGTTGAAATGACGCATACAAGGTTTGTTGAAACATACCTAGACCTTTGAGGATCAACAATGCCATGTTTAATGTTTGTGTATGCTGGTTGAGATCTTAGGGGAAATCATTGGCTTGAGGCATGATTAGAGCATGAATGCTTTGCTGCTACTGATTTCCTAGTGTTTGAGTTTTGTTTTCTGCTGTTGTCTTAAGGTTGCTATGATGGATATGTTGAAATGATCCACCTGGCTATTGGAGCATTTGGTGATTAACATTCTCCTGTTGATACTTATCTTTTTTTAAAGTCATAACTATCAACAGTTGGTGTTACACATTGTTTTAAGGTTGCAATTTCTTGTTAAAAATGCACATTGATAGGTTTATTGAAAGTATCAGCATGATCATGGTCAGGATTGGTGTTTTGGTTCTGTCAAGGTCAGTCCTTTTATTTGTTGAGCTTGATACTTCACATGGCTGTCAGTTCTACTTTTCATTGCTTGGCTTGTGTATTTGCAATTTTTCCGTGGAGTAAGCTGGTGGAGTTGAACATTGTTGGTTCTTGGATTCACAGTCATGAGTGGAAGATTGTTATGGTTTGAGTTTGTTTAATCTATACCAGTTATATTACTATGAGTTGATTATGATGTGTGCTAAGGTTTTGGTTATAGTTGATGAGCTTGGTATCATTTTAATGAACACTGTTGTGTGGATTTTTGAGGCCTGTTAATTCCTTGTTGAAAGATTTCAGTTCAAAGCTTATAGAGGTTAGGCCTTATCAAGTTTCCTAGTCCATTTGAGTTGGTTTGTTCATGTTTATAACTCTAAAAACACTATTGTGGCTCTGTCATGATTTGATGTTGAGTAGAGTTTGTCAACTCACTTTGGTGGACATTAAAGCAAGGTCTCTTGGACTATTGTTGGATGTAGTATGTTATGGCAGCAGGTCTTGATAACTGTTTCTGTTCTAAGTATTTCATTTCTGTTTGATTTGTGGCACAATTTGGATATGTCTAAAAAACTATGTTGGATGGAATTCAACATTGTCGAAATACCACTGCTATAGGTTTCAGTCCACTTTGGACTTGGCATTTGTGATGCTGGACAAACACCTTTCTTTATTCACTGCTTGTTCGTTTTGAGATTGATCATACTCTACCTCTTTCAAATTCTTGAAACTTTTTGCAATTTGTGTATGAAAGGACGCAACTTGTGGCTTTAGTAACTTGTGTGCTGTCATTTGCAAAATCTATCTTAAAACACCAATCTCATCAACCATCAATGCCATTTCTTGCTCTGTTGTTTTTGGAACCAATTTTCTTGTTAAAACTCATTCAAAATCATATTTAGAATTTGCTCAAGCTATCTTCTACAATTAATGGCACCTGTTTTAATCCATAAGTTGCAAAGTGCACTTCAAAATTCATCATAAGATTTTTATTCGAATTTCAGTACGGGCGAATACTTTCAAAATTTGGATGGTACCATCTTGTTCCTCATTAAAAATAAAGCATGATTGACTTTAATTTTGTGAAAAATGATCAAGAATTGAATGAGTTTGAATGAAGTCGTTTCCATGTTTTTTTACTTGTCTTTCCCACAAGAACTTGCCCATAGGTGCGCATGTTTGGTATATATGCACATGGGGCGGCTTGATACAATGGATGTATCGCTACCCCAGTGGTTATTTGCCATGCCTTAATTACTTTCCATTCACAATGATGCGGGTTCGACCCTCAGCGAGGGCAGTTTTTCATATTTACATGATTTTTCCTTATTTGTGCATTTTAACTTCCCCTTTCCATATTCATTCACATGCGTGAAGTAGTTGTGTTGGCTAGGTTTTGTGTCCATGACCCCCAAGGTCTTGGGTTCAAGCCTTGGGTGAGACACTTCTTTAATTTTAGCACTTAATTCATTTGATATTAATTAATTTTCATTAAATTTCAAAAAATCATAACTCTTCCATTTTTAATCATTTTTAAATGATTCTTTTTGTCAAATTTTTGTATTAATGTATATTTTCACATAATGTTTAAAGAATTCTAAAATTTTTATTTTAGGAACACTTTGCATTATGAGAAGATGGTGATTCATTTTAGGGTTTTCACCCTCCTATCTCTCTTTCTCCATTTCAAATCTTCTTAACTTTGAGTTTAATTTGAAATTAAAAACTTGGCTTGTTAGCTCCTTTGTGTACTTGATTTTGATTTCAACTTTTTCTTGTAAGCAATGTAATTGATTCATTTCTCCAAACACTTAAAATCCCCGAAGATTTTGAACCCTTTATCAAGTTATAACTTGTTTGTATGGTTGTTACCATTATCTTTGTTAATATACACCCTTATCTTCGTCAAGATATGCTTTTGGTTGTCACTTCTTGTGCTTAAGTCTTAAAAGAACTTACCCCCTAATAGATATTATAATATCTTGATGTTTGTTTTGGTTGTGACCATTTATCTTGATTGAAATCATTGATATGGTAATATCTTAATACTTGCTTTGGTTGTAACCATTTTTCTTGATTGAAATCATTGCTTGATATTGTAATATGCTTGCTTGTTCTTGGTTGTAACCATATATTTTATATTCATCATGTTTGAATGATTCTTGCTTTGTTAAGTTATCTCCCCAAGTGATGGAACTCTCTGGTTCTCATCCAAGTTGCCTAATCTTTTCCCCTTCCAAAGGAAAGTCTCTCTATTGACTTTAGGGTCATAGATAGCTCAATACCCATGTAGGCCTGGATAGAGCCTTCTCCCCCTTTTTGGTCTGGATAGAACCAATTAGTCTTACCCTCATAGGTCTAGATAGAACCTTCCTTCTTCCCTCTTTTAGTCTGGAAAGAACCAATTGATTCCCGTTCTTCGGTTTCCTCAAACTACGGCTGCTTTGATTTCTCATTGGATAATAAGAATACGTAGGCACAAGATGCGATATCTTGATGAGCAATCTTCAACTTTCCCCCTCATTTTGGTCTGGATAGAACCAATTGATCTTATAACATAGAGATAGGTAGAGTTTGATTAACTCTATGTAAGAATCATGGAAATGATTACTTGCTCCCCTTTCTTGAGTGTACAATTTAGATCTAGAGAGTTTGGATAAACTCTACACAAGCATTGTGATGTTTGTTCCCCCTTGAACCTTGATCATAATCAAGTTTTCTTTACCCCTAGTGAGGTGAACTACGATTGCTCTGATTCTATCCTAGTTAGGATACGTAGGCAGAAGATGTGATATCTTTGCGAGCAAACTTAGAAACTATCTTTAGGTCTTTACCTTTACCCTATACCCAATCCCAAACCATATCAAACATTTAGCAAGTATTAGCATGCAAACAAACAAAAGGTTCCTGTAGAGTACTACAGATGTCTAGGATGTGAAATACCTACCCTAAACATAACCAACCCCCGATCCCCAAATGTCTTAGTGTTGTTGTTACATCGCGCAAAAGGTCTTTCTTTCTTTAACCTTTCCTTTGGATAAATCAAAGTCCGGCTGTGAATTTAAGAATTAAGATTCAAGTTAATCAGTAGCTTGGTATCACGATTCTCACCATAGCAGAAATGGCGACTTCACTAGGGATGATACTTAAACTTGAGGGTTTAGTCTATTTTGTTTTATTGCATGCTATATTTGTGAATACTTGCTTTACATGTATATTTGTCAATATATTTGTTTGTGTTGGATATTGGGTGCTTTTAGTTTTCAGAAAGTCCTATACCCGGACTCGAGCACACTTATGATAGGATGGTGGTATATTCAATAAGGCTTATAGGGAGTTGATTCCCGACCAAGCTAACTTGAGAAACCACCGCTTAGTAGAGGCCCTATATTGAGTTAGTTTTGTTGAACAAGTATTCATGAAAACATTGCTAGTTTTGACGAAGGAGCCCGTGACACTGAGGACTTTTTAGTTACATTTTACCCCACTTTGGCCTTATTAGGACGTAGTGCGATGGCTATAAAGGAGTATTCCCGAAGTAGTTAATACGCGATACTACACTCGGACTAGACTCTCTTGAGAATATTATTGACTACCAAGTGATTTGGGAAATTGATAATATCTGAAAGATGGGTTGTTGACCCTAGAAACTCTGTTAGAACCCGTTTGGCAAGTACAAACAGCTCATAGTACAAATCCTTGGGGATGGGTAGACCTTTGATCCTTGGAGGTCTTTGTGTACACATTGTATTTGTGAATACTGGCCTTTGTGTTGTATGTACATCATCCCATCATATCACCATGAGCATATCATGTCGTAACTGGTTTTGTAAAACTCAGTCGACTTCTGGTATTTTTAAAAAGTTGTAACTTTTTTTTCCAACAATTAATTAAATGAGGTTTTGACCTAATCGATATTTTGAGTTTTGTAAAACCAGTTTGCCTTTTGTATTGCATTTACATTATGCATTTGCATTTCTCAGCCGTGTGTCGCTTTGTTTCCCTTTTGTTCAGAGAGAGGGAGAGGGGATACCTAGCACATATCCAGGACGAATGGAAACAATGAATGAACTTTTAAGAGCTCAGGAAATGCTGAAAGAGAACATCAGAATTCTCAAGTGTCATATGAATTGGGCTCTGGAGACATTGCAGAACATGATGAAAAAGGAAGGTCACTCTGACCGTGTGATGTCCAGAGAAACTATGGATGTATTATCTCCGATGATTCCTCCAACTCAAGGATATTCTCGGTATCAACGACCAGATAACCTTCAGTCGCGTCAGCACGCCCGAAAAAGACCAAGGAAACCAAAGACTCTGTTTCCAATGTCATACGGTCAGATATTGCCAGACTTAATCCAAGGCGGATTGATAATACCAAAGGAGCTGAAACCAGTGATTCTTCCTTACCCCCTGACCTTTGGTACCAACGCCAGATGCGACTATCATAATGGGGCTTTGGGGCATTCAACTGAAGACTGTAAAGCATTCAGAAATGAGGTTAAATATTTGCTCGACTCCAAATTGATCTCTTTCATGCCTCAAGGTGTTCAAGTCAATAAAACTTCACCACCTCTCATGTCTCCTCTGCAGCAAGAGCATGCTCTGGGAGAAATTTCACACAAGTCAGTATCTGATCAAGCGGTCAATATCAAATGATTACTAGAAAAGACTCCCAACACTCAGTGTTTGTTCCTCCTTAAGTTTCTCAAAGCCGAAGATTGAACAAGAAGGATCATGTCAGGAAAAATAAGGCTTGCGGTACACCAATTCCAGTACCGCTAAGTAAACTTTACCCGCTATTGATTCAGAATTTGCTAGTGACTCCGCGATTATCTAATCCTGTGCCAGAACCATGGCATAATGCAAACCTGACCTGTGAATTTCACAAAGGAATCGAGGGACACAACTTAGATGCATGTCTAGCATTAGGTTTTCTTGTGCGAGAGCTAATCAATGACAAATACTTGATCCTCGAAGAAGACTACTCAGAAGTGGAATGCGAATATCATACTGGGACAACAGGGCACCTAGTTGAAGAGTGTAAAGGTTTTAAACTAAGATTAAAGGAGTTGTTAAAACCTCAAGAGGATAAATCAAATGACAATGCTGCAATTCTTAAATCCAAAGGCGAAGGACCCGTGAGACCCCTCATAATTCTATATCATAAGGAGCAAGTGGTTATTGAAGGTGTTTCCCTGCATATGGCCTAAAATGTGAAGTTTGTTTTGTCAAATTTAATTCCCTAAGGCTGGCAGCTGTAGACTGTTTCAGCATTTTGTTGTATTTTCTTTGCATTTGAATTGCTTGTAAGATGTTGTTCATTTTGAATTAGAAAGATTAATGAAATGTTTGTGCATCTTTTGATTAAGTCCATTCGTTTCACTCTTTCTCTTTTCCTTTCATTGTTATGAGATGACGAAAAATGCAAAAATTTCTTCTCTTTACTAAACTGTTGTTTAAAGCAAAGATTGAGGAGGATGGTGAAAACTATATCCATAATTGTTATTGATATGCTTTCAATTTAAATTTTCCGATGATGTAAGGCATTGTTTCAATCCTTAAACACTGGAGAAATAAGGAAGATAATCCTTCGTTAACCCCTTCGAGCCTAGAAGCATGAGTTTTTATTTCTTTACAAAACAAACCTTAAATCTCAAACCTGGGGCGGGTCATTCTTAGTTAACTTGGAGATATGTGCATGCAAGACACTTTTCCTATAAAAGTGGTGCATTCGGGTTTTTCCTTCATACACAACAAGCAAGTGTCGAAGACGATGATGGTTCACCATAAGCCATTAAACTAGGTAGTCACCTCCTTTCTAAAAAAAAAGAGAAGAAGAAAAAAGAAAATGGAAAAGCCCGCTAACTCAAAACCTATGAAGGAGATTTACGAAAAAAAGGGGGCATCCGTAAGATTCTTTACTCTTAAAAATCCTAAAATAGCAAAAGCTATAAAATATTACAAGGGAGTTGTGACAAAAGTCAGGGATAACAAAAGAGAGGAACTCCGTAAGATTCTTTACTCTTAAAAATCCTAAAATAGCAAAAGCTATAAAATATTACAAGGGAGTTGTGACTAACCTAGGTTTGTAAGCCATCACCAACTATCATCAGTTCAATTCTTAAGCCTGTAAGAACTTGAATGTATAGTTTGAGTTAACTGAGCGTAGGATTGGAGTTCATCATGGAAAATGGGTGGGACAAATAACTTTGAGCCTTTATCCTTTGTTTCATGAACCATGAACCGAGCCACGTTACAACTTTTAAAAGACCTAATTGAGGTGAGGTTGTTTTGAAAGCATATTACAACAAGGTTGGATATCCTGACTCCTAATGACCTTTGATGTTTATGTGTGTTAACCACTTTATCTATCATTTGTAAAATGATTGGATCACTTTCACTTTGATCACTTGATCACTCCGCCGTGTGTGTTTCATCAAAAAAATTGTTTTAAAAGTTTGCGTGACTTTTGCATTAAAAATTGCCAACTTTTAATGAGCAACATTGTTTGCTAGACGATCCAATATCAAAGGAATCCCAACAAAAGTTGTCAGCTAGGGAATTTGATTTAATAAAGGAAGCTCAGCCTGGGGCAACCAAGTTGAAGGATTTGTTAATCATTTGTCACAACGTTCAGCTAATCATCAGGTCAAGATCAGTTGAATCTCTTAAAAGAGCAGTTTAGTTTGGGGCGACTATGTTGCAGTTACCAGCTAGCATGGGCAAGTTTGTTCCCCAGTTGTTACTTCTACAGTCCGAGACTTTTTTATGCAAGCATCGTTAAACTAGGGCAATCACGTCGAGATTTGTAAATCTCTCTCTATAAGAGTTTGAAGATATTGCAGCATCTTTATGCCAATTCTTTTATAAAATTCTCTTGATGGTTTCTTCCCACAGACCATGTAATATGGGGCAGAAAAGGTTCAAAGACTATTTTTCGCAAGATCCGTCACTCACTTAAAGAGGATTAGTACTCTACCATGGGGCAGAAGTGTTTTGTTCTCATGATACCTTTTTGTCAGCTCTCCGATTAAGTTGTTACTTCGGTTGATCTTGGAATTTCCCTTGGTGATTTTTCCTTCAACAAAGAATTCAAACTCATGATGGCAATCCGTGTCGAGATGTTTATTTCATCTCCTGTTTTGTTTTGTCTGTTTTGTCAGCATAAACAAAAGCATGACATAAAGCATATGCATAGCATCCGTGCATTTTTGCTATCTCTGGTTATTACCTGTTTTGTTTCGCTTTGGTGTTTTTCACCAAGTGACTGGGTTTGTCTCTCTCAATAGAGTCGTCAGCCTTTAAGCATAAAACATCCATCCTTTCTCAATTCCCCACAGAGTTTAATCCTCGTGGATGATGGTTGCATCAGTTATCTTTTTTCCATGATTGGATGAGATGCGTCCTCATTCGAGTTCATTTCTCAATGGTTGGAGTCTTGTTTGACAGTTTCTTTCTAGCTTGATTCTAGATTTAACTTTAGTCCTTGTCGGTCAGCGAACCTAATTGGACGTGCATTTATTTTCCACTATCTATCAAGAAGAACATTTTGCATCGCCTTGCAGTTAAGTGGCGTTCTCTCCTGAGAAGCTTATCATGCTGTCTTCAATGATAAGTGGCAGTCTCTATAGAGAAGCTTATCCATAAGTGGCAATCTCTGTGGAGAAGCTTATTCATCAGCAACAATAAGTGGCAATCTCTATAGATAAGCTTATTCACCTATAGATAAGTGGCACTCTCTCCTGAGAAGCTTATCCTATTTCATTATATCCAGCAAGTGGCCATCTCCCTCGAAAAGCTTGTTTCCAGTACGTTTTCCAGATAACTGGCAGTCTCTCTAGATAAGCTTATCAGTTTATCCGTATCCCCAGATAAGTGGCAGTTTCCCATGAGAAGCTTATCATCGTTATCTTTTCAGATAAGTGGCAGTCTCATTCTCTGAGAAGCTTATCCAAACCCTTGCAGCGATGAGTGGCAGTCTCATTCGAGAAGCTTATCCTAGGGACGTTGAGGCATGGTTGTGACCAGCATTGTTTGAAAAATCCAGTGGATACTGGTATAGTAAATTTGGTGGTGACCAATCATATTTCGAGAAAGGCCAGTTGGTAATTGGCATTGGGAAAATCCATGGATAACAGGTACTGACGATTTGGTTGTGTATCATTCCAAGTGAAGTCACGCTTTGTTTCCATTCTATGCTCAGGTTTCGTACCTTTGGATATGTTTGTCTCCAAGCTCAGGTTTCGTACCTTTGGATATGATTACCTCCAAGCTCAGGTTTAGTACCTTTGGATATGTTTGCCTCCAAGCTCAAGTTTCGTACCTTTGGATATGTTTGTTTCCAAGCTCAGGTTTCGTACCTTTGGATATGTTTGTTTCCAAGCTCAGGTTTAGTACCTTTGGATATGTTTTTTTCCAAGCTCAAGTTTAGTACCTTTGGATATGTTTGTTTCCAAGCTCAGGTTTAGTACCTTTGGATATGTTTTTTTTCCAAGCTCAGGTTTAGTACCTTTGGATATGTTTGCCTCCAAGCTCAGGTTTCGTACCTTTGAATATGTTTTCCTCCAAGCTCAGGTTTCGTACCTTTGGATATGTTTGCCTCCAAGCTCAGGTTTCGTACCTTTGGATATGTTTGCTCCTAAGCTCAGGTTTTATACCTTTGGAGATGTATACTTTGAATTCCGAGTTCAGGAATTTCCAGAGACTCGAATGTTGCATTTGCATGAAATCTTTGATGTATCCTAATGCTTTAAGGATATTTGACTTTTGTTCCTAAGGTTTTGAGGGATATATCTGTACTTCCTGTTTGAAGATTTGGTTATCACCAGTCCTTTCTAAGTCCGGTGGTTACTGGAATTTCTTGAAAGCTAATTTGTTATTAATACCGTAAGTTGGTCGTCACCAGTATTCCCAGTGAAGTCGTTGTTTTCCCCATTCTAGTCTCGAAGATCTAGTGGATACTAGCATCCCCGGTGCATCTGTCTTGTTTCTAGTCCTTTCCTGAAGATCCCGTTCGAACTCTTCGATATAGGAAACTCCTCATTTGGTTATCCCCAGTGAGGTTTGCGTCTCTGATCTTTCGTTTCCCCGGTGGAAAATTTGCCTTCTTCCCCAATGGAGTGTGTCCCCTTTCCCCCATTCAAGATTTGTCTTCCTCGGTGGAATTTGTGTCCCCGTGTGAAAGATTCCCATGAAGTATCATCATTAGTCATGTATGAACTATTTTTATGTTTTGCCCTGGATCTTTCCCCGATGTGTTAGGTCCCTTGTGAGTTGTTACTCGTCGTATGGCCGTTATTTTATTTTTGATCGTGTGTCTGCATCTGTCTTGCATTCAAGCATCATAAAGCATCATTTAGATTCATTGCAGTTTAGCATTTGTCCTTTGCATACCATCGGATCTAAGGGAAAATTTTTCTGGTTTGCTATATTTAAATACTTTTCACTACGATTCTATGAGGATTGTCATCTATCATTGCCATCTAGTGAAGATATTTAAATAGGAGAAACTGTTGCACCCCAAATTTTGACCCCTTAGATCTTCATCATCATTCTAGGATCATTTTCATTTGATTATCTAACCATAACCTATTTCAAGTTTGTCTTTGTTAAGATACATGTGAATTAGGGTTTCCTACGGTCAAGAATCTAGGTTTCGACGGTTTAATCAATCAATGTATTGAATTGATTCTCCATGAAACAAGTTTCCAAATCATCAAAGATACTCCATTGGATCAAGTATGATTCCAATTTGAAGTTATCACCCAAAGATTAAAGACAATGCAGTTCAGGATCCTCGATTAGGGTTTTCGATTAAGAAAAGTCAACCGTAGTTTGACTTTTGATGTAAAAGGTGTTCCAAAGATGGAATTGTGGTCCATGAAGTTCTTATGTCTTAGTGAAGTCCACTCAAGAAGTTTCAAGGCCTCAGAAGACCTAGAATGTCAACAGTCGACTCGGTAATCATCGATCAATCGTTCGGTTGACCGAAAAGTCAATTCTTCAACCATAAGGAATTTGACCTTAAAATGTGAACCAAAAATGTTCCTAATAACATATTACACCTATCCATGAAGTTTAATGACCATTGGATCAAGGATTGAGGAGTAATCAAAAAAGTCGGGAATTAAGATTTTGAAATGGGCAAGACCATAACTTCCTAACCACACATCCAAATGAGGTGGTTCAAAGCTTTTTGGAAAGGTCTTGACAAGTCTTACAAAAGTCTCACAGAGGTCCATGAGCAAAGAATGCATAGATTTGGAGTTAAGGCCAAAATCATCACAAGAGGGAGAAAACACTTAGAAAAATTCTAAGTTGTTGGCCTTTTTAGGCATGTTTTCAGCCAACTTTGAGTAGTTTTTTGACCTAGTTCCACTTGGAATTTGAAATTTTCAAAAACATGAAAGTTGTAGAGCTCCATGAGGGCTTTCCAAAAAGTACTAGAACTCTTCCATAGCCCTTGTGAGCTGAGTGTTTCGAATTGAGAATGTTGGGTCTGTGCACTAGTTTGTCAACTTTTCAAAACTCAACATGGATTTGGCTTCCAACCATGTACTTCATTTCTAGCCATGAGAAAGCAGTGATGTGATGTCTTAGAGGGAGGATTGAATCAGATCTTAAGGAAAGCAAAGCAAAACCAAGAATCCATCCATAATCCATTTGTTTAATATAAAAAGTAAAAAAGTACATATGAGAGAGAACATTAGATTTGATGTAGCTATGGAGCATGTCTTCGAACCTCTATGGTCAGCACAACCAGTTCAAAGATAGCTGTTATTAAGGATAATAACTAATGGAAAGAATCTAAAACCAGCAAATGCAAATCACCATTTGAAACTCCTAAGTTTTTTTCCCACCAAAATGCAATTTGCTTGGCCAAATACCAATTCTGCCCCAACCTTCCTTGGCCTATAAAAAGAGGTTTCATTCCACTCTTAAAATCACACCAGAGCCTTCTAAACCCAAGAGAAAATCAAGCTCTCATTCTTGCCTTGCTTTACTTATAAGTGAAGAAAATTCCAAAACCACCAAAAAAACTGCCTTGTGCAAACTTCATACCAGCAACCTTTCTAATCATTCAACCACCTTAAAAATCATCCACATAACTTCCAAATCATCATTAGGAGGTGTCCTAACCATTATTTTGATCAAAAACACCACAAAACCAAAAGTAAACTTCTCACACCCATTAGTTTGACTTTTCTGCACAAAGTGATAAAACTCACTGCATAAAATATTTTGAACCACTTTGACACTTTGAACACATTCCATTTGTGCTATACCAACCGTCTAAAACCTCAAACAACTGCTGGAACCTCATTTTCTCAAACTGTCCTCAAGATTTGATTGTTTCTTCAAAAGGAAATAAGCTTCACAAACTTGTGAAAAGGAAGGATCTCTGGTTTTCTATGCTGCTAGCTTGCTCAAGGAGGTTTAGACATTGCTATGTTAAACTTACAACTATGTTGTCCAAAATCTGTTGTGAGGTTTGAGTTTGTCCACTCATGTACAAATGATGTTTGGTTTTAGGGTTGTTGCCTCTATTTGCGTTGTCATGCCAAGTGTTGTTGTTGCTTCTGTTTTAAAAACAAAAGGAGGACTGTTTGATCTACATTGTTAAAGTGTGGCTGTTGGAATGCCATTTGGGTAGTGTGTGTGTTTATCATTTTTTTTATATGTATGATGTTGAACACTTGATGAATTTTTGCTTTAAACTTTGTGATGATGAGTTCAGCACCCAACTATTTTTAAGTCTGCCAGTAACGGAGGTTTCTTAGTATTGATTTGTGTGATATCATGGTTATGTATATTGTTGAAATGATTCACCTAATGCTGTTGGAGCATTTTTGGATTTTGATGATCAACACTGCCTTACTAATTTACTTTGCTGGTTAGCATTGTGACAGTTTTTAGGATCTTGTGCTAGAGTTTGTTTGGCATTAGTTACTGTTGCACCCCAAAATTTGCCCAACCTTTTCTTACCTGGTTTATGTTTCATTTGCATAGTTATATCATTTTCATATCATGATATCATTCATATAGCAGGGGATCAAGTGTGTTTCTTCTCAAGAGAAGCCTAGTAAGAGGTCTCATTCAAGATTGAGGAGTGGTCAAAGTCATCAGAAGGTGGTTTGAGTGCCTAAGGGTTTAGATGTTTGAATGTGAATCTTCTCCTAACTTGAGGATCAGCTGAAGACCATCAGAGGGTTGTGAAGTGTTTAATGGGAGAAGAGGATGTATATGGATCTCATAGGATGCCTAGAGGGCCATGGGAGAGTTTAATCAAGTCATTGTGTCAAATTCAAGAGTCAAAATTGAGGTGCAAGCAATTAGGGTTTCATCTGGATCAATCCTAAGCCAACTGGGCAATTGAAGAGTGTCAAGGCCTACTTTTAGGTCATGGAGTTCATGAAATGATATGATGAGACATTTGTGGTGTTGTGCCAAGATCAAATCTAGAGGAGTCAAAAGTGTGGGAAGTTGCTAAATTAGGGTTTCAATGCAAAATTCACTGTTTAATGCCTAAATTCAAGACAACATAAGTCAAGATACATGTTTCAAATGGATCTTTGGCCAACATGAAACTTGTAGAGAATCTCAATACCTTTAATTTGAGAACTAGAAGTCCTCAAGGGGATTTATAGAACTCAAGTTATGACCCAGACAAGTTACAAGTCCTCAGATGCCTATGAAGTTTGTCTGTGAAAATCATCTGACTTCAAAGCTATTTTTGACCTAGAAGGAGGTTTCACCTGAACTTTTGGCCAACATGAAAGTTGTTCCTAATGATCTTATATTTCTATATTGTACTAGAATTCTTAAATCTGATTTGTAGAACTCAAGTTATGAGGTTTACAAGTCAGGGGTATTTTGGGAAAGTGAGATTATAGGCCATTTTCAATCGTAGGCCAAAATCTCCAACTTGAACTTGTCAAATGGATTTTTGTTCAACATGAAAGTTGTTCAAAATGTGATTTTTAGGCTAACCAAGAGGTCATGTTGGATTGATGGGGCTCATAGCAAGACTTGGTTTGAAATGGTTTGAATAAGGAAGATTTTCAAATGATTAAAGGAGGGAAAATTCACATTTTGAATAGAATGACCAAAACATGTCAAATAAGTGACCATTTTGATTGTAAAGTTCATTTTAGACACATTGACATTGGTAGATTTTGGGGCATAGGTCAACTTTCATGAGTTATCATATGGTTTCTTCAAATGCAAGTTACATAGCCAAACACCTTACCAATGCAATTCAGGCCTCCCTCTTGGTTTAATTTTGTGCACAAGGGAATTTGCAAGCAAAATGAAGCTTCTAGAACAAGTTACAAGTGAGAATTCGTGACTGTTACATTGCACATGTGAAGGAAAATCAGAATTTTCAAATTGATGGATTGGGCTTCAAACACACTTCAAAAGCCCATGAAACCATTCTATATATTCATTGTATTGAATTCAGTGTGAGTTTGACTGGTATTTCGTGAAGAACACTGAAGTTGCAGTTGAAAATTTCCAAGGAGCAAGGGAAATCGTGTTTTTGAGTTCCAAACCAATTCAGTGCAAATTGAAGGTTGCAAACTCTTCCTAGTGCATCATTGAACGTATCTGGAGAGTTTTGAAGGGAGAATCAAGCTCCAAGTGGCTATGTTACTAGATCTATAACAGGTTAGTAACTTTCGACATTCCACATGAATTAGCATGATGTAGTTATATTTGAACTTGTAGTTAGGATCTAGACAAGATGTAGATCGTTTTAGGATCAATTTGGAAGCATTTGGTGATGATTGATCATGACTTAGCATTTCTGTTTCGATTCGAATCTCTTGACTCATGGAGAGTTAGAGCAATCTAGATAGATTAGAGTGATGTATGTGACATGAGGATGAATTCTATAGCCTTAGATTTGCAATTGATGATGATTGATCTGGATGTGTGTTATGAACTTTGCTTCGAATCTTGAAATCTATGGAGAGTTAGAACATATGGATAGGAGATTTGAATTCCTGATGAAATTTTGAATGAGATTGGTATAAGGATTGATGTTTTTGGACACCTGCAACCACCTGCTCACCGGAGAAGACAACCAGAGTCTTCTCCGGCCACCACACTAAGTCTCACTCAGGCCAGGCTGAATTTTGGAGAAGACGAGCTTGGAACCATTGGATCTTGCCTTGACCAAAGACTTTCCCCTTCATCCAACGGTTGTGTTTTAATCTGAGGTTGGACTTTTTTGAGTCCAAAACGATGCAGTTTCATTAAATGACGTGGACACGCTCCTGGCTCTTGGATCAGCTGACTAGTCCATGCATCCTGTGGCTGTGTTTTATTTTCAGTATTTGAATTTCTTTTATTCCATTTTTGTTTATTTTAAATGCATTATTGATTCAAAAAATCACAATAAATTCAATTTTGATCCAAAAATTATTTTAAAAATATCTCCATGATCTTGAGAGAATTTGTGATTTTCTGAAATCAATAAAATGAATTTTCATGCATTTTTCAATTTAATTTGATTTTTCTTATTTTGTTTAATTCTTTAATATTTGCATATTTGACTATCTGTCTTGTTGAATTTTGTTCTTCCAATTGGTGTTGAATTTGGCTTTGATTTTTTAGTATGTTTTAGGGTAGATATTCATGTTCCCTTAGGATTTTTGTTGGAATTTTAGAACAACTTTAGGTTCTGTTTTAGGTGTTGAGTTTAGAGCCTTCCAAAACTTGTGGATCACCTTGATACCCTTCAACTTAGTTATTGTTTAGGTGACTTAAAAGTTGAATTAGGCTTTAATATTTTAAGCCTAGGTTTTCCAAACATGTATGTTCCCCTAGAAATTTTATTAGAATTTTACAACTTTGTTTTATATTTTAGTTCTATTTTGCAAGTTTCTTGTGCTTGTGGTGTTCTATTTTGTGTGCCTTTGCTTGCTTGGTTTTGTTGGTGACTTTGGAGCTGGATTTGCTTGGTTTCCTTCTTGGGAGGTCTTCTAGACTTGATTTATCTGTTGTGGCTTGAAGATTGGAGCTTGGAGTTGGAGTTTCCTTTTCTTTTAGGAGTTGTTTTAGGAGCTTAGGAAATTAGGGTTTTAGGAAGAGCCGTTAGAATTTGTTTTGATTCTTTCATCAAACATAGAATGCATTGTGTGCTTCTATTCTATCCAATGATGTAAAGTCCTCCTAGGGAAACTCCATCTCTCCTTTGGAGGGATGTGTGGTATGCCCATAGTTGAGTAGAACTTTGAGGATGTCTTTCCATTTCAATGTTGGTACTTGATGATTTCCTTTGGTTTTCATTTGGTTCTCAACATTGCAACCTTGATCTTAGTGATTATTCATTTGCTTGGAGTGTGCTTGCCAGAGCTTGAAGATAGAAGCTAGCTTGAGGATGAAGCCTTTTGCTGTCAACTTTGCTGTCAAGAGGATTTGTTGTTTAGAGCTGCTGCTGTTGAGTATTGAAGTTGTTGTCTGCTAAAGACTGTTGCTGCTGCTTGGGATGCTTTCTCTGTTTCTTTTCTTTTGTTGTATTGTCTGTTTGCCTGTGTTGATTACCTCTAGGTTTGAGGTGGAGCTTGTCTCCTCTTGCCTGTTGTTTTCTTAGGTTTGAGGTTGAGTTGGACTCCCTTGCCTCGCTTGTACTGTTGCATAGCATGCATTTTACTGTTTACTGTTTACTGCTTGCTTTCTTTTGCTGTTTCCTTTAGGATCTCTGATTTCCTCTGTGCAAGAGGGAATTATGACAGACATTAGGTTTTGACCCATGCATGATAACTGTAGGTAGATTCCCTTTCAACCATAGTTTTAGGGTGTCTTTCTCTTCTCCTCTCAAAACAATTCAAAAACACAATAATAAGGTTAATTGAAGTCGTGCGTTACGAGCCTTAAGCTATCTGGGAAAAGGTTGGTGGAGGGTCTCTCTCCAGTAATCTGGATGTTAGTGTGGTACCCTTTGGGTGACATACAAAGCGTTCAATCATGGGTCATAGTCTCTAGTGCGACTGAGATTGCAAACATCTTAAAAAACAGTTCTTTCGTAAAAAACTCAAAGAAACATTCAAACTCTGTTTTTGTCCTCTTGGACCTTTAATCAGGAAAACCCTTTCATAAGGAGATAAAAAAACTGTCAGACAGACTTGTGTCTTCCGTAGTCTGAACTACGTTTGCTCTGATCTTTCATGTCGTATGAAAGTACGTAGGCACGAGATGCGACATCTTGGCGAGCAACCTTCCCCCATAACCCGTAGTTAGGCGAACTACGTTGACTCTGATTTCTCGTTCCAGACGGGAATACGTAGGCATAAAGTGCGATACTTTGCCGAGTTATTTTTTTTCCTTTTAAACCATACCTTTAGAATAGATAGAATAACATACCCTTAGACAGAAAACAAGCGTGGATCCCGTCGAGTACGACGGACGTGAGGGGTGCTAATACCTTCCCCTTGCATAACCGACTCCTGAATCCAGGATTTGGTTGCGATGACCATTCCTTTCCCTCTTTGCGTTAGGTTTACTCTGAGCGTTTCCTTTCCCTCTTGTGGGATAAATAACTCACGGTGGCGACTCTTCTGTCATAGTCGGCACCGATTTTCGCAGTAGCGACAGCTGGCGACTCTGCTGGGGACTCCAACGGTTCCCTATGCGAGTCAATCCTAGCGTTTGTTTTCCTGTCTGGGGTTTTGTATGTATTTATTTTTCTGTCTTTACTTTCAGTACTGTATATTATTGTTATTGTGCTGTGGGTAGAGGGTTAGTTTGAGAGATAAGCCGGACCTGGGCTTGAGTGCACATAGACTTAGAAGTAGAGAGTAGTGGTTAGCCTGCTTGCACCAGCTAGCTACGAAATTTACACTCAGACGAGATTCTCTTTGATGGCATCTTGCCTGGCCCTTTGGGCTCGACAGGTTGTTGGATTTGAGGGTTGTCGACTCTGGGAACCTATCAATTGGGATTCGGCTAAGTGAGGCCTCTTCAAGAGATGATGATGCCACACCTTCTGGGTATCGTATCATCGCTCTTGAAAGTCTATGACGCTGATGACCGCATAGGATGCCGTACCTCGTCTGTGAGTTAAGTACATACCTGTAAGGGGTATGTGGGTCTTTTTTGCAGGAAAACTCTGGCCTCAGAACACCTGGTTTGTCTCTGTCAGTGAGAATTGGTTATGAGGGTTCTTTTGTGGTTGGTTTGGTTTGAGGAGAAGATCTGATGGTTCTCAAGTTGCAGTACAGCACATCACAGTTCTTCAGCATTGCACTTGATCCCCTGTCTGCATATGCATTTACATTTTCATGTTTGCATTTCATTAACGTGTATTTATGTTGCAGGTGTGCTTTTCCCCCTCAGATTCTAGTGTTCTTCTTGCTAGACATGGAGTCCCTGAAGAGGACAATTGCTTACAGGTTGCCTTCTCCAGATATCAGTTCCTTGTTGCGGTTGGTTGCTCTAGCAGATCAGAGAGTGAGGGATGAGTTTAGAGGGTCTTACGGGAAGCTGCTCAGTTTGTTGTGCAGATCTTCTGTGTTTGAGATGACTGGATTGTATACCTTGATGCAGTTTTACGAGCCTCAGTTGCGATGCTTCTTGTTCCCTGATTTTATTCTGGCTCCTACTTTGTGTCGCTACTGCGAAAATCGGCGCCGGCTATGACAGAAGAGTCGCCACCGTGCGTTATTTATCCCACAAGAGGGAAAGGAAACGCTCAGAGTAAACCTAACGCAAAGAGGGAAAGGAATGGTCATTGCAACTAAATCCTGGATTCGGGAATCGGTTACGCAAGCGGAAGGTATTAGCACCCCTCACGTCCGTCGTACTCGACGGGATCCACGCTTGTTTTCTAGTACGGATTGTTATTCTATCTACTCTAAAGGTCTGGGTTAAAAAGAAAAGAAAATGACTCGGCAAAGTATCGCACTTTATGCCTACGTATTCCCGTCTGAAACGAGAAATCAGAGTCAACGTAGTTCGCCTACCTACTGGAAAGGAGGGGAAGGTTTCTCGCTAGGATACAGCATCCTATGCCTACGTACTTTCATACAGCATGAAAGATCAGAGCAAACGTAGTTCGGGCTATGGAAGACACAAGCTTGCCTGACTATTTTTTATTACCTTCAAAAAGGGTTTTCCTTGATTAAGAGTCCAAGCGGACAAAAATGACACCTTGATGTTTGTTTTGAATCTTTTACAAAAGAAGTGTTTTTTAGTCTGTTTGCAACTCGTACTGCACTAAAGACTTGTGATCCGAGAGTGACTATGTCGCATGTCACCCTAAGGGTACCATACTAAGCAGTCAGATTACTGAAGAGTGACCCTCCATCAACCTTTTCTCAAATAGCTTAAGGCTCGTAGCGTACAGCGCGCGTTATCCTTATTTCTGTGTTTTTGAATTATTTTGAGATGAGAAAAGAGAAAGAAGCTCTAAAAAGCCTAGGGTTGAAAGGGAATAAAACTAACCTAATGTTGTCATGCATGGATAAGAATCCTAATGTCTGTCATAATTCCCGCCTGCACAGAGGAAATCAGAGATCCTAGGGGATAAACAGAAAAGAAAGCAAGCAAATACAGTAAAATGCATGCAATGCAGCAATACAAGCGAGGCAAGGGAGTCTCACTCAACCTCGAACCTGTGAAAACAACAGGAAAAGTGAATCAACATTCACCTCAATCCTAGGGGGCAAGCTACAGAAGCCAACAAACAATACAGAAAACAAAAGCCACAGCAGAGAAGGTAGCCGAAGCAGCAACACTAATCTCCTACAGCAAACAGCAGCTCTGACAACAATAGTTGATCTTCATGAATAAATCCTATCTTCAAGCTTCAATAAACTTTCAATCTCCAACAAGCACCAGGCTTCACCAAGCTCCCAGCTTAAGCAAGCTCAAACCCCAACCAGTAACCAGCTTCAACAAGCTCCTGACTTCAACTTCAACAAGCAGTAAAACCCTAGCTTCAACAAGCTACCAACTTCAACAAGCCCACTCTTAACTCCAACAAGCTCCTAAACTTTCTCTTTACCAAGCTTCAACAAGCACCTCCAAGGGAGAATCATTCAACAAGATCAGGTTATAATGTTAAGAAACTTAATGACAACCAAAGGAAATCACTAAGAACTTAACATTGCAAATGAAAGGTATCCTCAAAGTTCTACTCACTTGGACATACCACTCATCCCTCCTAAGGAGAGATGGAGCTTCCCAAGGAGGACTTTATGTCATTGGATAGAATAGAGGCAAACAATGCACTCTATGTTTGAAGAAATAATCAAAACTAGGTCTAAGGCACTTCTTAAAACCCTAATTTCCTAAGCTACAAAAAGCTAACAAAAAGGAAATAAAATGTCCAATCCAAGCTCCACCAGCCACTCCACAAAACCTTCATCATGTACATGATATCCTCCAATAAGAACTAGAAGCCCACCATGCAAGAAAAGCCCACTTTGAGTCCATTCCAAACAATCACCAAAGTTGAAGCACCAAATGAACAATCAACTTGAATATTCTAACTAAAATAGCAAAACACATCACAAAAATCTAATTATTTTTCTATGAGAACATGCATTTGTTAGAGGCCTATATTAGAAAAACCAGGGCCTAAAACTATGTTTAAAGGCACTAAAGAAATCACACACCAAAAGTGGTCAAAAGGGAAATCAAGTGGGGAAGCCTCTAAAGATCTAGTTCAAAAACGAACCTAAAGCTACCTAAAAATTACCCTAAGAAATTCTGGGAGTTCCTTAATATGTCCATAACAAACCAGAAAAGAATTAAATCCAAATTCTATACCAAACTCCAGAACAAAAATCGGCAAGAAACTATGCAGTTTTTGGCATTTTATTATCCAACTAAAGGAGAAAAACAAAATCAAATTGAAAATTAAACGAAACTAAAATCTAATTGTGCACAAAGATCATAGACATGATAAGGATCATCCCAGAATTTTTTCATATTTTTCTAAGCAATTTTTCTATTTTTTAGGAATTAAAATCAAACAGCACATAAAACAGAATTTTAATGCAACAATCAAATGGTTAAATTAAATCGGAAAACCAACCTACGGATCGGAGATTTTCTCCGGTGATCGTTGATCAAGTGAATTTGAAAAGATCCGAACAAGATTAGATGGAGAACTTCAAGATCCACAATAATTCTTGCAAGAAGATGAAGATCGAACACTTCGAATCTGAATTGCTCCGAATAAGTGCTTCCAACTTACGCTCCAATATCCAACTTCAATTTGCACGAAAATTAATTACGAAACTTGATCCGATAATGATGATGAGTGGAGGTTTATGCTCAAGATTTCATTGATTTCAATGAAAAATCAATGAATCTAATGATGAGGAGCTATGGGTGAGGGTTTGGAGAATGAAGAAATTGAGAGAATTGAGAGAGTGAGAGAATTCTTGAAAATGAAAAATGAATAATGAAAATTGTGAGGATTTTTGCTTTTTGGTTTGGAGTAGATCACTTAAGTACTCCTTAGGCTTGGATCCCAAGGTAAGGTTTGGACTTTGGCTTGTGAAAATTGGTTTGGAGCTTAATGGTATGATTTTGAGTATGTAACCTCCTTTTGAAGCAATCCATAAAATGACCATTAAATATGACTCAAATTGAAATTCTAACAACGCCATTGTGTTTAGAATGTCTTTTGCAATCAAAATATGTACCAATTTGCCATTGTTTGAACCATTGTGAATTATTTTGGATTAAAAGGAGACCTTGCTTGTGCATTATGAATGGTTTGGGGAATGTAACTTATTTGTGAAGAAACATGTCAAAACACCATGAATCATGAGTCAATTGAAAATTCTATAATTGCTAATGTTTCTAAATCATCTTTCCTGATCAAATTGAGTGGTCATTTGGCATATTTTGTGCACATAACAATTTATTTGAATTTCCCACCAAATAATGCCTTTAATTTTTCTTCTTTCAAACCACTTCAACTCAACTCTTACTATGGACCAAATCAATTCACCATGAGCTCTTGGTTGACCTAAAAACCGTATTTTGAGCAAGTTCCATGTTGAACAAAATTGCATTTGAGATGTGCAAGTTGGATATTTTGACCTATGATTGAAAATGGCCTATAATCTCACTTTCCTAAAATACCCCAAACTTGTAAACCTCATAACTTGAGTTCTATAAATCCAATGGAGGACTTCTAGTACTCAATTTAAAGGTATTGAGATGCTCTACAAGTTTAATGTTGGCCAAAGATCCATTTGAAAATCGTATATTGACTTATGTGGCCTTGAAGTTAGGCACTAAACAGGGGATTTTACACTAAAACCCTAATTTAGCAACTTCCCATATTCTTGATCTTTCTTTGCTTAACCTTGGCACAACATCACACATGTATCAACATACCAATTCATGAATCCCATGACCTCAAGGTAGGCTTTGATGCTCACCAACTACTCAATTGAATTAGGGTTGACCCAGATGAAACCCTGGTTGACTGCACCTCAACTGTGGCTCTCATACTTGAATCAATGACTTGCCTCAGCTTCAATAAGGCCCTCTAGGCATCCCATGAGATCCATACACACCTCAAATTCACATTCCATGCTTCTCATCCCACTGATGATTCTCAATATTCCTCAGGATAGGAGCAAAACCCAGATGCAGGCACTCAAACTTCTCAAGACTTCAAACCCCTTCTTGATGGCTTGGATGCCTTTCAGACTTGGATAAGACCTCTTGCTAGGCTCTTCTCTTGATGAACACCCTTGATCCCTTGTTGGAGGCATGCTATGCTATGATATGCCAATGATTGAACTATGTACATGATGTAACTATGCAAATGAAATGCAATGAAACATAAATCAGGCAAGAAAAGGTTGAGCAAATTTTGGGGTACAACAGCTGCCCCTATTCAAACGGCTTGGACCCGGTTGGGGTGAAGAGCGAACGACCTTCAAACAGTCGAGGTACGAGACGGTTGAATACCAAGAAACCCGGAAATTTGCCAACCTCAGAAATAAACTGCACTGCTTGGGGAACGACATCCACCAACTGAATCTGGTTGTTACGGCCACAACTGATCCAACGTCTGATAATAATTCTGATTTAAACTTCGACTACCAATGTAATGCCGCAGGTACTGAACAATTTTTGCAAAACACCTTCGTCCACCACTGGACCGACCTTGTCAACACAAGAAGAGAAACAAATTCGTCAACACGAATAGAAATTCTGTCATCACAGGAGTAACTTTGCACACATCTGGACCCCAAATTTAGTCAAATCACGAATACACAAATTTGTCCATGTCAGGACTCACATCTCAACAACACAGGAATAGAACTTTGTCCATGTTAGGACGCTTGTTTCGTCAACACGAAGAAATCTCAACTTAACTTGTCCACGTCAGGACTCCACCTGCCGTCAACACAGAAATAATCCCGGCGACTTCGCTGGGGATGACTCGTCTGTATTTCGTCAGCACGAGGGGATCCTATCAACATAGGAATAAATTGTCCACGTCAGGAATAAATCGTCCCCGTTAGGAATAAACTGTCCACGTTAGGAATAAACTGTCCACGTTAGGAATAAACTGTCCACGTTAGGAATAAACTGTCCACGTTAGGAATAAGCTGTCCACGTTAGGAATAAACTGTCCACGTTAGGAATAAACTGTCCACGTTAGGAATAAACTTTCCACGTTAGGAATAAACTGTCCACGTAAGGAATAAACTTTCCACGTTAGGAATAAACTATCCACGTTAGGAATAAACTTTCCACGTTAGGAATAAACTTTCCACGTAAGGAATACATTGTCCACGTTAGGAATAAACTGTCCACGTTAGGAATACACATCTCGTCTTGATTTGTCTACGTCAGGACTCACATCTTCGACCCGCTGAGGAAATAAAACTTGTCCACGTCAGGACTCACGCTTCGCCAACACGAAGAAAGATAAATTTGTCCACGTCAAGACTCACGCATCTTGTCAACCCGAGGAACTATAAACTTGTCCACGTCAGGACACACATTTTACCGATACGAAGGAAGATATCTGCCGGGAATAAATGGTCCACGAAGAGTAATCAATTTTTTCCACGTCAGGACTCCACATGCCATCACTACGTAGAAATAGAATATGTCCACGTTAGGACTAGCACATCTCGTTAACCCGAGGAAATAAATCTGTCCACGTTAGGACACCCACTTCACTAGCACGAAGAAATCCCATCAGTACAGGAATAAATTATCCACGTCAGGACTCACATCTCGTCAACGCGGAGAAATCAACCCTGTCCATGTTAGGACTAGCACATCTCGTCAACACGAGAAAATAAATCTGTCCACGTTAGGACTCATATCTCGTCAACGCGATGAACTCCTATCAGCATAGGCAATAAAATTTTGGTGACTTCCGGGGAAATCCTTCGGTCAACCAATAGGAAAATACATCCGTTTATCCATACGGGAGGATACTCGGAATACCGTTTCTCCTTTTATCTCTGCAGTAGCTAACTCCATTGGTCCCAACCCACAAACCTTTTAGCACTGATGTGACAGCGACTTTGAGGCAGACTCTACTAGGGATATTTGGAAACCAAACTGCCGGACGCCTGTTTCGATAATTGGCGGCAGCTTCTGAAATTTGATTCATGAAACCCTTTGACGTTGACGTAACAACAAATTTGAAGAAAATAATCCGCTGGCCGGATAAGGGAAACTACAACAAGCAACTCTGGCGGGGAAACCTGAGAAATTTAAACAAATAACTTTGCTCGGGGACAAAGAGAAACTTAACCAATTAACTCTGTGGGGAAAATAGTAAGATGAACCTTATCATCACATGTCTCACAGTGAGACATCGAATACCCGGTAATAGATCTGAGATAGAACTCCATACTCCTGCTGAGAGAACACACCTGAAAGCAAAAAGGTTAACCAACCGGATTTACGTTTCAAAATGCGTATGTTTGAAAATGGCGTAATGCTCCGTACACCGCGGAAATGCTACGCGTTTGAGTAGATGCAAATATGAAGATATATGCAAATGCAAATGCAGACTCAGGCTGTCGGGGCCATTCTGGTAATGATGTCTCAACAACATGAATGCTGAGGATAAAGCCAACTCCGCTGGGTAGAACAAGTATCATGAGGTATTCCGGTAAAATAAATGTCGGAAACACAGTCAACTTTGCCGGGGAGAGATTAAACATCAATTCCCACTGGGAGGAAAGAACAAACACCCTGCTGGTGAACAAAACTTAGCTGGGGAAGAAGCGATACTTCTGGGCAAAGCACACTGTCTGGGCACAATTTACACATCCAAAGTTTCGGACTCTACTGAGGATCAACACCCTGTCAATGGCATGACGACCTGTGGGGAGCAAGAAAACCATCCTTCGCGGATATAAACCTTTTGAACCAACAACTTGGTTAGCTCTGCGGGAACCTCCCATGCTGGAGAATGAATGTGCACATCTTCGACTCATTGGGGGAGCGCAACCTCTGCAGGGGATACTAATTTCGACTTGCTGGGGATATCCTATGGACAACTTCCCTGAGGACACTCTTCTGGGGAGAACAATCCCTCATTCGGTAAGGGATAACGTCATTCCAACTCTCTGGGGATAAGATGCGACTAGCCGAGGAATGACATCAACTGAAATCAGGCTCTTCATCAAGAGATTTTGGTTGGGGATAAATGAGTTCCATCCACCTTCTCGAAAATTTGCCCCAAAAATACCAACATGCCCCAGTCTGAACACTTCGTCTTGAAAGGAAAAGCTAGCCATGGTGCTGCCTCACAATACCTTGCCCCTGAACCAGCAAAGACTCTTCGATTTCTGTACCCTGACGGTTAGATATGAACTGTTTCTGCACGTCAAACCCAAAAGGATGTCCCAACAAAATCTTTTGTTCTTAGGGGGACCTGCCCCGGTCTTGCAATAATATTTTGCCCCTGATCGGTCGATTCGTGAAGCAATGCCCCTAGCTACGAGAGATCTGCCAAATCTCGACCTAATTTCCCTAGATTAACTGATTCTTGGATGGCTGACTCCCACTGGGGATTAATTGCTATATCCTGCCCCGGCTCACGAAACATTCAGACATTCTGCATTCTATCCTGATCAGACTTCCCATTGTAGGAAACTTTCCTGCTGCATGCGCTTACTCGCAAGTAAAACAAGTTGTTCTGCATAAAAGATATATTAAATGCAATGCATATGACAGTTTTGAAAATCCAGTCCGATTTGATGGAAAGGTTTTATGACCTACAACGAATCAATCATGAACATATCGACATCAATACCATGCCGCAAGAGGAATCCTATTAGGAGTCAGTTTCGATGCGATCTTTACCGAAGTATGCTCTCGAACTAAACCTGTTTCAATTAGGACTTTTTCGGGTTGTAATGTGGTCAGGTTCACGGTTAACAAGGAAGGATATATGCTCAAAGTTTATTTCGACCCACCCATTCTTCGTGATGTTCTCCAATCCTATGTTCAGCTAATTCGACTTCAGCATTCACCTATTAAAGGTGGAGTGATAGGAGTGATGGTTCAGGATACCACTTGCTTTTCGGAGTGACAATCATTCGCTTATCGTCTTTGGGTGCCTAGAGTCACACGACTTTGTCCTTTTCGAGGATTTTTCTCTTATAATCCTTTTCGTTTTTCGCTTTTTCGTTCCCTAATTTTTGCCTGGACTAACTCTTTCGAGTTTATGATTTTGAAGTCCAGCGGGATACCCTGATTTTTGCCTAAGTCGCTTGTTCACAAGATTCGACTTAGCGGGTTTTTTCTTTTTTTTTCTTTTTGAACAAATCATGTGACACCGGCTTGTCTGACTTGTTAAAATAGATTGTGACTGTTTCACTCCTTATCGGCAAGGTTTAACCATTGTGGTTCTTTAGGCACGACCTATACAAGTGTGATTTATCCTCAAACGGACACTCCTTTCGTAATTCGAACACTTGGTCAAATTAACTGACACCTACCCTACCCCGGGTTAAGATTTAAGGTTTTTTCATTTTCAGAAAGAAACTCCTACTACTAGGCTCAAAGGGGTTAACAAGGGATTATCTTCCTTATATCTCCGGTGTTTATGGATTGAAACAATGCCTGTACATCATCAACAGGTTTTTATCCAAAAGCATACAATCGAAAGCTTATTCGTCATCGGTTTTCGTCATCCTCCCCGGATTCCACTTAACAAGCGTTTGAAATAAATGAAAACACAAAGAGTGATCATGACTGGATTAATTCAAAACATGCATATTTATTTCATTTATCAATATCAGTTGAAAAAAAAACAAGTTTTACAAACGAAATTTGCAATTGAACAGAAAGGCAACTACAAATGCGAAGACATGAACAAGATAACATGAAAAATGCCGGTGTCTCAGAACCGGACTTCTTGCATTTTGACTTATTGGCGAGTCAACCATCCTCAAAAACAATTGTTGGAGGTAGCCTGCTGCTGTCTTGACCTGTTTTCCATGGCCCGACCAAACTTAGGAACCTTTTCCATCAATCCGACTTTCGCTTGTCTGTGCCCTGCACCATATTGGGAACCCTATCAGAGAAGCTGATAGCCTTGCTGTCAATCAAATCTTGGACTTTATGTTTGAAAGCGTGGCAACCCTCAATATCATGTCTGGGTGCCCCAGAATGAAACTCACAATGCTTACTGGCGTCGAAACCAAATGGAGGTGCGCCCGTTGGTGGGGCCAGCATTCTCTTTTCAACAAGGTGCAACCCTAACAAGGTCTGAAAGAGTTCAGCATACGTTGATGGAGGTGCCTCAAATACCCTCTTTGACTTCCCCTCCTGAATTCTTCGCTGAGCCGGATACTGGCGTTTCATGCGCTGCTGGTTTTGATCAACCTGTTCCTTAGGCTAATGCATTGTCATCCTCAAATTCAGCCCAGGCATTGGCAACTATTGTGGACTTGGGGATTCAGTTTCCAATGATTCCAGGATATGCCTCGATTCTTTTGCAACTTCCGGTGGGGAAATAGGAATATCGGTCCCTGAGACCTTTATACCGCCCGGCACAAATTCAATTGCATTCTCATCCAGCAAATCATGAATCTTCTGCTTGAACGACTTGCAGTTCGCGATGTTATACCCCGGTGCACCGGAGTGGAAGACACAATGGGAGTTCACATCATAGCCAGGTGGTGGCTGCCCAGTCAATGGAGCCAAAGTGCGGGGTTTAATCAGTTGAAGTTGGAACAAGAGTTGCACCAACTGATCATAATCCACCGGAATCTCATCAAATACCCTGCTAGAGAGCTTCATCCTTTTACCATACCCCCTTGAGTTATCCTAAGAAATCAGTCGCGACTGCCGACGAGGAGAATCCCGAGCTTCGAATTGTGTAGAAGGTCTCTTAGGCCTATCATTCCTGGGCACTGGTTCTTCCGACCCCTGTGGGGCAAGTAAAACGACCGCAGCTTCGGACATTTGCTCACCTTTTCTTCTGAGTACATTCCTCAATATTTCAGCCATCGATCCTACCTGAGCCTTCAATCGGTAATTCTCCTCTTCGAGCGTCTCTTGATTCGAGCGCAACGCGTGCATGTCCTTCATGAATTGCCCCAGTTGGCCTCTAACTTCAATTAACTCAGCTTGAACATGCTCCATGTCTATTTCTGCAAGTCGGCGTCCAGAACCCTGGAGGAAACCCTGACGGTCATGAAGAGTAATATCAGCAGTACTATCATGAGCCCGTGCAATCAGAGGTTGTACAATAGCCTGCAGCTGCTCCTGGCCCTTGGCCATGGTTTCCATTGCTTGTATGAACTGCGTCATGTTGTCGCGCATCTCCTGCATCTCATTCTGAACTTGATCCATTATCATTCTTACAGCTGTTTCTGTTTGAATAGCGATGAACTCTTTGGTCGTCAACCCTGGAAAACCTGTGAGATGCAGGAAATAAGATACAAATTCAACAAGTAACTGGCAATGCAAAATGAATATGCAGGTGCAATGCGTGTCTGTGTGTTAGGGCAATCACCCCCGATTCTAGTGCCAAAGTGCCAGTGCAGTGATAGTGCTAAGAAGCTTGGATTCATCCATGGAGAAAACATCTCATGTATTGCTGCAAAGAGCCCATCAAGTCCGAAATACAATATCACTGAGTGTACACAATAACAAGAAGGCATGACCTCAACCAAAAATCATGGTGATGGTCAGCACAATGCAACTAAAGCATATACAACGGTCAGGTGTTACAATGAGCACGGTACTCCTCTAATAACTTCTTGGTTTCTGGATGATCTGAATGAGTGAGCAACCCTTCGACGAGCAACTCTAACTGCCGTATAATGAACTGGAGGCCTTCGTTGGAGTTTTCCCAAGCTCCCTTGCCAAAACAGTCTTCTAACTTCCGCTTCTTGGCTTCAAAGTTCTGTCTGTGCTCCTGCAGATTCTTGACAGCTTTGTTCAACAAGGATTGAATGGAAGAACTACGCACAACTTCTTCCTCAAACTTCCTCTGGCTAGCTTTCAACTGATCCTCTAACTTGGAGATTTGCAACTTCAGCTTATCTTCTCTCTCCTTGTTATTTGTCAGCGTAGTGTTCCAAGTTTTGTTGAATGTAGAGATCTCCCGGTAGGCTATATCAAGTGCTTTATTCTTAGACTCCAGCATATCGTGGGAGCTCTTGAAATCTATCCCCAAGCGTTCACGCTTCTTCCTTTGCTCAGTCAATTTTGTGCCTAACTGGTTCACCAGCTTTGTTTGCTGCTCGAAGGAATATACGGCTTCATTCCTTTCGTTCCTGAGTTGCACTAACTCTTCTTCCAACTTCTCATTGGCTTTCATCAGCTCTTCTTTCTCCTTCACAACTTGCTCATATCTCTCAATAGACACAGTAGTTAGCTCCTCAATCACGAGGGGAGCAGGAGGTAACACTGCAGGAAATGGCAACAGCGCCTGCTTTGCCCTATCTTGGATCCAACCCTTGTATGGAGCATAGGCTTGACAATCATTCTTACCCAACAATGGCTTACCCCTTTTTTTGATATTATTCCAAGCATGCTGCAGCTTGGACACTAGCTCTCCATTCAAATCACCTGTGAAGTACAGGGATTCCTGCATTTCCTCCTCTTTTGGCAGGCTTTCCAAAGCATAACCGAATTGCCTGATCAACAATGAAGGATTGTAGTTAATGCAACCCTTTCTCCCAATCATGGGAACGTTAGGATACCCAGCGCAGCTGTAGATAATCTCAGATCCCAGTAAATCCCTATCAAACTAGACAACATCTTCTGAAGAAAGCCCCATCAGACGCTCAGACCATTCCACCGTAGCTGCAGACTCAACAAAGATACCCTTCTTGGGCAGGTGACTATCAAACCATATATACAACAAAGGCGCACAACAAGAGACATTTTTGCCCCTCCTGTTCTCGTTCTTATAATGCATAGAGTGATAGAAGTCTCCAATCAGTGTAGGCACAAGATTGCCTGAAGCAAATATATGGAATGCATCCAAATCAACAAAGTCGGCATATTAGGGAACATTAAAATGCCATAGATCCACAAAGCGAGGATAGCATTAAACACAATCCAACAGCCACTCTTGGCATACTCTTGTGCTTTTCCAACCAAGAACTTGAGAGAAAAACCAGACACTCCATCCCACGAGGTTAACAACAACTCTGAGGAGTCTAAATGCAAAGCAACAGCCAAATCCTCCAGCTTGGGCTTAACACCCATATGAATGAAGGGTACCCTGTTCTGAATGGTTAACTCCAGGATCTCAGCATATTCCTCCATGGTCGGAGCCAGAATGAAGTCAGGGAAAGTAAAACACCTCAGCGGGGGATCATAGAACTGCATCAAAGCGTACAATCCGTTCTGCTCATACATGGATGGTTTACAAACCAACCTAAGCAGTTTCCCATAACTCTTCCTGAAGCTTCTCTTCACATCATCATCAGCTAAAGACATCAACCCAAGCAAAGAAGTAACATCTAGAGTGGGAAGCTTGTAGGCCACAATCTTCTTCAGAGTATCCATAATATCGGCAGACAAAAATCTGGGCAACAAGAATCAGAGGGTATGAAATGCACCTGCAGCACAGACACACGTTAATGATATGCTAAATGAGTATGCAACAATGCAATATGCAAACATGCAACAAGGATCAAGTGCAATGCTGATGAACTGTGCTGTTTTGTACTGAAGCCTGAGAACCATCAAATCTTCATCTCAAACCAAACCAACCACTCAAATGAACCCTGTAACCACCTCTCACTGACAGAGATAAACCAGGTACTCTGAGGTCAAAGGTTTCCTGCAAACAGACCTATCTACCCCTCATAGGTATGTGTCGCTTCCGCGAAAATAAGGTGCCGGCAAAACAGAAGAGTCGCCACCTTTCGTTATTTATCCCTCAGAGCGGGAAAGGAAACAATCGGAAAAACCTTACGAATAGGTATAAGACAAGGTCATCGCAACCATTGTCTGGGTTCGGGAGTCGCTTACGCAAGGGGAAGGTATTAGCACCCCTCACGTCCGTCGTACTCGACGGGATCCACGCTTGTTGTGTTTACTGGACGAGTTGGTTTATCTATCTACCTATCAAGGCTGGCTTAAACAGAAAAGAAAAATGACTCGGCAAAGCGTCGCACTTTATGCCTACGTATTCCCATCAGAGAATGAGAAATTAGAGTCAACGTAGTTCGACCTACTACGGGTTACGGGGAAGGTGGCTCGCCAATACATCAGTATTGTGCCTACGTACTCTCAACAGGTATGAGAGATCAGAGCTTACGTAGTTCGGGCTACTACGGGTTACGGGGATTCAGATTCATCTGTTTTATCGAGTAGGGTTAAACAACAGTTCCACCAGTTAGGGACAAATCCTGTTTGTGTTGGCGCTGAAGTTTAACGACACTCTTTTCTTCAGAAAAGCTTTCCTTTGAATTATGGGCCCACGGGGCAAAAAGGTTTGAAGTTTGTTTTCTGTCTTTTACGGAAGAAGCGTTTTTTTATTGTTGTTTGCAATTTCAATTGCACTAGAGACTATGACCTGAGATTGAATGTGTCGCATGTCACCCAAAGGGTGCCATGCTAAACATCCAGACTGTTGAAAAGAAGCTCTCCAACAATCCTTTCTCAGATAGCTTAAGGCTCGTAACTTATGAAAGAAATCATTCATGATTACTGTATCTTAAGCTGTTTTGAGATGAGAACAGAGTAGGCTCAACTAAAGGGAGACTATCAAGTCATAATGTTGCCATGCCAAGGATTCATCCTATGGTTGAGGTTTGAAACAGGGAACCCCTAGAAGTTATCATGCATAGGTTTCAACCTAAAGTTCTAATCATCGCTTCCTTATCAAAGGAAGTGAGATTCCTAAGGGATCATGTCAATGATAAACAGAAACAGATAAAGCATCAGCTTAAACAGTAAACAGTAAACGACTGTAAAATGCATGCAATGCAAGTGAGGGAGGAAATGTGTGTGGGGTGTCAGCCTCCACAAGCTAATCTCAACCTCAAGCCAGATATGAATAACTGTAATCATACAGAGGAAATAAGGCATGCTATCAAGCAAAATAGAAGAGACTGCAATCATACAGAAAGAATAAAATGTTATCAAGCAAACTAAACACATGGGCAAGGGAGCTGGGCTCTACCGAATACCCGCAAGCAAAGCCATACAGTAACAATACAAGCAGAGGGAGCAACTTAACCTCTAGTGCAATCATTCCCCTAGATTAAAGTCAGTCTAATCATGGACTTATTCTAATGCATCAAGCAAGTCAAACAAGGTACATTAGCACAAAAAAGAAAACAGACAAGAAAGCAGATCAACCCCTCTCTTGCTACTCCAAGCTTCAGCTCTTCTGACATCAATCTAGTCTTCAGACTTAAACCACCCTTCAAGGCTATCCTCTCTCATACCCAATATCAATTTGCTTCTCCAGGTTTCAACCTTTCAACATAAGTTTCAACTCCATCTTCTTCTTCAAGCTTCAGCTCTTCAGTCAATTCCACCTTCAGGCTTCACTCTTAACTACAAGTATAAACTTGATTCCTTCAGGCTCTCAATGCATCAGTGTACAAGTATCAACTTGTCCTTTGTTCCTCAGCTTCAGCTCTACACCCAATCTCAATTGAATCCTTTTCATAAGTATCAACTCAGTCTTCAAGCTTCAACTCTCTTTGCCTTATCAGTATCAACTTGGTCTTCTTCTCTTTATCTACAAGCTTCAGCTTCTCAGAGTAATCTTCAATCACTTAGAAGTGTCAACTTCATCCTTCAATTCTCTAAGCCTCAGCCCTTCATTCAGTCTTTATTGGATCTTCAAGTATCAACCTGCTCTTCTTGCTCTTCAAGCTTCAGCTACCATGGCAATGCTCAAGGAATCATCCTCTTCGACTCTCTTCAATGAAGTCCTCATCTTCAAACTCAAGTCCAACATCTCTCAAGATACTCAAACCAGAAGACAATTGATTTAACAGAATGAGGGGAAATGATAAACAAGCTTACTGACAACCAAAGGAAGCCTGTAAGAGTTCATCATTATGAGAGACTGGTTCCCTCAAAGTTCTACTTCCTAGATAAAGCCACTCATCCTTCCAAAGGAGGGATGTGAATATCTGAGAAGGACTTTTAGTCATTCGGAAGAATGGAAGCACAAGATGCCCTCCATGTTTGTGAAAGAAATCATTCTAACTACAAGGCTCTCCCTATGTCCTATCTCCTAATCTTCATCAGACACCTTCAGGCTCCAACAAATCCAAAGCTTCCAAGCCACTTCAAGCAACTTCAAGCATCTTCCTCTTGTCTTCAACTTGTATTCAACTTGTCTTCAATCTCAACCAAAGGCAAACCAAGCACAAACCCTAATCTAAGGGACTAGGGAAGTTAAACTAGTTGAATTAGTAAGTTAGGATCACCTAAAACCTAGTACTAAAGTTAGTCCTAACTAAAATACTAAAATAAATTGTAAAATCCTACAAAAATTACTATGGGAACCTAGGTCAATCATGACTCTACCACATTAATTTCAAAGATCAAACCATCAAGTTAGACCTAGAACTAAAATCTACATCCTAAGGTATTAAACCTAAAACCCTAAAAAGGAAGCATCTAAATATCAATCTAGAAAGCACACCTATTTCCATCACAAAAATGTGAGAAAATTACTATGGGATCATATATGTCTAACTTAATCACACACACAAAATTAGGCCAAGAATCATCACCATGAGATCAAACAAAATTCCACAAAAATATGCATCAAACATGATCATTTTAATATCAATTAAAATGAAAAATTCCAATTAAATCAGAAATTACATAAAATGAAAATATTTTTTCCCTAAACAATAATAGACTCAATTATGAGTATTATGCAAAAAGAATGGGTTGAATTGGATTACTTTTCAATTAATTATAATTTTTACAAAAACCATGGATAAAATGAAAATTAAAAGAAAATCCAATTAAAATAATGAAGTGCACAGTGTAAATAGCAGTCATTTTCAGTTAAAAATATGGGTTGGGCTCGCTGGGGGTATGGATAACACTAAATTCACTAAGCCCAAAACGCTGAATAAATGAAACGCATCGTTTCATCACCAGAAATCCTTCACAAATCAGAATTAAAACGTGGCCCTTCGATCATCTCCCAGTCAAAGGTCAATCCATCATCCAACGGTACAAACTTCATCTCCTACCTTTCAAACCTCTGAGCTTCGCGCCCAGCTCCGGCCACCACCGGTGGAACTCCGGCCATCCCCTTCAACTCCAGTTATCCCTAGAGACCTCCAATCCAAGAGGTCAAAACATGAAACTCATTCCAAATCTTGCCACGAATTCAACCATACCCATAGCTTCTTCTGAAACCTCAAGAATCATCATCTCCCAATCTCAACCGAAAATGGAAATTCTCCTAATTTGTCTCTAATTCATCAATTAACCATCTGAAATCCATCCTATGCCATTATACAGTCAATCTAGCACCCTAATTCAACCTAATTCTACCTAAATCATGCTATAGGAAGAAGATTACCAACCTGGAAATTCTTGAATAACAGATGCACCAAATCTTCACTTCAAGCTCTCAAATCTTCTGGACACGATCACTGAACCTCCTCCTTGCTTCTGTATGCAAAAGAATCAATGGAAGGTGCTTCAATCTTGAAACACGATGATGAGTTGCAGGTGCTGAAAACCACTTGCTCATACACGATCTAGCCACCAATTATTCTTGGAAATGATCTGGAATCACTCCTTGGCATCCATGGAAGAAGGATCAATCAAGAAAATGGAAAGAGATTGAGGAATTTGGTGAAACCGATTGCACTTGCAAGCTATGAAATTTCACTCTCAAACTAAGTTTAATCCTTCAATGATCACCAACCTCTTCAAGAGATCCACCCTACTCCTTATATAGATGAAGTTTGGATGATCTAGAATCCTCTAGACCCTTACAATGAGATTTTCCACTTCTCATGTCATGAGATTTCCAATCATGTATCATGACATGATCAATTCTGTTTCCCTTGGTACAGCCACTTGTTCTCATCCCAAAATCTCCCCAAGTGAGATATTAGAGGTGTTTAGCTTGCCAAGTTCCTTGTTCATGCCTTAATTTTGAGTTATGCATATGTTACTTAATATGCAAGCAAGTGTTTTTCAAAGCAAGTCCATGAATTGAATCTCAACTCAAAAATGTGGCTAAACCATTGTTTTTAAAATGTTTTCTAGAGTCAAAATGATATATTACATGCCATGGTTTGGATTTGTAGGTTGAAAATATCAATTTCCAACTTTGGTTTATTTAACTTATGCCCTTATTTTAGGTCATTTTTGCAACTTTGAGCTACAAGCCTTTTCATCATCTCATGACCTCCTTACTAGCCTCAAAACGTCATTTTGAACAAGTTTGATGTTGAATATTTTTCCATTTGAAGCTTGGAAATAGGAGTTATGGCCTTATGCTTGAAATGACCTGTAATCTCAAAATGACCAAAATGCCCTTGACTTGTCAAAGCCATAACTTGAGTTCTGCAACTCCTATCAAGGACTTCTAGTACTCTCTAGAAAGCTAAGAAGATAAGGAACAACATTCATGTTAACCAAAAGTCCATAGGAATCATCCTTCTTGGGCAAAAGTTTGAGGCAAGTTGGGTAACTTTCAAGGCCCCAGATTCACATACCTCAGATGACCTGTAACTTGTCAAAGTCATAACTTGAGTTCTACAAATCCTATCAAGGACTTCTAGTACTAAAATTAAATCTAAGAACAAGCTCTACAACATTCATGTTGGGGGAAAGATGAGATGACAATCACATCTTGATCTAAACTGCCTTGAAGATATGGGTCAAACTAGGGGGTTTTACACTGTCAAGCCTTAGAAACCCTAGCTTGAGACTTCTCAAACTCTTCAATCATGATGAGTTGACCTTGGAATCATCCTTATAACATCTCAATGCATCAATCCATGATCATATGGCTCTTGGATTAGGTCTTAACCCTCTCCAAATCATCAGTTGACCTAGGGTTGACCCAGTCAAACCCTAATTACACCACTCATGGCTGGGTCTTCTTAATCTTGCACAATGACCTATCTAGGCTCCATGATGGCTTTCAAGACATCCCATAAGCTCTCTCAAGGCTTCAAGTCTAACTTCATGGCTTCAGAATCATCTGAGGAGCTCCCACAACTCTCAAGTTAGGAGGCACACAACCTTGGTTTCAACCACTCTCTCTAGGGATCTTTTGACTTCTCTGACAAAGATGTCAACCCTTGACCACTAGAATAATCTTCTTGGCTAGCTTCAAACTCTTGTATAGCTCTTGATTGGTAATCATACCTCTTGATCTCCTGCATACATGTCAATGAAATGCAAATGATAATGCTAATGTGAATGAAATGAAACATAAGCTAGGTAAAGAAGTGTTGGTCAAATTTTGGGTTGCAACAGCTGCCCCTATTCAAACGGCTTGAACCAGACTGGGTGAGAAGCGAACGACTCTCAACCAATCAAGGTGCGAGACAGTTGAATACCGACAAACCCAGAAATTTGCCAACTGGACAAGTACATGATGCTCTGATGGGAACGAATCTTCGAAAACTGAAATATTAGCTGCACGACAACTAGCTAGAGAATTGGTCACACGGTAACCGGTGATACATGGTCGATCATGCCGTCAGGCATCAAGATTCCTCGGGACTCATCAGGTCGACAATCAAGTTAATCATGCCGTTGGGCATTCAAAGAAAACTTTCGGGCATCAGCCGGACTTCATCAGCAAGTCGGGAATAGAATTCTCAGTCAATCATGAACCAATTGGGGATATCCAAATTTCTGCTATCAGGCACTCTGCTTCAGCTAAGAGAACTGCTTCGTCAATACGGTTGGACTTCAATCATCAAGTCTTCAAGGGAAGTTTCAACTTCGCTATTCAGAAACCTGTTGGGGATGACGCATCTCCGCTGGGGACTCTGGAGAACTATTAAGTAACTCTGTTTCGGGGATCCGGAAATCATTCTGGGTGAGTTAACTCTGCTGAGGACATCAAGAATCATCTTGAACAAATAACTCTGCGGGGACTTCAAGAATCATCTTGGACTAATAACTCTGCTGGAGATTTCGGGAATCATCCTGCGCGAACACTCTGCCGGGGACTCTAAGCGTCAACTTGAGCAACCAACTCTGGCGACTGCATTGGGGATTTCAAGAATCATCTTGAGCAACGACTTCGCTGGGGAGAATTCAAGAATCATCTTGGGCAAGCGACTCTGCGGAGGAACACCTGCAAAACAAGAACGGTAACGACCTAGCTCATGTTTAGTAGGCATATGCTTCGGCAATGGCGCAATGTTCCACATGGTGGAAATGCTACGCGTTTATGATAAATGTTATGCGATCATGCAAAATGCTACGGCCTCGTCAGCAAAATAAATGCTGACGAGAGAGTCCTCCTGTCAAGGAGAAAGAACCCCTCTGGTGGAGGAAGGAACCATCCTGCCACGGAGAAAAGGTCATGCTAATCTCAATCGGACTCTGCATGGGGAAGCAAACTTCAGTCGACTGCTGCAGGGGAACGAAGTTCTACGAGAACCCAGACCTGCTGAGGAAAGCGATGTCAATCGCGGCAATAAACTGCACGGCCTCCATGGCCAACCTTCCTGGAGATAACGACTCCGGCGGGGAAATACGGCATCAGCTATTCAACATTCTACTAGGGAAACCCAATCATGGTCCCAACTGCTTCCAAGGACTCCGCTCTCTTGGGGATCTGCAAACTCGGCTGGAGAAGAAGGAATCATCCTGCTTACAAGGGAGAGTACGACTCTGCGGGGAATCTCAATTCCGCTGGAGACTTCAGTCTGGAACTATCAATTGCTACACACTTCAGTGAACGACTCAGCTAGGGAGATGACGACCCTTCGGGATACATCTGATTGGGGAGAGAATCCATTCTGCCTGGGGAAACATATCAATGCTTACGGTCTCACATTCAGACTCTGTGGGGAGAGGTTGCTGAACTTTGCTGGAGAAGGAGGAATCATCCTGCTTGGGGACGCGCACGGCACGTTGTCTGGAATATGCTACACCTGTAACAACATAAACAAACAGACAAGATACCCTTCTCAAAGGGACCTATCAAGGTTATCATCTTGCGATAATGTTCAAGTAATTCATTGTTTCAACAATCAGTGGCCTAGGCCAGTAAGTTTATGTATGCGCATTTTATCAAAAACATCGGCGTTCTTTTTCGCAAACAAAATAGATAAATGCTAAACAGACAAACAAAATTGCTGAATAGTATACATTTTATTGATAACGAACCCCTGAACGGGCAAAAATGTTTTACAACAGATGCAAGCTCCTGGAATGAGGAATCCGCGCAAAAATAAAACATAAATATACATCGGTATATACAAATGTCGGCAACGAGGCGTAGACGAACACCATGAGTTGATCCCTCTATGACCCACTCGACTTTGATACTTCTCCGACGCTTCAGCTTCAGAAGAGATTGATTCAGATAAATGGCCCTCAGGTCTTCCAAACCACTAAACAATGAAGGTCCATACGCGGAACGCAGTCATTTGCTTTTTCAAATCCCTAACTTTTGCGTGAACCGCCCTTTGCGGGTTTTCAGTTCACCGGGATACCCTTTTTTGCCAAAGTCGCTCGTCCGGGTTTTCGACTTTGCGGGTGTACATTTTTCGATTTATATCCCTAATTTTTGCCCGAACCTTTTTCCTTTTTTATGGTTCGCCGGGATGCCCCATTTTTGCCTGGACTCTCTTTTTACTGTCCAGCGGGTCGCTTTCAAGCAAAGTATTTTTTAACTGCGTCCGCGTTCACCGGGGATGCAAAATCTTCGCCATCCATCGTGGATAACAACAAGGCTCCTCCCGAGAAGACTTTGCTGACGACGTACGGACCTTCGTAATTGGGAGTCCACTTGCCCCGGTGATCGAAGTGTGGAGGAAGAATCTTCTTCAGGACGAGATCACCCGTCTGAAAGCTTCTAGGACGCACCTTCTTATCATAAGCTTTCTTCATTCGGCCTTGGTATAGGAGACCGTATTGAATCGATGCTAATCTTTTCTCGTCCATCAGGCTGAGTTGGTTCAGTCGGTTCTTAATCCATTCTGCCTCGTCGAGTTTCACGTCAACCAAAACTCGCAAAGAAGGGATCTCCACTTCTAACGGTAGGACAACTTCCATACCGTACACCAAGGAGAAAGGAGTCGCCCCGGTTGATGTACGTACTGTGGTACGATAACCATGCAGTGCAAATGGCAGCATCTCGTGCCAATCTTTTTAGGTCACAACCATCTTCTGAACAATCTTCTTTATGTTCTTATTGGCCGCTTCAACGGCGCCATTCATCTTCGGCCGGTAAGGAGATGAGTTGTGGTGTTCAATCTTGAAACTCTGGCACAGCTCCTTCATCATCTTGTTATTCAAATTCGAACCATTATCAGTAATGATCCGCTCGGGAATTCCGTAACGACAGATGATATCCCTCTTTATGAATTTAGCCACCACCTGCTTGGTCACATTAGCATATGAGGCTGCCTCCACCCACTTGGTGAAGTAGTCGATAACTACTAGAATGAAGCGATGACCGTTAGATGCAGTGGGCTCGATCTTGCCTATCATGTCGATGCCCCACATGGAGAACGGCCAAGGGGAGGACATGACATTCAACGGGCACGGCGGCACATGAACTTTATCAGCATAAATCTGGCATTTATGACATCTCTTCGCGAATTTAAAGCAATCTGATTCCATCGTCAGCCAGTAGTATCCTGCTCTCAGGATCTTTCTTGTCATAGCATGCCCGCCGGCGTGCGTACCAAATGTGCCTTCATGGACATCTTCCATGAGCATACTCGCCTCTTTCTCGTCTACACATCTGAGTAGCACGAGATCGTGATTTCTTTTATACAACACTCCATCAGGATTGAGATAAAAATTTCCAAACAGCCTCCTCAGAGTCTTCTTATCCTGGGTTGACGCTCCCGCAGGATACTCCTTAGTCATAAGGAAAGTCTGGATGTCATGGAACCATGGCTTGCCGTCGGCGGCTTCCTCGATCGCAAAGACGACTGCAGGTCTATTAAGACGAGAAAGGACAATTCTTGGAGCTTCATTCCAAAAATTGACTTTATACATCGAAGCCAACGTGGCTAAGGCATCAGCCATCTGATTTTCTGCTCTGGGCACATGATGGAGTTCCACTCGATCAAAGAACGGAAGTAGCCTTCTGGCATAATTCATGTACGGCACCAAATTCGATTGGCGAGTCTCCCACTCCCCTTTAATCTGGTTGATCACAAGCGCCGAGTCACCATATACGTCTAGGTTCTTGATTCTCAAATCAATTGCTTTTTCTAGACCCATGATGCATGCTTCGTACTCCGCTTCATTATTGGTGACTGGAAACGTCAGTCTCGCAGTGAACGGGATGTGGGATCCGTGGGGAGTCGTGATGATCACCCCAATGCCACTTCCGTAGGAATTAACCGCCCTGTCAAATATCAATTTCCATTGGGATTTCCTATCTGGCCCCTCGCCGGGCAACGGCTCATCGCAATCCTTCGCTTTGAGAAACATGATATCCTCATCAGGGAATTCAAATTTCATCGGCTGATAATCTTCGATCGGCTGTTCGGCAAGGTAATTGGACAATACACTTCCCTTGATGTCCTTCTGGGACACATACTAAATATCATATTCTGTCAACACCATCTGCCATCGGGCAATCCTTCTGGAAAGTGCTTGCTTTTCGAAGACGTACTTGATCGGGTCCATCTTCGAAATTAGCATAGTGGTATGATTGAGCATGTACTGTCGTAAACGTTTGGCAGCCCAGGCTAGTGCACAACACGTCTTCTCCAGCATCGAGTAACGAGATTCACAGTCTGTGAACTTTTTACTCAAGTAGTAAATGGCATGCTCTTTTCTGCCCGTCTCGTCGTGCTGACCGAGAACACACCCCATACTATTCTCAAGAACTGTCAAGTACATGATTAGAGGCCGTCCAACCACTGGGGGTATCAAGATTGGAGGTTCCTGAAGATACTGCTTTATCTTATCGAATGCCTTCTAGAAATCCTCGTTCCAGATAATTGCCTGATCTTTCTTTAAAAGCTTGAACATCGGTTCACACGTGGCCGTGAGCTGAGAAATAAACCTGGCAATGTAGTTTATTCTGTCCAGGAAACCACGAACTTCTTTTTTTGTTTTTGGCACTGGCATTTCTTGTATCGCTTTAATCTTCGCAGGATCAACCTCGATGCCTCTTTCACTCACGATAAACCCCAGTAACTTTCCGGACCGTACTCCGAAAGTACACTTGTTAGGATTCAGCCTCAACCTGAACTTCCTAAGCCTCTCAAAAAGCTTCAGCAAATTGACCAGATGTCCCTCCTCCGTTTGGGACTTCGCAATCATGTCATCAACATAGACTTCAATCTCATGATTAATCATATCATGAAACAAAGTTACCATTGCTCGTTGGTAAGTGGCCCCTTCGTTCTTCAGACCGAAAGGCATTACCTTGTAGAAGAATGTTCCCCAGGGAGTGATAAACGTAGTTTTCTCCATGTCTTCCGGCGCCATCTTGATCTGATTGTAGCCGGAGAAGCCATCCTTGAACGAAAACACGAAGAACTGAGTTGTATTGTCGACCAACACATCAATATGAGGCAGCGGGAAATCATCTTTAGGGCTCGCCCTATTCAAACCTGATAATCGACGCACATTCGTACCTTACCGTCCTTCTTCGGTACAGGCACTATGTTGGCGACCCACGAAGGGTAAGTAGTGACCGCTAAGAAGCCAGCATCAAGCTGCTTCTGCACTTCTTCTTTGATCTTAACGGCCATATCTGGTCGCGTCCTCCTAAGCTTCTGCTTAACGGGAGGACAATCTTCTCGCAGCGGCAAGTGGTGGACCACGATGTCAGTATCAAGTCCGGGCATATCCTCGTATGACCAAGCAAAGACGTCACTATACTCTCTTAGCATCTCGACCAGTCTCTGCTTGACATCACTCTGCAATGCAACCCCTATCCTGACGTTTCTGATGAGTTCTTCAGAACCCAGATTCACGATATCAATCTACTCTTCATGGGGCAGAATAACTTTCTCTTCTTGTTTCAACAAGCGGGCCAACTCTTCAGGAAGGTCTTCGTCTTCATCAATCTCTTCTTCGGCTTGATAGATCGGGCAATCAAAGTCGAAGTGAACCGTAGAAGGTTCAGAGTCGATGTCATCTGCTATGTGGACCCTGCAATAACAAGGGTTAAGCTTAAAACAAGGATATACAGGTTAGCACAAACCTCATTGCCATTTTATTGTTTTTCAAAACAAATATAAAACAGGAATAACAGGGATCACAATATTTGAATACGAAGAAAAATGCCTTTTGATTTATTAACAAAATGCATGTACATAATCAAACGAGGCCCTGACAATAAAACCACTATGCCCCGGGTAGGACATAGGGTTGTACAATGATTGGAAAAAAGTAAATCATTACTCTTCGCTTGTCATCTGGATGATATCCTTGACGGACCAGTTGGTAAGGCCCTCGCCTGGCTTGCTTGGCTGGATCCAAGAGTCCAGGTCACAGTCGCTATCTCCGCTGTCCTCAAACACCGCGTTGACGCTTTCAAAAATCACCCCGCCGCTGGTAAATTGGATCGGCCCTTTACCTCGCGACGCACTGCTAGAAGAAGAAGCTTCAGCTCCAGGAGAGTATCCCAACCCGAACTTGTCTTGCTTGTTAGGTATCTCCAAAATTCGCCCCCAGCCTGGGGTAGATCCGGCTTGAACAACGGCCCGGGCTTCCTTGAACGAAGAGAGAGTCATATCTGGCTTTTCAGTGACTACAGGAGCTACGTCCTTCAGTTTAACGGCTTCGAACACTTGGCATAGGGTCTCGTGGATTTCCCCATCCATCTTAACATACTTGAAGGACAACAAATGGATCACCATTATGTCTTCCTCGCCACACACGGTCACGATGCTACCTCCGACGGCATATTTGAGTTTCTGGTGCAACGTGGAGGTCACAGCACCAACAGCATGGATCCACGGCCGGGCCAAGAGACAGCTGTAGGCAGGCATGATGTCCATAATGTAAAAGACCACATTGAATGTTTCCGGCCCGACCTGGATTTGCAACGTCACCTCCCCGAAAACATGGTGTTTGGTCCCATCGAACGCCTTCACAACCAGATCACTGGGTGTGCAGATCACTCCGCGAGTATCCAACTTCATTAATGCCTTCTTCGGAAGGGACATTGAGACATTGAGTGACGAACCCGTGTCTACCAACACGTGCGACATGATTGTTCCCCTGCACTCTATTGAGATGTGCAGAGCGCTATTGTGATTCCTCCATTTCGGCGTCAGCTCTAAATTAGTGAACCCTAGCCCATTTCCAGCATTCACGTGGGCTATAACCTCTTCTAGCTGATTTACCGATATTTCCTGCGGTACATATGCGGCGTTCAACACCTTCAGCAGCACGTTGCGGTGTGCTTCAGAACACAACAACAAGTTCAGGATGGAAATCTTCGAGGGTGTCTGATGGAGATGATCCACAATCTTGTAGTCACTCTTTTTAATCAACCGCATAAAATCCTTGGTGTCTTTAACAAGTAAGTCTTTTTCTGCCCCACGCAGGATCTCTTCAACGACTTTACTTTTACCTTTATCGGCTGCATCAGCTCTGTCCACTTTGTCCGCCACGACCTCAGGTGGTGCGAACACTCTTCCGCTGCGAGTAATACCTCTGATTCCCGTAAGGTTCTCCACAGACGACCCAAACGGTTCTAGTTCCAGCTTTTGTCCGTTGCAGTAGACCTCCGCCCCATAATGCCATGGGACAACATTAGTGCTTTCGAACGGTATTGGCCCAACTTTGGTGATGGTAATCGTGGGCGGTCTAGGTGCAAAAATAGTTATCGTCTGTCGAGGGATGGTGATGGTGGCGACCTCATCATCTTGCTTCAGCATTATCTCTCCCGATCCACTTTCGGCCCTCCGGCTAAACTGTAAAATCCCTTCAGTCATCAGACTTTGAATTCCCTCTATCAACTGTTCACATCCATCAGGACTAGTAGCACAGTCCATACACAGCTTTCCGCAACCTGGAAAGAAACCTCTTTTCATCAACTTAGCTTTAACGAAGCTAAGCGGCGTCTTCAGATCTCTGACGTCAGTCAACAAATCCAAACTCTCGTCCTTAATAATGGCGTTTACTCCACCTCCCCTATGATTCGGCATGGGGTTCTTCGTGACATTTGGCACATTATCCGAGAAGTTGATGATCTTAGCATCCACCATGTCCTGCACCTTATGCTTGAAGGCTTTGCAGTTCTCTATTGTGTGGCCTGGTGCCCCTGAGTGAAACTCACAAGTTGCGTTCGCGTCATAACCTGGCGGAGGTGCCCCTGTCAAGGGAGCCAAGGTTCTCTTCTGGATCAGTTGTAGCTGAAGCAAAGTCTGCAATAGTTGCGCGTACGACATGGGCGGTGCCTCCAGGTGACGGCTCGATAGAGGTGCCCGATTCTAATACTTTCTGTACCCTTGTTGATTCGGTTGCTGCTGCTGCTGCTGTGGCTGTTGAATGGCCGGGATAGTTATACTGGTCACCTGTTGGTGGGGACCTTTACCCTTCCTTCGAGCGTTGGTCACAACGCTCGTTTCTCCTTCCCGTCTTTTGCCAGCATAAGTTTTCTTTCCGCCTCCCGCTGAGGACGAATCACCTTGAATTTTCCCGAGTTTGATCCCATTTTCGATGTGCTCACCCGTGATAATGAGATCTGAGAATGTTCCAGACATACCATTGACCAACTTCTCATAGTAAACCCCTGGGAGGGTGGCTACGAACATCTGTACGAGCTCACGTTCAACCATCGGCGGCTGAACCCTGGCTGCCAATTCACGCCACCGCTGGGCGTATTCCTTGAAACCTTCATTGTTCCTTTGCGACAGATTCTGCAGTTGGACTCAGTTCGGGGTCAAGTCGCTATTGTGTTGGTAGTGGTGCACAAATGCTTCAGCAAGGTCCTTTCACGTGCGCACAATGGTAGGCTCCAGACTCATGTACCATTCAAGGGAGGGCCCGGACAGACTGTCCTGAAATAAGTGCATCAGCAACTTCTCGTCCTCAGAATAAGCGGACATTTTTCTGTAATATGATCTCAGGTGGACGCGAGGGCAAGTGGCCCATATACTTATTAAAGTCAGATACCTTGAACTTGGAAGGCACCTTGAAATCGGCAATCAGTCCCAACTTGGACATATCAATGCCCAGGGTGTTCTGGTTCTCAATGTCTCTCATCTTATCTTCGAGTGCCTTGAACGTTAGACGTGCTTCAGCAGTCAGCTCCCCTTCAGCACCTCTCTGAGAGAACACATCATCTTGGCGATCTTCTAACCACGGCTGAGGCCCAAACAGATTCCCAACACCTGCATTGCCGTTGCCTAGCCCAACATTGACATTAGCTTCCAGACTCCCATTACCGACGCCCGTCGTATTGCCGTTGAGTCCCATGTTAGCTATCACATTGCCATTGGCACTGCCATTCCCCCCGGTCACGGGGACGCCATTCTGTGGAGTTTCAACTGGTGGAGGAGTTGGAACAGTCCCCCCATGGAGTACGCCATTGCTATCGACCCTTGAAATCAGAGGTTGGACCAAGGTTCTGAGCTGATCCTGGCCATTGGCGACCGCTTGCATGAGCTCCATGAAACGGTCCATTCTTTCGCGGAGTTCTTGAACATCAGTTTGCACTTGTTCCATAATTCTGGTTTGATTTGCTTTGGTCGGATAGCGGTGGATGGGTCTCTGATCAATCCTGGAACAACCTGAAACAACCTGTAAACACAAAAGGGTTAGGAAAAATGACAAAGTGCTCGTTATGCAAATGCTTCATGCAAATGCAAACGTGTGTCTGTGCATTAGGGAGATCTCCCCCGATCCTAGTGCCTGAGCGCCAGTGCTGATAATAAGAAGTCTGAATCCAGTCATGGAAATAACATCTCATATATAAAGAAAGCCCATCAAGGCAGTACACAACGTTAGTGAGTACAAGCAGAATCAATAGCGTGACCTCAACCAACAAGCCTGGTGATGGTCAGCATACAACAATGATCAAAACAAAAGGAATACAAGCAGTCAAGCACGGCCACGGGCGCGATACTCTTCTAACAACTCCTTCGTTTCTGGATGATCAGGACGAGTGAGTAACCCTTTGACGAGTAACTCCCTCTGCATAACGGTATATTGAAGACCTTCGACCGAATCTTCCCATGCTCCTTCGCCGAAACAGTCCTCTAACTTCCGCTTCTTGGACTCAAACGTTATTTTGAGCTCCTTCAGGTTAGCAAGAGCTCTGTTGAGCTGGCCTTCAGCGGCATATCTGCGAGCGGTTTCTTCATCAAACCTCTTCTCATTAGCCTTCGCCTGGGCTTTCAGCTTGGAGATCTGTGGCATCATCTTATCCTCTCGCTCTTTCATGTTGGATAAGGAAGCCTTCCAGTGCTGGTTGAACTTGGATATCCTCCGATACGTTTCGTCCAAGTGCTGCTTCTTCGTGGCCAGCACATTGTTGACAGCTTTGAAGTCTCGACCCATGCGCTCACGCTCGGCTATCTGCTTAGTCAGATCTGTCCCCAGCTGGTTCACCAGCTCTGTCTGCCTCTTGAAGGAATGAACGACTTCGTTTATATCGCTTAGAAGCTGGGCCAATTCTTTCTCCAAGTCTTCATTTGCCCTCTTCAATTCATCTCGCTCAGCTAACACCTGATTATGCTGCTGAATGGGCACGGTGGTGGGCTCTTCAATCACTGGAGGGCTTTCTGGCTTGGCGGGAGGAAACAGCATCCCTATAGCATCTGCTCTGGCTCTGATCCACGTCACATACGGAGGGTAGGCTTGATTATTACTTCTCCCCAACAATGGTTTTCCCCTCTTACTGATACCATTCCAAGCGCGTTGAAGCTTAGACAACGTATCCCCTTCTAGAAGACCAGTGAGGTATAGAGATTCCTGTACCTCTTCATCCTTCGGCGGAGCTCTCAAAGCATAAGCGAACTATCGGACCAACAAAGACAAATTATAGTTTATACAGCCCTTCCTGCCTATCAAAGGCACGTTCGGAAACCCGCTGCAGCTGAAGATAATCTCGGTACCCAACCTATCTCTGTCAAACCATTCAATATCCTCCGCTGAATGATGCCATATATGCACAAGGCGAGAATGGCGTTGAACACGACCCAACATCCGTCTTTGGTGCACTACTGAGCTTTTCCCACTAAGAACTGCAAAGAGAACCCGGGAAACTTGTTCCAACTAGACAATACCAACTCGGAGGCATCCAAATGAAGTGACGGAGCTAGACCAGCCAGATTAGGCTCAACATCCATATGAACAAAAGGCATCTGCCTCTTGATAGGCACACCTAACAAATCAGCATATTCCTCTAGAGTGGGTGCGAGAACAAAATCCTGGAAAGTAAAGCATCTCAACGGAGGATCGTAGAACTGCAACAGAGCGTGCAACCCATTCAACTCAAACGCGGAAGGTTTACGAACCAAACTGAGAAATTTGCCGTAAGACTTTCTGAACTCATCTCTCACAGAATCATCTGCTAAAGCAATCAAACCAGTCAGCCGAACCACATCAGGGGCAGGGAGCTTGTAAGCCACGGTCTTCCTCAGAGAACCCATAACAGTACAATAGGAGGCAAGAAATCCTGAGTCGGGGAAAACGGTACCTGCAACACAGACACACGTCAATGAAATGCGAATGCGTATGGAAAACAATGTAAAATGCAATCATGCAGCAGGAGATCAAGGCAACTGTGCTGTGGAGATTCTGTATCAACAAAACCATGATGCTGCTCTGTCAAGAACAACCACTATGTCTGATAAGAAGAAAATCCTGGTATCGGACCTCAAATCTGCTCTGTCAAGAACACACACATAAGACCATAAATCTGCTCTGTCAAGAACAAACATCTGATAATAAGGACCTCTGATACAGGACCAAAACTCTGCTCTGTTAAGAACAAACATCTGATAATAAGGACCTCTGATACAGGACCAAAACTCTGCTCTGTCAAGAACAAACATCTGATAATAAGATCCTCTGATCCTAATCAAAAACCTGCTCTGTCAAGAACTATCACTCCTCTGAATGATAAGATCCTCTGATCCCAATCAAAAATCTGCTCTATCAAGAACAAATACATCTGCTGATGAGATCCTCAGATCCCAATCATAAATCTGCTCTGTCAAGAACAACCATATATCTGCAGATGAGATCCTCAGATCCCAATCATAAATCTGCTCTGTCAAGAACAACCATATATCTGCAGATGAGATCCTCAGATCCCAACAAAACTGATCCACTATCAAGAAAACCAGGTAATCTAAAGGTCAAAGTTTCCTGCAATAAACCCAACCCTGCTCACAAGTATGGACCTAAACTGACTCAAGTTCGGCATCCTATGCGTTCATCAGCGTCACAGACATTCAAGAGGGGTGATATGATACCCAGAAGGTGTGGCATCACCAGCTCATGAAGCGGCCTCACTCGGCTGAATCACAAATGATCGGTCCCCAGAGTCGACAATCCTCCAAACCAACAACCCCCTCAACCCAAAGGGTTGAAAAAGAAGTCAACCGGGAGAACCTCGTCTGAGCGTGGATTTCATGAGACACTAGTGCCTGCCAAGCAAGCACGCGCCCACTAATTTCCACAACTAATGTTATGTTCACTCAAGCCTGGGTCTGGCTTCTCACTCATCAGAATGCCCCTCCCACAACAGCACAGATAACCATATCATACTGAAAATAAAATGCGGGAAATAAAATGCGATAAATAAACACAACCCAACAAGTAATCATACAAGCGCTAGGATTAACTCTCGCAGGGGACGTCGGATCCCCAAACTGACTCGCATAAGGGACGTTAGATCCCAGGAAACTATCAAGTCCCCAGCAGAGTCGCCAGCTGTCGCTTCGGCAAAAATAAGGCGCCAGCAAAATAGAAGAGTCGCCACCTTTCGTTATTTATCCCTCAGAGCGGGAAAGGAAACAATCGGAAAAACCTTACGAATAGGTATAAGACAAGGTCATCGCAACCATTGTCTGGGTTCGGGAGTCGGTTACGCAAGGGGAAGGTATTAGCACCCCTCACGTCCGTCGTACTCGACGGGATCCACGCTTGTTGTGTTTACTGGACGAGTTGGTTTATCTATCTACCTATCAAGGCTGGCTTAAACAGAAAAGAAAAATGACTCGGCAAAGCGTCGCACTTTATGCCTACGTATTCCCATCAGAGAATGAGAAATCAGAGTCAACGTAGTTCGACCTACTACGGGTTACGGGGAAGGTGGCTCGCCAATACATCAGTATTGTGCCTACATACTCTCAACAGGTATGAGAGATCAGAGCTTACGTAGTTCGGGCTACTACGGGTTACGGGGATTCAGATTCATCTGTTTTATCGAGTAGGGTTAAACAGCAGTTCCAGCAGTTAGGGACAAAGCCTGTTTGCGTTGGCGCTGAAGTTTAACGACACTCTTTTCTTCAGAAAAGCTTTCCTTTGAATTATGGGCTCATGGGGCAAAAAGGTTTGAAGTTTGTTTTCTGTCTTTTACGGAAGAAGTGTTTTTTATTGTTGTTTGCAATTTCAATTGCACTAGAGACTATGACCTGAGAGTGAATGCGTCGCATGTCACCCAAAGGGTGCCATGCTAAACATCCAGACTGTTGAAAAGAAGCTCTCCAACAATCCTTTCTCAAATAGCTTAAGGCTCGTAACTTACGAAAGAAATCATTCATGATTACTGTATCTTAAGCTGTTTTGAGATGAGAAGAGAGCAGGCTCAACTAAAGGGAGACTATCAAGTCCTAATGTTGTCATGCCAAGGATTCATCCTATGGTTGAGGTTTGAAACAGAGAACTCCTAGAAGTTATCATGCATAGGTTTCAACCTAAAGTTCTAATCATCGCTTCCTTATCAAAGGAAGTGAGATTCCTAAGGGATCTTGTGAATGATAAACAGAAACAGATAAAGCATCAGCTTAAACAGTAAACAGTAAACGACTGTAAAATGCATGCAATGCAAGTGAGGGAGGAAATGTGTGTGGGGTGTCAGCCTCCACAAGCTCATCTCAACCTCAAGCCAGATATGAATATCTGTAATCATACAGAGGAAATAAGGCATTCTATCAAGCAGAATAGAAGAGACTGCAATCATACAGAAAGAATAAAATGCTATCAAGCAAACTAAACACATGGGCAAGGGAGTTAGGCTCTACCGAATACCCGCAAGCAAAGCCATACAGTAACAATACAAGCAGAGGGAGCAACTCAACCTCTAGTGCAATCATGCCCCTAGATTAAAGTCAGTCTAATCATGGACTTATTCTAATGCATCAAGCAAGTCAAACAAGGTACATTAGCACAGAAAAGAAAACAGACAAGAAAGCAGATCAACCCCTCTCATGCTACTCCAAGCTTCAGCTCTTCTGACATCAATCCAGTCTTCAGACTTCAACCACCCTTCAAGGCTATCCTCTCTCATACCCAATATCAATTTTCTTCTCCAGGTTTCAACCTTTCAACATAAGTTTCAACTCCATCTTCTTCTTCAAGATTCAGCTCTTCAGTCAATTCCACCTTCAGGCTTGACTCTTAACTACAAGTATCAACTTGATTCCTTCAGGCTCTCAATGCATCAGTGTACAAGTATCAACTTGTCCTTTGTTCCTCAGCTTCAGCTCTACACCCAATCTCAATTGAATCTTTTTCATAAGTATCAACTCAGTCTTCAAGCTTCAGCTCTCTTTACCTTATCAGTATCAACTTGGTCTTCTTCTCTTTATCTACAAGCTTCAGCTTCTCAAAGTAATCTTCAATCACTTAGAAGTGTCAACTTCATCCTTCAATTCTCTAAGCCTCAACCCTTCATTCAGTCTTTATTGGATCTTCAAGTATCAACCTGCTCTTCTTGCTCTTCAAGCTTCAGCTGCCATGGCAATGCTCAAGGAATCATCCTCTTCCACTTTCTTCAATGAAGTACTCATCTTCAAACTCAAGTCCAACATCTCTCAAGATACTCAAACCAGAAGACAATTGATTTAACAGAATGACGGGAAATGATAAACAAGCTTACTGACAACCAGAGGAAGCCTGTAAGAGTTCATCATTATCAGAGACTGGTTCCCTCAAAGTTCTACTTCCCAGATAAAGCCACTCATCCTTCCAAAGGAGGGATGTGAATATCTGAGAAGGACTTTTAGTCATTGGGAGGAATGGAAGCACAAGATGATTTCCATGTTTGTGAAAGAAATCATTCTAACTACAAGGCTCTCCCTATGTCCTATCTCCTAATCTTCATCAGACACCTTCAGGCTCCAACAAATCCAAAGCTTCCAAGCCACTTCAAGCAACTTCAAGCATCCTCCTCTTTTCTTCAACTTGTCTTCAACTTGTCTTCAATCTCAACCAAAGGCAAACCAAGCACAAACCCTAATCTAAGGGACTAGGGAAGTTAAACTAGTTGAATTTGTAAGTTAGGATCACCTAAAACCTAGTACTAAAGTTAGTCCTAACTAAAATACTAAAATCAATTGCAAAATCCTACAAAAATTACTATGGGAACCTAGGTCAATCATGACTCTACCACATTAATTTCAAAGATCAAACCATCAAGTTAGACCTAGAACTAAAATCTACATCCTAAGGTATCAAACCTAAAACCCTAAAAAGGTAGCATCTAAATATCAATCTAGTAAGCACACCTATTTTCATCACAAAAATGTGAGAAAATTACTATGGGATCATACATGTCTAACCTAATCACAAAAAAAAAATTAGGCCAAGAATCATCACCGTGAAATCAAACAAAATTCCACAAAAATATGCATCAAACATGATCATTTTAATATCAATTAAAATGCAAAATTCCAATTAATTCAGAAATTACATAAAATTAAAATATTTTTTCTCTAAAAAATAATAGACTCAATCATGAGTATTATGCAAAAAGAATGGGTTGAATTGGATTAATTTTCAATTAATTATGATTTTTACAAATCTGGGTTAGCAGTCATTTTACAAATCCAATTAAAATAATGAAGCGCACGGTGTAAATAGCAGTCATTTTTAGTTAAAAATCTGGGTTGGGCTCGCTGGGGGGTGTGGATAACACTAAATTCACTAAGCCCAAAACGCTGAATAAATGAAACGCATCGTTTCATCACCAGAAATCCTTCACAAATCAGAATTAAAACGTGGCCCTTGGATCATCTCCCAGTCAAAGGTCAATCCATCATCCAACGGTACAAACTTCATCTCCTACCTTTCAAACCTCTTAGCTTCGCGCCCAGCTCCGGCCACCACCAGTGGAACTCCGGCCATCCCCTTCAACCCTAGTTCTCCCTAGAGGCCTCCAATCCAAGAGGTCAAAACATGAAACTCATTCCAAATCTTGCCACGAATTCAACCATACCCATAGTTTCTTCTGAAACCTCAAGAATCATCATCTCCCAATCTCAACCGAAAATGGCAATTCTCCTAATTTGTCTCTAATTCATCAATTAACCATCTGAAATCTATCCTATGCCATTCTACAGTCAATCTAGCACCCTAATTCAACCTAATTCTACCTAAATCATGCTATAGGAAGAAGATTACCAACCTGGAAATTCTTGAATAACAGATTCACCAAATCTTCACTTCAAGCTCTCAAATCTCTAGACACGATCACTGAACCTCCTCCTTGCTTCTGTATGCAAAAGAATCAATGGAAGGTGCTTCAATCTTGAAACATGATGATGAGTTGCAGGTGCTGAAAACCACTAGCTCATACAGGATCTAGCCACCAATTCTTCTTGGAGATGATCTGGAATCACTCCTTGGCATCCATGGAAGAAGGATCAATCAAGAAAATGGAAGGAGATTGAGGAATTTGGTGAAACCGATTGCACTTGCAAGCTATGAAATTTCACTCTCAAACTAAGCTCAATCCTTCAATGATCACCAACCTCTTCAAGAGATCCACCCTACTCCTTATATAGATGAAGTTTGGATGATCTAGAATCCTCTAGACCCTTCTAATGAGATTTTCCACTTCTCATGTCATGAGATTTCCAATCATGTATCATGACATGCTCAATTCTGTTTCCCTTGGTACAACCACTTGTTCTCATCCCAAAATCTCCCCAAGTGAGATATTATAGGTGTTTAGCTTGCCAAGTTCCTTGTTCATACCTTAATTTTGAGTTATGCATATGTTACTTAATATGCAAGCAAGTGTTTTTCAAAGCAAGTCCATGAATTGAATCTCAACTCAAAAATGTGGCTAAACCATTGTTTTTAAAATGTTTTCTAGAGTCAAAATGATATATTACATGCCATGGTTTGGATGTGTAGGTTGAAAATATCAATTTCCAACTTGGGTTTATTTAACTTATGCCCTTATTTTAGGTCATTTTTGCAACTTTGAGCTACAAGCCTTTTCATCATCTCATGACCTCCTTAATAGCCTCAAAACATCATTTTGAACATGTTTGATGTCGAAGATTTTTCCATTTGAAGCTTGGAAATAGGAGTTATGGCCTTATGCTTGAAATGACCTGTAATCTCCAAATGACCAAAATGCCCTTGACTTGTCAAAGCCATAACTTGAGTTCTACAATTCCTATCAAGGACTTATAGTACTCTCTAGAAAGCTAAGAAGATAAGGAACAACATTCATGTTGACCAAAAGTCCATAGGAATCATCCTTCTTGGGCAAAAGTTTGAGGCAAGTTGGGTAACTTTCAAGGCCCCAGATTCACATACCTCAGATGACCTGTAACTTGTCAAAGTCATAACTTGAGTTCTACAAATCCTATCAAGGACTTCTAGTACTCAAATTAAATCTAAGAACAATATCTACAAAATTCATGTTGGGGTCAAGATGAGATGACAATCACATCTTGAGCTAAACTGCCTTGAAGATATGGGTCAAACTAGGGGGTTTTACACTGTCAAGCCTTAGAAACCCTAGCTTGAGACTTCTCAAACTCTTCAATCATGATGAGTTGACCTTGGAATCATCCTTATAATATCACAATGCATCAATCCATGATCACATGGCTCTTGGATTAGGTCTCAACCCTCTCCAAATCATCAGTTGACCTAGGGTTGACCCAGTCAAACCCTAATTACACCACTCATGGCTGGGTCTTCTTAATCTTGCACAATGACCTATCTAGGATCCATGATGACTTTAAAGAAATACCATAAGCTCTCTCAAGGCTTCAAGTCTAACTTCATGGCTTCAGAATCATCTGAGGAGCTCCCACAACTCTCAAGTTAGGAGGCACACAACCTTGGTTTCAACCACTCTCTCTGGGGATCTTTTGACTTCTCTGACAAAGATGTCAACCCTTGACCACTAGAATAATCTTCTTGGCTAGCTTCAAACTCTTGTATAGCTCTTGATTGGTAATCATACCTCTTGATCTCCTGCGTACATGTCAATGAAATGCAAATGATAATGCTAATGTGAATGAAATGAAACATAAGCTAGGTAAAGAAGTGTTGGTCAAATTTTGGGGTGCAACAGTATGTGTAACGCCCGTTTTATTTTGATTAAATCCAATTATGACTTTGCCAGGTCTCGTTGCTTCGTAGTCGTATTTGAGTATGAGTTCGTCTCGAAGAAAGGAATTGAATCGGTCGAATTGTCGGAAAAATTCTGGTTTTGTCGGAAAACTTTGAAAATTCATATCTCTTGATCCCTAAGTCGGATTTGACCCCCGTTCAAAGCGTTGGAAATTTAAAGAGATGTTATATCTAGAAAAAAATTGAAAAAAATTTAATTTTGCTGTTATGACGACCGTCACAGGAGTGTGACGACCGTCACACGAGCAAAAACTGCAGTTATGCAGAATTTGAACGTGTTCTGGTGGAATGAGATTTTGTAGCAAAAATATATTCTCGTAGACTCTTTTACCCTCAATTACATCATTTTTTGGGAAAGGAAAGACGGAAAAGAGAAGTTACGCATTGAGAGAAGTGGAGAGCAAAGAATCATCCATCGGCGAATTCGGGAGATTTCTGCAGAAAAATCACCGTAGAGCAGAAGCGGAATCGGAAAGCGTGGAATTGGCCTCAATTCTAAGGTAAGGGTGGGGTTCAATTCTATAACTGGGAGTATGATCGAATTCATGTTGGGATCGATTCATAGGTATAGTTTTCGTTAATCGATAAATGTTAAGGAAAAGGTTTCCCTAATGGGACCAGATTTCTATGTAGGAATGAATGTGTTATGTGGTTATTAGTGCGATGCTCTAATGTTTTCCTTATGGGAAAATACGTAGAACGAATATGCTATACGGTTATTCGTACAACTCTCTAATGGTTTTCCCTAATGGGCGTCAAGATGGCCGAGTTGGTCTAAGGCGCCAGTTTCAGGTACTGGTCCAAAAAGGACAGTTACCTGGTTGTGATTGATTTGTAATTAATTATGTGAGAAGATGCCGTAATGTTGTTATTACGATAAAATGTTAAAGATTAATTGTAGAACTGATGTTGATGTTATACCTGTATAGGAATAGCCGTTTTGTGTGAACACTTTGAGTTCCTATTTGTTGATACGATGTTGCAATGTTCCTTTACATGAACAGTCGTAAATGTTGAAATTATGTTGTTATTGTTCCCATATGTGAACGAGTAGAAAGTGATGGTTGTATGAGTGGTATGATGTTATGATGCTCTGTTATGGACATTCTGGCTGTAGGCATAATGCCTTGTTATATGGTTGCTATGGTTGTGTTGTAGTCCATAATAGATGCATTTCATGGCATAGCATTTGGCCTGGATTGGCGACGGTTGTGCCTGTATTGGCGTTAATTGGAGTGTTGGCTCCTAGATGGGTTCGGGGTGTTGGCCCTGTCCCGAGTTTTGGAGTGTTGGCTCCTAGATGGGTTCGGGGTGTTGGCCCTGTCCCGAGTTGTGGAGAGTTGTCTCCCAAATTGGTACCACAAGCATATGCACAGTTGAGTCGCATTGTTGAGTCACATGAAGTTGCATGATTATGTTAGTTGTATATTAATGTTGTTTTACGTGAGGTATGGATTGTTGCAGTTGTTGTCGATGATGTTTATGATTTCAAAACTTATAGTGTTGTGATGAGTTTCTGGCATGTTTTCTATCATGCTCTATGTTATATTAATGATATCTCACCCTTTACGTTGTATGTTACCTCCTCTGGTGGTAATTTGCAGGTAGTTCGGAATGAAGTTCCGCTTTGTCGATTAAGTGGTCGTTGGTCGCTCTGATACGTAGCACTCTTGGGGGGATGAACGATTGTTTATGTTGTTTATTTGATGTTTTCTTGTTGCTGAATTTTACTAAGTATTTTAGTTGAATTGGTTGTTTTTGTTAATGCACCGAATGCTGGTTGTACGCACTGGACCGGTGGGTCGGTAGTGCTGAAATTTATGACTGAACTAATTGTTTTGTTGAATCTATGCAAGATGATTGCTTGTTGAATTTTAATCGAGTTGGTTGCAAGTTTTATGATTTTACTTTAATCATTAAGAATGTTGGAAGTGTTTTATGTTCCGCTGCAAATTAATAAAATGTTGAGAACTCGATATGTTAAGCAAGCTGTCGTATGTTCATCCAAGTTCGTGTGCTATGTATCATTACTGAATGCATGTTGCCTAGTTAAATTATATGGTAAAATGCATGCTTCTGCTAGCTGAAAAATGTGACGCCCATGTTTTTGTCTGTGTGACGACCGTCACAAGTCCATGACGACCGTCATGCGTACAAATTTCGTGCACTCTGATTTTGATTTATTTTAAATATGCCTTGGGTAGAAATGAGGTGTTACAATTGGTATGAGAGCCTGGTTGGTCCGTCCGGCCAAGTTGTCTAATGTTGTTGTTTAATCCCTTGTATGCGGCATGTGTGTGAAAACACTGCCGGTACATGTTTGTCGTCTAGCCTTTGTCTGCAGAAGTGGGAAGGATTCAAGTGGGGGAGAAGCATGTGTTTCTCCGGAATGGTGCAAGTGCAGAGTGAAGGCTCAGTGTGTGGTTGAATGCTCTTATAGTTTGGCAAAGATGGTTTGTACCCCATCATGATTTTCGGCTGCCTATTGACAAATTGAGGAACTGATCACCCTTAATCTCTTATTAATAGTAGACGGGATTGTGTTGGATGGGATAGACGTGTCTTGCAAGCTTGGATGGGGTGAGCAGTGAATTGTTTGGAGTGGAGCTAAGTGCTCAAGAATTGTTTTGATGAGTCGGTCAATGTAAGAAGGTGCAGAGATGTGCATTTTGATTGGAATTTTCGAGAGAGTTGTCGACGACTCGTGTGTTGATTGTTGTCAAACTCGACGAGACTAGTGGTGGTGTTTGGAGATGCTTTGTTGATATGATTTGGAGATATGTTAAAAGTAACTTCAGCGAGTTAGTTATGCTTTAAGCCAACTTGAAGTACGTAAGAAGAATTATCTGACCAGTGTTCAAGAGTTGGTCATTGTTGTAGTTGTGCCGGAGTTGGAGGCTGAAATTGCTTAATCTGAGATTTTGTGAGGAAGCGATGTTTTACAGACGAAATTCGGAGTAGATTGCATAGTTGTGTCGGGTAATGTTAAGTCGTGATTGAGTATGCTTGTTTTATAAAATGTAGTTGATTTGGCAAGTTTTGGCATTTTGGAGATTTGAGGATCTAAGATTCGGATTGAAATCGGACGTCGTAGAAATCGCGTTTGATAGTTCTAATTCAATGCCATATGTTAGGGGAGTATGAGTATGTGTTTGTTTCGAAGAAATAAATTGAATCAGTCAAATTTTCGGGCAAAAATGCAGGACTCCCGCAGCAGATTTTGGGCAAAATTCTGGTTTTTCGGAAAACTTCAAAAATTCATAACTCTTGAACCGTATGTCGGTTTTGACTCCCGTTTAAAGTGACGGGAAGCTAACGAGATGATCTTTCTAGGAAAAATGGTTTTGGAGTCAGTGAATGAGCCAATTATAGCAGAATATTCGAAACGTGTCATTTTGGCAATTTTACCGTCGTGAACGGGTGCGGTTGATGTGTTATCATACTGTGTGTTTTCGGTATATAACGTGGTAACTGATGCTTTGATTTGAAAACCTTACCGGTAACGATGATGATGGTGAAAAGAGTTAGAACCGATTGAGCAGTTTGGCGATACAAGTTTGGTCTGTGAAGAGACTTGTTATGGAGTTAAGCCGTGTGTGTTAGAACTTACTAGTAGTATTCTTGAGGAGATTCGAGAAGGTCAGAAAATCTGGTTTGAGTTGGTAGATTGGTTGAAGTTGATGAATCAAAGTCGAAGAGTTGATTTTCGGATTTGTGGAAGTGGTATCGCAATATGTCGTGATGGAGTTTGTGGTCGACTTAGTTACGGAAACTAGTCCGATATTGAGAACTCCACATTGTATGTCTGTTTGGATGGTAGAAGAATTAATTTGATTGAGTGGTTTTGAGACTTGTGTCTGGGGTGTATTCTAAGGCAGCAGATTGTGAAGTCGAATAGAGGGTGGACAGTGATTTCTGGTGATTGTGAGAAGAGGTTGGGCGTGGAAAGCAATATTGGTGTACTTGAGGTTTAAAATATTTCAAGTTGAAACTATGCCGAATGGTTTCCTAAGTGTGAAATTGTTGTTGTGCGTCAAATTCTAAGATCGCAGCTTTTTACGGAATCGAAATCGGACATACGGAAGTCGTTTAACGGTCGAAAATAGAAATCCGGACTGTCATGTTCACCGAGAGATTCGTCTAGCGAAGTGTTCTGGGCAGAAAAATGTTGTTGAGTGGAGTAAGAATACTCTTGAAGAAGTGCCTTGAGATAGATGGAGTATCCATCCAAGTGCCATGAGGATGCGACCGAATTTAAGGAAATTGTTTTGGTGGCCATAGATAGAGAGTCACAGGAGTAAGTTGAGTATTCATCCGGGAGCGACGAATATGTATAGTGATTTGAAGAATCTGTTTTGGTGGCCTGGTATGAAGCGTGATGTAACACGATTTGTGTATGCATGTTTAACTTGTCAGAAGTAGAAAGTTGAGCATTAGAAACCTGTTGGGTTGATGCAACCGTGAGAAACTATAGAATGGATATTGGATAGTGTTTCCATGGATTTTGTGACGGGTTTTCCAAAGAATTTGAAGGAATATGATTCAATTTGGTTGGTTATGAATGAATTGACAAGATTAACCCATTTCCTACCAATGAGGGAGAACCAGTCTATGCTAAAGCTAGCTGAGATGTGTATCGATGAAGTTGTGAAGTTGTATGAGGTGCCGTCGAATTTTGTGTCAGATGGGAACCTGAGTTCTTCATTGAGATTTTAGGAGAGTTTTGCAGACGTTTGAATGTCATGTCAAAGTTGGATTCTTTCTAGCATCCATGGACTGATGGGCAGACAGAGAGAACTATTCAGTATGTAGAGGATTTATTGAGTTATGTTGATGTATGTCCGATGAGAGTGTTGTGCTCGGACATGAGATTGTGTAAGAGACGATTGAAAAGATTAAAAGGATCCAAGATAAGATGTGTTTTGAGAGTTACGATAGTAACTGGTGTTGGTTGAGCGTGAGGTCTCGGAAATACCACTATGTTTTGTTTATCTGTATCAGAGTGGCGCAGCGGAAGCATGGAAAAAGTAGCATGCTAGGATGTTTTACCGCTGTCGCTTATGGGAATTGCATGATGTGTTCATGTGTCCAAGCTGAGGAAGTACATTGATTCAGATGGATAGTGTACAAGTGAAGGATGATTTGATTGTTGAGGCATTGCTAGTTCAAGTTGATGGACGAGAAGCAACTTCGAGGTAAAAGGATTCTTTGGTAGAGGTAATCTGGAAGATTGGGATGCGAGAGTCGTATCCGGAGTTGGTTGAATCGAGGTAATTTCGAGGACGAAATAATTTTAAGTGGGGGAGAGTTGTAACGCCCATTTTATTTCGATTAAATCCAATTATGACTTTGCCAGGTCTCGTTGCGTCGTAGTCGTATTTGAGTATGAGTTCGTCTCAAAGAAAGGAATTGAATCGGTCGAATTGTCGGAAAAATTCTGGTTTTGTTGGAAAACTTTGAAAATTCATATCTCTTGATCCGTAAGTCGGATTTGACCCCCGTTCAAAGCGTTGGAAATTTAAAGAGATATTCTATCTAGAAAAAATTTGAAAAAAAATTTAATTTTGCTGCTATGACGACCGTCACAGGAGTGTGACGACCATCACACGAGCAAAAACTGCAGTTATGCAGAATTTGAACGTGTTCTGGTGGAATGAGATTTTTAGCAAAAATATATTCCCGTAGACTCTTTTACCCTCAATTACATCATTTTTTGGGAAAGGAAAGACGGAAAAGAGAAGTTACGCATTGAGATAAGTGAAGAGCGAAGAATCATCCATCGGCGAATTCGGGAGATTTCTGCAGAAAAATCACCGTAGAGCAGAAGCGGAATCGGAAAGCGTGGAATTGGCCTCAATTCTAAGTTAAGGGTGGGGTTCAATTCTATAACTGGGAGTATGATCGAATTCATGTGGGGATCGAGTCATAGGTATAGTTTTCGTTAATCGATAAAGGTTAAGGAAAAGGTTTCCCTAATGGGACCAGATTTCTATGTAGGAATGAATGTGTTATGTGGTTATTAGTGCGATGCTCTAAGGTTTTCCTTATGGGAAAATACGTAGAACGAATATGCTATACGGTTATTCGTACAACTCTCTAATGGTTTTCCCTAATGGGCGTCAAGATGGCCGAGTTGGTCTAAGGCGCCAGTTTCAGGTACTGGTCCAAAAAGGACAGTTACCTGGTTGTGATTGATTTGTAATTAATTATGTGAGAAGATGCCGTAATGTTGTTATTACGATAAAATGTTAAAGATTAATTGTAGAACTGATGTTGATGTTATACCTGTATAGGAATAGCCGTTTTGTGTGAACACTTTGAGTTCCTATTTGTTGATACGATGTTGCAATATTCCTTTACATGAACAGTCGTAAATGTTGAAATTATGTTGTTATTGTTCCCATATGTGAACGAGTAGAAAGTGATGGTTGTATGAGTGGTATGATGTTATGATGCTCTGTTATGGACATTCTGGTTGTAGGCATAATGCCTTGTTATATGGTTGTTATGGTTATGTTGTAGTCCATAATAGATGCATTTCATGGCATAGCATTTGACCTGGATTGGCGACGGTTGTGCCTGTATTGACGTTAATTGGAGTGTTGGCTCCTAGATGGGTTCGGGGTGTTGGCCCTGTCCCGAGTTATGGAGTGTTGGCTCCTAGATGGGTTCGGGGTGTTGGCCCTGTCCCGAGTTGTGGAGAGTTGTCTCCTAAATTGGTACCACATGCATATGCACAGTTGAGTCGCATTGTTGAGTCACATGAAGTTGCATGATTATGTTAGTTGTATATTAATGTTGTTTTACGTGAGGTATGGATTGTTGCAGTTGTTGTCGATGATGTTTATGATTTCGAAACTTATAGTGCTGTGATGAGTTTCTGGCATGTTTTCTATCATGCTCTATGTTATATTAATGATATCTCACCCTTTACGTTGTATGTTACCTCCTCTGGTGGTAATTTGCAGGTAGTTTGGAATGAAGTTCCGCTTTGTCGATTAAGTGGTCGTTGGTCGCTCTGATACGTAGCACTCTTGGGGGGATGAACGATTGTTTATGTTGTTTATTTGATGTTTTATTGTTGCTGAATTTTACTAAGTATTTTAGTTGAATTGGTTGTTTTTGTTAATGCACCGAATGCTGGTTGTACGCACTGGATCGGTGGGTCGGTAGTGCTGAAATTTATGACTGAACTAATTGTTTTGTTGAATCTATGCAAGATGATTGCTTGCTGAATTTTAATCGAGTTGGTTGCAAGTTTTATGATTTTACTTTAATCATTAAGAATGTTGGAAGTGTTTTATGTTCCGCTGCAAATTAATAAAATGTTGAGAACTCGATATGTTAAGCAAGTTGTCGTATGTTCATCCAAGTTCGTGTGCTATGTATCATTACTGAATGCATGTTGCCTAGTTAAATTAAATGGTAAAATGCATGCTTCTGCTAGCTGAAAAATGTGACGCCCATGTTTTTGTCTGTGTGACGACCGTCACAAGTCCATGACGACCGTCATGCGTACAAATTCCGTGCACTCTGATTTTGATTTATTTTAAATATGCCTTGGGTAGAAATGGGGTGTTACAGTATGTACTTAACTCGCAGACGAAGTACGGCATCCTATGCGGGTTCAACGTCACAGACTTTCAAGAGCGATGATACGATACCCAGAAGGTGTGGCATCATCATCCCTTGAAGCGGCCTCACTTAGTTGAATCCCAAATGATAGGTCCCCAGAGTCGACAATCCTTGGGTCAGATAACTTGTTGAGCCCTAAGGGCCAGGCAAGAAGCATTAAAGAGAATCTCGTCCGAGCGCAGATTTCGCGGCTAGCTGGTGCGAGCTAAGCAACCAGGCTAACCACTACTCTTTACTTCTTAGTCTATGTACAAACTCAAGCCCAGGTCCGGCTTATCTCTCAATCTAACCCTCCTCCCAGCACATCAACTATAATATAATACTGAAAGTAAAGGCAGAAAGGTAAATACATACAAAACCCCAGACGGGAAAACAAGCGCTAGGATCGACTCGCATAGGGAACCGTTGGAGTCCCCAGCAGAGTCGCCAGCTGTCACTACTGCGAAAATCGGCATCGGCTATGACAGAAGAGTCGCCACCGTGCGTTATTTATCCCACAAGAGGGAAAGGAAACGCTCAGAGTAAACCTAATGCAAAGAGGGAAAGGAATGGTCATCGCAACCAAATCCTGGATTCGGGAGTCGGTTACGCAAGGGGAAGGTATTAGCACCCCTCACGTCCGTCGTAATCGACGGGATCCACGCTTGTTTTATAGTACGGATTGTTATTCTATCTACTCTAAAGGTCAGGGTTAAAAAGAAAAGAAAATGACTCGGCAAAGTATCGCACTTTATGCCTACGTATTCCCGTCTGAAACGAGAAATCAGAGTCAACGTAGTTCGCCTACCTACTGGAAAGGAGGGGAAGGTTTCTCGCTAGGATACGACATCCTATGCCTACGTACTTTCATACAGCATGAAAGATCAGAGCAAACATAGTTCGGGCTACGGAAGACACAAGCTTACCTGACTGTTTTTTATTACCTTCAAAAAGGGTTTTCCTTGATTAAGAGTCCAAGCGGACAAAAATGACACCTTGATGTTTGTTTTGAATCTTTTACGAAAGAAGTGTTTTTTAGTCTGTTTGCAACTCGTACTACACTAAAGACTTGTGATCCGAGAGTGACTACGTCGCATGTCACCCTAAGGGTAACATACTAAGCAATCAGATTACTGAAGAGTGACCCTCCATCAACCTTTTCTCAAATAGCTTAAGGCTCGTAGCGTATAACGCGCGTTATCCTTATTTCTGTGTTTTTGAATTGTTTTGAGATGAGAAAAGAGAAAGAAGCTCTAAAAAGCCTAGGGTTGAAAGGGAATAAAACTAACCTAATGTTGTCATGCATGGATAAGAATCCTAATGTCTGTCATAATTCCCTCCTGCACAGAGGAAATCAGAGATCCTAGGGGATAAACGGAAAAGAAAGCAAGCAAATACAGTAAAATGCATGCAATGCAACAATACAAGCGAGGCAAGGGAGTCCCACTCAACCTCGAACCTGGGAAAACAACAGGCAAAGTGAATCAACATTCACCTCAAACCAAGGGGGAAAGCTACACAAGCCAACAAACAATACAGAAAACAAAAGCCACAGCAGAGAAGGTAGCCCAAGCAGCAGCACTAATCTCCTACAGCAAACAGCAGCTCTGACAGCAACAGTTGATCTTCATGAATAACTCCTATCTTCAAGCTTCAATAAACTTTCAATCTCCAACAAGCACCAGGCTTCACCAAGCTCCCAGCATAAGCAAGCTCAAACCCCAACCAGTAACCAGCTTCAACAAGCTCCTGACTTCAACTTCAACAAGCCGTAAAATCCTAGCTTCAACAAGCTACCAACTTCAACAAGCCCACTCCTAACTCCAACAAGCTCCTAAAATTTCTCTTTACCAAGCTTCAACAAGCACCTCCAAGGGAGAATCATTCAACAAGATCAGGTTATAATGTTAAGAAACTTAATGACAACCAAAGGAAATCACTAAGAACTTAACATTGCAAATGAAAGGTATCCTCAAAGTTCTACTCACTTGGGCATACCACTCATCCCTCCTAAGGAGAGATGGAGCTTCCAAAGGAGGAATTTATGTCATTGGATAGAATAGAGGCAAACAATGCACTCTATGTTTGAAGAAATAATCAAAACTAGGTCTAAGACACTTCTTAAAACCCTAATTTCCTAAGCTACAAAAAGCTAACAAAAAGGAAAGAAAATGTCCAATCCAAGCTCCACCAGCCACTCCACAAAAGCTTCATCATGTCAATGATATCCTCCAATAAGAACCAGAAGCCCACCATGCAAGAAAAGCCCACTTTGAGTCCATTCCAAACAATCACCAAAGTTGAAGCACCAAATGAACAATCAACTTGAATATTCTAACTAAAATAGCAAAACACATCAAAAAAATCTAATTATTTTTCTATGGGAACATGCATTTGTTAGAGGTCTATAGTAGAAAAACCAGGGCCTAAAACTATGCTTAAAGGCACTAAAGAAATCACACACCAAAAGTGGTCAAAAGGGAAATCAAGTGGGGAAGCCTCTAAAGATCTAGTTCAAGACCGAACCTAAAGCTACCTAAAAATTACCCTAAAATATTCTGGGAGTTCCTTAATATGTCCATAATAAACTGGAAAAGAATTAAGTCCAAATTCTATACCAAACTCCAGAACAAAAATCGGCAAGAAACTATGCAGTTTTTGGCATTTTATTATCCAACTAAAGGAGAAAAACGAAATCAAATTGAAAATTAAACGAAACTAAAATCCAATTGTGCACAAAGATCATAGACACGTTAAAGATCATCCCAGAATTTTATCATATTTTTCTAAATATTGTTTCTATTTTTTAGCAATTAAAATCAAACAGCACACAAAACAGAATTTTAATGCAACAATCAAATGGTTAAATTAAATCGGAAAACCAACCTACGGATCCGAGATTTGATCCGGTGATCGTTGATCAAGTGAATTTGCAAAGATCCGAACAAGATTAGATGGAGAACTTCAAGATACACAATAATTCTTTCAAGAAGATGAAGATCGAACACTTCGAATCCGAATTGCTCCGAATAAGTGCTTCCAACTTACGCTCCAATATCCAACTTCAATTTGCACGAAAATTAATTACGAAACTTGATCCGATAATGATGATGAGTGGAGGTTTATGCTCAAGATTTCATTGATTTCAATGAAAAATTAATGGATCCAATGATGAGGAGCTATGGGTGAGGGTTTGGAGAATGAAGAAATTGAGAGAATTGAGAGAGTGAGAGAATTCTTGAAAATGAAAAATGAATAATGAAAATTGTGAGGATTTTTTTTCTTTTTGGTTTGGAGTAGATCACTTAAGTACTCCTTAGGCTTGGATCCTAAGGTAAAGTTTGGACTTTGCCTTGTGAAAATTGGTTTGGAGCTTAATGGTATGATTTTGAGTATGTAACCTCCTTTTGAAGCAATCCATAAAATGACCATTAAATATGACTCAAATTAAAATTCTAACAAAGCCATTATGTTTAGAATGTCATTTGCAATAAAAATATATACCAATTTGCCATTGTTTGAACCATTGTGAATTATTTTGGATTAAAAGGAGACCTTGCTTGTGCATTATGAATGGTTTGGGGAATGTAACTTATTTGTGAAGAAACATGTCAAAACACCATGAATCATGAGTCAATTGAAAATTCTATAATTGCCAATGTTTCTAAATCATATTTTCTGATCAAATTTGAAGGTGAGATATAACTTAGAAGGGGGGGGGGGGGTTGAATAAGTTTGGAAAAAAATAATGCTTGAAAATAATCACACAATTATTTTTATCCTGGTTCGTTAAACAACTACTCCAGTCCACCCTTCCAGAGTGATTTGCCTTTCTCAACAAGGTCTTAATCCACTATTAAATCAAACTGATTACAATAGTATCACCTAAGAACTACAGTTCTTAGTCTTCTCAAGAGCTACTGATTCACACTGAATCCTCTTAAGGAAAAACCTTTACAAAACAATGTAAACTAAATACAAGAGTTTTTTATGCTTCTATAAAGCTATAATCACAACAGTGATTTTTCTCTTAAGATTTAAGTACAATAAGATTCTATGAAGAATAAGAATGAGAGCTTAAGAATATGTGATTTCTTTTCAGTAAGTGTATAGCTCAAAGGTGTGTAACTGAAGAATGAAGTGAGAGGCTCCTTTTATAGGCAACTGAATTATCCACGTTGAAAAGAGAGTCCAAAAGGTCTGAGCCTTTTTTGTCTTCACATGTACTGACCTTTCCTTGAAATAGATGGCACAGATAAATCCTTTTTGTCAGTGTAAGTGTGTCTAGCACAAATAAGGAAAGAGACGTTGAATAATTCCAACGGATACATTCTTGAAAACACTTCTTCAGTTTCAGCAAGTTCTTCAGAGTCTGAATGGATCAGAGTCTTCTGATGAGTTTCAGAACTATGCTGTATCAGTCTTCTGCAGCTTGTGTGCTTCTAGCGTGTTGATCATCAGAGCATCTTGACACAGATCTTCAGTACTTGGCAGCGTAGGTACTTTCAGAAACTTCTGTAGATCAATGCTTTGAGAAACTCTTCAATCAATATTCTTCTAAACTTCTGATGCTTCAGCTTCAGATGCTTCTGATTATCTTCAGATGCTTCTGACTCAGAATGTTCTGGAGCTTCTTTCTTCAGATCCTTCTGGAGACTACGCTCAGGATCTTCTGTAAGGAGCAAGCAGATTCTTCTGGGATATGCATCTGGCGCTTCAGAGTCAGAATAGCTTCTTGTATTCAAAGGCAGATTTGCTTCTAGAGAGTCAATATAATTTTAATCTGCAGTAAAACTCTCAAACAAATTTTAGAGTATATAATTCTTAAATATAAATTTCCTAACAGTTATCATCAAAACAAAGAGTAATTATTAAGAACCAATCTGTGTTCTAACAATCTCCCCCTTTTTGATGATGACAAAAAGTATCAGAAATTTTATTTAATTGAACTTAAAGAATTATAACTCCCCCTGAGATGATGAATCTCCCCCTGAGTTAAATATGAAAAAAAAAATAGAAACTTCCCTTTTTATCTTGATTAATCTTCAGAGTCAAATCTTGTTTGTCTTGTAATAATCAATTGTCAGAGTATCTTGCAGATATAAGATTCAGAGTTTGATAAAAGATAACTAATCTGAGAAACTCAAAGTTTCTTTTATAGAGTGTTCTTATCAAAAGTTCTGAAATAGTCAATTTAGATATTAGAAAGAATAGATATGTCTGAAGATTCATTCTAGTGAAATTATATTAAATAGTTCAGATCTTTATTTTCTCCCCCTTTTTTGTCATAAGCAAAAAGTAAAAAACTTTTAATAAAGACAAATAAAAGGAATAATAGCAGATAATTCAATGGAGAATAACAGTTTGATTCAATTAATTATAACAGATCAAAAAGTACATCAGAAGATATTACAAAACATTCAGATGCAAAGATAACAGATGCACAAACATGAGAAAAAAATCTAAGTGTGTTTAGACAAAAGCATCTTCAATAGGTCTGTGATCTCAGATTGTGATTGCTCTTGCTTTGACATGAACTTAGTGATTGTCTCATTCTTCTCATCTTGTTTGGTCATCCATTCTGACATGTCCTCAGATTTCTTGTCTTGCTTCGCCATCCAAGATCTGATTTCAGATTGACCAGCTTCCAGAGCAGCAATCTTGTTTGCCAAATCTGGATTTTCTGTCTTGATTTCAGATGATGGAGGTTCTGTATTCTGAACAGAGTCAATTGCCATATGTTCTGGAGATCCTGAAGAGGGTTCTACCAGAGTCATAGTTAGAGTAGGGGCAATTGGTTCTGGTGGAGGAGGAGGTGGAGGAGCATCCAAACACAGTAGAGGCCCAGTCTTGTTAGCAATCCAGAATTGATTCCTTTCAGCTCTGAGCTTTGCATCATCAGAACAGATGTTCTTCAGATTAGAAGCTATTGTGTTGAATCTATTCAGAAATCCTTTCCAGATGATTTCAGTCTCATTTACATCCATAGATTCAGAACATCTTCTTTGAACAGTACCTAAAGACATCTGTAATTCTTGCAAAAACGTTTGAAATAAATGTTCAATATTAAGTCTGGGTGGAGGTTTAAGCAAGGTTTCCAGAGTCATCTGTTTAGGCTTTGGAGTTGGTGGTATCAATGATTTTGGAATGGAAATCAGAGGAGGGGGAACATATGGGAAGAATGGAATTTCTGGTTTCTGAGGAAGGGATCTGTTTAAAACATTAATCAGATTGGGTTGAGGTCTGGTGCGTGGGTAAACATCATCAAAGACTGCATTAGAGTATGGTACAAAAGCAGATTTTGATGGTTTATCAGATGCAACTGTGTTGTCAGATGCAGAATGCAGAGCTGAAACAGCAGCTTTACCAGATTTATCAGATAAGGTGGCTAAAGATCCTTCATTTTCCATAGATTTAATATAGGAAAGGATCACAGATGGAAGGGTTGGTTTAAGTTTAGGTCTCAGAGGTGTCAAGGTTTCAGAGGGCTCAACTCTATCATAAAAATCTTTAGGTTTGAAACCATAAGATAAATTATGATACAGAGAGGACACTTGAGCACAAGAGATTCCAGATGATGATGGAATAGAAGTAGGAACAATCATCTCAGATGAAGGTTCAGGTGGAGGTATAGGTTCTGGAATAGATTTGGTAGGTACAGATGATTCAGGTTCAGGGTCATGAACAGGGTATTTGTCAGATGGATTAATCAGAAAGTCAGGGTGAATGTCTGATTCAGATGAATTAGAGGATGTTTCTGGTGTACAAGAGGTAGAAGAAACTTGAAACACTGTTTTTAATGGAGTGATGTCAAGAACTTCTGTCTCAGGGATATGAGATGGTTCTGAAGGAATATCAGGTTGTTGAGTAGGTGGTTCAGATGAAACAGGAGCAGAAGTTACTTGAGTGGGTTCAGAAGTAACAGTTGCTACAGGTTCAGAAGATTGAATAGGTGATGGTGGAATGACAGATTCTTTTTGTGGTTGATCTTCTGTGGTTTGTTTTTCTGGGAGATTTTCTATTGTTGGTGGTGCAGATTTTTGTTTATCAGACTTTTGTGGTAGTTCTGATGGTTGTGTTTGTTGTGGTTCTGTTTGTTGTGGAACAGTTTGTTGTGGTTCTGTAGGTTGTGATTCTGTAGGTTGTGATTCTGTTGGTTGTTTTTCTTTAGGCTGTGGTTTTGATGGTTTTGGAACAGATTGTGATGGACGTGGAGTGAAGTGTTTGATGTGTAGTTTTGGTTGAGGTGGTTTTGATATAGGAGCAGTGGGTTGTTTCTGAGGTGATACAGAACTGGGGGCAGCAACAGATGTAGTTTGAGTGACAGGGGGTTTGGGAACAGACTTAATAGAAGAATCATTTATAACAACATTTTTAGAAGAGACAGAAGCTTTAGTACCTTTGAGTTTAATCCTCTTAGCAGATGCAGCTTCTCCAGAATCTTTTCTCTTCAGAAGATCCTTGGGACTCTCAGCAATCTTAGCCTTCTTCTGGACCGGTTCAGATTCGGCTGCAGGTTGAGGTCTTTTCCTCTGAAGTGGAACTTCTGCTTCTTCTACTTCTTCTCCTGCATCTGGCAGGGGTTGCTTGACAAGTTGAAATACATTTGCTGGTACAGGCACTCCTTCTCTTTTGCATTCCTCTATATACATCAGAACAATGTGTCTAGGTTCTTCAGCAAAAAATAGAGGGAAATCTGATACTGGAATCCTTTTGTTCAGATCAGACATGTTTAACTTCTTTGGAGCAGTGGTAAGTTCATCTACAATCTTGAGTCTCAGAAGGCTCTTAGCGTTCAGAGGCTTTCCCATAATGAACTCTAGTTCCTCTGTTACACCAGCATCATACAGAGCAGCCACTAAACCATTTTCAGTGAGAAGATCTGAGAGCAACCTTCCAAAAGGTATCCAATTCCTGATCTTCTGGTTCTTTTCCTTCACAGATTCTCTGGATGCATTTATGTGATTCCACAGATGCATGAACAATAAGTAAGGAAGATCTACCTTATTACTCTGACTGAGGCAGTACATAAAATAGATCTGCTCATTGTTGACATAATCTGGGGAATTTGTTGATTTTCTGTGATGAATGCATCCCATGAAGATCTTGGCCCAGATCTTGTAATCTGGCTTCAAATCTTTGAATCTGTTAGAGGCTTGTCCAGCAGTCATAACCTCTTCATAGACTTCATCCATATCAACACGTCCAACTGGCAGATGTGAAACACCATCTGTTTCTTCATAACCAATCAGTTTTCTAATTAGATCCTCTGTGATTATGATCTCCTTTCCCAGCACAGATGATAGAATAAACTTTGGATACACAGATGCATGAATCATGAATTCCTTAACAAGCAAAGGGTAAACTGGTCCAAACAGTCTATCAAAGTATTTCACCCAACCTTGAGCTCTAACAATGGAGCGAAAATCAAACCCATTTTCAGCCAGTGAGTCAAACTCAACCATGGATTCACACAACACTTCTAACTTTTCAACAGGTGTGAGAAGAGTTCTTTGTGGAGGAATGTATGGATTAGCACCCAGATTGTCTGAAGTTACAGCAGCCATTGTTGATTGAAACTGAGCAGTTGTTAATGAAGAAGACGCCATTGAAGAATGCTTTTTAGAACACTTAGGTTTTGGGTTTTTGTGAAGAGAGAACAAGAGATGAAAATGCATATAAATTCTGAGAGTGAAAAGTGTGAAAGTGAAAACACTTCAAGTATTTATACTAAACATATAGTCACACCAAGAGATAGAAATAAAGCACGTTGGAGCAGCATTAAATGAAAAGAATACAATCATTTCAAATAATAAATGCTTCTGACAGATTTGGGGGGAAAATCAAGAATTTAACTATTCAAATTTCACCTCAAATGTCTTTTCAGTTGTCCACACGCCACCTCTTCAGATTTTGTGGGACACGTGTTTGCTTGCATGCTTTTCTGAATTCTCTCAAGAAATGAAACGTTAGCCACGTTCAGATCTTCTAAAGATGGTCAGTTCAGATTTTCACATCAGAAATAATAATCAGAATAGAACAAATGAACAGAAGAAATACTTCAGATCATTAAACATTTTGCATCTGAGAGATTGCTTCTGATAAATATTACTCTGGATAAAAATCCATACAAATATTTTTCAGAATGAACTTAAATCTATCCTCAGCAAGGGGTTTTGTAAAAATATCTGCCCATTGATGATCTGTATCAACAAAGGCTAAATTTATGATTCCCTTCTGAACATAGTCTCTGATGAAATGATGTTTAATTTCTATATGTTTTGCCTTAGAATGCAAGATTGAATTTTTTGACAAACATATAGCAGAAGTATTATCACAAAAGATAGAAAGATTACTCTCATAGATTTGATAATCTTCTAATTGACTCTTCATCCAGAGCATCTGAGTACAACATCCAGCAGCAACAATGTATTCTGCCTCTGTAGTTGATAGTGCTATGGTAGGTTGCTTCTTGCTGTACCATGAGATCAGATGACTTCCAAGAAACTGACAGCTTCCAGAAGTACTTTTACGTTCAACTCTGTCTCCAGCATAGTCAGCATCACAGAATCCAACTAATGAAAATTCATCAGATCTTCTGTAACACAAACCCATGTTAGCAGTACCTTTCAGATACCTTAGAATCCTCTTAACAGCTGTTAAGTGTGATTCTCTAGGATCTGATTGGAATCTAGCACATAAGCAGACACTAAACAGAATATCTGGTCTAGAAGCAGTCAAGTATAGAAGAGATCCTATCATACCTCTGTAGAGTTTTTGATCTACCTTCTTACTTACTTCTTCCTTACCTAGAGTGCTTGTAGGATGCATTGGAGTCTTTGCCATTTTGCTATCAACCATGTTGAACTTCTTCAGAAGCTCTTTAACATACTTGGTTTGATGTATGTAGGTGCATTCTGGAGTCTGATTGACTTGGATTCCCAGGAAGAATCTCAATTCTCCCATCATGCTCATTTCAAATTCTTCCTGCATACATTTAGCAAACTCCTTTCCAAGCGTAATATTTGTTGATCCAAAAATAATGTCATCTACATAAATTTGACAAATCAACAGATCTTTTTTAACAGTTTTACAGAATAAAGTTGTATCCACTTTTCCTCTGATAAAATTTTTCTTCAGAAGGAAATTGCTCAACCTCTCATACCAAGCTCTGGGAGCTTGTTTTAATCCATAAAGGGATTTTTTTAATTTAAAAACATGATCTGGAAAGTTTTCACTTTCAAAACCAGGAGGTTGATGGACATATACTTCTTCTTCTATAATACCATTAAGAAAAGCACTTTTGACATCCATCTGATACAGAGTGATGTTATTCTGTGCAGCAAAAGAAATCAGAAGGCGTATAGATTCTAACCTTGCCACTGGAGCATATGTCTCAGTGTAATCAATACCTTCTTGCTGACTGTATCCCTGAGCAACCAGCCTTGCCTTATTCCTTTCTACTTCTCCCTTTTCATTCAGCTTATTTCTGAAAACCCATTTTGTTCCAATAATATTAAATCCTTTAGGTCTAGGAACCAGATCCCATACTTCATTTCTGGTGAATTGATTCAGCTCTTCTTGCATAGATATAATCCATTCATTATCTTCCAGAGCCTCATCTACAGATATTGGTTCTATTATTGACACTAAGCCAAATAAAGAAGATTCAGAAGTTCTGAGAAATGATCTTGTCCTTATTGGATCATCTTTCTTTCCAATAATCACATCTTCTGGATGAGATGATTTGATTCTGGAAGAAGATCCTCTGACAGTTGGTCTTTCAGAAATTTGCAAGTTGTTTAGTTGGGAAGTCAAAGGTGTAGCATCTGGAGTTGCTTCAGATTCTTTGATATTTGCCTTTTCTGCCTCTGATCCTTCAGAGTCTGTGAGAATCACTTCTCTATCTGCAGAACTTTCAAACTGCTTTGGCTTTTCAGAGCCAAGCTTATCATCAAATCTAACATGAATAGATTCTTCAACAATCTGTGTTTCAGTATTGAATACTCTGTAGCCTTTAGAGCGTTCAGAATAACCAAGCATGAAACACTTCTGTGCTTTGGAATCAAACTTGTTCAGATTATCTTTAGTATTAAGCATATAACAAATACATCCAAAAGGATGAAAATAGGAAATGTTAGGCTTTCTGTTTCTCCACAATTCATAAGGAGTCTTTTCCAGAAGAGGTCTTATAGACACTCTGTTCTGAATATAGCAAGCTGTGTTAATTGCTTCTGCCCAAAAATGTTTTTCCAGATTTGTCTCATTGATCATGGTTCTGGCCATTTCTTGCAATGTTCTATTTTTCCTCTCTACAACTCCATTTTGTTGTGGAGTTCTAGGGCAGGAGAAATCATGTGCAATGCCTTTTTCAGAAAAATATTTTTCAAAATGTTTATTTTCAAATTCTCCACCATGATCACTTCTGACTTTAATAATTTTGGAATCTTTTTCAATCTGAACTTGATTGCAGAAGTCAAAGAACACAGAATGAGACTCATCCTTGTGTTTTAGAAACTTTACCCATGTCCATCTGCTGTAGTCATCTACAATGACTAACCCATACTTCTTGCCTCTGATGGATGCAGTTTTCACTGGTCCAAACAGATCAATGTGAAGTAATTCCAATGGTCTGGAGGTAGACACAACATTTTTTGATTTAAAATGAGATTTTGAAAATTTACCTCTTTGACATGCTTCACACAGAGCATCTGAGTTGAACTTCAATTTAGGAAGTCCTCTGACTAAATTGAGTTTATTAATCTGAGATATACGTCTCATATTAATATGCCCCAATCTTCTATGCCAGACCCATTGCTCATCATTCACAGATAAGAGGCATTTTACATTTTGAACTTTAAGTTCTGAAAGGTTAATTTTATAAATGTTGTGTTTCCTCTTTCCACTGAATAGGATAGAGCCATCCTTTTGACATACAGCTTTGCAACATTTTTTATTAAAGATTATATCATAACCATTGTCACTTAATTGACTTATGGACAATAGATTATGTTTCAATCCTTCAACTAACAGAACATTAGTAATAGAGGGAAGCTTACCATTTCCAATAGTGCCAGATCCAATGATCTTGCCCTTCTGGTTCCCTCCAAACTTCACGTCCCCTCCAGATCTAAGTTCCAGGCTTTGGAACATAGACCTTTCTCCTGTCATGTGTCGTGAGCATCCAGAGTCCAGGTACCATGATTGGTGTCCTGACTTTACTGCTAAGAACATCTGCAACAGGAATTATTTTGTCTTTAGGTACCCAGATCTTCTTGGGTCCTTTGGGGTTAGTTGGTTTGCAAGTTTGTCTAAACTTCTGTTTTGCAACATAATGTTTATTCTGACTTGCCTTTGGTTTAAACACATAAGTACTCTTCTCAGAGCTTGTGTGTTTAATGTCATTCAGATGACCAAATTTGAATTGAGAGTACAGAGGTGTCTTCCTGATGAAAAGTTTGTCAACAGGTTTTGGATTGCTTCCAGATGAAGACTCATATCCAATGCCTCTTCTGTTGTTTCCACTAACACCATAGATCATGGAAGCCATCTTGCTTCTGTCTATGCTCTTAGTGAGAAACCTCTGAAAACTAGAGTCATATTTTTCTAAAATATTTTCACAAGACTTAGTTTCAGAATCAGATTCTTGTTGAGTTCTATCAAAGTCATTTTTGATTTTTAAATTCATTTCCTTCTGCTCAACAAGTTCTGTTTTCAGAAGATCAATCTCAGATTCAAGATTGCTTTTCAGCTTCTTGTATTTGAGTTTGATGTTGTTGTAACTTTTAAGAACTTCTGTTAAAACTTTAATGAGTTCTTCTTTGGTAAGTTTGGCCATTACCTCTTCTGCATCATCATCAGATTCAGATTCTGATTCATATCCAGAGGTACCTTTCTCTTGATCCTCTGTCCTGGCCATCAGTGCAACGTTTGCACATTCTTCTTCTGATTCAGAAGATGACTCACACTCATCAGAGTCATCCCATGTTGCCATCAGAACCTTTTTCTTCTTGTTGAACTTCTTCTTAGGTTTTTCTTTCAGAAGTTTAGGGCAGTCATTCTTGTAGTGCCCAGGTTCTTTGCACTCATAACACACCACTTCTTTCTTGGCAGATCTTCTGTGACTAGAAGATTCTTTTCTGTTGTCAGATCTTCTGAAGTTGTTAAACTTCTTTCCCTTGTGCTTCCAGAGTTTGTTAATCCTTCTGGACAGCATGGACAACTCATCTTCTTCTTCAGAAGAAGATTCTTCAGAGCTTTCTTGAGTAACCTGCAAAGCTTTAGCAGTTTTGTTAGATTTTAAAGCTATGGATTTACCTTTATCTTTCTTCTGGGGTTCATCTTCCTCCAGCTCAATTTCATGGCTTCTCAAGGAACTGATAAGTTCTTCTAAGGAGATCTTGTTCAGATCTTTTGCCATCTTCAATGCAGTCACCATTGGTCTGCATCTGGTGGGAAGACTTCTGATGATTTTCTTGACATGATCTGACGTTGAGTAGCCCTTGTCCAGAACTTTCAGACCAGCTGTAAGAATCTGAAATCTAGAAAACATAGTTTCTACATTTTCAGAATCTTCCATTTTAAATGCCTCATACTTCTGTATGAGCGCCAGAGCCTTTGTCTCTTTAACCTGGGAGTTTCCCTCATGAGTCATTTTGAGTGATTCAAACATATCATGAGCAGTATCTCTGTAAGTAATCTTCTCATACTCAGTATGAGAGATTGCATTAAGCAATATAGTTCTGGCTTTGTGGTGATTCTTGAAGTCTCTTTTCTGCACTTCAGTCATTGATTTTCTATCAATCTTTTTGCCATCCTCTCCAGTAGGATGTACATATCCATCAATGACCAAATCCCAAAGATCAGCATCATACCCAAGAAAAAAACTTTTTATTCTATCTTTCCAATAGTCAAATTTTTCTCCATCAAACATTGGAGGTTTGGTACTGATCCTATCCCTCTCTTCATATTTATTGTTGATATTTGACATTGAGTTATCAGCCATGATAACAAATAAATATGTAGATCAAAGTATATCTCCTCTGGATCTTTACTGACACTGTTAAGTGATAGCACACTCAGAACCGGAGCTCTGATGCCAACTGAAGGTGAGATATAACTTAGAAGGGGGGGGGGGGGGGGGGGGTTGAATAAGTTTGGAAAAAAATAATGCTTGAAAATAATCACACAATTATTTTTATCCTGGTTCGTTAAACAACTACTCCAGTCCACCCTTCCAGAGTGATTTGCCTTTCTCAACAAGGTCTTAATCCACTATTAAATCAAACTGATTACAATAGTATCACCTAAGAACTACAGTTCTTAGTCTTCTCAAGAGCTACTGATTCACACTGAATCCTCTTAAGGAAAAACCTTTACAAAACAATGTAAACTAAATACAAGAGTTTTTTATGCTTCTATAAAGCTATAATCACAACAGTGATTTTTCTCTTAAGATTTAAGTACAATAAGATTCTATGAAGAATAAGAATGAGAGCTTAAGAATATGTGATTTCTTTTTAGTAAGTGTATAGCTCAAAGGTGTGTAACTGAAGAATGAAGTGAGAGGCTCCTTTTATAGGCAACTGCATTATCCACGTTGAAAAGAGAGTCCAAAAGGTCTGAGCCTTTTTTGTCTTCACATGTACTGACCTTTCCTTGAAATAGATGGCACAGATAAATCCTTTTTGTCTGTGTAAGTGTGTCTAGCACAAATAAGGAAAGAGACGTTGAATAATTCCAACGGATACATTCTTGAAAACACTTCTTCAGTTTCAGCAAGTTCTTCAGAGTCTGAATGGATCAGAGTCTTCTGATGAGTTTCAGAACTATGCTGTATCAGAGTCTTCTGCAGCTTGTGTGCTTCTAGCGTGTTGATCATCAGAGCATCTTGACACAGATCTTCAGTACTTGGCAGCGTAGGTACTTTCAGAAACTTCTGTAGATCAATGCTTTGAGAAACTCTTCAATCAATATTCTTCTAAACTTCTGATGCTTCAGCTTCAGATGCTTCTGATTATCTTCAGATGCTTCTGACTCAGAATGTTCTGGAGCTTCTTTCTTCAGATCCTTCTGGAGACTACGCTCAGGATCTTCTATAAGGAGCAAGCAGATTCTTCTGGGATATGCATCTGGCGCTTCAGAGTCAGAATAGCTTCTTGTATTCAAAGGCAGATTTGCTTCTAGAGAGTCAATATAATTTTAATCTGCAGTAAAACTCTCAAACAAATTTTAGAGTATATAATTCTTAAATATAAATTTCCTAACAATTATCATCAAAACAAAGAGTAATTATTAAGAACCAATCTGTGTTCTGACAAAATTGAGTGGTCATTTGGCATATTTTGTGCACATAACAATTTATTTGAATTTCCCACCAAATAATGCCTTTAATTTATCTTCTTTCAAACCACTTCAAGTCAACTCTTACTATGGACCAAATCAATTCACCATGAGCTCTTGGTTGACCTAAAAACCATATTTTGAGCAAGTTCCATGTTGAACAAAATTGCATTTGAGATGTGCAAGTTGGAGATTTTGACCTATGATTGAAAATGGCCTATAATCTCACTTTCCCAAAATACCTCTAACTTGTAAACCTCATAACTTGAGTTCTATAAATCCAATGGAGGACTTATAGTACTCAAATTAAAGGTATTGAGATTATCTACAAGTTTAATGTTGGCCAAAGATCCATTTGAAACTCGTATATTGACTTATGTGGCCTTGACGTTAGGCACTAAACAGGGGATTTTACACTAAAACCCTAATTTAGCAACTTCCCACATTCTTGATCTTTCTTTGCTTAACCTTGGCACAACACCACACATGTATCAACATACCAAGTCATGAATCCCATGACCTCAAGGTAGGTTTTGATGCTCTCTAACTACTCAATTGAATTAGGGTTGACCCAGATGAAACCCTAGTTAACTGCACCTCAACTGTGGCTCTCATACTTGAATCAATGATTTGCCTCAGCTTCAATAAGGCCCTCTAGGAATCCCATGAGATCCATACACACCTCAAATTCACATTCCATGCTTCTCATCCCACTGATGATTCTCAATATTCCTCAGGATAGGAGCAAAACCCACATGCAGGCACTCAAACTTCTCAAGACTTCAAACCCCTTCTTGATGGCTTGGATGCCTTTCACACTTGGATAAGACCTCTTGCTAGGCTCTTCTCTTGATGAACACCCTTGACCCCTTGTTGAAGGCATGTTATGCTATGATATTCCAATGATTGAACTATGTACATGATGTAACTATGCAAATGAAATGCAATGAAACATAAATCAGGCAAGAAAAGGTTGAGCAAATTTTGGGGTACAACACTTTGGAGGAGTATTCTGATATGCTGGGAGTTCCTGTGTTAGATCAGATGCCTTTTATTCACGAGGATACTGAGCCAGAGTTGGCTAAGATTGCTGAGATTGTCAATTTAGATGCTTCTGAGTTCCCCGGAGGTTTGGTCAAGCTGAATGGAGCTTATGGTTTTCATCTTTCTTGCTTGGTTGAGAAGGCTACGCAGTGTGTGAAGGATGGATGTTGGATTGTCTTTAATGCTATTCTGGCTGTTTGCATTTATGGGATTCTATTGTTCCCAAACTTGCCTGATTTTGTTGACTCAGATGCTTTCTTTATTCTTGCCTCGAAGAATCTGGTGCCTACTCTCTTGGGTGACGTTTATCATTCCATTCACCATAAGAATGAGAAGCGTCGGGGAAAGAATGTTTCTTGCTGTGTACCTCTTCTATACATGTGGTTTCAGGGACATCTTCCTAAGAAGGGACCTTTTGTTGATACTGTTTGTACTTTAGATTGGTCTTCCAGATTGATGGGATTGTGTGCTGAGAACATTGTTTGGTTTGATCAGAACTTGCTCGGAGTGGATATTATATATAGTTGCAGTGGCTTTCCGAACGTTCCTTTGATTGGACGGAAAGGTTGTATTAACTATAACCCTTCTCTGCTTGTGAGACAATTTGGCTATGCTTTGAGGGACTCTCCGGTTGAAGACGAGATACAGGAATCTCTGTATCTCACAGGTTTATTAGATGGAGATGTTTTGGTCAGATTGAGGCGTGCTTGGGGTAATATTCACAGAAGAGGAAAGATATTGCTTGGTAAGAGTGACAGTCGAGCTTATAATCCTTATCGGCTCTGGATCCATGAGAGAGTTAGGACTTCTTTGATGCCATATCCTGCTGCAGAGCCTTTGTATCTTCTGGTGATTGAGGAACCTACTTCAATAGAGATTGAGAAGTATAACAAGCTGCTGGCTGAAAAGGAAGAGTTGCGAAGAGCGAATGAAGAGCTAGAGAAAGAGATTTTCCAGCTTCGGCATGAGAAGAATGAGGCAACCTTCACTATGAAGAAGCAGACTGAGATGATTAATAGGTTGGGTTCAGATTTGACTGAAGAAACCAGCAAGAGAGAGAAAGTAGGAGTAGCCCTGAATAGTGTTAGTAGTGTACTTGCTACTAAGAAAGAACTTCTGAACAAGGCTTATTCTCGACTTTCCAAATGGGAATTTTTGTGGAATGCCACGCTTACTAACTGGAAGGAGCGTGAAGATGAATTGAAGCTTTAGATTTCCCAGTTAGAGGAGCAGGTCAATGCTAAGGATGCGAAGATTGCTGAAGAGGTATCTCTTAGACGTGACACTGAGTCTAGAGTGAGCAGCATGGTCAAAGAAACTAGGGATGGTGAATTGAAGGCTGGCTTCAAAAGATGCAGGATTGATGAGTGTTTTGGCATGGGAGCCTGTGAAGAGGATGCCAAAAAGCTGAGATCCACTGTTGAGCGGCACGCATTACTGATACAGGAACTAATCTCCAGACTAGGTCATCCGGAGACGTTGAGGCTATTGGAAGATGTCAAGGCGCGCCATTTGTCCTGATTTACCTTTGCTTTTCTCTTGTTATTCGTACTTGTATTTTGACCATCGCCAGGCTTGTTGGCCGAGGTCTTTCTCAGTTGTATTCAGTTGTATCTTTGTACTCTGCCTCTTGGCATTTGTTTATGTATGAGATTTCTGATTCTGCGCTTGCTTACTTAGGACTCCATTGTCGTTATGGCTTCTTCTCCGGAACTAGAATCGGGGGAGGGAAATTAACCTGTTGCATATTTACACGTGTGCATTTGCATATTCATATTGCATGGCAGATACTTTTTTTTGAGCTCGAATCTTATCTCCTGCATCTTACAGGTTGTTTCAAGATTGACGAACAGAGAATTCACTGGTACGCTACAAGAAGCAACAGTAAAAAGATCATGGATCAGGTACAGTCTGAGATGCAGGAGATCCGGGATAGGTTGGCCCAATTCATGCAGACTATGGAGGTTGTGGCTAAAGGCCAGGAACATCTTCAAACTCTGGTGCAACTGCTGCTGGCGCGAGCGGCAGGTAATACTGAATACAACTCTGTTCATGTTGAAACTCCTCACAGGGAGGAAGTGATACCAAATGCTGGTGAGACTGGTATTGGCAATGGCAATGGCAATTCTGGTAATAGAAATGCTGATAATGTTAATGGGAACGTGGAAACCAACAGGAATGTTGGTATCAATACTGGTTTTGGTGACAACAATCAGGGTCTTGGCTTTGGAAATCGGGATGGTAATGATGGTTTCAATAATCAGGGCCTAGGCAAAGGAGGGTTCGGTGATAACAATCAAGGTTTTGGTAATAATGGCTACGGCAATGCTGGGTTTGGTAATGTGAATACCAATGGTGCTGGGATGGGTCCTTTCAATACTGGCGTTGGGACAGTGGCTGCTAATCAAGAGCTTGGCAATCTGAGGTATGTGTCGCTACTGCGAAAATCGGCGTCGGCTGAACAGAAGAGTCGCCACCTTTCGTTATTTATCCCTCGGAACGGGAAAGGAAACGATCGGAAAAACCTAACGAAAAGGGTATAAGACAAGGTCGTCGCAACCGTTGTCTGGGTTCGGGAGCCGGTTACGCAAGGGGAAGGTATTAGCACCCCTCACGTTCGTCGTACTCGACGGGATCCACGCTTGTTGTGTTTACTGGACAAGTTGGTTTATCTATCTACCTATCAAGGCTGGTCTGAAACAGAAAAGAAAAATGACTCGGCAAAGCGTCGCGCTTTATGCCTACGTATTCTCATCAGAGAACGAGAAATCATAGTCAACGTAGTTCGACCTACGATGGGTTACGGGGAAGGTGGCTCGCCAATACATCAGTATTGTGCCTACGTACCCTCAACAGGTATGAGAGATCAGAGCTTACGTAGTTCGGGATAATACGGATTACGGGAATTCAGATTCATCTGTTTTATCGAGTAGGGTTAAACAACAGTTCCAGCAGTTAGGGACAAAGCCTGTTTGCAGTAGAACTGAAGTTTAACGACACTCTTTTCTTCAGAAAAGCTTCCTTTGAATTATGGGCCCACGGGGCAAAAAGGTTTGAAGTTTGTTTTCTGTCTTTTACGGAAGAAGTGTTTTTTATTGTGTTTGCAATTTCAATCGCACTAAAGACTATGACCTGAGAGTGAATGAGTCGTATGTCACCCAAAGGGTGCCATACTAAACATCCAGACTGTTAAAAAGAAGCTCTTCAACAATCCTTTCTCAGATAGCTTAAGGCTCGTAACGTACGAAAGAAATCATTCATGATTACTGTATCTTAAGCTGTTTTGAAATGAGAAGAGAACAGGCTCAACTACGGGGAGACTATCAAGTCCTACTGTTGTCATGCAAAGGATTCATCCTATGGTTGAGGTTTGAAACAGGGAACTCCTAAAAGTTATCATGCATAGGTTTCAACCTAAAGTTCTATCATCCTTTCCTTATCAAAGGAAATGAGAGTCCTAAGGGATCATGTCAATGATAAACAGAAACAGGTAAAGCATCAACTTAAACAGTAAACAGTAATACAGTAAAATGCATGCGATGCAAGTGAGGGAGGAAATGTGTATGGGGCAACAGCCTCCACAAGCTCATCTCAACCTCAAGCCAAAATAAATAACAGTAATCATACTGAGGAAATAACAACATGCTATCAAGCAAAATACAATGAACTGCAACCATACAGAAGAAATAACATGCTATCAAACAAACAGAAACCACATGGGCAAGGGAGCAGGGCTCTACCGAATACCCGCAAGCAAAGCCATACAGTAACAATATAAGCAGAGGGATCAACTCAACCTCTAGTGCAATCGTGCTCCTAGCTTACATCAATCTAAATATGAACTTATTCTAATGCATCAAGCAAGTCAAACAAGGCACATCAGCACAGAAAAGAAAACAGACAAGAGAGAAAGCAGATCAACAACTCCTTCTTCCAACTCCAAGCCTCAGCTCTTCTGACAGCAACTCAGTCTTCAGACCTCCATCACCCTTCAGGACTATCATCTTTCATGAAAAATATCAACTTGCTTCTCCAGGGTTTCAGCCCATCAACATAAGTTTCAACCTAATCTCCTTCTTCAAGCTTCAGCTCCTTAGTCAATTCCAGCTTTAGGCTTCACTCTTAACCACAAGTATCAACTTGATTCTTTCAGGATCTCCAAGCTTCAAAGGAAGTGTCAACTCATCCTCTGTTCTTCAAGCCTCAGCTCTACACTCAATCTCAATTGAATCCTCTTCATAAGTATCAACTTAGTCTTCAAGCTTCAGCTCTCTTACTTTACCAGTATCAACTTGGTCTTCTCTTCCTACAAGCTTCAGCTTCTCAGAGTAGTCCTCAATCATCTGGAAATGTCAACTTCATCCTTCAATTCTTTAAGCCTCAGCTCTTCATTCAATCTCCATTGAATCTTCAAGTATCAACTTGTTCTTCTTGCTCTTCAAGCTTCAGCTGCAATGGCAATGCTTAAGGAATCATCCTCTTCCATACTCTTCAATGAAGTCTTCATCTTCACACTCAAGCCCAACATCTTCAAGATACTCAAACCAGAAGAAATCACTTAACTGGATAAGCTAGGATATTAAACTGCTTATTGACCACCAAAGGAGGCCTATAAGGTTTTAACATCAGAAGAATGGCTCCCTCAAAGGTTCTACTTCCTAGGTACAATCACTTATCCCTCCAAAGGAGGGAGGTGAATACCATGGAAGGACCTTGAATCATGGGGAAGAATGGAGGTGAAAGATACCATCCATGTTTAAGAAAGAAATTAACTAAGTCTAAGCTCTACTTAATTTCTAACCCTAAAACAACAACAAAACAAACAAGTCTTCAAGCTCTCAAGCTACTTCTTCAATCTTCAAGTCTTCCACTATGCTCCTCCATGCTCCACAAAGCAAGACCAATCCCACCAAGCCAAGCAAAACAAAATACAAGCCCACAAGGGCAACACCAACAACAATCAATTACAGAAATCAATTAAAAATAGTATACTATTATATTAAAATCTAATATAATTTCTAGGGGATCCTATGTAACTACTCTTAATACCCTATATGTCCCAATATCTAACTTGACCTAAAAACCCAAAATTCTAGTGTTATTGTGGACCTATGTTAAGGATTGACCTAAATCTACACAACCTAAAGTCATCTACTCCAAACTAATCAAAAATTAACCACAAAGTTATGGAATAAATCCAGAGGGGAGCTAAAGTCCTAATCTAACTATCCTAAAAAGAATGGTGCAAAAATATAAAGGGAACTAGCTAAACAAAATTCTACAAAACTATGTATCAACATAAAATGAATTAAAAAGCTATTAAAAGACAAAATATACAAAAAAATATTAAAAATGCATGAAATGCAAATGTTTTGATTTTATAATTTTCTAGACATAAATGTGAAATAGGAGGAAAAATCCCCATGCCAAAATCATTATTTTTCTATTTAATATGATTTTCTAAAGTTTAAAGGAAAAATGAAGAAAAAGAAAATAAAAATGTGAAAGATGCGGTGCAGATAGCAATGATATGCAGTGCATTCTATGAGTGGGCTTAAAATGGGGGTGTCATCAGTAAACGCGCTAGGCCCATATTTAACTCAGAAAACAAATAACAAAAATATAAAGAAAAAAGAAATAAACACGGTGCAGAAAGTAGAGATATCTAGTTCAAATCATGATGGGCCAAGACTTGGGGGTGTGTATAGCTATCAATCCATTAAAGCCCAAGACTCCAATTAATGAAACGCCTTGTTTCATTGTTTTCAGACTTTCCCTCTTCAAAACATGAAATCAAATCTCGGCCTTTGGATCTGATCCCAGTCAACGAGTCTTTGCGTGATCCAACGGCCATTGAGTCATCACCTACCTTCATCCAGGGTTTTGGAAGCAAGAGTCCATGGAAACAGAGCTATCAGGCTTCTCTTCATCACAATCGTATCACATCAATTCTCGCCCGAAATCCAAGATTTAAAACCCTAGAACACTCTAAATTCCATGCTGATCATAACCATAGTCTTAGAACTCAAAGAATCATCCTCAATCTCTAAACCCGATAGTGAATCCAAATTATGCTCAAATCTCCATTCTGACTATTCTTGAAATTGATTATACCAGCATACTCACCATATTACCCTGATTAAAACTTGCTATAGAACTCATGTTATATCTCACTACACCTCATGTTCTTGATCAATAAAGAAATGGTGTCATCATCTTGATCCTCTCCAAATGATCTCAAAATCTCCAGAATCCATCTCCTACTTGTTTCTAACCGTTCTATACTAACAAATCTAACTAAATGCGCTTAAATTAAGGTGTAGAGTAAAAGTTGCAAACCTGGAAATTTCTGAATAACAGATAGATCAAATCTTCAATTCAACCCTCGAATCTCTCCAGAATCACTTCTTGTACCAAGATCTTGCTACTGTTTGCAAAAGTTTTGATAGAGGATGCTTGAAACTCAAAATCCGATAGTGACTTGCAGCTTCCAAAATCCAAATGCTAACTCTTCAATCCTTCACGATCTTGCTCTCAATTTGGTATGGATTCACTCAGTATGATCAATGGAAGGTGTTACAATAGAAAGAATAATTGGAAATGGTGTGTAACTCTGAAAACGATTTCAATTTGCAAGGCACCAAATGAAATGGCAATCTTACTCTCCTCTCTCAACTCTCACAAACCTTGCATCTGAGCAGCTTCTAATCAATATATAGGATGGTTCTGAATCATCCAGAACTTTCTAGAAGCATCCAATGAGAATTTGAGATTCTCATGTCATGAGTTTTTGAATTCAAGCCAAGCCTACACCAGTCCATGCTATACCTCTTGCAGCAGCTTGTTCTCCTTTGAAAATCTCCTTAGATGAGTTGCATGAGATGTTAGGATGCTTTGCTAGCTTGTGCATTGATCTTCCTTATGTTTTGCCTATGTTGCTTAATATGCAAGTAACCATTTTCCAAAGCAAGTCCATGATTTAGACCTCAAATCAAAAATGTGGCTAAACCATTGTTTCTAAAATGCTTTCTAGAGTCAAAATGATATATTACATGCCATGGTTTGGATGTGTAGCTTGAAAATTTCAATTTCCAACTTTGACTTATTTAACTTATGCCTTCATTTTAGGTCATTTTTACCACTTTGAGCTACAAGCCTTTTCAACATCTCATGACCTCCTTACTAGCCTTAAAACATCATTTTAAGCAAGTTTGATGTTGAACATTTTTCCATTTGAAGCTTGGAAATAGGAGTTATGGCCTTATGCTTGAAATGACCTATAATCTCCAAATGACCAAAATGCCCTTGACTTGTCAAAGCCATAACTTGAGTTCTACAAACCCTATCAAGGACTTCTAGTACTCTCTAGAAAGCTAAGAAGACAAGGAACAACATTCATGTTGACCAAGGGTTCATAGGAATCATCCTTCTATGGCAAAGGTTTGATGCAAGTTGGGTGACTTTCAAGGCCCCAGATTCACATACCTCAGATGACCTGTAACTTGTCAAAGTCATAACTTGAGCTCTACAAATCCTATCAAGGACTTATAGTACTCAAATTAAAGCTAAGAGAAAGCTCTACAACATTAATGTTAGGGGAAAGATGATATGACAATCACATCTTGAGCTAAGTTGCCTTGAAGATAGGGGTCAAACAAGGGGATTTTACATTGTCAAGCTTTAGTAACCCTAGCTTGAAACTTCTCAAAATCCTCAATCATGATGAGTTGGCCTTGGAAGCATCCTTATAACATCTCAATGTGTTAATACATGATCACATGGCCCTTGAATTAGGTCTCAACCTTGTTCAAATCATTAGTTGACCTAGGGTTGACCCAGTTAAACCCTAACTGCACCACTCATGGCTGAGGCTTCTTATTCTTGCACAATGACCTGTCTAGGCTTCATGATGGCTTTCAAGACATCTCATAAGCTCTCTCAAGGCTTCAAGTCCATATTCCTGGCTTCAGAATCATCTGAGGACTTCCCACAACCCTCAAGTTAGGAGGCACACACTCTTGGTTTCAACCATTCTCTCTGGGAATCTTCTGACTTCTCTGACAAAGATATTAACCCTTGAACACTTGAATCATACCTCTTGATCTCCTGCATACATATCAATGAAATGCAGATGATAATGCTAATGTGAATGAAATGAAACATAAGCTAGGTAAAGAAATGTTGGTCAAATTTTAGGGTGCAACAGCTGCCCCTATTCAAACGGCTTGAACCTGACTGGGTGAGAAGCGAACGGCTCTCAACCAATCAAGGTGCGAGACGGTTGAATACCGACAAACCCGGAAATTTGCCAACTGCACAAGTACACGGTACTCTGATGAGAACAAATCTTCGAAAACTTAAATAGTAGCTGCACGGCCACTACCTGGGGAATTGGTCAAACGGTAACCGGTAATACATGGTCGATCATGCCGTCATGCATCAGGTCAACAATCAGGTTAATCATGTCGTCGGGCATTCAAAGAAATCTTTGGGCGTCAGCCGGACTTCATCAGTAAGTCGGGAATAGAATTCTCAGTCAATCATGAACCAATTGGGGGACGTCCAACTTCTACCATCAGGCACTCTGCATCAGCTGAGAGAACTGCTTCGTTAACACGGTCGGACTTCAATCATCAAGTCTTCAGGGGAAGTTTCAACTTCGCTGTTCAGAAACCTGCTGGGGAAGACACATCTCCGCTGGGGATTCTGGAGAACTATCAAGTAACTCTGCTTCGGGGATCCAAAAATCATTCTGGATTAATCGTCTCTGCTGAGGAAATCAAGAATCATCTTGAACAAATAACTCCGTGGGGACTTCAAGAATCGTCCTGAACCGATACCTCTACTGGAGATTTCAGGAATCATCCTGAGCCAACACTCTGCCGGGGACTCTAAGCATCAACTTGAGCAACTGACTCTTTCGACTTCGCTGGGGAGAATTCAAGAATCGTCTTGGGCTGAAGACTTTGCTGGAGAATTCAAGAATCATCTTAAGCAGGCGACTCCGTTGGGGAGAATTCAAGAATCATCTTGAGCAATCAATTTTACGGCGGAACACCTGCAAAACAAGAATGGCAACAACCTAGATCATGCTTATTATGCATATGCTTCGGCACTGGCGCAATGCTCCACACGGTGGAAATGCTACGCGTTTATGATAAATGTTATGCAATCATGCAAAATGATGCGATCCCGTCGACAAAATAAATGCTGAAGGGAGAATCCTCCTGTCAAGGAGAAAGAACCACTCTGATAGGGGGAAGGAATCATCCTGCTGAGGAGAAAAAGGTCACGTCAATCTCGATCGGACTCTGCGTGGGGAAATGAACTTCAGTTGACTGCTGCAGGGGAACGAAGCTCTACGAGAACCTGGACCTGCTGAGGAAAGCGATGTCAATCGCGGAGCTAAACTACACGGCCTTCACGGCTAGCCTTCCTGGAGATAACGGCTCCGACGGGGAAACACAACATCAACTATTCAACACTCCACTGGGGAAAACCGATCATGGTCCCGAACGGCTTCCAAGGACTCGGCTCTCTTGGGGATTTGAAAACTCGGCTGGGGAAGAAGGAATCATCCTGCTTAGGGGGGAGAGTACGACTCTGCGGGGAATCTCAATTCCGTTGGAGACTTCAGTCTGGAACTATCAATCGCTGCACACTTCAGCGTATGACTCCGCTGGGGAGATGACATTCCTTCAGGATGCACTTGACTGGGGAGAGAATCTTCTCTGCCTGGGGAGACATATCAATGCTCATGATCTCATGTTCGGACTCTGCGGGGAGAGACTGCTGAACCTTGTTGGAGAAGGAGGAATCATCCTGCTTGGGGATGCGCACGGCGCACTGTCTGGAATATGCTACACCTGTAACAACATAAACAAACAGACAAGATGCCCCTCAAAGGGACCTATCAAGGTTATCATCTTGTGACAATGTTCGAGTAATTCATTGTTTCAACAATCATTGGCCTAGGCCAGTAAGTTTATGTATGCGCATTTTATCAAAAACATCGGCGTTCTTTTTCGCAAACAAAACAGATAAATGCTAAACAGGCAAACAAAATTGCTGAATAGTATACATTTTATTGATAACGAACCCCTGAATGGGTAAAAATGTTTTACAACAGATGCAAGCTCCTGGAATGAGGAAGCCACGCAAAAATAAAACATAAATATACATTAGTATATACAAATGTCGGCAACGAGGCGTAGACGAACACCATGAGTTGATCCCTCTATGACCCACTCGACTTCGATACTTCTCCGACGCTTCAGCTTCAAAAGAGATTGATTCGGACAAACGGCCCTCAGGTCTTCCAAACCACTAAACAATGAAAGTCCACACGCGGAACGCAGTCATTTGCTTTTCTAAATCCCTAACTTTTGCCTGAATCGCCCTTTGCGGGTTTTCGATTCACCGGGATACCCTTTTTTGCCAAAGTCGCCCATTCGGGTTTTCAACTTTCCGGGTGTACATTTTTTCAATTTATATCCCTAATTTTTTCCCGAACCTTTTTCCCTTTTTTATGGTTCGCCGGGATGCCCCATTTTTTCCTGGACTCTCTTTTTACTGTCCAGCTGGTCGCTTTCAAGCAAAGTATTTTTTAACTGCGTCCGTGTTCACCGGGGATGCAAAATCCTCACCATCCATCGTGGATAACAACAAAGCTCCTCCCGAGAAGACCTTGCTGACGATGTACGGACCTTCGTAATTAGGAGTCCACTTGCCCCGGTGATCGGAGTGTGGAGGAAGAATCTTCTTCAGGACGAGATCACCCGTCTGAAAGCTTCTAGGACGCACCTTCTTATCATAAGCTTTCTTCATTCGGCCTTGGTATAGGCGACCGTATGCAATCGATGCTAATCTTTTCTCGTCCATCAGGCTGAGTTGGTTCAGTCGGTTCTTAATCCATTCTGCCTCGTCGAGTTTCACGTCAACCAAAACTCGCAAAGAAGGGATCTCCACTTCTAACGGTAGGACAACTTCCATACCGTACACCAAGGAGAAAGGAGTCGCCCCGGTTGATGTACGTACCGTGGTACGATAACCGTGCAGTGCAAATGGCAGCATCTCGTGCCAATCTTTGTAGGTCACAACCATCTTCTGAACAATCTTCTTTATGTTCTTATTGGCCGCTTCAACGGCGCCATTCATCTTCGGCCGGTAAGGAGATGGGTTGTGGTGTTCAATCTTGAAACTCTAGCACAACTCCTTCATCATCTTGATATTCAAATTCGAACCATTATCAGTAATGATCCGCTCGAGAATTCCGTAATGACAGATGATATCCCTCTTTATGAATTTAGCCACCACCTGCTTGGTCACATTAGCATATGAGGCTGCCTCCACCCACTTGGTGAAGTAGTCGATAGCTACTAGAATGAAGCGATGACCGTTAGATGCAGTAGGCTCGATCTTGCCTATCATGTCGATGCCCCACATGGAGAACGGCCAAGGGGAGGACATGACATTCAACGGGCACGGCGGCACATGAACTTTATCAGCATAAATCTGGCATTTATGACATCTCTTCGCAAATTTAAAGCAATCCGATTCCATTGTCAGCCAGTAGTATCCTGCTCTCAAGATCTTTCTTGTCATAGCATGCCCACCGGCGTGCGTACCAAATGTGCCTTCATGGACTTCTTCCATGAGCATACTCGCCTCTTTCTCGTCTACACATCTGAGTAGCACGAGATCGTGGTTTCTCTTGTACAAAACTCCATCAGGATTGAGATAAAAATTTCCAGACAGCCTCCTCAGAGTCTTCTTATCCCGGGTTGACGCTCCCGCAGGATACTCCTTGGTCATAAGGAAAGTCTGGATGTCATGGAACCATGGCTTGCTGTCGGCGGCTTCCTCGATCGCAAAGACGAATGCAGGTCTATCAAGACGAGAAAGGACAATTCTCGGAGCTTTATTCCAAAAATTGACTTTATACATCGAAGCCAACGTGGCTAAGGCATCAACCATCTGATTTTCGGCCCTGGGCACGTGATGGAGTTCCACTCGATCAAAGAACGGAAGTAGCCTTCTGGCATAGTTCATGTACGACACCAAATTCGATTGACGAGTCTCCCACCCCTTTAATCTGGTTGATCACAAGCGCCGAGTCACCATATACGTCTAGGTTCTTGATTCTCAAATCAATTGCTTCTTCTAGACCCATAATGCATGCTTCGTACTCCGCCTCGTTATTGGTGACTGGATACGTCAGTCTCGCAGTGAACAGGATGTGGGATCCGTGGGGAGTCGTGATGATCGCCCCAATGCCACTTCCGTAGGAATTAACCGCCCCGTCAAATATCAATTTCCATTGGGATTTCCTATCTGGACCCTCGTCGGGAAACGGTTCATCGCAATCCTTCGCTTTGAGAAACATGATATCCTCATCAGGGAATTCAAATTTCATCGGCTGGTAATCCTCGATTGGCTGTTCGGCAAGGTATTCAGACAATACGCTTCCCTTGATGGCCTTCTGGGACACGTACTGAATATCATATTCCGTCAACACCATTTGCCATCTGGCAATCCTGCCCGAAAGAGCTTGCTTCTCGAAGACGTACTTGATCGGATCCATCTTCGAAATTAGCATAGTGGTGTGATTGAGCATGAACTGTCGCAAACGTTTGGCAGCCCAGGCTAATGCACAACACGTTTTCTCCAGCATCGAGTAACGAGATTCACAGTCTGTGAACTTTTTACTCAAATAGTAAATGGCATGCTCCTTTCTGCCCGTCTCGTCGTGCTGGCCGAGAACACACCCCATACTATTCTCAAGAACTGTCAAGTACATGATTAATTGTCGTCCAGCCACCGGGGGTATCAAGATTGGAGGTTCCTGAAGATACTGCTTTATCTTGTCGAATGCCTGATTTTTCTTTAATAGTTTGAACATCGGTTCACACGTGGCCGTGAGATGAGAAATAAACCTTGCAATGTAGTTTATTCTGCCCAGGAAACCACGAACTTCTTTTTCTGTTTTTGGCACTGGCATTTCTTGTATTGCTTTGATCTTCGCAGGATCAACCTCGATGCCTCTTTCACTCACGATAAACCCCAGTAACTTTCCGGACCGTACTCCGAAAGTACACTTGTTAGGATTCAACCTCAACCTGAACTTCCTAAGCCTCTCAAAAAGCTTCAGCAAATTGACCAGATGTCCCTCCTCCGTTTGGGACTTCGCAATCATGTCATCAACATAGACTTCAATCTCATGATGAATCATGTCATGAAACAAAGTAACCATTGCTCGTTGGTAAGTGGCCCCTACGTTCTTCAGACCGAAAGGCATTACCTTATAGCAAAATGTTCCCCAGGGAGTGATAAACGTAGTTTTCTCCATGTCCTCCGGCGCCATCTTGATCTGATTGTAACCGGAGAAGCCATCCATGAACGAAAACACGGAGAACTGCACTATATTGTCGATCAACACGTCAATATGAGGAAACGGGAAATCATCTTTAGGGCTCGCCCTATTCAAATCCCGATAATCGACGCACATGCGTACCTTACCGTCCTTCTTCGGCACAGGCACTATGTTGGCGACCCACGGAGGGTAAGTAGTGACCGCTAAGAAGCCAGCATCGAGCTGCTTTTGCACTTCTTCTTTGATCTTAACGGCCATATCTGGTCGTGTCCTCCTAAGCTTCTGCTTGACGGGAGGACAATCTTCTTGCAGCGGCAAGTGATGGACCGCGATGTCAGTGTCAAGTCCTGGCATATCTTCGTACGACCAAGCAAAGACGTCACTATACTCTCTTAGCATCTCGACCAATCTCTGCTTGACATCACTCTGCAATACAGCCCCTATCCTGACGTTCCTGACAAGTTCTTCAGAACCCAAATTCACAATCTCGATCTCCTCTTCATGAGGCAGAATAACTTTCTCTTCTTGTTTCAACAAGCGGGCCAACTCTTCAGGAAGGTCTTCGTCTTCATCAATCTCTTCTTCGGCTTGATAGATCGGGCAATCAAAGTCGAAGTGAGCCGTAGAAGGTCCAGAGTCGATGTCATCTGCTATGTGGATCCTGCAATAACAAGGGTTAATTTTAAAACAAGGATATGCAGGTTAGCACAAACCCCATTGCCATTTTATTATTTTTCAAAAAAAATAGAAAACAGGAATAACAGAGATCACAATATTTGAACACGAAGAAAAACGCCTTTGATTTATTAACAAAATGCATGTACATAATCCAACAAGGCCCTGACAATAAAACCAGTATGCCCCGGGTAGGACATAGGGTTGTACAATGATTGGAAAAAGTAAATCATTACTCTTCGCTTGTCATCTGGATGATATCCTTGACGGACCAATTGTTGAGGCCCTCGCCTGGCTTGCTTGGCTGGATCCAAGAGTCGAGGTCACAGTCGATATCTCCGCTGTCTTTAGACATCGTGTTGAGACTTTCGAAAATCATTCCGCCACTGGTAAACTGGATCGGCCCCTTACCTCGCGACGCACTGCTAGAAGAAGAAGCTTCAGCTCCAGGAGAATATCCCAACCCAAACTTATCTTGCTTGTTAGGTATCTCCAAAATTCGCCCCCAGCCTGGGGTAGATCCGGCTTGGACAATGGCTCGAGCTTCCTTGAATGAGGAGAGAGTCATCTCTGGCTTTTCCGTGACTACAGGAGCTACGTCCTTCACTTTGACAACTTCGAACGCTTGGCATAAAGTCTCATGGATTTCTCCATCCATCTCAACATACTTAAAGGACGACAAATGGCTCACCATTATGTCTTCCTCGCCACAAACAGTCACGATGCTCCCTCCAACGACATACTTGATTTTCTGGTGCAACGTGGAGGTCACGGCTCCAGCAGCATGGATCCACGGCCAGCCCAAGAGACAGATGTAGGCAGGCATGATGTCCATAATGTAAAAGATTGCGTCGAACGTTTCCGGCCCGACTTGTATTGGCAGGGTCACCTCCTCGAAAACATGGCGTTTAGTCCCATCGAACGCCTTCACAACCAGATCACTGGGTGTGCAAATCACTCCACGAGTATCCAACTTCATTAATGCCTTCTTCGGAAGAACATTGAGCGACGAACCCGTGTCCACCAACATGTGCGACATAATCGTGCCCCTACACTCTATCGAGATGTGCAGGGCGCTATTGTGGTTCCTCCCCTTCGGCGTCAGCTCCAGGTCTGTGAAACCTAACCCATTTCCAGCATTCATGTGGGCTACGACTTCCTCTAGCTGATTTACCGATATTTCCTGTGGTACATATGCGGCATTCAACACCTTCAGCAGCGCGTTGCGGTGTGCTTCAGAACACAGCAACAAGTTCAGAATGGAAATCTTCGAGGGCGTCTGATGGAGATGATCTACAATCTTATAGTCACTCTTTTTAATCAACCGCATAAACTCCTCGGCGTCCTTAACAAGTAAGTCTTTTTCTACCCCACGAGGGATCTCTTCAACGACTTTATTCTTACCTCTATCAGCCGCATCAGCTCTGACTGCTCTATCCGCCACAACCTCTGGTGGTGCAAACACTCTTCCGCTGCGAGTAATACCACTGATTCCCGCAAGGTTCTCCACAGTCGACCCAAATGGTTCTAGCTCCAACTTCTGTCCGTTGCAGTATACTTCAGCCCCATAATGCCACGGGACGACGTTAGTGCTTTCGAAGGGTATTGACCCAGCTTTGGTGATAGTAATCATGGGCGGTCTGGGCGCAGAAATAGTTATCGTCTGGCGAGGGATGGTGATGGTGGCAACCTCATCATCTTGCTTCAGCACTACCTCCCCTGATCCACATTCGGACCTCCGGCTAAACTGTAAGATCCCTTCAGTCATCAGACTTTGAATTCCCTCTATCAACTGTTCACATCCATCAGAACGTGTCGCACAACCCATACATAGCTCTCCGCAACCTGGAAAGAAACCCCTTTTCATCAACTTAGCTTTAACGAAGCTAAGCGGCGTCTTCAGATCTCTAACGTCAGTCAACAAATCCTAACTCTCGTCTTCGATAATGGCGTTCACTCCACCTCCCCTATGATTTGGCATGGGGTTCTTCGTGACATTTGGCACATTGTCCGAGAAGTTGATGATCTTGGCATCCACCATATCCTGCACCTTGTGCTTGAAGGCTTTGCAATTTTCTATCGTATGGCCTGGTGCCCCTGAGTGAAATTCGCAAGTCACGTTCGCATCATAACCTGGCGGAGGTGCCCCTGTCAAGGGAGCCAGCGTTCTCTTCTAGATCAATTGTAGCTGAAGCAAAGTCTGCAAGAGTTACGCGTAAGACATGGGCGGTGTCTCGAGGTGACGGCTCGACAAAGATGCCCGATTCTGATACTTTTTGTACCCTTGTTGATTCGGTTGCTGCTACTGCTGTTGCTGTGGCTGTTGAACTACCGGGATAGTTATGCTGGCCACCTGCTGGTGAGAGCCTTTACCCTTCCTTCGAGCGTTGGTCACAGCGCTCGCTTCTCCTTCCCGTATTTTGCCACTATAAGGTTTCTTTCCGCCTCCTCCAGCTGAGGATGAATCACCTTGAATTTTCCCGAGTTTGATCCCATTTTCGATGTGCTCACCCGTGATAATGAGATCTGAGAAGGTTCCGGACATACTGCTGACCAAATTCTCATAGTAAACCCCTGGGAGGGTGGCTACGAACATCTGCACGAGCTCACGTTCAACCATCGGCGGCTGAACCATAGCTGCCAACTCACGCCACCGCTGGGCGTATTCCTTAAACCCTTCATTGTTCCTTTGCGACAGATTCTGCAGTTGGACTCGGTTCGGGGCCAAGTCGCTATTGTATTGGTAGTGGTGCACAAATGCTTCAGCAAGATCCTTCCACGTGCGCACACTAGTAGGCTCCAGACTCATGTACCATTTGAGGGATGGCCCAGACAGACTATCCTGAAAGAAGTGCATCAGCAACTTCTCGTCATCAGAATGAGCTGACATTTTCCTGTAATACGATCTCAGGTGGACGCGAGGGCAATTGGTGCCCTTATATTTTTCAAAGTCAGGTACCTTGAACTTGGGAGGCACCTTGAAATCAGCAATTAGTCCCAACTTGGACATATCAACGCCCAGGGTGTTCTGGTTCTCGATATCTCTCATCTTATCCTCAAGTGCCTTGAACCTTAGACGTGCTTCAGCATTCAGCTCCCCTTCAGCACCTCTCTGAGAGAACACATCGTCCTGACGATCCTCTAGCCATGGCTGGGGCCCAAAAAGATTCCCAACACCGGCATTGCCGTTGCCCAGCCCAACATTGACATTAGCTCCCAGACTCCCATTACCGACGCCCGTCGTATTGAGTCCCATGTTGGCCATCACATTGCCGTTGGCACTGCCGTTTCCCCTGGTCACAGGAACACCATTCTGTGGAGTTTCAACTGGTGGAGGAGTAGGCACAGTCCCACCATGGAGTACGCCATTGCTATCGACCCTTGAAATCATAGGCTGAACCAAAGTTCTGAGCTGATCCTGGCCATTGGCGACCGCTTGCATGAGCTCCATGAAGCGATCCATTCTTTTGCGGAGGTCTTGAACATCAGTTTGCACTTGCTCCATTATCCTGGTTTGATTAGCTCTGGTCGGATAGCGGTGAATAGGTCTCTGATCAATCCTGGAACAACCTGAAACAACCTGGAAACACAAAAGGGTTAGGAAAAAACGACAAAGTGCTCATTATGCGAATGCTTCATGCAATATGCAAACGTGTGTCTGTGCGTTAGGGAGATCTCCCCCGATCCTAGTGCCTGAGTGCTAGTGCTGATAATAAGAAGTCTGAGTCCAATCAAGGAAATAACATCTCATATATATAAAGAAAGCCCATCAAGGCAGTACACAACGTCAGCGAGTACAAGATGAATCAACAGCATGACCTCAGCCAACAAGCCTGGTGATGGTCAGCATACAACAACAATCAAAACAAAAGGAATACAAATAGTCAAGTACGGCCACGGGCGCGAAACTCTTCTAACAACCCCTTCGTTTCTGGATGATCAGGCCGAGTGAGCAACCCTTCGACGAGCAACTCCCTCTGCACAATGGTGTATTGAAGACCTTCGACCGAATCTTCCCATGCTCCTTCGCCGAAACAATCTTCTAGCTTCCGCCTCTTGGAATCAAACGTCAGTTTGTGCTCCTTCAGGTTAGCGAGAGCTCTGTTGAGCTGGCCTTCGGCGGCGTATCTGCGAGCGGTTTCTTCATTAAACCTCTTCTCACTAGCCTTCACCTGGGCTTCCAGCTGGGAGATCTGTAGCATCAGCTTATCCTCCCGCTCTTTCCTGGTGGCTAAGGAGGCCTTCCAGTGCTGGTTGAACTTGGATATCCTCCGATACGCTTCGTCCAAGTGCTGCTTCTTCATAGCCAGTACGTCATTGACAGCTTTGAAGTCCTGACCCATGCGCTCACGCTCGGCTATCTGCTTAGTCAAATCTGTCCCCAGCTTGTTCACCAGCTTTGTCTGCCTCTTGAAGGAATGAACGGTTCTGTTTCTCTCGCTTCTGAGCTGAGCCAATTCCTTCTCCAGTTCTTCGTTTGCCCTCTTCAATTCATCTCGCTCAGCTAACACCTGATTATGCTGCTGAATGGGCACGGCAGTAGGCTCTTCAATCATTGGAGGGCTTTCTGGCTTGGCATGAGGAAACGACATCCCTATAGCATCTGCTCTGGCTCTGATCCAAGTCACATACGGAGGGTAGGCTTGATTATTGCTTCTCCCTAGCAATGGTTTTCCTCGCTTACTGATACCATTCCATGCGCGCTGAAGCCTAGATAACAGATCCCCCTCTAGAAGACCAGTGAGGTACAGAGATTCCTGCACCTCTTCATCCTTCGACGGAGCGCTCAAAGCGTACGCGAGCTGTCGGACCAGCAAAGATGGATTATAGTTTATACAACCCTTCCTGCCTATCAAAGGCACGTTCAGAAACCCGATGGAGCTGAAGATGATCTCGGTACCCAACCTATCTCTGTCAAACTAGTCAATATCCTCCGCTGATAGACTCATCAAACGCTCGGACCACTCAGCTGTGGCTGCAGACGAAACAAAGGGACCCCTCTTGGGCAAATGACTATTAAGCCATTTATAAAGCAAGGGTACACAACATGAGACATTCTTACCCCTTCTGTTCTCGTTTTTGTAGTGGACGAAATGGTAGACATCTCCTATCAAGGTAGGGACTGGATTCCCTGATGCAAAGATATGAAATGCATCGAAGTCTACAAAGTCGGGCATATTGGGGAACAGAATGATGCCATATATGCACAGAGCGAGGATGGCATTGAACACAACCCAACACCCGTCTTTGGCGCACTGCTGAGCCTTTCCCACTAAGAACTACAAGGAGAAACCCGGAACCTTGTTCCAACTAGACAATACCAACTCGGAGGCATCCAGATGAAGTGAAGGAGCTAGACTAGCCAGATCAGGCTCAACACCCATATGAACAAAGGGCATCTGCCTCTTGATAGGCACACCTAACAGATCAGCATATTCCTCTAACGTAGGTGCGAGAACAAAATCCTGGAAAGTGAAGCATCTCAGCGGAGGATCGTAGAACTGCATCAGAGCGTGCAACCCATTCAACTCGAACGCAGAAGGTTTACGAACAAAACTGAGCAATTTTCCGTAAGACTTTCTGAACTCATCTCTCACAGAATCATCTGCTAAAGCAATCAAACCAGTCAGCTGAACCACATCAGGGGCAGGGAGCTTGTAAGCCACGATCTTCCTCAGAGAACCCATAACAATACAATAGGAGGCAAGAAATCCTGGATCGGGGAAAACGGTACCTGCAACACATACACACGTTAATGAAATGCAAATGGGCATGCAAAGCAATGTAAAATGCAATCATGCAGCCGGAGATCAAGGCAACTGCGCTGTGGAGATTCTGCATCAACGAAACCATAATACTGCTCTATCAAGAACAACCACTATATCTGATAATAAGAAAACCCCGGTATCGGACCACAAATCTGCTCTGTCAAGAACAAACACACATAGGACCATAAATCTGCTCTGTCAAGAACAAACATCTGATACAGGACCTCTGATACAGGACCGAAACTCTGCTCTGTCAAGAACAAACATCTGATAATAAGGACCTCTGATACAGGACCAAAACTCTGCTCTGTCAAGAACACACGTCTGATAATAAGGACCTCTGATACAAGACCAAAACTCTGCTCTGTCAAGAACAAACATCTGATAATAAGGACCTCTGATACAGGACCAAAACTCTGCTCTGTCAAGAACACACGTCTGATAATAAGGACCTCTGATCAAAACCTGCTCTATCAAGAACAAATACACATCTGATGATAAGATCCTCTGATCCTAATCAAAAACTTGCTCTGTCAAGAACAATCATATATCTGCAAATGAGATCCTCAGATCCCAACAAAACTGATCCACTATCAAGAAAACCAGGTGGTCTGAAGGTCAAAGTTTCCTGCAATAAACCCAACCCTACTCACAGGTATGGACCTAAACTGACTCAAGTTCGGCATCCTATGTGTTCATCAGCGTCACAGACATTCAAAAGGGGTGATACGATACCCAGAAGTTGTGGCATCACCAGCTCATGAAGCGGCCTCACTCGGCTGAATCACAAATGATCGGTCCCCAGAGTCGACAATCCTCCAAACCAACAACCCCCTCAACCCAAAGGGTTGAAAAAGAAGTCAACCGGGAGGACCTCGTCTGAGCATGGATTTCATGAGACACTAGTGCCTGCCAAGCAAGCACGCGCCCACTAATTTCCACAACTAATGCTATGTTCACTCAAGCCTGGGTCTGGCTTCTCACTCATCAGAATGCCCCTCCCACAATAGCACAGATAATCATATCATGCTGAAAATAAAGTGCGGGAAATAAAATGCGATAAATAAACACAACCCAACAAGTAATCATACAAGCGCTAGGATTGACTCTCGCAAGGGACGTCGAATCCCCAAACTGACTCGCATACGGGACGTTGGATCCCAGGAAACTATGAAGTCCCCAGCAGAGTCGCCAGCTGTCGCTACTGCGAAAATCGGCGCCGGCTGAACAGAAGAGTCGCCACCTTTCGTTATTTATCCCTCGGAACGGGACAGGAAACGATCGGAAAAACCTAACGAAAAGGGTATAAGACAAGGTCGTCGCAACCGTTGTCTGGGTTCGGGAGCCGGTTACGCAAGGGGAAGGTATTAGCACCCCTCACGTCCGTCGTACTCGACGGGATCCACGCTTGTTGTGTTTACTGGACGAGTTGGTTTATCTATCTACCTATCAAGGCTGGTCTGAAACAGAAAAGAAAAATGACTCGGCAAAGCGTCGCGCTTTATGCCTACGTATTCTCATCAGAGAACGAGAAATCAGAGTCAACGTAGTTCGACCTACGACGGGTTACGGGGAAGGTGGCTCGCCAATACATCAGTATTGTGCCTACGTACCCTCAACAGGTATGAGAGATCAGAGCTTACGTAGTTCGGGATAATACGGATTACGGGAATCCAGATTCATCTGTTTTATCGAGTAGGGTTAAACAGCAGTTCCAGCAGTTAGGGACAAAGCCTATTTGCGGTAGAACTGAAGTTTAACGACACACTTTTCTTTAGAAAAGCTTCCTTTGAATTATGGGCCCACGGGGCAAAAAGGTTTGAAGTTTGTTTTCTGTCTTTTACGGAAGAAGTGTTTTTTATTGTGTTTGCAATTTCAATCGCACTAAAGGGTGCCATACTAAACATCCAGACTGTTGAAAAGAAGCTCTTCAACAATCCTTTCTCAGATAGCTTAAGGCTCGTAACGTACGAAAGAAATCATTCATGATTACTGTATCTTAAGCTGTTTTGAGATGAGAAGAGAACAGGCTCAACTACGGGGAGACTATCAAGTCCTACTGTTGTCATGCCAAGGATTCATCCTATGGTTGAGGTTTGAAACAGGGAACTCCTAGAAGTTATCATGCATAGGTTTCAACCTAAAGTTCTATCATCCTTTCCTTATCAAAGGAAATGATAGTCCTAAGGGATCATGTCAATGATAAACAGAAACAGGTAAATCATCAGCTTAAACAGGAAACAGTAATACAGTAAAATGCATGCGATGCAAGTGAGGGAGGAAATGTGTGTGGGGCAACAGCCTCCACAAGCTCATCTCAACCTCAAGCCAGAATGAATAACAGTAATCATACTGAGGAAATAACAACATGCTATCAAGCAAAATACAATGAACTGCAACCATACAGAAGAAATAACATGCTATCAAACAAACAGAAACCACATGGGCAAGGGAGCAGGGCTCTACCGAATACCCGCAAGCAAAGCCATACAGTAATAATACAAGCAGAGGGATCAACTCAACCTCTAGTGCAATCATGCTCCTAGCTTACATCAATCTAAATATGAACTTATTCTAATGCATCAAGCAAGTCAAACAAGGCACATCAGCACGGAAAAGAAAACAGACAAGAGAGAAAGCAGATCAACAACTCCTTCTTCCAACTCCAAGCCTCAGCTCTTCTGACAGCAACTCAGTCTTCAGACCTCCATCACCCTTCAGGACTATCATCTTTCATGACAAATATCAACTTGCTTCTCCAGGGTGTCAGCTCATCAACATAAGTTTCAACCTAATCTCCTTCTTCAAGCTTCAGCTCCTTAGTCAATTCCAGCTTCAGGCTTCACTCTTAACCATAAGTATCAACTTGATTCTTTCAGGATCTCCAAGCTTCAAAGTAAGTGTCAACTCATCCTCTGTTCTTCAAGCCTCAGCTCTACACTCAATCTCAATTGAATCCTCTTCATAAGTATCAACTCCGTCTTCAAGCTTCAGCTCTCTTACTTTACCAGTCTCAACTTGGTCTTGTCTTCCTACAAGCTTCAGCTTCTCAGAGTAGTCCTCAATCATCTGGAAATGTCAACTTCATCCTTCAATTCTTTAAGCCTCAGCTCTTCATTCAATCTCCATTGAATCTTCAAGTATCAACTTGTTCTTCTTGCTCTTCAAGCTTCAGCTGCAATGGCAATGCTCAAGGAATCATCCTCTTCCATACTCTTCAATGAAGTCTTCATCTTCATACTCAAGCCCAACATCTTCAAGATACTCAAACCAGAAGAAATCACTTAACTGGATAAGCTAGGATATTAAACTGCTTATTGACCACCAAAGGAGGCCTATAAGGTTTTAACATCAGAAGAATGGCTCCCTCAAAGGTTCTACTTCCTAGGTACAATCACTTATCCCTCCAAAGGAGGGAGGTGAATATCATGGAAGGACCTTGAATCATGGGGAAGAATGGAGGTGAAAGATACCATCCATGTTTAAGAAAGAAATTAACTAAGTCTAAGCTCTACTTAATTCCTAACCCTAAAACAACAACAAAACAAACAAGTCTTCAAGCTCTCAAGCTCCTTCTTCAATCTTCAATTCTTCCACTATGCTCCTCCATGCTCCACAAAGCAAGACCAAGCCCACCAAGCCAAGCAAAACAAAATACAAGCCCACAAGGGCAACACCAACAACAATCAATTACAGAAATCAATTAAAAATAGTATACTATTATATTAAAATCTAATATAATTTCTAGGGGATCTTATATAACTACTCTTAATACCCTATATGTCCCAATATCTAACTTGACCTAAAAACCCAATATTCTAGTGTTATTGTGGACCTATGTTAAGGATTGACCTAAATCTACACAACCTAAAGTCATCTACTCCAAACTAATCAAAAACTAACCACAAAATTATGGAATAAATCCAGAGGGGAGCTAAAGTCCTAATCTAACTATCCTAAAAAGAATGGTGCAAAAATATAAAGGGAACTAGCTGAACAAAATTCTACAAAACTATGTATCAACATAAAATGAATTAAAAAGCTATTAAAAGAGAAAATATACAAAAAATATTAAAAATGCATGAAATGTAAATGTTTTGATTTTATAATTTTCTAGACATAAATGTGAAATAGGAGGAAAATCCCCATGCCAAAATCATTATTTTTCTATTTAATATGATTTTCTAAAGTTTAAAGGAAAAATGAAGAAAAAGAAAATAAAAATGTGAAAGATGCGGTGCAGATAGCAATGATATGCAGTGCATTCTATGAGTGGGCTTAAAATGGGGGTGTCATCAGTAAACGCGCTAGGCCCATATTTAACTCAGAAAACAAATAACAAAAATATAAAGAAAAAAGAAATAAACACGGTGCAGAAAGTAGAGAGATCTAGTTCAAATCATGATGGGCCAAGACTTGGGGGTGTGTATAGCTATCAATCCATTAAAGCCCAAGACTCCAATTAATGAAACGCCTCGTTTCATCGCTTTCAGACTTTCCCTCTTCAAAACGTGAAATCAAATCTCGGCCTTTGGATCTGATCCCAGTCAACGAGTCTTTGCATGATCCAACGACCATTGAGTCATCACCTACCTTCAGCCAGGGTTTTGGAAGCAAGAGTCCATGGAAACAGAGCTATCAGGCTTCTCTTCATCACAATCGTATCACATCAATTCTCGCCCGAAATCCAAGATTTAAAACCCTAGAACACTCTAAATTCCATGCTGATCATAACCATAGTCTTAGAATTCAAAGAATCATCCTCAATCTCTAAACCCGATAGTGAATCCAAATTATGCTCAAATCTCCATTCTGACTATTCTTGAAATTGATTTTACCAGCATACTCACCATATTACCCTGATTAAAACTTGCTATAGAACTCATGTTATATCTCACTACACCTCATGTTCTTGATCAATAAAGAAATGGTGTCATCATCTTGATCCTCTCCAAATGATCTCAAAATCTCCAGAATCCATCTCCTACTTGTTTCTAACCGTTCTATACTAACAAATCTAACTAAATGCGCTTAAATTAAGGTGTAGAGTAAAAGTTGCAAACCTGGAAATTTCTGAATAACAGATAGATCAAATCTTCAATTCAACCCTTGAATCTCTCCAGAATCACTTCTTGTACCATGATCTTGCTACTGTTTGCAAAAGTTTTGATAGAGGATGCTTGAAACTCAAAATCCGATAGTGACTTGCAGCTTCCAAAATCCAAATGCTAACTCTTCAATCCTTCACGATCTTGCTCTCAATTTGGTATGGATTCACTCAGTATGATCAATGGAAGGTGTTACAATAGAAAGAATCAATGGAAATGGTGTGTAACTCTGAAAACGATTTCAATTTGCAAGGCACCAAATGAAATGGCAATCTTACTCTCCTCTCTCAACTCTCACCAACCTTGCATCTGAGCAACTTCTAATCAATATATAGGATGGTTCTGAATCATCCAGAAATTTCTGGAAGCATCCAATGAGAATTTGAGATTCTCATGTCATGAGTTTTTGAATTCAAGCCAAGCCTACACCAGTCCATGCTATACCTCTTGCAGCAGCTTGTTCTCCTTTGAAAATCTCCTTAGATGAGATGCATGAGATGTTAGGATGCTTTGCTAGCTTGTGCATTGATCTTCCTTATGTTTTGCCTATGTTGCTTAATATGCAAGTAACCATTTTCCAAAGCAAGTCCATGATTTAGACCTCAAATCAAAAATGTGGCTAAACCATTGTTTCTAAAATGCTTTCTAGAGTCAAAATGATATATTACATGCCATGGTTTGGATGTGTAGCTTGAAAATTTCAATTTCCAACTTTGACTTATTTAACTTATGCCTTCATTTTAGGTCATTTTTACCACTTTGAGCTACAAGCCTTTTCAACATCTCATGACCTCCTTACTAGACTTAAAAAATCATTTTAAGCAAGTTTGATGTTGAGCATTTTTCCATTTGAAGCTTGGAAATAGGAGTTATGGCCTTATGCTTGAAATGACCTATAATCTCCAAATGACCAAAATGCCCTTGACTTGTCAAAGCCATAACTTGAGTTATACAAACCCTATCAATGACTTCTAGTACTCTATAGAAAGCTAAGAAGATAAGGAACAACATTCATGTTGACCAAGGGTTCATAGGAATCATCCTTCTATGGAAAACGTTTGATGCAAGTTGGGTGACTTTCAAGGCCCCAGATTCACATACCTCAGATGACCTGTAACTTGTCAAAGTCATAACTTGAGCTCTACAAATCCTATCAAGGACTTCTAGTACTCAAATTAAATCTAAGAGCAAGCTCTACAACATGCATGTTGGGGGCAAGATGAGATGACAATCACATCTTGAGCTAAGTTGCCTTGAAGATAGGGGTCAAACTAGGGGATTTTACATTGTCAAGCTTTAGAAACCGTAGCTTGAAACTTCTCAAACTCCTCAATCATGATGAGTTGGCCTTGGAATCATCCTTATAACATCTCAATATGTAAATCCATGATCACATAGCCCTTTAATTAGGTCTCAACCTTGTTCAAATCATCAGTTGACCTAGGGTTGACCCAGTCAAACCCTAACTGCACCACTCATGGCTGAGGCTTCTTATTCTTGCACAATGACCTGTCTAGGCTTCATGATGGCTTTCAAGACATCTCATAAGCTCTCTCAAGGCTTCAATTCCACATTCCTGGCTTCAGAATCATATGAGGACTTCCCACAACCCTCAAGTTAGGAGGCACATACTCTTAGTTTCAACCATTCTCTCTGAGAATCTTCTGACTTCTCTGACAAAGATATTAACCCTTGAACACTTGAATCATACCTCTTGATCTCCTGCATACATATCAATGAAATGCAGATGATAATGCTAATGTGAATGAAATGAAACATAAGCTAGGTAAAGAAATGTTGGTCAAATTTTAGGGTGCAACAGTATGATCCCAGGTTCTTCCAAAGTGGTCATGGTCATGGTCGTAATGCTGCTTATGACGGATATGGCAATAAGGGGCCGTACTGGAATAGAGATAGTCAGGAAGATTCCTTTCGGGGCAAGGCATGGGTTTTGAGGGTCCCACTGATAGTGATCGGAGGATTAAAATGCTGGAGGAACGGATGAGAGGTATAGCCAATCAAAATTCTGCAGGGTTGGACATGGCTACCATGGGGTTGGTTCCTGGGCTGAGAGTGCCATTGAAGTTCAAAGCTCCCACTTTTGATAAATATAAAGGGGATACATGCCCACGGGTTCATGTGCGTTCGTATTACTGGAGGATGTCTGCGTACTCTGATGATGAGAAGATGCTTATGCATTTTTTTCAAGATAGTTTGTCAGGACCATCGCTGGAATGGTACATGGGACTAGAGCCGGCACAGGTCGGAAGTTGGAAAGGATTGGCTGATGCTTTCGTCAAACATTACCAATACAATAGTGACCTTGCACCAAATAGGGTCCAGCTTCAAAGTTTTTCACAGAAGAATGGGGAGAGTTTCAAGGAGTATGCTCAACGTTGGCGCGATCTGGCGGCAAGAGTCCACCCTCTATGGTTGAAAGGGAATTGATTGATATTTTTATTGGAACATTCTCTGGGATGTATTATGATAAATTGCTCAATTGCTCGATGGGTAGTTTCTCTGACATGATACTCATGGGAGAACGGATTGAAAATGGCATTAAAATTGGTAAGATTCAAGTCGGTGACTCGACCTCAACTGGAGGTGCAAAAAAGGTCTTTGGTGGTAAAAGATAAGGAGACGCCAGTGTAGTGTATGGTGGTCGAGGACGAGGTAGAGGTCGGAATCAGTATATTCAACAACAGGTTGCTAGTGTGACGATCCCTATACCTCAACAACAACAACAACCACAACAGCAGCAGCAACAACAACAAAGGTATAATCCTGCTCAGAGAAGGATCCAGAATGGGAAGCCGAAAAGGGTATTTGATACACCTCCGTCAACGTATGCAGAACTGCTTCAGACGCTGTTAAGTTTGAATCTAGTTGAGAAGAGAATGTTGGACCCACCCACAGGAGCGCTTCCTTACAAGTATGATACTAGTAAGCAGTGTGACTTTCATTCTGCGGCACCCGGACATGATATCGAGAGTTGTCATGCTTTTAAGCACAAAGTCCAAGATTTGATTGATAGTAAAGTCATTAACTTCAGTAATGATGGTCCCAACATTATATAGAAACCAATGCCGAATCATGGAGCGGATGCTGTTTTGACAGAGGAGGATTTGGATTTGGTTATGGACGTAAATGATCTGAAGACACCTTTAAGTTATGTTAAAAGCAGATTGTTGAGAGGGGGGGTCTTCCCCGGATGTGATGAGTACTGTTTGGATTATTGGACCCGACCAGAGGGCTGTATTGATTTGAAGAGAGGTATTCAGGCCATGATTGATGAGGGAACTTTACAGTTTGACCGCACTGCTGTTGAGAAACCTGGTGAGGTAAACTGTGAAAAGCAGGGTGAGGTCGCAACAATTACAATTCCACGAAAGACCATTACGATATCAGCGCCCGCCAAGCGGCTAACTATCACGGTAACGAAAGCAGGACCTGTTCCTTATGAGAGTACGAAAGCCATTCCATGGAATTATGGGTTGGAAGCTTTTTGCAACGGGGAAAAGATTAATGTGGATAGCCAGCCAACAGGGGCAGTGGGCAATATTATTGAAGCGAGAGGTATGACCCGAAGTGGTAGAATCTTCACTTCACCCGAAATCGAGGCTGAGAGGATTGCTAAAGGCAAAGCCAAAGTGAATGAAGGAGGACCTTCCCAGTCGAAAGAAAAGGAAACATCGGTCAAGGATGTAGAAGAGTTTATGAGGTTGATTCACAAAAGTGACTATAAGATTGTGGAGCACTTGCAGCAGACGCCCTCCAAAATTTCAATACTATCTTTGTTGCTTTGTTCCAAGGCCCATCGGAATGCCTTGTTGAAAATCTTGGACACGTCTTTTGTACCTCAGGAAGTAACTGTTAATCAGCTTGAGGGGGTACTGGCGCATGTGAATGCTGGCCACAGCCTGGGATTTACTGATTTTGATTTGACGCCTAGAGGTCGGGACCATAATATGGCCTTGCACATTTCAGTGGAGTGCCGGGGTACTTTTATGTCGCACGTTCTTGTAGACACCGGATCATCTTTGAATGTGTTTCCGAAGAAGGCCATGATGAAGCTAGATGTCCGAGGAATCATATGCACGCCAAGTGATTTGGTCGTGAGGGCTTTTGATGGAACCAGAAGGTCGGTGTTTGGGTCCATAACTTTGCCACTCCAGGTCGGGCCGAAAGTGTTTGACACAGTGTTCTACATCATGGACATACATCCCGCTTACAGCTGTTTACTTGGGCGACCATGGATATATTCTGCAGGGGCTGTGACATCCATGCTGCATCAGAAATTTAAGTACATGGTCGGGGACAGTGTTGTTACTATTTACGGAGAGGAGGACATTCTGGTTAGTCATCTTTCGTCATTCAAGTACGTCGAAGTGGATGGGGAGATCCATGAGACGCCATGCCAAGCCTTCGAAGGGTTGCAGATCAAGGACAAGTCTCATGTTCCCAGCAAAGGGCCAGAGGTGGCCATGTCTTCGTACAAAACAGTAATGATTTGTTTTCTCAATTATTGTATAATCCTGTGTCCTACCCGGGGCATAGTGATTTTGTTTTTAAGGCTACCTGCTTATGTGTGTACTTTGTTCAATCATTAATAAAGGCGTTTTTTGCATGCAAATTTTGTGATCCTTGTTTTTCCTATTTTTGTTTAACAATAAGATGGCAACGTGGTTATGTGCTTTGTTTGCATTATTTGAAACATTTAACCATTCTCATTGCAGGATTCATATTTCAGATTACACCGATCACGAATTTCCTATGACTCGCTTCGACTTCGAGCAACCGATATTTCAAGCAGAAGAAGACAGTGTTGGGGATAATGACTTATCAGAAGAGCTGACTCGACTTTTGAAACAAGAAGAGAGAATCATTCTGCCTCATCAGGAGGAAATTGAAATTATCAACGTGGGGTCCGAAGAGGTTGTCAGGAATATCCAAATAGGGGCTGCACTGCAAAGTGATATCAAGCAAAGGCTTATTGAGATGTTGCGGGAGTACATTGATATTTTTGCTTGGTCTTACGAAGACATGCCTGGGTTGGATACTGATATGGTGGTTCACCGTTTGCCGTTGCGCGAGGAATGTCCGCCGATTAAGCAAAAACTCAAAAGAACTCGACCAGATATGGCTGTGAAAATTAAAGAGGAAGTTCAGAAACAGTGGGATGCTGGTTTTCTGGCTGTTACAACTTATCCCTCATGGGTCGCCAATATAGTACCTGTATCAAAGAAAGCTGGTAAGATGCGGATGTGCGTGGACTATCGAGATTTGAATAAGGCGAGCCCAAAAGACGACTTTTCGCTTTCTCATATTGATGTGCTGGTCGACAACACTGCTCAATTCTCCGTGTTTTCCTTCATGGACGGTTTTTCGGGCTATAATCAGATAAAGATGGCGCCGGAGGATATGGAGAAAATAACTTTTATTACCCCGTGGGGAACGTTCTTCTACAAAGTGATGCCCTTTGGTTTGAAGAACGCCGGAGCAACATATCAGCGAGCTATGACGACACTCTTTCATGACATGATGCATAAAGAGATTGAAGTCTATGTTGACGATATGATTGCCAAATGCCAGACGGAGGAAGAGCATCTAGTCAATCTTCTGAAATTGTTCAAGAGGCTTAGGAAATTCAGGCTGAGGCTGAATCCTAACAAGTGCACCTTCGGGGTGAGATCTTGTAAGCTATTGGGGTTTATCGTGAGTGAAAAAGGAATTGAGGTTGATCCTGATAAGATAAAAGCAATACAAGAAATGCCAACACCGAAAACAGAAAAAGAGGTTCGTGGTTTTTTAGGGAGATTGAACTACATTGCCCGATTCATATCTCATCTAACGGCCACGTGCGAGCCGTTATTCAAGTTATTGAAAAAAGATCAGGCTGTGACCTGGAATGAAGATTGTTAAAGGGCGTTTGAGAAAGTAAAAGAATATTTGCAGGAACCTCCAATATTGATACCCCCAGTAGCCGGGAGACCATTGATTATATATTTGACGGTTCTTGAGAAAAGTATGGGTTGTGTTCTCAGTCAACACGACGAGACTGGACGTAAAGAGCATGTGATTTACTACTTGAGTAAAAAGTTCACATACTGTGAGTCCCGTTACTCAATGCTCGAAAAAACGTGTTGCGCGCTAGCCTGGGCTGCCAAACGTTTGAGGAAATACATGATAAATCATACAACCATGCTAATTTCAAAGATGGACCCGATCAAATACGTGTTTGAAAAGCAAGCACTTTCCGGAAGGATTGCCCGTTGGCAGATGGTATTGACAGAATACGATATTCAGTACGTTTCTCAAAAGGCTGTTAAAGGTAGTGTTCTGTCAGAATACCTAGCTGAGCAGCCAGTTGATGATTACCAGTCGATGAATTTTGATTTTCCTGACGAGGATATCATTTACTTAAAAATGAAGGACTGTGAGGAGCCGTTGCCTGATGAAGGTCCAGAGCTGGGGTCCAAATGGCAATTGATATTTTATGGTGTCGTTAATTCATACAGAAGTGAAATAGGGGCAATCATTACTACTCCCCATGGGTCGCACATCCCATTCACTGCTAGATTGACCTTTGCAGTTACCAACAATGAGGCTAAATATGAAGCATGCATTATGGGGCTCGAAGAAGCTATTGATCTGAGAATTAAAAATCTTGATGTGTACGGAGATTCTGCTCTAGTTGTGAACTAGATCAAGGGAGTGGGAGACTCGTCAGCCCAATCTGATACCCTATATGAATTATGCAAGAAGGTTGTTACCTTTCTTTGACAATGTGGAATTTCACCACGTACCACGAGCAGAAAATCAGATGGCAGACGCTTTCGCGATGTTGTCTTCGATGTATAAGGTTAACTTCTGGAATGAGGCTCCCAGGATAGTTATCTCTCGCCTTGATAGGCCCGCTTTCATATTCACCATTGAGGAAGCTTCCGATGGCAAACCGTGGTACTTTGATATCCAGAATTTCCTAAAGAACCAAGAGTATCCGGATGGGGCATCCAGTCGTGATCAGAAGACTCTTAGGAGATTGGCTGGCAATTTCTATCTGAATTCGAATGGTGTTTTGTACAAGAGAAACCACGACTTGGTGTTGTTGCGGTGTGTGGACTAGAAAAAGGCTAAGTTGCTAATGGAAGAAATCCACGAGGGTACATTTGGCACGCATGCCGGCGGACATGCAATGACGAGAAAGCTATTAAGAGCAGGGTATTACTGGTTAACAATGGAAACAGATTGTTTCAAATTTGCAAAGAAGTGTCATAAATGTCAGATTTATGCGGACAAGATTCATGTGCCTCCGAGCCGTCTGAACGTTATGTCGCCGCCTTGGCCTTTTTCCATGTGGGAAATTGATGTGATTAGAAAGATTGAGCCCACGGCATCTAACAGACATCATTTTATCTTGGTAGCTATTGATTACTTCACCAAATGGGTTGAAGCGGCGTCATATGCTAATGTTACCAAGCAGGTGGTGGCCAGATTTATCAAGAAAGATATTATCTGCAGATATGGAATCCCGGAGCGGATTATCACTGACAACAGTTCGAATTTGAATAACAAGATGATGAAGGAATTGTGCCAGAATTTCAAAATTGAACATCACAATTCTTCTCCTTATCGGCCCAAGATGAATGGCGCTGTTGAAGCGACCAATAAAAACATAAAGAAGATCATTCAGAAGATGGTTGTAACCTACAAGGACTGGCATGAGATGTTTCCTTTTGCTTTGCACGGTTATCGTACGACGGTACGCACATCAACCGGGGCAACTCCTTTTTCACTGGTATATGGTATGGAGGTTGTCCTACCATTAGATGTTGAGATTCCTTCTCTGAGGGTTTTGCGTGATGTCCAATTAGATGAGGCAGAATGGGTGAAAGATAGATTGAATCAGCTCAGTTTAATGGATGAGAAGAGATTGGCTTCTCTAGCATACGGTCGGTTGTATCAGAGCTGGATGAAGAAAGGTTATGATAAGAAGGTGTGTCCCCGAAGCTTTCAGACGGGCGATCTTGTGCTGAAAAAGATTCTCCCACCACAATCAGATCATAGGGGCAAATGGACTCCCAACTATGAAGTTCCATATGTTGTTATAAAGGTTTTCTCTGGAGGAGCCTTACTGTTGTCCACCATGGATGGTGAGGATTTTACATCCCCTGTGAACTCCGACATAATCAAAAAGTACTTTGCTTAAATAGACCCGCTGGACAGAAAAAAGAGAGTCCAGGAAAAAATGGGGCGTCCCGGCGAACCATAAAAAAAGAATAAAAGGTTTAGGCAAACGTTAGGGATAAAATTGAAAAAATGTACACCCGCGAAGTTGAAAACCTGAAAAGGGCCACTTCGGCAAAAAGGGGTATCCCGGTGAATTGAAAACCCGCAAAGGGTGGTTCACGCAAAAGTTAGGGATTTGGAAAAGCAAATGACTGTGGTCCGAGTTTGATACTGCGTTGCTTAGTGGTTTGGGAGTACCTGAGGGTCATATATCCGAAACAATCTCTTCCGAAGATCGAGTATTGGGAAAGCGTCAGAGTCAGGCGAGTCATAGGAGGATTAGCTCATGGTGTTCGTCTGTACCACGTTGCCGATATATATACAAATTTTCTTTGTGCTTCTGTATATTTGTATTTTGTTTGTGTGTAACTTCCTCTTTTCAGGAGTTGCATCCAGTGTACAAAATTTTGACTATTTACAGGCTCGTTATCAATAAAGCATATTATTCAGTATTTGATGCTTGGTCTTTACTATTTTGTTTGTGAAATACGCCAATGTTTTGATGAACTTGCATGTACATAAACTTGCTGGCCCTTGCCAATAATTGCTAAAACTTCGAATTGACTGAATGAATGTCATGGATACTAATCGGGATAGATCTTGTTGTGTAGATTTGTTCTGTCTCGTTTATGTTTTGCAGGGTTCTCACCTTTGAAGCAAACAGTCAGGGAATGTGTGTTTCCCCAGCCAGAGTCCCGTGACCAAGTGGTTGTATCACTCCTCAGCAGATGGAAGTCATATCTTATCCCAGAAAGATTTGAGATGGCACTTATCCCTACTGGATATGGGTTGGCCTTCCCAAAAGAGTATTCCCCAGGAAAGCTGCCAAGAGAGTATCCTTAGTGGATCTCGATGTTCCCAACAGAAGGTGCATTCCCGACAGTGAGTATATACACAATCAATTCCCAGCATGGGTAACTCCCGCAGAATATAACCAAGTTGTCTTTGGTTTAGAAGGATTATCCCCGCGCAGGATTGTTTCTCCTTCTCCCCAGCAGGTAGTTTTTCCTCCGACAGGATGAACATCATCAGCAGAGTTCGTAATTTCAAGTTTGTGAGCCATTCCCCAGCAGGATGGTTATCCCCAGCGGAGTTGGTTGCACCTGTCCAGCATTTATCCCCAACAGATTTGGTTTTGTCTTCAGCATTTATTTTGCTGAAGCGCCTCTTGGCATCTTTGCATTGTGCATATATAATCATATTTGCATATACCAAAACGCGTAGCATTTCCATGCCTTATGGAGCATTACGCCATTGTCAAACATACGCATTTTGAAACATAAGCCAGGTTGGTTACCTCTTTGTTTTCAGGTGTTGTTCCCTTGCAGAGGAGTGAGATTCTTGCTCAAAAGGATTTCTAGATAGTCAAATTCTCAGCGTGAGATAGGTGATGGTAATGTTCGTCCCCTAACAGAGTTGCTTGGTTAAGTTTCTATTTGTCCCCGGCGGGATTCTTCTCAGGATGTTGTTACGCCAGCATTGAAAGATTTCATGCCTTAAACTTTCGGAGGTGTCACTAGTGATTTCCCCACAGAGTTGTTTGGTTAAGTTTCTCGTATTCTCCAGTGAAGTATTCTGCAAATGTTTCCATGTGTTGACAGAGATCGTTATCCGTGTTGACGGAATTGTACCTGTGATGGACAGTGATTATTGTCCGTGTTGACGGATCGTACCTGTGATTGGCAGTGAGTGCGCCTGTGTTGACAGTGATTGCTACCCGTGCTGACAATGATTGTTATCTGTGTTGACGGATCGTACCTGTGGTTGACAGTGATTGTTCTCCGTGTTTACGGAATTGTTACCTCTGTTGACAGTGATTGTTGTCCGTGTTGACGGAATTGTTACCTGTGTTGACAGTGATTGTTGTCTGTGTTGATAGAAATGTTACCTATGTTGACAATGATTGTTACCCATATGAATGGAGTTATTACCCATGATCGACGGAGTTGTCCCCAGTAAAGTTAACAATGATTAGTATTCGACGGAATTAATACCTGTGATTGACAGAGATCGTTATTCCAGTTATGGACGGAATTGTACCCATGGTGATAGAGTCTCCCCTCGTGTTGACGAAGTTTAGTTCAGTTGTGGATGGAGTTGTTCCGGGCAAAGTTGATTTGATGCCTGTGGCATTACACAGGGGGTTAATGTTGAAATCCCAAGTTTTATAAGATGATTGATTAGTTGTTGCCGTAATAACTGGGTTCAGCGTAACGAATGTTGTTCCCCAAGCAGTTTTCGCGGTGTATTTCTGTGGTTGGAAAATTTCTGGGTTTCTTGGTATTCAACCGTCTTCTACCTCGATTGTTTGAAGGTCGTTCGCTCTTCACCCAGTCGGGTCCAAGCCGTTTGAATAGGGGCAGCTGTTGCACCCCAAAATTTGCCCAACCTTTTCTTACCTGGTTTATGTTTCATTTGCATATCATGATATCATTCATATAGTAAGGGATCAAGTGTGTTTCTTCTCAAGAGAAGCCTAGCAAGAGGTCTCATTCAATATTGAGGAGTGGTCAAAGTCATCAGAAGGTGGTTTGAGTGCCTAAGGGTTTAGATGTTTGAATGTGAATCTTCTCCTAACTTGAGGATCAGCTGAAGACCATCAGAGTGTTGTGAAGTGTTGAATGGGAGAAGAGGATGTGTATGGAGCTCATAGGATGCCTAGAGGGCCATGGGAGAGTTTAATCAAGTCATTGTGTCAAATGCAAGAGTCACAGTTGAGGTGCAAGCAATTAGGGTTTCATCTGGATCAATCCTAAGTCAACTGGGCAATTGAAGAGTGTCAAGGCGTACTTTTAGGTCATGGAGTTCATGAAATGATATGATGAGACATTTGTGGTGTTGTGCCAAGATCAAATCTAGAGGAGTCAAGAGTGTGGGAAGTTGCTAAATTAGGGTTTCAGTGCAAAATTCCCTGTTTAATGCCTAACTTCAAGACCACATAAGTCACAATACAAGTTTCATATGGATCTTTGGCCAACATGAAACTTGTAGAGAATCTCAATACCTTTAATTTGAGTACTAGAAGTCCTCAAGGGGATTTATAGAACTCAAGTTATAACCCAGACAAGTTACAAGTCCTCAGATGCCTATGAAGTTTGTTTGTGAAAATCATCTGACTTCAAAGCTATTTTTGACCTAGAAGGAGGTTTCACCTGAACTTTTGGAAAACATGAAAGTTGTTCCTCATGATCTTAGATTTCTATATTGTACTAGAAGTATTCCATCTGATTTGTAGAACTCATGTTATGAGGTTTACATGTCAGGGGTATTTTGGGAAAGTGAGATTATAAGTCATTTTCAATCATAGGCCAAAATCTCCAACTTGCACTTGTCAAATGGATTTTTGTTCAACATGAAAGTTGTTCAAAATGTTATTTTTAGGCTAACCAAGAGGTCATGTTGGATTGATGGGGCTCATAGCAAGACTTGGTTTGAAATGGTTTGAATAAGGAAGATTTTCAAATGATTAAAGGAGGGAAAATTCACATTTTGAATAGAATGTCCAAAATATGTCAAATAAGTGACCATTTTGATTGTAAAGTTCATTTTAGACACATTGACATTGGTTGATTTTGGGCATAGGTCAACTTTCATGAGTTATCATATGGTTGCTTCAAATGCAAGTTACATAGCCAAACACCTTACCAATGCAACTCAGGCCTCCCTCTTGGTTTAATTTCGTGCACAAGGGAATTTGCAAGCAATATGGAGCTTCTAGAACAAGTTACAAGTGAGAATCCGTGACTGTTACATTGCACATGTGAAGGAAAATCAGAATTTCCAAATTGATGGATTGGGCTTCAAACACACTTCAAAAGCCCATGAAACCATTCTATATATTCATTGTATTGAATTCAGTGTGAGTTTGACTGGTATTTCGTGAAGAACACTGAAGTTGCAGTTGAAAATTTCCAAGGGGCAAGGGAAATCGTGTTTTTGAGTTCCAAGCCAATTCAGTGCAAATTGAAGGTTGCAAACTCTTCCTAGTGCATCATTGAACGTATCTGGAGAGTTTTGAAGGGAGAATCAAGCTCCAAGTGGCTCTGTTACTAGATCTACAACAGATTAGTAACTTTCAACATTCCACATGAATTAGCATGATGTAGTTAGATTTGAACTTGTGGTTAGGATCTAGACAAGATGTAGATCGTTTTAGGATCAATTTAGAAGCATTTGGTGATGATTGATCATGACTTAGCATTTTTGTTTTGATTCAAATCTCTTGATTCATGGAGAGTTAAAGCAATCTAGATAGATCAGAGTGATGTATGTTACATGAGGATGAATTCTAAGCCTTAGATTTTCAATTGATGATGATTGATCTGGATGTGTGTTCTGAACTTTGCTACGAATCTTGAAATCTATGGAGAGTTAGATCATAATGGATAGGAGATTTGAATTCCTTATGAAATTCTGAATGAGATTGGTATAAGGATTGATGTTTCTGGACACCTGTAACCACCTGCTCACCGAAGAAGATGACCGGAGTCTTCTTCGGCCACCACACTGAGTCTCACTCAGGCCAGGCTGAATTTTGGAGAAGACGAGCTTGGAACCATTGGATCTTGCCTTGACCAAAGACTTTCCCTTTCATCCAACAGTTGTGTTTTAATCTGAGGTTGGACTTTTTTGAGTCCAAAACGATGCAGTTTCATTAAATGACGTGGACACGCTCCTAGCTCTTGGATCAGCTGACTAGTCCACGCATCCTGTGGCTGTGTTTTATTTTCAGTATTTGAATTTCTTTTATTCCATTTTTGTTTATTTTAAATGCATTATTGATTCAAAAAATCACAATAAATCCAATTTTGATCCAAAAATTATTTTAAAAATATCTCCATGATCTTGAGAGAATTTGTGATTTTCTTAAATCAATAAAATGCATTTTCATGCATTTTTCAATTTAATTTGATTTTTCTTATTTTGTTTAATTCTTTAATATTTGCATATTTGACCATCTGTCTTGTTGAATTTTGTTCTTCCAATTGGTGTTGAAGTTGGGTTTTATTTTTTAGTATGTTTTAGGGTAGATATTCGTGTTCCCTTAGGATTTTTGTTGGAATTTTAGAACAACTTTAGGTTCTGTATTAGGTGTTGAGTTTAGAGCCTTCCCAAACTTGTGGATCACCTTGATACCCTTCAAATTAGGAATTGTTTAGGTGACTTAGAAGTTGAATTAGGCTTTAATATTTTAACCCTAGGTTATTAAAACATGTATGTTCCCCTAGGAATTGTATTAGAATTTTAAAACGTTGTTTTCTATTTTAGTTCTATTTTGCAAGTTGCTTGTGCTTGTGGTGTTCTATTTTGTGTGCCTTTGCTTGCTTGGTTTTGTTAGTGACTTTGGAGCTGGATTTGCTTGGTTTCCTTCTTGGGAGGTCTTCTAGACTTGATGTAGCTGCTGTGGCTTGAAGATTGGAGCTTGGAGTTGGAGTTTCCTTTTCTTTTAGGAGTTGTTTTAGGAGCTTAGGAAATTAGGGTTTTAGGAAGAGCCATTAGAATTAGTTTTGATTCTTTCATCAAACACAGAATGCATTGTGTGCTTCTATTCTATCCAATGATGTAAAGTCCTCCTGGGGAAACTCCATCTCTCCTTTGGAGGGATGTGTGGTATGCCCATAGTTGAGTAGAACTTTGAGGATGCCTTTCCATTTCAATGTTGGTACTTGATGATTTCCTTTGGTTTTCATTTGGTTCTCAACATTGCAACCTTGATCTTAGTGATTATTCCTTTGCTTGGAGTGTGCTTGCCAGAGCTTGAAAATAGAAGCTAGCTTGAGGATGAAGCCTTTTGCTGTCAACTTTGCTGTCAAGAGGATTTGTTGTTTAGAGCTGCTGCTGTTGAGTATTGAAGTTGCTGTCTGCTAAAGACTGTTGCTGCTGCTTGGGATGCTTTCTCTATTTCTTTTCTTTTGTTGTATTGTCTGTTTGCCTGTGTTGATTACCTCTAGGTTTGAGGTGGAGCTTTCCTCCTCTTGCCTGTTGTTTTCTTAGGTTTGAGGTTGAGTCGGACTCCCTTGCCTCGCTTGTACTGTTGCATAGCATGCATTTTATTGTTTACTGTTTACTGCTTGCTTTCTTTTGCTGTTTCCCCTAGGATCTCTGATTTCCTCTGTGCAAGAGGGAATTATGACAGACATTAGGTTTTGACCCATGCATGATAATTGTAGGTAGATTCCCTTTCAACCATAGATTTAGGGTGTCTTTCTCTTCTCCTCTCAAAACAATTCAAAAACACAATAATAAGGTTAATTGAAGTCGTGCGTTACGAGCCTTAAGCTATCTGGGAAAAGGTTGGTGGAGGGTCTCTCTCCAGTAATCTGGATGTTAGTGTGGTACCCTTTGGGTGACATACGAAGCATTCACTCCTGGGTCATAGTCTCTAGTGCGACTGAGATTGCAAACATCTTAAAAAACAGTTCTTTCGTAAAAAACTCAAACATTCAAACTCTGTTTTTGTCCTCTTGGACCTTTAATCAGGAAAACCCTTTCATAAGGAGATAAAAAAACTGTCAGACAGACTTGTGTCTTCCGTAGTCCGAACTACGTTTGCTTTGATCTTTCATGCCGTATGAAAGTACGTAGGCACGAGATGCGACATCTCGGCGAGCAACCTTCCCCCATAACCCGTAGTTAGGCGAACTACGTTGACTCTGATTTCTCGTTCCAGACGGGAATACGTAGGCATAAAGTGCGATACTTTGCCGAGTTATTTTTTTTTCCTTTTAAACCAGACATTTAGAATAGATAGAATAACATACCTTTAGATAGAAAAAAAGCATGGATCCCGTCGAGTACGACGGACGTGAGGGGTGCTAATACCTTCCCCTTGCGTAACCGACTCCCGAATCCAGAATTTGGTTGCGATGACCATTCCTTTCCCTCTTTGCATTAGGTTTACTCTGAGCGTTTCCTTTCCCTCTTGTGGGATAAATAACGCACGGTGGCGACTCTTATGTTATAGCCGGCGCCGATTTTCGCAGTAGCGACAGTTAGGTTGAAATGACTCATACAAGGTTTGTTGAAACATACCTAGACCTTTGAGGATCAACAATGCCATGTTTAGTGTTTGTGTATGCTGGTTGAGATCTTAGGAGAAATCATTGGCTTGAGGCATGATTAGAGCATGAATGCCTTGCTGCTACTGATTTCCTAGTGTTTGAGTTTTGTTTTCTGCTGTTGTCTTAAGGTTGCTATGATGGATACGTTGAAATGATCCACCTGGCTGTTGGAGCATTTGGTAATGAACATTGTCATGTTGATACTTATCTTTTTTTGAAGTCATAACTATCAAGAGTTATTGTTACACACTGTTTTAAGGTTGCAATTTCTTGTTAAAAATGCACATTGATAAGTTTATTGAAAGTATCGACATGATCATGGTAAGGATTGGTGTTTTGGTTTTGTCAAGGTCAGTCCTTTTATTTGTTAAGCTTGACACTTCACATGGCTGTCAGTTCTACTTTTCATTGCTTGGCTTGTGTATTTGCAATTTGTCTGTGGAGTAAGCTGATGGAGTTGAACATTGTTGGTTCTTGGATTCACAGTCATGAATGAAGGATTGTTATGGTTTGAGTTTGTTTAATCTATACCAGTTATATTACTATGAGTCGATTATGATGTGTGCTAAGGTTTATGTTATAGTTGATGAACTTGGCTGTCATTTTAATGAACACTGTTGTGTGGATTTTTGAGGCCTGTTAATTCCTTGTTGAAAGATTTCAGTTCAAAGCTTTTAGAGGTTAGGCCTTATCAGGTTGCCTAGTTTATTTGAGTTGGTTTGTTCATGTTTGTAACTCTAAAAACACTATTGTGGCTCTGTCATGATTTGTTGTTGAGTAGAGTTTGTCAACTCACTTTGGTGGACATTAAAGCAAGGTCTCTTGGGCTATTGTTGGCTGTAGTATGTTATGGCAGCAGGTCTTGATAACTGTTTTTGTTCTAAGTATTTCATTTCTGTTTGATTTGTGGCACAATTTGGATATGTCTAAAAAAATATGTTGGATGGAATTCAACATTGTTGAAATACCACTGTAATAGGTTTTAGTCCACTTTGGACTTGGCATTTGTGATGCTGGACAAACACTTTACTTTATTCACTGCTTGTTTGTTTTGAGATTGATCATACTCTACCTCTTTCAAATTCTTGAGACTTTTTGCAATTTGTGTATGAAAGGACGCAAGTTGTGGCTTTAGTAACTTATGTGCTGTCATTTGCAAAATCTGTCTTAAAACACCAATCTCATCAACCATCAATGCCATTTCTTGCTCTGTTGTTTTTGGAACCAATTTTCTTGTTAAAACTCATTCAAAATCATATTTAGAATTTCATGGCATTTCAAAGTTCATCATGGCATTTTCAAAGTTCATCATGGCATTTTCATTCGAATTTCAGTATGGGTGAATATTTTCAAAATTTGGATGGTACCATCTTGTTCCTCATGAAAAATAAAGCATGTTTGACTTTAACTTTGTGAAAAATGATCAAGAATTGAAGGAGTTTGAATGAAGTTGTTTCCATGTTTTTTTACTTGTCTTGCCCACTAGAACTTGCCCATAGGTGCGCATGTTTGGTATATATGCACATGGGGTGGCTTGATACAATGGACGTATCACTACCCCAGTGGTTATTTGCCATGCCTTAAGTATTTTCCATGCCCAATGACACGGGTTCGACCCTCAGCGAAGGCAGTTTTGAATATTTTCATGATTTTTCCTTATTTGTGCATTTTAACTTCCCCTTTCCATATTCATTCACACGCGTGAAGTAGTTGTTTTAGCTAGGTTTTTTGTCCATGACCCCCAAGGTATTGGGTTCAAGCCTTGGGTGATACACTTCTTTAATTTTAACACTTAATTTATTTGATTTTATTTAATTTTCATTAAATTTCAAAAAAATCATAACTCCTCCATTTTTAATCATTTTTAGATGATTCTTTTTGTCAAATTTTTGTATTAATGTATATTTTCACATAATGTTTAAAGAATTCTAAAAATTTTATTTTATAAACACTTTGCATTATGAGAATATGGTGATTAATTTTAGGGTTTTCACCCTCCTATCTCTCTTTCTCCATTTCAAATCTTCTTAACTTTGAGTTTAATTTGAAATTAAGAACTTGGCTTGTTAGCTCCTTTGTGTACTTGATTTTGATTTCAACTTTTTCTTGTAAGCATTGTAATTGATTCATTTCTCCAAACACTTAAAATCCCCGTAAGATTTTGAACCCTTTATCAAGTTATAACTTGTTTGTATGGTTGTTACCATTATCTTTGTTAAGATACACCCTTATCTTCGTCAAGATATGCTTTTGGTTGTCACTTCTTGTGCTTAAGTCTTGAAAGAACTTACCCCCTTCTAGATATTATAATATCTTTATGTTTATTTTGGTTGTGACCATTTATCTTGATTGAAATCATTTATATGGTAATATCTTAATACTTGCTTTGGTTGTAACCATTTCTATTGATTGAAATCATTGCTTGATATTGTAATATGCTTGCTTGTTCTTGGTTGTAACCATATATTTTATATTCATCATGTTTTAATGATTCTTGCTTTGTTAAGTTATCTCCCCAAGTGATGGAACTCTTTGCTTCTCCCCCTTTTTGGTCTTGATAGAACCAATTAGTCTTACCCTCATAGGTCTTGATAGAACCTTCCTTCTTCCCTCTTTTATTCTGGAAAGAACCAATTGATTCCCGTTCTTCGGTTTCCCCGAACTACGGCCGCTTTGATTTCTCATTGGATAATGAGAATACGTAGGCACAAGATGCGATATCTTGACGAGCAACCTTCAACTTTCCCCCTCATTTTGGTCTGGATAGAACCAATTGATATTATAACATAGAGATAGGTAGAGTTTGATTAATTCTATGTAAGAATCATGTAAATGATTACTTACTCCCCTTTCTTGAGTGTACAATTTAGATCTAGAGAGTTTCGGTAAACTCTACACATGCATTGTGATGTTTGTTCCCCCTTGAACCTTGATCATAATCAAGTGTTCTTTACCCCTAGTAAGGTGAACTATGATTGCTCTGATTCTATCCTAGTTAGGATACGTAGGCAGAAGATGCGATATCTTTGCAAGCAAACTTAGAAACTATCTTTAGGTTTTTACCTTTACCCTATACCCAATCCCAAACTATAGCAAACATTTAACAAGTATTAGCATGCAAACAAACAAAAGGTTCCTGTAGAGTACTACAGATGTCTAAGATGTGAAATACCTACCCTAAACATAACCAACCCCCGATCCCCGAATCTCTTAGCATTGTTGTTACATCGCGCAAAAGGTCTTTCTTTCCTTAACCTTTCCTTTGGATAAATCAAAGTCCGGTTGTGAATTTAAGAATTAAGATTCAAGTTAATCAATAGCTTGGTATCACAATTCTCACCTCAACAGTAATGTGCAGGTTAAGACTAGTTTCTCCCCATCATGTTGAGACTAGCTTCTCCCCTGATAGGGTGGTATTAAGGTTATCCCCAGATGGTTAAAACTGAGGTTTCCCAGCGGTGGTGTGCGCCTATCCATTGGCAGGTAGATGTGGGAGTGTTTTCCTCAGCAGAGAGAGTTTGGGATAACTTCCCAGTTGTTGCACCCCAAAATTTGACCAACATTAATTTACCCATCAAGTGTTTGAAGTTTGATACCTTCATCAGAAAGTTCAAGAGATCCTCAGAGGAATTGGTTGAAACCAGAGTTGTGTGCCTCCTAACTTGAGAGTTGTGGGTGCTCCTCAGATGATTCTGAGAGTATGAGAAGTAAACTTGAAGCTTTGAGAAAGCCTATGAGATGTCTTGAAAGCCATCATGAAGCCCAGAGAAGTCATCATGCAAGAGTGCAAGAGATTCAACTATGAATGGTAGAATTAGGGTTTTGACTGGGTCAATCCTAGGTCAGCTGATGTTTTGGAGAGGGTTGAGACCTAATCCAAGAGCCATGAGATCATGGAATGATGTATGGAGATGTTATAAAGATGATTCCTAGACCAACTCATCATGATTGAGGAGTTTGAGAAGTTTTAAGTTAGGGTTTCTAAGGATTGTCAGTGTAAAAAAACCCTAGTTTGATCCCTATCTTCCAGGCAGTTTTAGCTCAAGATGTGATTGATATCTCATCTTCCCCACAACATGAATGTTGTAGAGCTTGTTCTTAGCTTTAATTGGAGTGGTAGAAGTCCTTGATAGGATTTGCAGAGCTCAAGTTATGGTTTTGACAAATTACAGGTCATCTGAGGTGTGTGAATCTGGGTCCTTGAAAGCCACCCAACTTGCAGACAACGTTTGCCCTAGTAGGATGACTAGAAGTCCTTGATAGGATTTTTAGAACTCAACTTATGGTTTGAACAAGACAAGGGTATTTTGGTCATTTGGTGATTATAGGTCATTTTAAGCAAAGGACATATCTCCTATTTCCAAGCCTCAAATGAAAAAACTCAAAACATCAAAGTTGTTCAAAATGGCATTTTAAGCCTAGAAAAGTGGTCATGAGGTGTTGGAAAAGCTTGTAGCAAGGATTGACAAGAATGGGTGAAAATGACCTAAAAATGGCTTATAACTTAAATGGATCCAAGTTGGAAATTGGTTTGGGAGATCTATGAATCCAAAATAGGTCATCCAATATGTCATTTTGAATCCAAACATCATTTTAAAAACAATGGTTTAAACACAATTTTGATTTGAAGCTTAAAAATGGAGGTTGCTTTGTAAAGTTGTTTCTTGCATCTTAAGGCAACTTTGCAAATCTTCACACAAGCCAAAGATAAGCTGATTTTTGCACACTCCTTCTCAATATCTCACAAGAGGATATTTTGACACAAATTCAAAGGCTTGGCACATGAGATATGAGATGGACAAAGTATCACCAAATGAGATTTTCAAAGCTTTTCCTAGTGGATTCTAGATGATTCTAGAAGGTTCTTTTGATTGTTATTTAAAGAGTGAACCATAATGAAGAAAAAGGTTGGTCAAGGAGAGAGATTTCAGTGGAGAAAGTGAGAGAGAAAGTTCCATTCCAAGGCTTTCTTCAAACACAAGCAAGATTCCATTTCTTCATCTACAAGCTTTCTTCCTCAAAGTTCTTGCAAACAGAACCATCTCCATCATTAGAGGAGTGTTTGGCATCAATTACAAGACTTGAAGCCATCTCTAACAGCACTCACCATCACCATTTGACAGGTTTTCTTCTCCTCCTATATCTCTCTATTTAAAGGTTTTCTGTTAGTTCTTTAGGTATAGAACAAGCATGCTAGGCTAGTTAATTAAATTCTGAGAATTATAGAGCTCTGCGTGGAGGTCCATAACAGACTCCATTTTCTTTCAATCTCAAGAATGAACTGTGTATTGAGTTTTAGTGATTATGGTATAGCATAGATTGGTTACGGTAGCATAAAGAACAAGATCACACCATTAGATTTGAGATTCATCACGGTCGATATCAGAAAAAGATGGTGGAACCCTAACTTTGATGCATTCTGTTTGAGAGGTACACGATGGTTCAAAGAAAACTAAGCGCATGGCTATGTTCCTGGTGATTAGTAGAGCATTTTTGGTTTTAGAATTTTTAATTTTCATGGCCATATGAGAGAGCACGAGTGAGGTAAAGTTCTTGCATGGAGTTAGGGTTTTTTGAAACCCTAGATGGAAGTTTGGAGAAGACGATCCCTCCGTCGTTGGATCATTCATTTTACTTGACTTTTTAATCTAATCCAGCGGCCACGATTTGAAATCATAAACGGAGGGAATCCTTAAGGCAATACGCTGCGTTTCAATAAGTGGAAAACCATGGGCTCAGCGAATCTTTGATACTCACACCCCCACCAGCGGCCCAATCCATATTTGAACTTACAACTCTTGCTAAATACACCGACCGTTTATCCTTTTTCTTTTAATTTTTCATTTAAATTCTGAAAGCGTGTGGGCCTGCGCGCCATTTACTATCTGCACCTCCTATCTCTGGCCCATCATAATAAATGAACTGGGCGCCATTCATTGTTACACCCCCCTCCCCCATTTTCTTTTATTCTTTTATCTTAATTTCTTTTATATTTTCAGCATTTTAATAAAATCATAGAAAATGGAAAAATTAATATTTTTTAGTTCTTGTTTTTTCTATAGGTTTATATTCCTGTCTAGAAAATTAATAAAAATAAAAATTCCATTTTGTTTTTAGTTTTATATTTTTAAAATATTATTCTTTTAAATAGCTTTTTATAAGGTTTAGTTTGATGCTCAATTTTGTAGAATTTATTTTAGGACCTTCCCTTAATCTTTTTGATTCATTCTTTTTAGTGTGATTCGATATTGAGTCATAGTTTCCCATAGGATTTATTTCAAGATTTTTAGATTAAGAGTTGATTAGTTTAATTAGGTGAGATTAGAGTAATCATAATTAGGGTTTAGGTTTAGCATAGGTAGAATAATTCATTTTCTTTGGAGAGTTTTGACTTGATTTTGCAGTATGGGCATATAGGGATGTTATGGGTAGGTGTTATAGACCCTTGTAAATGATTGGTAGAATTTTCCCCTTGGTCTTTATATTTTTAGGTATTTTCTGAAGTTGACTGATCGTATTGCCTGTCTGTGTGATATTTGTCTATCTCTGGGGTTTATCTTTGGGGAATTGTTGTGGGGCTTGGTTTGTCTTGAAGACCTTGTTGAAGGAGCATGATGGAGGAGAAGATTGAAGATCAAGACTCAGAGACCTAGAGGTTGGAGCTTGTTCTCTGTTTGTGAGGTTTGAGATCCTGAAGTTTGAGGGAAATTCATGGTACTTTCCTGAGGAAGGCACTATGGATGTCTTTCATCCTTTCTTCTCACCTATTTCTTAAGTATCCAATGATGTTGGAGCCTTCATGTGAGTTTAGTTTCTCCTGAGGAGGAACGTAAACTGATCACAGCTGTTGAGCCACATGGGATACAATTCCTAAGTGGAAGCCCCCTAGTATTTTCCTGAGGAAGGTCCTATGGGTCTATTCACTTAGTTCCCTTAGTTCATCTAGGATTTCTTAAGTATCCAATGATGTTGGAGCCTTCATGTGAGTTTAACTTCTCCTGAGGAGGAATGTAAACTGATCACAGTTGTTGAGCCACATGGGATACGATTCCTAAGTGGAAGCCTCCTAGTACTTTCCTGAGGAAGGTCCTATGGGTCTATTCACTTAGTTCCCTTAGTTCATCTAGGATTTCTCAAGTATCCAATGATGTTGGAGCCTTCATGTGAGTTTAGTTTCTCCTGAGGAGGAATGTAAACTGATCACAGTTGTTGAGCCACGTAGGATATGATTCCTGAGTATAAGCCTCCTAGTGCTTTCCTGAGGAGGGCACTATGAGTCTGCCTACTTAGCTCCCTTTCTTTGGTAAGCTTGTTTTGAAGCTTGAAGACTGGGATTGATTTCTTTTGATTAGGGTTTTGCTTTAGGGCCTTGCTTAGAGATCTGATTAGGGTTTTGTTTTAGGGTTAGGATTAGGGAGAGTTTAGATGTAGAATTTCTTTCTCAAGCATGTGGTTTGTTCGCCTGATGGCCCTTCATTTCTTTTATCTGTTTATTGCTTGATAGCATGTTGTTTATATTTCAGTATGATTACTGTTATTTCATGACTGGCTTGAGGTTGAGATGAGCTTGTGGAGGCTGAAGCCCCACACACATTTCCTCCCTCACTTGCATTGCATACATTTTACTGTTAAGCTGATGCTTTGTTTGTTTTGGTGTATCATTGACATGATCCCTTAGGACTCTCATTTCCTTTGATAAGGATTTGATGATAGACTTTTAGGTTGAAACCTATGCATGACAACTTCTAGGAGTTCCCTGTTCAAACCTCAACCATAGGATGAATCCATGGCATGATAACAGTAGGACTTGATAGTCTCCCTCCTAGTTGGGCCTGTTCTCTTCTCATCTCAAAACAGTTTAAGATACAGTAATCATGAATGATTTCTTTCGTACGTTACGAGCCTTAAGCTATCTGAGAAAGGATTGTGGGAGAGTTCCTTTTCCACAGTCTGGATGTTTAGTATGGTACCCTTTGGGTGACATGCGACGCATTCACTCTCAGGTCATAGTCTCTAGTGCGGTTGAAATCGCAAACATAATAAAAAACACTTCTTTCAAAACAGGAAATAAACCGTAGTTTCCCAAACTACGTGAGCTCTGATCTCTCATACCTGTTGAGAGTACGTAGGCACAAGATGGCGATGTCTTGGCGAGCTACCTTCACCCACAATCCTTCGTAGGCCGAACTACGTTGACTCTGATTTCTCATTCTCTGATGAGAATACGTAGGCATAAAGTGCGACGCTTTGCCGAGTCATTTTTCTTTTCTTTTTCAGCCAGCCTTGATAGGTAGATAGATTATAACCAACCCGTCCAAGTAAACAAACAAGCGTGGATCCCATTGAGTACGATGGACGTGAGGGGTGCTAATACCTTCCCCTTGCGTAACCGACTCCCGAACCCAGACAATGGTTGCGATGACCTTGTCTTACCCTTTTTCGTTAGGTTTTTCCGATCGTTTCCTTTCCCGCTCTGAGGGATAAATAACGAAAGGTGGCGACTCTTCTGTCATGCCGACACCTTATTTTTGCGCAAGCGACAGCTGGCGACTCTGCTGGGGACTTATAGCATCTAGGGACTTTTCCCATCCCTTATGCTGGGACCGTTTCCCATCCCCTACGCGAGTCAATCCTAGCGCATGTATGTTTGCTTGTTGGGTTGCGTTTATTTATCGCATTTTTACTTCTCGCATTTTATTTCCCGCATTTTATTTTCCAGTTTGATATGATTATATGTACTGCTGTGGGAGAGGGATGTTACTATGAGTGAGAAGCCGGACCTGGGCTTGAGTATACACCTAGACATAGTTGCAGAGAGTAGTAGACGGACCTGTCTGCTGAGCAGGCACAGTTCCCTACAAAATCTGCGCTCAGACGAGGTTCTCGCAAAGGTGCTCCTTTCCGGTCCTGAGGATATGAGGGGAGTCCAGACGTGAGGATTGTCGACTCTGAGGACCGATCATTTGGAAGTCAGCTAAGTGAGGCCTCTTCATGACTTGATGATGCCACTCCTTCTGGGAATCGTATCGTCACTCATGAAAGTCTGTGACGCTGATGACCGCATAGGATGCCGTACCTTTGTCCGTGGATTAGGTCCATACCTGTGAGTGGGATTGGGTTTATTGCAGGAAACTTTGACCTCCAGACCACCTGGTTTTCTTAACAGTGGATCAGTTATGTTGGTACCAGGGTTCTCAGTTGCAGATTTGTCTGTTCTTGATAGAGCAGGTTTTGATCAGAGGACCTTGTTATCAGGTGTATGTCTGTTCTTGATAGAGCAGGTTTTGATTAGAGTATTGTCATCAGTGGTTTGTTCTGGATGGAGCAGATTTTTGAGTGGGGTCTGAAGATCTCATCAGCAGATGTTGTTTGTTCTTGATAGGGCAGATTTTGAGTGGGGTCTGAAGATCTCATCAGCAGATGTTGTTTGTTCTTTATAGGGCAGATTTTGAGTGGGGTCTGAAGATCTCATCAGCAGATGTTGTTTGTTCTTGATAGGGAAGATTTTGAGTGGGGCCTGAAGATCTCATCAGCAGCTGTATGTTTGTTCTTGATAGGGCAGATTTTTGATTTGGGGTCTGAAGACATCATCAGCAGATATTTCTTGATCATACACCCGGGGTCCTTATTATCAGGCATTTGTTCTTGAAAGAGCAGATTTTTGATCTCATGTATATGGTCCTATCAGAAGGTCGTTCTTAGCAGATCAGATCAGTGGTTTTACACCAGGGTCCTTCTCATCAGTGATTATGGACACAGAATCTCCACGGCAGTTACCTGGATATATTAGTGCATGCCTGCATTCTTGCATTAGTTTGCATGTTCATTTGCATCCCATTAACGTGTGTCTGTGACAGGTACCGTTTCCCCGATCCAGGATCCCTCGCCTCCTATTGTATTAGCCTCTCTCAGGAAGACTGTTGCATGCAAGTTCCCGGCCCCTGATGTGTCGTTGACTGTCGCTGATGCTATGTACTGCCTTAATGGGCTTTCCATATATACACGAGATTGATGTTTCCATGATTGGGCTCGGATTTCTTCTTCTTCTTATTATTGTCAGCACTGGTATTAAGGCGCTAGGATCGGGGGAAATCTCCCAAGCACACAGACACACGCATACATCTGCATGAAGCATTTGCATGGCGTACATTTTGTTGCTTTTCCTAACCTTTAATGTTGACAGGTTTTTCAGGTTCACAGGCTCCGAGCTGCTTCCGGTCTTCAGGATTGATCAGAGACTCATTCATCGTTACTCAACTCGAGCTAATCAGACAAGGATCATGGATCAGGTGCAGTCAGATGTTCAAGAGCTTCGTGAACGGATGGATCGTTTTATGGAACTGATGCAGGTAGTCGCTAATGGTCAGGACCAGCTTCGTACTTTGGTTCAACCTTTGACCTCCAGGGTTAATAGTAATGGCATACTTCATGGCGGGGCTGTGCCTACTCCTCCTCCAGTTGATGCTCCGCAAAATGTTGTTCCTGTTGCCGGGGGCAACGACAGTGCTAATGGCAATATGATGACCAATATCGGACTCAATGCGACGGGCGTCGGCAATGGTAGTCTGGGAGATAATGTCAACATAGGGCCGGTCAACGGCAATGCTGGCGTCGGAAATCTGTTGGTGCCTCAACCGTGGCTTGAGGATCATCAAGATGACGTGTTTTCTCAGAGAGGTGTGGAAGCAGAGTTGAATGCTGAAGCTCGGCTCAGGTTCAAAGCGCTGGAAGACAAAATGAGAGACATTGAGAATCAGAATACTTTGGGCGTTGATATGTCCAAGCTGGGGTTAATTGCTGATTTCAAGGTACCTCATAAGTTCAAGGTGCCTGTCTTTGAGAAGTATAAGGGTACTACTTGCCCCCGTGTCCACCTTCGATCTTATTATAAAAAGATGTCCGCCTATTCCGACGATGAGAAGTTGCTGATGCACTTCTTCCAAGATAGTCTTTCTGGTCCATCCCTCGAGTGGTATATGGGCTTGGAGCCCGCTACCGTGCGCACGTGGAAAGATCTCGCTGAAGCGTTTGTCCTCCACTATCAGTACAATAGCGACTTGGCCCCCAACCGAGTTCAGCTCCAGAACCTTTCACAGCGGAATAACGAAAGCTTTAAAGAGTACGCCCAGCGGTGGCGTGAGTTGGCAGCTCGGGTTCAACCACCGATGGTTGAGCGCGAGCTAGTGCAAATGTTCGTGGCTACCCTTCCTAGAATCTACTATGAAAAGCTAGTCAGTGGCATGTCAGGGACATTCTCAGCTCTCATCACTATGGGCGAGCATGTCGAGAATGGAATAAAAATCGGAAAAATCCAAGGTGAGTCATCCTCAGCTGGAGGAGGTGGTAAGAAACCTTACGCTGGCAAGCGTCGAGAAGGAGACGCGAGTGCTGTCACTAACGCTCGGAGAAAGGGCAAGGGCCCTCAGCAGCAGATTGTTAGCATAAATATCTCGGCAGCTCCGCCGCAGCAGCAACATTAGCAACCGCAGCAACAGAGTCAACAGGGGTATAGAAAATATCAGAATCGGGCTCCTTTGGCAAGCCGTCACTTTGAAGCGCCACCTATGTCGTATGCGCAGCTTTTGCAAACTTTGCTGCAGCTTCAGTTAGTGCAAAAGAGGACGTTGGCTCCCTTAACAGGGGCACCACCACCAGGGTATGACGCAAATGCCACTTGCGATTTCCATACTGGGGCACCAGGCCATACGATTGAGAACAGCAAAGCTTTTAAGCACAAGGTGCAGGACCTGGTAGACGCCAAGGTTATTAACTTTTCTGATAATGTGCCCAATGTTACCAAAAACCCTATGCCTCATCATAGGGGAGGCGGAGTGAATGCCATTATCACAGTGGAAAGTGCAGATGTGTTGACTGATGTCAAAGACTTGAAGACGCCGCTTAGTTTCGTCAAAGCTAAGTTGGTGAAGAGGGGGTTCTTTCCAGGATGCGGAGAGTTATGTATGGCTTGTGCTACACTTCCTGATGGGTGTGAGCAACTGGTAGAAGGTATCCAAAGTCTGATGTCTGAGGGTATTTTGCAGTTCAGCCGGAGAATTGAAAGTGTATCAGGAGAGGTTGTGTTGAAGCAGGCAGATGAAGTCGCTACCATCACCATTCCTCGTCAACCTATTACCATTTCTGCGCCCCGACCGCCTACAATCACTATTACCAGAGCCGAGCCGATCCCATTCGAAAGCACTAACGCCGTCCCATGGCATTACGGCGCTGAAGTCTATTGCAATGGTCAGAAGATAGAGCTGGAGCCGTATGGGTCGACTGTGCAGAATCTCGCAGGAGTCAGTGGTATCACTCGAAGCAGAAGAGTGTTTGCACCGACAGAGGTTGTGGCAGAGAAAGTGGTCAGAGCTGATGCTGTGGATAAGGGTAAAGGCAAAGCCGTCGAAGAGGTCCCTTGTGGAGAAGAGAAGGATTTGCTCGTCAAAGATGCCGAGGAGTTCATGCGGTTAATTAAAAAGAGCGACTACAATATTGTAGACCATCTTCATCAGACTCCGTCAAAGATTTCTATTCTCAACTTGTTGCTGTGTTCTGAAGCGCACCGCAACGCGTTACTGAAGGTATTGAACGCTGCCTATGTACCGCAAGAGATATCAGTGAATCAGCTAGAAGAGGTGGTAGCCCATGTTAATGCTGGCAACGGGCTAGGTTTCACAGATTTAGAGCTGACTCCTAAAGGGAGAAATCACAACAGTGCCTTGCACGTCTCGATAGAGTGCAGAGGCACAACCATGTCGCATGTCCTGGTAGAAACGGGTTCGTCGCTTAATGTGCTTCCGAAGAAGGCATTAATGAAGTTGGACACTCGTGGATTGCTTTGCACGCCCAGTGATCTGGTGGTGAAAGCATTTGACGGAACTAAGCGCCACGTTTTCGGAGAGTTGACCCTGCCAATTCAAGTTGGTCCGGAGACGTTCGATACAGTTTTTTATATCATGGATATCATGCCTGCCTACAGTTGCCTCTTAGGTCGGCCATGGATTCATGCTGCTGGTGCCGTGACATCCACGCTGCATCAAAAGCTCAAATATGTTGTCGGGGGAAGCATAGTAACCGTCTGTGGTGAGGAGGACATTATGGTGAGCCACTTGTCATCCTTTAAATATGTTGAAATGGACGGCGAAATCCATGAAACTCTCTGCCAAGCATTTGAAGCCGTCAAGGTGAAAGAGGTAGCTCCTGTCGTCGTAGAGAAGCAAGAGATGAATCTCTCCTCGTTCAAAGAAGCTCGGGCCGTCGTCGAAGCCGGTTCCACCCCAGGCTGGGGGCATGTTTTGGAGATACCGATCAAGCAGGATAAGTTTGGATTAGGGTATTCCCCTGAAGTTGAAGCTTCATCTTCTTCGTCTAGCAGCTCGTCTCGTGGGAAGGGGCCGGTCCTATTTACCAAGGGCGGAGTGATTTTCGAAAGCATCAACGCAGCGTCTGAGGACAGCGGGGATAGTGATTGTGATCTTGACGCCTGGATTCAGCCAAGCAAGCCGGGCGAGCGCCTCAACAATTGGACCATCAAGGAGATTATCCAGCTGACAAGTGAAGAGTAATAATTTGCTTTTTACAATCTTTGTACAACCCTATGGCCTGCCCGGGGCATAGTGGTTTTATTGTCAGGGCCTTGTTGGATTATGTACATGCATTTTGTTAATAAATCAAAGGCGTTTTCTTCGTACTCAAATATTGTGTTCTCTGTTATTCTTGTTTTATGTTTATTTTGAAAAACAGTAAAATGGCAACGGGGTTTGTGCTAACCTGCATATTCTTGCTTTAAACTTAACCCTTGTTATTGCAGGATCCACATAACAGACGACACCGACTCTGGACCCTCTACAGCTCACTACGACTTCGATTGCCCGATCTATCAAGCCGAGGATAAGATTGATGAAGACGAAGACCTTCCGGAAGAGTTGGCCCGCTTGTTGAGACAAGAGGAAAAGGTTATTCTGCCTCACGAGGAAGATATTGAGATCATAAATCTGGGTTCTGAAGAGCTCGTCAGAAATGTCAGAGTAGGGGCTACGCTGCAGAGTGATGTCAAGCATAGACTGGTCGAGATGCTCCGAGAGTATAGTGACGTCTTTGCTTGGTCATACGAAGATATGCCCGGACTTGACACAGACATCATGGTTCATCGCTTGCCGTTGCAAGAAGATTGCCCTTCAGTCAAGCAGAAGCTTAGGAGGACGAGACCAGATATGGCTGTAAAAATCAAAGAAGAAGTCCATAAGCAGTTGGACGCAGGATTTCTAGCCGTTACCACTTACCCTCCGTGGGTCGCCAACATAGTGCCTGTACCGAAGAAGGACGGTAAGGTACGCATGTGCGTCGATTATCGGGATTTGAATAGGGCGAGCCCTAAGGATGATTTTCCGTTGCCTCATATCGATGTGTTAGTCGACAACACAACCCAGTTTTCCGTGTTTTCGTTCATGGATGGCTTCTCCGGTTACAATCAGATTAAGATGGCACCGGAGGACATGGAGAAAACGACGTTTATCACCCCCTGGGGAACATTTTGCTATAAGGTAATGCCCTTCGGTCTGAAGAACGCAGGGGTCACTTACCAGCGAGCAATGGTAACTTTGTTTCATGATATGATTCATCATGAGATCGAGGTCTATGTTGATGACATGATTGCAAAGTCCCAAACGGAGGAAGAGCATCTGGTCAACTTATTGAAGCTTTTTGAGAGGCTTAGGAAGTTCAGGCTGAGGCTGAATCCTAACAAGTGCACTTTCGGAGTGCGGTCCGGAAAGTTATTGGGGTTTATCGTTAGTGAACGAGGTATCGAAGTTGATCCTGCGAAAATAAAAGCTATTCAAGAAATGCCAGCGCCGAAAACAGAAAAAGAAGTTCGTGGTTTCTTGGGCCGAATAGACTACATTGCAAGGTTTATCTCTCAGCTCACGGCCACTTGTGAACCGATGTTCAAGCTTTTAAAGAAAGATCAGGCGATTACTTGGAATGAGGATTTCCAGAAGGCATTCGACAAGATAAAGCAGTATCTTCAAGAACCTCCAATCTTGATACCCCCGGTGGCTGGACGGCCATTAATCATGTACCTGACGGTTCTGGAGAATAGTATGGGGTGTGTTCTCGGTCAGCACGACGAGACGGGCAGAAAAGAGCACGCCATTTATTATTTGAGTAAAAAGTTCACTGAGTGTGAATCTCGATACTCGATGCTGGAGAAGACGTGTTGTGCATTAGCTTGGGCCGCCAAACGTCTACGACAGTATATGCTCAATCACACCACTATGCTAATTTCGAAGATGGATCCGATCAAGTACGTCTTCGAGAAGCAGGCTCTTTTGGGCAGGATTGCCAGATGGCAAATGGTGTTAACGGAGTATGATATTCAGTACGTCTCCCAGAAGGCCATTAAGGGAAGCGTATTGTCTGATTACCTTGCCGAGCAGCCGATCGAGGACTACCAGCCGATGAAGTTTGAATTCCCTGACGAGGATATTATGTTTCTCAAAGCGAAGGATTGTGTTGAGCCGTTGCCCGGTGAGAGGCCAGATAGGAAGTCTCAGTGGAAGTTGATATTCGATGGAGCGGTTAATTCCTATGGAAGTGGTATTGGGGCTATCATCACGACTCCTCACGGATCCCACATCCCGTTTACTGCGAGACTGACGTTTCCAGTTACCAACAATGAAGCGGAGTATGAAGCATGTATTATGGGTCTAGAAGAGGCAATTGATTTGAGAATCAAGAATCTAGACGTTTATGGTGACTCAGCTTTTGTAATTAATCAAATTAAAGGGGAGTGGGAAACTCGTCAAGCGAATTTGGTGCCGTACATGAATTATGCCAGGAGGCTGCTTCCGTTCTTCGATTGAGTGGAACTTCATCATGTACCCAGGGCTGAAAATCAGATGGCTGATGCCTTAGCCACGTTGGCTTCAATGTATAAAGTCAATCTTTGGAATGAAGCTCCAAGCATTGTCCTTTCGCGTCTTGACAGACTGGCATTTGTCTTTGCAATCGAGGATGCCGCCGACGGCAAGCCATGGTTCCACGACATCCAGACCTTCCTTATGACTAAGGAGTATCCTGCGGGTGCGTCAACCCAGGATAAGAAGACTCTGAGTAGGCTGTCTGGAAACTTTTATCTCAATCCTGATGGAGTGTTGTATAAGAGAAACCACGATCTCGTGCTACTCAGATGTGTAGATGAGAAAGAGGCAAGTATGCTCATGGAAGAAGTCCATGAGGGCACATTTGGTACGCACGCCAGCGGGCATGCCATGACAAGAAAGATCCTGAGAGCAGGGTATTACTGGCTGACTATGGAGTCGGATTGCTTCAGATTCGCGAAGAAATGTCATAAATGCCAGATTTATGCTGATAAAGTTCATATGCCGTCGTGCCCATTGAATGTCATGTCCTCCCCTTGGCCGTTCTCCATGTGGGGCATCGATATGATAGGCAAGATCGAGCCCACTGCATCTAATGGTCATCGTTTCATTCTGGTAGCTATCGACTACTTCACCAAATGGGTGGAGGCAGCCTCGTACGCTAATGTGACCAAGCAGGTGGTAGCTAAATTCATAAAGAAGGACATCATCTGTCGTTATGGAGTTCCTGAGCGGATCATTACTGATAATGGTTCGAATTTGAATAACAAGATGATGAAGGAGCTGTGCCAGAGCTTCAAGATTGAACACCACAACTCATCTCCTTACCGCCCGAAGATGAATGGCGCCGTCGAAGCCGCCAACAAGAACATAAAGAAGATTGTTCAGAAGATGGTTGTGACGTACAAAGATTGGCACGAGATGCTGCCGTTTGCCTTGCACGGTTATCGTACGACGGTACGTACGTCGACCGGGGAAACTCCTTTCTCCTTGGTGTACGGTATGGAAGCTGTGCTACCGTTAGAGGTGGAGATTCCTTCTTTGCGAGTTTTGGTTGATGTGAAACTCGACGAGGCAGAATGGATTACAAATCGTTTGAACCAACTCAGCCTGATGGACGAGAAGAGGTTAGCATCGATTGCATTTCGTCGTCTGTACCAAAGCCGAATGAAGAAAGCTTATGATAAGAAGGTGCGTCCTAGAAGCTTTCAGACGGGTGATCTCGTCCTGAAGAAGATTCTTCCGCCACACTCCGATCCCCGGGGCAAGTGGACTCAGAATTACGAAGGGCCGTATGTCGTCAGCAAGGTCTTCTCAGGAGGAGCTTTGTTGTTATCCACGATGGATGGTGAAGATTTTGCATCCCCGGTGAACGCGGACGCAGTTAAAAAATACTTTGCCTGAAAGAGACCCGCTGGACAAAAAAGAAAGAGTCCAGGCAAAAAAGGGGCATCCCGGCGAACCAAAAACAGAATAAAAGGTTCGGGCAAAAATTAGGGATATATTGAAAAAATGTACACCCGCGAAGTCGAAAACCTACACTGGGCGGCTTCGGCAAAAAAGGGTATCCCGGTGAACTGAAAACCCGTAAAGGGCGGTTCACGCAAAAGTTAGGGATTTGAATAAGCAAATGACTGCGTTCCGCGTATGAACTTTCATTGTTTAGTGGTTTGGAGGACCTGAGGGCCGTTTATCTGAATCAATCTCTTCCGAAGCCGAAGCGTCGGAGAAGTATCGAAGTCGAGTGGGTCTTAGAGGGATCAACTCATGGTGTTCGTCTACGCCTCGTTGCCGACATTTGTATATACTGATGTATATTTATGTTTTATTTTTGCGCGACTTCCTCATTCCAGTAGTTTGCCTCCGTTGTAAAACATTCTTACCCATTCAGGGGTTCACCATCAATAAAATGCATATTATTCAGCAATTCTGCTTGCCTGTTTAGCATTTATCTGTTTTGTTTGCGAATGAAAACGCCGATGTTTTTGATAAAATGCGCATACATAAACTTGCGGGCCTAGGCCCATTGATTGTTGAAACAATTAATTACCTGAATTTTGTCACGAGATAATAACCTTGATAGGCCCCTATGAGGAGGGTATCTTGTCTGTTTGTTTGTGTTGTTGCAGGTGTAGCGCCTTCCAGAAGATGTGCCGTGCGCATCCCCGAAGCAGGGTGAGTCCTCCTTCTCCAGCAGAGCTCAGTAGTCTCTCCTCCGCAGAATCTGAACGCAAGAAAGTGAGCATTGATATGTCTCCCCAGGCAGAGATGATTCTCTTCCCCAAGCAGACGCATCCTGAAGGAACGTCACCTCATCAGCTGAGTCGAGGTCCAAAGCTCATGCCCCCGCACCGGGTCACAAGTGCAGGCTTCATAGAAATGTTCGGGTACCGAAGCTCGTGTTTTCCCCAGTAAAGTCGCCGAAGTAGGTGTCTCCCCAGCACCGGGTCACAAGTGCAGGTTTCGTAGGAAATTTTTCGTACGCCGAAGTATGCCGCGACTGGTGGTGCCAGACTGAAGTCTCCAGCGGAATTGGGGTTCCCCATCGGAGCCGTATTTTCTCCCGAAGTCGGATGATTCCCTCTTCCCCCAGTAGAGTGTTGGAACAACTGATGTTGTATTCCCCTGCAGAGTTGTACTCTCCCCCGAAGCCAGATGATTCTTTCTTCCCCAGCGGAATTGAAATTCCTCATCAGAGTCGTACTCTCCAGTGAAGTAGAATGATTTCTCTCCCCGACTTAGTCCGCAAGCCCCCAAGAGAGCCGAATCCTTGGAAGCAGTTGGGACCATGAGTGGATTTTCCCTAGCAGAGTATTGAACAGCTAATGCTGTATTTCCCCCTAGAGCCGCTCTCTCTCCAGCGAAGCAGAATGATTTCTCCTTCCCCAGCCGAGTTTGCAGAGGTCCAAGAGAGCCGAGTCCTTGGAAGTTGATCAGACCATGTTTAGTTGTTTCCCCAGTGGAGTGTTGAGCAGCTGAAGTTGTTTCCCCACAGAGTGGTTATCCCCAGAAGAGTAGCCGAGAAGGCCACGCAGTTTATGCTCGCGATTGGTATCGCTTTCCCTCAGCAGGACCAGGTTCTCGTAGAGCTTCGTTCCCCTGCAGCAGTCAACTGAAGTTGTCTTCCCTGCAGCAGTCAACGGAAGATCAATTCCCCAGACAGAGTCCGATTGATTTGGCACGCAGTTTTCTCCTCAGCAGGATGATTCCTCTATCGGAGTAGTTCTTCCCCCTTTGACAGGAGGGTTCGCCCCTCGGCATTTATTTTGCTGACGGGATCGCATCATTATGCATGATTGCATAGCATTTAGCATAAACGCATAGCATTTCCACCGTGTGGGGCATGGCGCCGAAGCATATGCATCATAAACATTATCTAGGTTATTATCATTCTTGTTTTACAGGTGTTCCGCCGAAGGATCAGTTGCTCGGGATGATTCCTGACATTCTCCCCAACGAAGTCGCGTGCTCAAGATGATTTTTGAGATCCCCAACAAAGTCTTCAGTTCGAGATGAGTCTCGAATCCCTCAGCAGGGCCGTTTGCTCAAGATGATTTATGAGATCCCCAACGCAGTCTCTAGAGTTGATTGCTTAAGTTGATACCTAGAGTCCCCGGCGAAGATCGCCCAGGACGATTCCCAAACCTCCAAGAGAGCCGAGTCCTTGGAAGCTGCTCAAGCCGTGATTGGTTTGTACCCAGCAAGAGTTGTCCAGGAAGATTCCTGGAATCCCCAGCAGAATAAAGTCCCCAGAATGGTTATCGGTTCAGGATGATTCTTGAAGGTGCCCGACGGAGTTGTTTGTTCAAGATGATTCTTGAAGTCCTTAGCAGCGTGATATGTTTGCTCCAACAGTGATGTCTAATCTGAAGATTGACTTCGTAAACGCCTGAAGGCGATATCAGAAGGTTCCTGTGGATTCAGATTTCCTTGCTAATGAATCAACGTTTGTCTGAAGACAAGGTACAAAATTTTGTAGATCCATCTTTTGTATGCAAGGTGATCCGTGTTGGCCTGAAGACCAAGTCAGTTGTCCTGAGGCGATGATTGATTGTGATCAAGTGAATAGTGTTTCTTCTGACTGAAGTCGAAGATGTTTCTCCAGCTGAAGCGGAGTTTGCCTGAAGGCAAAGTGTTTGAATCCCCGTAGAGTCATGAATGGCTCAGGATACCACTTCTCTGACTGAAGTCACAGATTTCCCAAGCTGAAGCGAAGGTGCCTGAAGGCAAGGTTATCCCCAAAGTCATGAATGACTTAAGATTCATTTTTCGGACTGAAGGCCGAAGTATATCCCTGACTGAAGTCACGGATACTCTATAGCAGAGGCGGAGTTTCCTGAAGGCAGATCCATGTATCCTTGAAGGCCAAGGACCATTTTCTTCAGACTGAAGTCGAAGATATCTCCTGCAGAGTTGTCGACGGGCAAAGTTTACATCCTTGAAGGCCAAGGATGCTTATCTTCAGATATACTTGAAGATCTTTTCTAGCTGAAGCTGGAATCGCCGACGGGCAAGGTTTATATCCTTGGAGGCCAAGGATACCATCTTCAGGAGTACTTGAAGATCTTTTCTAGCTGAAACTGGAAGTGGCCAGGGGCCAGGGTTTCATATAGCTTTGATGTTGAAGTTCTATGGTGGGCTCAGTATGCAGTAGTATTCGGATGTTCGTTACGGTTCTGAGGGAGGACCCCAGATCAGAGTGTGCTTGGCTAAGTCTCTCATTCCCAGCGGAGTAGTTTCAAATATGCAAGTGTACCTTTTGTTCCATTTACCAGGGGTGAACCCCAGGTCAGAATTGTTCAGTGTTGTATTTTCTCCAGCGGCGATGCGGGGCATTTTGATTGTCCGACGACGATATCAGGTGGTATAGTCTTCCAGCGGTGATGTTGGGTGTTTTGGTTGCCTGAAGACGATGTCAGAAGAAGTTAACGTGGATAACTGACGGCGATGTCAGATCAGTATTTTTCCAGCTAGTTGTCGTGCAGCTAGTACTGCAGTATTCGAAGATTTGTTCCCCGCAGAGTATCGTGTGCTCGTGCAGTTGGCAAATTTTCGGGTTTACCGGTATTCAACCGTCTCTCACCTTGATTGGCTGAGAGCCGTTCGCTTCTCACCCAGTCAGGTTCAAGCCGTTTGAATAGGGGCAGCTGTTGCACCCCAAAATTTGACCAACATTAATTTACCCATCAAGTGTTTGAAGTTTGATACCTTCATCAGAAAGTTCAAGAGATCCTCAGAGGAATTGGTTGAAACCAGAGTTGTGTGCCTCCTAACTTGAGAGTTATGGGTGCTCCTCAGATGATTCTGAGACTATGAGAAGTGAACTTGAAGCTTTGAGAAAGCCTATGAGATGTCTTGAAATCCATCATGAAGCCCAGAGAAGTCATCATGCAAGAGTGCAAGAGATTCAGCTATGAATGGTAGAATTAGGGTTTTAACTGGGTCAATCCTAGGTCAGCTGATGTTTTGGAGAGGGTTGAGACCTAATCCAAGAGCCATGAGATCATGGAATGATGTATGGAGATGTTATAAAGATGATTCCTATACCAACTCATCATGATTGAGGAGTTTGAGAAGTTTTAAGTTAGGGTTTCTAAGGATTGTCAGTGTAAAAAAACCCTAGTTTGATCCCTATCTTCCAGGCAGTTTTATCTCAAGATGTGATTGATATCTCATCTTCCACACAACATGAATGTTGTAGAGATTGTTCTTAGCTTTAATTGGAGTGGTAGAAGTCCTTGATAGGATTTGCAGAGCTCAAGTTATGGTTTTGACAAATTATAGGTCATCTGAGGTGTGTGAATCTGGGTCCTTGAAAGCCACCCAACTTGCAGACAACTTTTGCCCTAGTAGGATGATTCCTATGATCTCTTGGTCAACATGAATGTTGAAGAGCATCTTCTTAGATTTCTATAGAGTACTAGAAGTCCTTTATAGGATTTGTAGAACTCAACTTATGGTTTGAACAAGACAAGGGTATTTTGGTCATTTGGTGATTATAGGTCATTTTAAGCAAAGGCCATATCTCCTATTTCCAAGCCTCAAATGAAAAAACTCAAAACATCAAAGTTGTTCAAAATGGAATTTTAAGCCTAGAAAAGTGGTCATGAGGTGTTGGAAAAGCTTGTAGCAAGGATTGAAAAGAATGGGTTAAAATGACCTAAAAATGGCTTATAACTTAAATGGATCCAAGTTGGAAATTGGTTTGGGAGATCTATGAATCCAAAATAGGTCATCCAATATGTCATTTTGAATCCAAACATCATTTTAAAAACAATGGTTTAAACACAATTTAGATTTGAAGCTTAAAAATGGAGGTTGCTTTATAAAGATGTTTCTTGCATCTTAAGGCAACTTTGCAAATCTTCACACAAGCCAAAGATAAGCTGATTTTTGCACACTCCTTCTCAATATCTCACAAGAGGATATTTTGACACAAACTCAAAGGCTTGGCACATGAGATATGAGATGGACAAAGTATCACCAAATGAGATTTTCAAAGCTTTTCCTAGTGGATTCTAGATGATTCTAGAAGGTTCTTTTGATTGTTATTTAAAGAGTGAACCATAATGAAGAAAAAGGTTGGTCAAGGAGAGAGATTTCAGTGGAGAAAGTGAGAGAGAAAGTGCCATTCCAAGGCTTTCTTCAAACACAAGCAAGATTCCATTTCTTCATCTACAAGCTTTCTTCCTCAAAGTTCTTGCAAACAGAACCATCTCCATCATTAGAGGAGTGTTTGGCATCAATTACAAGACTTGAAGCCATCTCTAACAGCACTCACCATCACCATTTGACAGGTTTTCTTCTCCTCCTATATCTCTCTATTTAAAGGTTTTCTGTTAGTTCTTTAGGTATAGAACAAGCATGCTAGGCTAGTTAATTAAATTCTGAGAATTATAGAGCTCTGCGTGGAGGTCCATAACAAACTCCATTTTCTTTCAATCTCAAGAATGAACTGTGTATTGAGTTTTAGTGATTATGGTATAGCATATATTGGTTACGGTAGCATAAAGAACAAGATCACACCATTAGATTTGAGATTCATCACGGTCGATATCAGAAAAATATGGTGGAACCCTAACTTTGATGCATTTTGTTTGAGAGGTACACGATGGTTCAAAGAAAACTAAGCGCATGGCTATGTTCCTGGTGATTAGTAGAGCATTTTTGGTTTTAGAATTTTTAATTTTCATGGCCATATGAGAGAGCACGAGTGAGGTAAAGTTCTTGCATGGAGTTAGGGTTTTCTGAAACCCTAGATGGAAGTTTGGAGAAGACGATCCCTCCGCCGTTGGATCATTCATTTTACTTGACTTTTTAATCTAATCCAGCGGCCACGATTTGAAATCAGAAACGGAGGGAATCCTTAAGGCAATACGCTGCGTTTCAATAAGTGGAAAACCATGGGCTCAGCGAATCTTTGATACTCACACCCCCACCAGCGGCCCAATCCATATTTGAACTTAAAACTCTTGCTAAATACACCGACCGTTTATCCTTTTTCTTTTAATTTTTCATTTAAATTCTGAAAGCGTGTGGGCCTGCGCGCCATTTACTATCTGCACCTCCTATCTCTGGCCCATCATAATAAATGAACTGGGCGCCATTCATTGTTACACCCCCCTCCCCCATTTTCTTTTATTCTTTTATCTTAATTTCTTTTATATTTTCAGCATTTTAATAAAATCATAGAAAATGGAAAAATTAATATTTTTTAGTTCTTGTTTTTTCTATAGGTTTATATTCCTGTCTAGAAAATTAATAAAAATAAAAATTCCATTTTGTTTTTAGTTTTTGTATTTTTAGAATATTATTCTTTTAAATAGCTTTTTATAAGGTTTAGTTTGATGCTCAATTTTGTAGAATTTATTTTAGGACCTTCCCTTAATCTTTTTGATTCATTCTTTTTAGTGTGATTAGATATTGAGTCATAGTTTCCCATAGGATTTATTTCAAGATTTTTAGATTAAGAGTTGATTAGTTTAATTAGGTGAGATTAGAGTAATCATAATTAGGGTTTAGGTTTAGCATAGGTAGAATAATTCATTTTCTTTGGAGAGTTTTGACTTGATTTTGGGGTATGGGCATATAGGGATGTTATGGGTAGGTGTTATAGACCCTTGTAAATGATTGGTAGAATTTTCCCCTTGGTCTTTATATTTTTAGGTATTTTCTGAAGTTGATTGATCGTATTGCCTGTCTGTGTGATATTTGTCTATCTCTGGGGTTTATCTTTGGGGAATTGTTGTGGGGCTTGGTTTGTCTTGAAGACCTTGTTGAAGGAGCATGATGGAGGAGAAGATTGAAGATCAAGACTCAGAGACCCAGAGGTTGGAGCTTGTTCTCTGTTTGTGAGGTTTGAGATCCTGAAGTTTGAGGGAAATTCATGGTACTTTCCTGAGGAAGGCACTATGGATGTCTTTCATCCTTTCTTCTCACCGCTTTCTTAAGTATCCAATGATGTTGGAGCCTTCATGTGAGTTTAGTTTCTCCTGAGGAGGAACGTAAACTGATCACAGCTGTTGAGCCACATGGGATACAATTCCTAAGTGGAAGCCCCCTAGTATTTTCCTGAGGAAGGTCCTATAGGTCTATTCACTTAGTTCCCTTAGTTCATCTAGGATTTCTTAAGTATCCAATGATGTTGGAGCCTTCATGTGAGTTTAACTTCTCCTGAGGAGGAATGTAAACTGATCACAGTTGTTGAGCCACATGGGATACGATTCCTAGGTGGAAGCCTCCTAGTACTTTCTTGAGGAAGGTCCTATGGGTCTATTCACTTAGTTCCCTTAGTTCATCTAGGATTTCTCAAGTATCCAATGATGTTGGAGCCTTCATGTGAGTTTAGTTTCTCCTGAGGAGGAATGTAAACTGATCACAGTTGTTGAGCCACGTAGGATATGATTCCTGAGTATAAGCCTCCTTGTGCTTTCCTGAGGAGGGCACTATGAGTCTGCCTACTTAGCTCCCTTTCTTTGGTAAGCTTGTTTTGAAGCTTGAAGACTGGGATTGATTTCTTTTGATTAGGGTTTTGCTTTAGGGCCTTGCTTAGAGATCTGATTAGGGTTTTGTTTTAGGGTTAGGATTAGGGAGAGTTTAGATGTAGAATTTCTTTCTCAAGCATGTGGTTTGTTCGCCTGATGGCCCTTCATTTCTTTTATCTGTTTATTGCTTGATAGCATGTTGTTTATATTTCAGTATGATTACTGTTATTTCATGACTGGCTTGAGGTTGAGATGAGCTTGTGGAGGCTGAAGCCCCACACACATTTCCTCCCTCACTTGCATTGCATGCATTTTACTGTTAAGCTGATGCTTTGTCTGTTTTGGTGTATCATTGACATGATCCCTTAGGACTCTCATTTCCTTTGATAAGGATTTGATGATAGACTTTTAGGTTGAAACCTATGCATGACAACTTCTAGGAGTTCCCTATTCAAACCTTAACCATAGGATGAATCCATGGCATGATAACAGTAGGACTTGATAGTCTCCCTCCTAGTTGGGCCTGTTCTCTTCTCATCTCAAAACAGTTTAAGATACAGTAATCATGAATGATTTCTTTCGTACGTTACGAGCCTTAAGCTATATGAGAAAGGATTGTGGGAGAGTTCCTTTTCCACAGTCTGGATGTTTAGTATGGTACCCTTTGGGTGACATGCGACACATTCACTCTCAGGTCATAGTATCTAGTGCGGTTGAAATCGCAAACATAATAAAAAACACTTCTTTCAAAACAGGAAATAAATCGTAGTTTCCCGAACTATGTGAGCTCTGATCTCTCATACCTGTTGAGAGTACGTAGGCACAAGATGGCGATGTCTTGGTGAGCTACCTTCACCCACAATCCTTCGTAGGCCGAACTACGTTGACTCTGATTTCTCATTCTCTGATGAGAATACGTAGGCATAAAGTGCGACGCTTTGCCGAGTCATTTTTCTTTTCTTTTTCAGCCAACCTTGATAGGTAGATAGATTATAACCAACCCGTCCAAGTAAACAAACAAGCGTGGATCCCATCGAGTACGATGGACGTGAGGGGTGCTAATACCTTCCCCTTGCGTAACCGACTCCCGAACCCAGACAATGGTTGCGATGACCTTGTCTTACCCTTTTTCGTTAGGTTTTTCCGATCGTTTCTTTCCCGCTCTGAGGGATAAATAACGAAAGGTGGCGACTCTTCTATCATGCCGGCACCTTATTTTCGCGCAAGCGACACCAGTAAATCATATTCTTATTCCCTAGCAAATTGGATTTAATCTCCAGCAGAGTGGAATCCCCAGCAGAGTGGAGTTATTCTCAGCAGTTTGCTTTGTGCCCTAGGATAGTTCTTTTGTAGGAGCCATCCAGGGCTATTTTCCCTAGTAGAGTGGATTTATTCCCCAGAAGAGTTATATTCTGAAAGGCCCTTCAGGGTTGTTCTTCCCAGTATAGTGGATTTGTTCCCCAGTAGAGTGGATTTATTCCCCAGAAGAGTTATATTCTGAAAGGCCCTTCAGGGTTGTTCTCCCCAGTAGAGTGGATTTGTTCCCCAGAAGAGTTGTATTCTGGAAGGCCGTTCATGGCGTTTTCCTTAGTAGAGTTGATTTGATCCCCGACAGAGTGGATTTGTTCTCAGCAGAGCAGTTATACCCAGGAGAGTTCTCTTCCAAGAGGCCATCCAAGGTTTGTTTTTCCCAGCATAAGTCCAATCGCACTTGGCGCGCCCGGTCATCCTCATCGGAGTTGGCTTTGTCTCTTCAGCATTTATTTTGCTGGAGTGGTTCCTTTGCATTTGCATTTCTGCATAGCATCCTCCCCAAACGCGTAACATTTCCATTTCGTATGGAGCATTACGCCATATTCAAACATATGCATTCGAAGCATAGTCCAGATTGTTACCTCTTGTTTTTAGATGTATCTCCAGCTGACATCGGTGTATTTCATGAGCCTGTATGATATCCAGACCCCAGCAGATATTAGTGTGTTTCATGAGCCTGTGCGATATCAAAACCCCAGCAAAATATTTGATGGATGCGTTCATCTTATCACTTACTCCCCAACAGAGTTTACTTATTCAAATTCATTATTCCCCCAGCGGAATTCTTCTTACAAATTGTGAATCGACAGATTCTATTCTCAACTTCGTGTTGAGCTGGCGTTCGGGTTCGATGCCTGTTTTAATTAACGGATGCTTTCTTAGATTAGCAGATGTTCTCAACTTCGTGTTGAGCCGGCCTTCGGGTTCGATGCTTGTTTTAATTATCGGATGCCTGCTTGGATTAGAAGATGTTCTCAACTTCGTGTTGAGCCGGCCTTCGGGTTCGATGCCTATTTTAATTAATAGATTCCTGCTTGGATTAGAAGATGTTCTCAACTTCGTGTTGAGCCGACCTTCGGTTTCGATGCCTGTTTTAATTAATGGATGCCTGCTTGGATTAGCAGATGCTCTCAACTTCGTGTTGATCCGGCCTTCAGGTTCGATGCCTGTTTTAATTAACGGATGCCTGCTTGGATTATCAGATGTTCTCAACTTCGTGTTGAACCGACCTTTGGGCTCATTGTATGGTTTGTTTAACAGATGCCTAATGGTGAAATCAAATGTTCTTACCGACTGAGTGTCGAGTCTACTTAGTGTTGTTGCCTGCGTGTTAGCAGATGTTTCTTGTGACTGCGTGTTGTTGCTTCCTAATTGGTGATGAGTTAGCTCATTTCTTTACAACTATCAGATACAATTTCTCTAGTGTTTATTTTTCCACTTCGGTGGACAAATCTACAGTTGTATTTTGCGGTTGGCAAAATTCTTGGTTCTTTTGTATTCAACCGCCTTTTACCTTGAATGTTTGAAAGCGATTGCTTTTCATCCCTTCAGGTCCAAGTCGTTTGAATAGGGGCAGCTGTTTCACCCTAAAATTTGCCCACCCTTTTTCTGCCTTTAACTGACTTTTGCTTTGCATTTCATCTGCATATCATCTAGGTCGATCATTTCTCGCATGCTATGCATGTTATCAGCCTGAGTGGATTATCGGGATTACAGCCATTTTGCTCGCGTTTCAGACGACTCAAACTAGTTCAGATGAGGGGATTTATTTCGAAATCGAGCGAAAGTTGCTCTCTTTCTGGTGGTTCAGTCTGTACTGATAATTTCGGTTGCGTTTCGATGTTCGGCCCCCTTTTCATTGGTTTTCGTGATTTATCTCTTTTTATTTATTTAGTTTTATTTATTTAATATAGAATTTGTTTTTAATAGAAATAGAACTTTTTTGTTTAGATTACATTAATATTAGAATTAATTTAGAACTAGAGTTTTAGATTTTATTTAATTAATTAGTCTAAGTTAGATTATGATTAGTTAGAATTTATTTATCAATTAGGATTAATTATTATTAGTATTATTAGAATAGGATTAGAATTGTTTTGTTTATCAGCTAATTAGTTAGCATTTATCATTTAGAGTTTTATTAAGCATGTCGTTTATTAACTTTTACCAGCATTTAATTAACAGTTTAATTAGTCATTAAGTCAAAACATTTCATTCACCAACAAGCCACTAGGTATTTAACCCACTATTCATCATCTCCTACCGAGAAAAAAAAACCCTAAACAGTAGCGCCTCCCTTTGCTCATATTCATCATCATCTTCAGACAAAAAAAAACCACCGCCCTCAACAACCTTCCATCATCATCTTCATCGCAGAACCCATTTCCATCTTTCTTCCCCGCCATTAACAACCATTAACGACAATACAACCCATACCCTCTTCATCAACGAACAGCGACAACCTTCATCAGAAATCCAACTTTCCAACTCAGAACCAACACTCACCTCATCCGCGTACCCCATTTCCACTTCTCCGAAAAAACCAACCCATCTCCATTGTACTTCAATCATCATCCTCGAACCACACAAACTCTTATAACCTCTATCTTCCCAATCATAAACCCAGATTTCCAAACCCATTTCTTGACCTCCAAAAACTCCATTCTTAAATCACCACTATCCGCCTCAACACTCCCTCAAAGACACCTGCAAAATCTCATAAACCCATCCTCAGATTCAAACCAAAACAGGAGTTAGAGGAAAGAGTTGAAGGACCCTAGTTTTACGAAAAAGTGAGAAGAAGAGCTTCTGTTTTTTTACTGTGCTGATTTTATTTTTATTTTGCTTTGGATTTGGGATCACTGAGCCCACGAGTTAAGTTGGATGGAATCCCCTCCTGTTTATCTCATAAAACCCCCTCTACTTTGTTTTTTTTTTTTAAAATATATAGTTTATTAATTTGTTAACTTTTTTATTTATTTATTTTATTAGTTTAATTAATGTAATATATTATATATTTTGTATAAACTGATTTTTAAGTTTGTAAATACTTTCTAAATAATTTTCTTTTTATAATTTGTTTATATTGGATTTTCTATTTATCTCTAATTTATATCTTTTAGAATATTTTTTTTAGAAGTTAGATTATATTTCTCATTTATCATTGGATATTTTATTTCAGTTTCATCTGTTTGGCTCTATGACGAGACTTCCATAATCCGCTATTAGTCAAAATATTGATAAGTAGCGTTGGATCCGAGACTCACCATTTTTCCTCGCCTCGTACCTTCTTCATTCCAACTTTTGTTTTCAAACCGATAAAGTCTCCGAGTTGTCAAACGTTGTTCTTCGAAGATGTTGAAACCTTCGTTATTTCAAATATAAGGAGAATGACCATTTGGGTCATTTTCTCTACTTTGAGATCGTGAGAGGTTCCCTTCGACAAATCAACATGAAGTTTGCGATTAAGACGAGGTTTAATGTTATTTTCGAATTTACTTCGATCTTAACCTACTTTTTATGGTCGACGAAGTCTTTATATTTGTAAATGTCGATTTATCGAAGTCGTTAATCTTCATTGTTTCAAATAAATAGAACATGATCATTTGGATCATTTTTCTATACTTTGGGATCGTAAGAGATTACCTCTGATTAATAGATGCTAGTTTATGATTAAGACGAGATATCATATTTTTGACCTTCTCCATTTCACCGATTACTAACTCCCGACTTTAACATTCTGTTAATACTTTATTGTTTTATATTTCTGCATACATTTTTCCGTTTATATTTTCTATTGACATTATCTTGTTCATATTATCATCATCGTTCATACTTCATATTGTCATATTGTACATACTGTCATCTAACCCCCTTTATTTGTACATTCTTTCAAAAAACCTAATAAATATTGAAACCATAAAATCCTAATTGATGGATTGTTGGTTATTCATCCTATATATATTTGTATCCATCTCCAATCTCTTTCGCATCTTCTCAAAAGAGAGAGGATTGAGTGTAGACTTCTTCCTCTCCGAGTGTCGGGATACTCACTGTAGAGTGTGTGGTCTCGATACTCATCTTTCAATATGAAGACGTGATTATAATCACCACCTTCACTCCTCAAACTTCCCTCACAACTCTTTTTCTCCTAAAACCTCGGTCCCGTACCGAGTGCATTTTCAAATTCTTTTCACAACAAAAACTTGAATGGTTGTGGAGTGGTTAGGCGTAGGCCTTCTCCTATCCCAAGTGCTTGACATTACTGTAGGGTTCACTATCGCAAAGCACTTACCATTCAGGACCAAAAACATTTTTAATAAGAGAATGAAGTTCTCTTGTATTAAACTAAAGAGAGACGACTGAGTGTAGACTTCTTCCTCTCCAAGTATTAGAATACTCACTGTAGAGTGTGTATTCTCGATACTCGTCTTTCAATACGAAGACACACTTGTATTTGCCACACCATTTTCATAACAAAAACTTTGAGATAAAGAATTGGTTACTACCCGCAAGGGGTTACTATCCGAGGACCTATTTCACCCCTAAAAAACAACTTCCATATATCAAACGTGACATCTTTCCTCGCATGGCGAAAATTTATCTTTCAAAAAAGGATATGTTACGTCCGTTCTACCGCAAACAGGTAACGCCTAAGTCTCCAATGAGCGAGCAGCAATACACCTAAACTGCTAGAATGCGCATGATAACATCATCCACAAAAACACCGGTTAACCGTTTCACGAACTACGTTGCTCTGATTTCTCATGTCAGATGAGTATACATAGGCACAAGACGACGATGTCTTGGAGAGCACCCTTTTTCTTTTGTTTCGTAGTTTCAAGAACTACGTTTGCTCTGATTTCTCATGCCAGATGAGAATACGTAAGAGCACGACATCGATGTCTTGGCGAGCTCACTCTTCTTTCTTTCCCACCCTTTCCCCGAGAAGGACATGCTACATCCGTTCTACCATAAACAGGTAACACCTAAGTCTCTAACGAGCAAGCAACAATACACCTAAACTACTAGAATGTGCATGATAGCATCGTCTACCAGAACATCCCAGCAAACCATAGGCCAAACTACACCTGCTCTGATTCTTTACCCCTTTCGAGTAAATATACGTAGAAACGAGGGCCATAATCCTTGTCGAGCACATTCCTATCTCTTCATCTATAGTCCTCTGAACTACGTTGACTCTGACTTTCTCATATCTGTTGAGAATATGTAGGCCTAGGACCGCGAACTCCTACCGAGTCCTTTCTTCCCCTGTTACCTCTCTTTCCCCTATTTCTAACTTTTCTCTTTACCTCGTTGGAACACTCTTATAAAGCAATATCGTTAAGCAAATACCTTCACACGTCGACAAACAAATGGTTCCCTTCGAGTACGATGGATGCGAGGGGTGCTAATACCTTTCCTTTGCATAACCAGCTTTCGAACCCATTCTTTGGTCGCGAGACCATCTTATCCGTTCATTTCTTAAGGTTTTCTCGATATTTTCCTTTCCCCTCATGGGATAAATAAAGTTTGGTGGCGACTCTTCTGTCTTTCTTCTCGCCTCCATGTCGTTGCATTTTTTGAGTAGCGACAAGCTGCTTCTGGACTTCCTCTTTTATCTTGAAGGACATCTCTAGTTTCGTTCTCCTCAACTTTTGCTTTACCGATGGGAAATCTCCTTTGAGGGGTAACTTGTGCACTACAATTTCTTCATTCAGACCGGGCATGTTCTTGTAGGACCAAGCAAACACGTCAACATACTCTCGCAACAATGTGACCAACTTTGTCTTCACCTCTGCTTCCAAGGCAGAACCGATCTTGATCTCCTTGGCATCCTCTTCAGTTCCAATGTTGATGACTTCAATCTCTTCTTGATACGGTTGAGTGAACTTTGACTCTTGCTTTAACAGTCTAGCCAATTTTTCTAAGAGATCACAATCTTCCTCGCAGTCTTCGTCAGCATGGTGTTAGCTCGCCAATTCGACGACTCATGTTTGGAGGCTATTTTCAGCATATTAGAAAGACCTACAAGTCTTCCAAGGACTTAGGAAAATTGAAGTCTTGAAATTAAAACACTTCGACTTAAGCAGCGAAGTGGTCTTCGACCGAGATTTAGAAGAAGGGGCGAAGTGAGTTTTTGAAATTCGAATCTTGGAGGGAGTAGTTATATTTTCTTATGACTAAGAAGGACAAGTGGCTCTCATCGGATAAAGGACTGCATGCGGTCTGACACTTGTCAAGAATAGATGGCCTAAGGAGGTTATTAGCAGTTACTATTATTGTTATAAATAGGAGTCTTAGACATAAAATTTAGTGTGTTGTAATTTATTGTTGTACAAGTCACTCTTAAAATTACTCCAAGTATCCGAGTGTAGAGAAAGAGAGTATTAAAGAGAATGTACGTGATGTAAACACACCATCCTTTACCTTTTCAATGAAGTTACTTTGTTTTCTTTACTTTTGTCAAGTACTTTTATTTATTTGTTTCATCTTTCTCTTTTGCTCATCAATACCACTTCGATTAGGTCTTTCCCTCCCAAAAAAACCTTTATCTCTTTTCCCTCTAATAATTCTTCTTCCTCCTTTCCTTTAAACATAGTGGATAATTTCTGCCCCCCCCCCCTTTTAAGTTATTTCTTCTTAGTATTGTTGAAACACATTTCTAGATAGGTTCAAATAGAAACACCCTTCAGCACATATCCTAGGATTTCGTATGGTCAATCCTGCAAGTTAGTCAATTTGACACCAAATTGATAGACCAGAGGTTGTTTACCAAAAAACACGGTAAACAAAATGGCACACCCGGTGGGACAGTGCTGAACAAAGAAAGTTTTGAGATCATAAGACTCTAAAAATATAAGCCTTGTCAACTTTTCTTCAAAATACATTGTATGTTACTAAGAAGTGGCAGAATAACCACTACGAACGAAGAAAGTTTAGTAAGACGTAACACTAGGAATATGGCGACGGAACCCGTTCAGCCAAATGGCCAACAAAATGGCTCTAGCGAAGAAACAAGAAACAACGGAGCGTCGACTTCAACACCATCGATGGGAGAGCAAATAGGGCTCCCGGTAAGGCCTGTACCAACACCTTCGATATTAGGGGTTGGGTCGATTGTAGTAAGACCCTATACTCAACCAGTATTAGAATATATCGGGCCCCAAGTGTCCAACCCTCAGAAACCATTAGAAGGAAGCCCCCTTCCTAGGCAAAATCCTCTTCCTCGATTGGTACAGATGTCCAGGAATCCAATGTATGGAATGCCTACAACTGTGATGCAGGGGCTTCAAAATGCTCCCCCCATCTTTTCAGATAACCTTGTGACTTCTCCGTTGCAAGGATCAGGATCTGGTGTGAACATTGGTCGAAGTTTCCAGGGCCAGAGTCTGGGATATTCGACGCAAGGCCCCAACTTGACCAATACCTCAGTCGCATGCTTAAGGCAACAGATGGATGAGAGCAATATGCAAATGGTTCAGACTTTGTCCCAAACTATGGGCGAGATCTTCCAGCCATTGATCCATAACACTACCCAAACCAACCAACAATTGACGCTGCAGTTGACGCGGTTGGTTGAGTTCATGGGAGTACCCCCTGTACCCAGAAATCAAAACACAATGGAGAACGTCCCTCGACAAGACGTAAGAAACGCAAGGGAAATACACTTAGAAAACCAGGTTAGAGTCGAACCTCCTGTAGTTGAGGCGGTAAGAGAAAATCAAACAAACCAGGCCCATGTGCTAGACGAAGGAAACCAAGGAGTGGTCGTGATAAACCGAAACCAGGATGCAGATCATGTGGTCCAAGAAGTTCGACGCAATAATATAGCCATTGACAACAATCTAGCAGCCATGGTCGAAAGGATTATGGCTCGGAATGGAGTAAACACCGGTTTTACTCGACCAAACATTACATCCCCGATAGTAGATTACATCCTTCAAACAGAGTTACCTCCTAGGACGAAAGTACCAAAATTTACGAAACTCTCAGGGGATACGATGGAATCTATTGTCGAACATGTGGCTCGATATGTGATAGAAGCCGGGGAAATAGCGAATGATGAGAGCCTTAGGATAAAATAATTCCCAAGTTCCCCCACAAAAAATGCTTTCACTTGGTTCACGATGCTAGCACCTAACACCATATGTAGTTGGGCCCAACTTGAACGCTTGTTTCATGAGCAGTTTTACATGGGCCAGACCAAAATTAGTTTGAAAGAACTAGCTAGCGTAAAACGTAAGTTTTCGGAGCCAATCGAAGAATACCTCAATAGGTTTCGATTACTCAAAGCCAGGTGTTTTACGCAAGTGCCGGAACACGAACTGGTCGAAATGGCCGCTGGAGGCCTTGATTATTCCATTCGTAAGAAGTTAGATACCCAATACCTAAGAGATATGGCCCAATTGGGCGATACAGTTCGACAGCTCGAACGTTTGAAAGACGAGAAAACTAGGCTTAACTGTCGCACCCTAATTTTTGACCACAAGATCCCACATCTGTTTGCACGTTTTCTATTGTTATTTGACTGTATTTTAATATGTATTCTTTCACGACTAAAGAGTGTGTGCAGGATTTGATTTTTAAGGTATCTCTGACCAAGTTCTATGGCAAGATAGAATGGGTTCAAGATTCAAATTGGTAATTTACATCAGGTCCCGAACTCCAAAGCTCAAAGTTGATAAGTGAACTTGAATTACTTCCAACTCAAGTTTACATGTTTAATTTCCAAATATTAAAGAAAGTTACAATTCGCTGCGAGTTAAGGAGATACAGTGCAAGCCATTCCAAGTTTTAAAGTAAGAGATCATTATAAGGGCATAATTATCCCAAAAGCTGCATTACAACTACACGTTGAAGCATTACAAGAGTAAGTTTACAAGTACATGTTTGACATGATCTTGCTTACATGAAAAGGAGAAACACAACCTGTACATTTTAGTATGATTAAAGACTGTCCAGAGTATAAAAAAAACTACTTCAAGGAACCTGCAACTAGCGTCACGTGCCATTCATCATATTATTGAAAAATTGCCCAATACAAAGAAACATTACAGACACGGTTGGTTTCTAGCGGCACCAAGGAAAAACTACTTTATAACTAAAACAGGTGAAGACAACTTTCTTTTGTATGGTAAGGAGGAACGCCAACAACATTAAGGAGGGAGCTCTCAGAATGCGGCGCTGATGTAGCGGAAGATGTTTCTTTGAGAACTTCAAATAGCGAAGGACAGAACAACTCGATCAAACTAACCAGACACCATTAATTATATGATTAGCGGTATTATGTTCAGCACCGTATGCGTTCCTCTCACCAACATCTTGCACAGAACAGGGAGGAGATGGTTAGAAGCAATTTCACATGCAATATTAATTCATCAATACCAAGAGCAGTTCAAAGAAGTAATAACTGTCACAGCATGATTCGGTAAAAATGAGGGACTTTACCATCAAAATCACTTTGAAACCAAGAACAGGAAACTATTTGCCCTCTTGATTCCTGCGAGAAGAACACTAAAGGAAGCAACTACAACAACAATTTCAATCTCAGTTGTTCTCTAATCTAAGAAACCAAGTGAAGGCGGAGCCTGAAATTGAACGCCATAAAGAAATGCTTAGTTCTCATAACAATTCCATATGCAGAATCAGTTCCAGCAAACACATCAGAAGACTGTTCTAAAAGAGCTCAGTACCTTTTTGGTCAGCACAACCTGTCACACAATAGAAAGCCCAAGATCAGTGTTGCACCTGCAAAAACGCAAGAGCGGAAATGACAACCGCAACCGACAATCAAAGCGACCATAGCACAATGAGAAAGACAAAGGTCCAGTAGGAGAGGAATGGATAAAAAGCTTCAGCCCTCAGTTCAGCTCATCATTGGGCGTCAGTTCGAGCAGTCGGAGGGGCGACAACCGAAGATGTCGCCGACTCCCTACCGAGCATCGAACAAACTACAAGCAAATGTATCATAGGCATCAGTGATAAACAAACGCGGTTCAGACCATCAAGGTCATCATCACCATTGAACCTTTCCTGGCAACGACATGTAACCGACAATCTCTTAACTTAAAGAGCCTTTGCTCCCTGAAAGAAGAAGAAGAAAGTCAGTTAGTTCAGAACAACAACAACAAGCATTTTTAGCATAATTCGCAACAGCCATGACAAAGGCATTCCCACACTACTGGAAAGCAATATGCCACAACAGTGCAAACAGCAGCACATCAGCCGACAAGCTTTTGCACACAATGATAGTGGTTATTCAACATACCAGGTAGCAAATAATGCCGCAACATCAGTATTTGCAAGCGTCAGCAGAACATCGAACCATAGCAGCCTCGCCATGGCTCAGACTTATAGGTCATCACTGCCGCTCTAAACGCACCAACACCTATGATGCAAGCAACAACAGGTTCCCGTCATCATCTGCAAACAAAAGGCAAGTAGCAGCAGCAAGTCACAACAGGTAACGCACAACACCAGCTGCGAGCTGCACCTACAACAACAATACCATATCAACAATAGCAAACTGCGGACAACATCAATGGTATCAGCTTAAGCACAACGGCAAGCAAGCAGTACAAGCATCGCAGTATTAACAACATAAGTGACATCAACAACACCAATTCACAACCGCAATTACCTCCACGGTTGGCCCTCAGGTAGCACATCATTGGGCAAGGCTCGAGTAGCCAGGAGGACAACGAGAAACCGTCGTCAACTCCCCACCAACTCAAGAGCATCAACGAAAATTCGAAAGCAACAAGAGACAACCACAATCCCTCCCAGCTCAGACACAATGTCGTCATCACCGTTACAACCCAACATCAGCCACGACATAAGACAAGGCGAGCATCTGAACTCGAGTATGGCTTTCTCTGCGAAGAAGAAGAAAAGAAGTATTAGCAATCCCGTAATGGAAAGTTCCTATTTTTTCAGCGGCAAAAGAAACCAAGTCACAAAGTCAACAAGGAATTTTACAAATCAATACGAGAAGAGGAAAGATTAGAACTTCCCTAATCAAAGCCAACACTCCATTACAAAATCAGGTTCATCAACATATAGAAGTCAAGTTCTGTTTACAAGAATAGAATACGGAGGGAATTAACAACACCACGACCTGGCCCTGTTATCAACGTACTACCCCTCCATGTTGAGACCACTGCAATCGTAACCTCAACAGCGTGCAAAGCCTATCCCACCAACACGCTTTGGAACATCTCTGCACACAAAGAGAAGACAATCAAAGTGAACACAATTCGAGGTGACACTCCCCAAACTGTCAAGCTGCGGAAGTCGCTCAGTGATGCCAATTAACAGCAGTAGAGCTACAAAGTTAGGAACTTCCTGAATAACAAAACAAAACAACAAGATTAGCTTACAAAGGTAACCAGTAATCAAGACCCAAACGCTCGAGAATCTCCGGGATTACCTCCTGCAAACAAGACGATAGGCTTATTCAACACCATTGAAAAACAGATATCTTTCAGACTACGAAGCTACCAGCTCGAACAAGCGAAGATGAATTTGCAAAAGTTCAAACAATGAGGCTTTGGGCTCACCATCTATTACCGCAAGCCACTCCGGGCTGTTAGTCCTCCTGGCCCAGAATCCTTTGCTACTCACACCTGCCAAGTCACATTCAGTGTCATCAAAATTGTTAGAGAATATCCACTTGAGAAAAATAAAAGATTCCATTCAGTACCAAATCAAATCCAATATTGAACTGAGGCATTAATCGGATTGATACACAAAATCGCAAGATTGGGATTCTCGTTTAATGCATGTTAACACAATCATACGAAAAAGGGAGGTTTTCAAAATCTGTCTAAACTAAAGAGGAAGGTCCAAATCAAGCATTCAAGTTCGTTTAATCCGAGATTAAACATGGAGATTCTCATTAAAGCCTATAAAAGGAGGAGACTTGGAACGAAGTAGACAGAGAATTCGTAATCGCCTCGAGAAAAAACCCAGTTCGAAACCCTACGAATCAAAGAAAGAGGAGTACTTATCTTGTTCTCAGAGTTCGCCACCGTCGAAGTATTCCACCGTCGCAACAAACCTTGGCCGATCTACACCTCTGAAGACCCACGCCGCTGGAATCGCGATTCACCATCGGTAAAAAAGGAACTCACCATCATTTTTTTGTGAATGATTGATTGTTTTAATCTCCGTTTCAGGTACCAAATAGCGAAGGATCGAAGGAAAGAGGGTTAGATCGTTGAAAACCGAGGAACGCGTAGCTCTGCTAGGGTTTCCGCCGTCATGTTTGCTTTCCCTTCGTTTGTGTTTCGTGTTCCATTATGTTGTAAATAAATGCATCACTTGCTTGCACAACCACGATAGTACCGTGGTCCTTTGCCACTGTCACCACACGATCCACCTAACACATGATCTAACGGATCATTTCGCGCGCCCACCATAATCTCATACTCTGCGCCACACTAGATCCCACGTTTTAATTATTTAATTAATCTCATACTCTGCTTGCACAACCACGATAGTACCATGGTCCTTAATTAATAAAAACCTTTTAATCTTTAATTAAGTTTAAATAATAATTCTCAGTCAACTTATTTTCTTTTCAAATCTAATAATTTTATCTTATGCTATTTAATTAAGAGGAAACCTTTTATAATATAGTTTTTCAATTTTATTAATTAATGGATTCATCTTAGTAAAAATCTTTTATGTCGTTAATAATTGAGTTCTTCTATTACTTTTAGGGTCCTTTTTCTAAACAATCTATGTTGTAATTATAATAATAAAACCTCTATCAAAATAAACATAAGTAACATAACCTTTATAAAACAATTTTAAATAAATAATAACATTTTCTTATTAACTCAAATAAAATTAAGTTGGTTTTATTAAAAATAAATAATAACTATGATGGCCAACCTGGCTTTTATTGTAATAACAGTACAACATTTTTTTCCTAAAAAAATAAAATAATATAAGTCTCTACCTTTTAAAATTAATCACCCCTCATAATCAACATCCAATCGTGCACGCTTGTGCCTCGCTTTGGTCTGTTCACACACTCACATTCACTATCACACACTTCAGCGCTTTCATGCGTTTGAGTATGGATTTATACGCTTTTATTCGCAATTTACCTTTTCGCATTTATCTTATCGCATTGCATTACGTCCAAAGGAAAACCCTACACATTATTCAACAATCGTGTGTAGTGCATCCCATTTGCATCATACTCCCGCTTGATCCTTGATCCCATTCAAGTTGATCTTCTTAAGTTTAGGACCTACCCCATAGGAAGGACCTTTATCTTACAACAATTCAACACAATATTCAAACAATACATTCAAACAATTCAACACAATTATTTAAACAATACATTCAAACAATTCAACACAATTATTCAAACACAATAGAGAAAAGATGCCAAATCATCTTAAGCGAGATGGAATCTCCACCCCACAACAATACAATCAAACCGTAGGGACTTTGCCTTAAGAGAAATAAAGGCATACTCGTCAAACAATCCGAGTACCTAAGCCCTTTTCTTAAGACGATGCAAAGACTATTTTCCTACAATTTGTGGCGGTAAAATCTCCCTTAAAATGAAGACACATCTCGTCTCCTAAAATCAATCAAACAACTACCCTAAACCCGTAGGAACTTTGACCACAGTCAAAGAACTCCTCTGACTCTTTAGGGGAACTACAGATACTCTGATTCCACTCCCATAAGGATATGTAGGTATAAGATGCGACATCTTATCGAGTATACTTAAAAATAAACCCCTAGGTCTTTCAACCATTAGGCAGATAAGCATATAGCAATAAACAATATAAAATAAGAGGTTCCTGTAGAGTACTACAGAAACTTAGGATGCTAGTACCTTCCCTAAGTTTAACCAACCCCCGAACCTATAACTCTCTAGCTTGCATTTGCATTGCATTGTGGGTATTTCGACCTTTATCCCTTCCTTTGGACAAATCAAAGTTCGGTTGCAAATTGAATTAAAGATTCAAACTAATCAATAGTTTGATATCCAAATTTCACCGCGACAGAAATGGCAACTTCACTGGGGACCCCTCTAGTGGGTTTCCCTATCTTATTTTATTTGTTTACTGCTTTATATATCTGCCTACTTGATTAATTGTTTACATGCTTTCTCTTGTATCTCTTTTGGGATTATTTGTCTTTGAGTGGTGAGATAAATTTCTACACCCGAACTTGAGAGAAATTAAGATAGGATGGTGATATAGTCGAGGAGGCTCATAGGGAGTTGAATCCCGACTAAGTTAAATCGAGAATCCCGCTCAATTGAGGCCCTCTCGAAATAGTACTGTTGAACGAGTAATCATGAAGACACTTGCTATTTTCGACCTTAGAGCCTATGATATTGAGAACCATAGTTACCTTAACCCAACCTTGGCCTTTATTAGGATGTAGTGCGAGACTATGAGGGAGTACTTCCGAAATAGTGCTACGCGAAGCTACACTCAAAATAAGTTCTCTTGAGAATATTATTAATCCTCAAGTAATTGGGAAATTGATAATATCCGAAAGATGGGATGATGATTTCGAGTCCCTTTAGAACCCTGTCCTGCAGGTACAATTAAACCTTTAGTCCACATTCTTTGGGAATGGGTATACCCTATGCTCCATGCTCGTCGCAAACCTAGGGTTCCCCTTTGTTTGTTTATCTTTGTGTCCTTATGTGAATACTTGCGTTTGCTGCATTCATATAACATCATTCTGCATTGAACTTCATGGGATTCACTTTCATTTATGAACATTGTAGGTCACTATGACTTCAAATGAAAGACGTACTATGAAACATACTTTTAAAAGTCCCAAATTGGACGACCTAAAGAAGTTGTGGGGTTTTATCAAGGATCAAGAGGAATTCAAGAACAAATATGGGAAGCTGATATCTTTGTTGGGTCGTTCAGTGAATGAAGGACTTCTTGCCACTCTACTACAGTTTTATGATCCTCTTTACCATTGTTTCACCTTTCCGGATTTTCAGTTGTTACCAACGTTGGAAGAGTATTCCTTTTTGGTTGTTCTACCTGTCCTAGAAGAATCTCCTTTTCCCTTCTTGGAAAAGGACCCTGATGAGAAAGATATTGCTAAAGCCCTCCGTTTGAAGGTATCTGACGTCAAAGCCAACCTAGTTACTAAGGATGAAATTCTTGGTTTAAAGACAGGTTTCCTAGTCGAGAAGGCTTCATTCTACGTTGATTATTCTAATAAGGCTCCGTTTGAGGCAATTTATGCTTTGCTTGTTTATGGGTTGTTTCTATTTCCGAGTTTTGAAGGTTTCATCGATCTCAAAGTATTCAAGATCTTTATGAAGAAAAACCCAGTGCCAACTCTGTTGGGTAATACATATCACTCTATACATCTCCGAAACCTTCGTGGTGGGGGAATGATTACTTGTTGTGTACCCTTACTTTACAAGTGGTTTATTTCACACTTGCCAAAGTCTAGCTCTTTTACAAACATTGGCAAAGAGCTTTGGTCTCCGAGGGTTATGGCATTGACCCGTTCTGACATTGTTTGGTACAACTAGGTGTATGATGGGGTGTTAATCATTGATAGTTATGGTAACTTTGCTAATGTACCATTGCTCAGTTTCGATGGAGGAATCAGCTACAATCCCGTTTTGGCTCGTCGACAGTTGGGATACCCGTTGAAGGAACCTCCTAAGAGTGCCCATGTAGAGAGTATTTTCTTTAACAATGATGCAGAGCTTCGAGGAAGGACTCTAGATGCATGGCGTAATGTGTACAAAAAGGGGAAGAAAAGTCTAGGAAGGCCTAATTGTGTGTCTCTAGAACTGTATCTCTAGTGGGTAAGAGACAGGGCAATCAAGCTAAGGATGCCTTATTCTCGTCAAGACCCTATACCCCCAAGAAGGGAACCCACTTATGTCTTCATGTCCGAAACTGAGAAGTCAGAGGTTGCTATGAAGAAGTTGCGACAAGAGTTAGAGTCATGGAAGAACAAGTACCAAGTGTCTGTTGCAGAGATCGACAAACTCCAGAAAGAGAAAGAGGAACTCCAGAAGCAGCTACAGTTAAAGGATGAAGAGTTACTCCCCTGCAAGAAGAGGAAGTTCATGGAGGATTTATTTTTCTCCGACCCACAATGCACTATTTGGAAATTGATTGTGGACAACCTTATCCGTGAGAAGACGCAACTAGAAGAGCAACTCAAGCAGTAGAATTCGAAACTTCTTTAGTGTCTTTATTAGCTTTTATTTAGATTTTATTTGGGACTTTTAAAAGCAATTATTTGTATTCCGTTTCAAAATTAAATAAAAACGTCTTCTTTTACTACAATGTTTATAAATAGTTAGGATCCCATGAAGTCCTACTCATCTTGCATTGCATTCTTTCTTTACTCAAGAAACTCAATTTTATTTCTCAGGTATTATAACCATGGATTTCAAAAGAGAAGTATTGGAGTACACTTTCCAGAGTCCTAACATTGAAAGCTTGAGAGAACTAGCAGACCTCATCGAGAACCGTTACGCCTTCGCAGCAGAATATGGAGAAGTCTTCTGTTTTCTTGAACTGAAGATGAAAGGAGGGCTATTGGAGACCCTTGTTCAATTTTATGATCCGTTGTACCACTGCTTCACTTTCTCAGATTACCAGTTGATGCCGACACTGGAAGAGTATTCTGATTTCCTAAGGATGCCTGTAACGGCCCGTCCCATATTTACCGGCCAGGAAGACACATCCAGTCATCAAGAAATTGCCAATGCTACTCATCTCAGTTTGGCAGATGTGCAAGCGCACTTAATCACCAAGGAAGGAGTCCTTGGATTCCCTGCTGACTTTTTGATTGAAACATTTCGCTACCATGCTGAAAGAAAGGAAGTCCTTATCATGGAAGCCACCTTTGCCCTGTTGGTCTATGGGATTTTCTGGTTCCCAAAGATCGATGATTTCGTTGGTATGGATGCGATTAAACTATTCATACTCAAGAATCCAGTTCCCACCTTGCTCGCTGACACATACTTTTCAATCCACTAGAAGAATGCTGAAGGAGGAGGACATATCGTTTGTTGTACAACTATGTTGTATTCCTGGTTCATTGCTCGCCTAACTCGGCACCCGTCTATTTGGGAAGAGGAGGAGTCACCTCATTGGTCCGCGATAGTTATGGCCCTTACCCATTCTGACATTGTGTGGTATGACCCTACTTATGGAGGTATATGTATGATCCATAGCATCGGAGGATTTACTAACATACCGCTCATTGCGAGAGAGGGATGCATAAGTTACAATCCTGCTCTGGCCCGTCTCCAATTTGGGCATCCCATGATTGAAGTACCTGACCAGACTCTGTTAGAAGGAATCTTTCTCAAGGAAGGAGAAGACCCAGACCTGAAGACCGTCATAATCTATGCATGGAGATACATCAATAAAGAAGGAAAAGCTGCTTTAGGATACCCCAATTGTGCTGTCTCTGAAGAATACCTACATTGGGTGCGGGAAAGACCTCTCGACCTCAAGATGTCGTTCATCTTCCATGAACCCATGGTATTGGCTTTTCATGATCCAGATTGGTTTGACGTAAGCGAAGTAGATCAGTTGAAGGCTGCTTTGGATGAAGCTCGGAAACTGAAGGCCGCTTGGAAGAACAAATTTTTCACACTCAAGGTAGAGAAAGAGAAGTCCCAGAGGCTGCCAGAAGTAGAACTTGCAAGGAAAAGAAAGGCGCGAGAGGATTTATCTTCCTCTCACACCTCTTCAAGAGCTGTTACCAATGATGATCTTCCCCTAGATACTGTGGCTTGGAAAGAATGTGTCGACCGACTCATCAGAGAGAATGCCAAGCTGTAGGAACGCATTAGTCAGCTAGAAAGAGAACTTCGTACACAGAAGGAGCATAAGGAGTAGATCTCCGAGTTTCTCTTTCGATTTTGATTCAATGTAATAAACTCTTAAAAGAGTACTCCGTTTTGTAATGCTTCGATCCTCAAATAAAATAAGTTTTCCTCCAGGGTTATGATACCGAAATAATTTGAGTTTCTTGAAAGTCTCATACTCATTTGCATTTTGCATGAGCATAGCATCGTTTGCATTCCAGGGTCTCACTCTTGCTTCATCTCCGCAGAACAAGCTGAATCACCGATGCAACACTCGAGCTAGCCAACGCCAGAAGATGGATCAACTAGAGCAAGAGAACAGAGTGCTCCGTGATGAAGTTGCAAGTATGAAGGAAAGTTTGGAGAAGTTGAATGGTCTAGTGGAAGCTTTGTATAGTCAAATCTCGATCAATAATCAAGAAGTCCCAAGGACTGTCATATCCGAAGTGACGCCAACACTGATCCCAATGGTGTCTTCTATTGCTGAAGTATCCTATAGTATGCCTCAAGGTTTCCCGTGGGGATTGTCTCCTAATTTCTTTTTGACCGGTTACCGTTCGTCTGTGTCTGAAATCCCTGTTGTGACCACCGTTCAAGTTGCTCCTGTAGTTTCTGCTGTGATGACTACCGCATCTCCACACGTGAATGATGTCCCGTATATTCTGGATGAACCAATTTTACATGGGTCGCCAACCGAAACTGTGGGTTTAGAAGAGAAGATAGACGGATTTCAAGACCAGTTTTCTGAAATACAAAAGGAGTTGAGAGCTCTTCGTGGGAAAGATTTGTTCGGTAAGAGTGCTTCTGAGCTGTGCTTGGTTCCAAATGTTAAAGTCCCACCGAAGTTTAAGGTCCCTGATTTTGAAAAGTACAAGGGGAATACTTGCCCTCAAAGTCATCTCATTATGTACGCCAGGAAAATGTCTGCCCAAACAGATAATGACCAATTACTTATTCACTACTTTCAAGACAGCCTGACAAACGCTGCACTCAAGTGGTATATGGGGCTGGATAATACGAAGATTCGAACTTTCAATGATCTGGGAGGAGCTTTTGTCAAGCAGTATAAGTACAATGTGGACATGGCGCCCGAACGAGATTAGTTGAGAGAAATGGCACAGAAAGATAAGGAGAACTTCAAAGAATATGCTCAGCGTTGGCGCGAGTTGGCCGCGCAAGTCACACCACCATTAGAAGAAAAAGAGATGACCAAGATTTTTCTGAAGACCCTTGGTCCTTTCTTTTATAAAAAGATGGTAGCCAGTGCACCCAGTGACTTTACTGAAATGGTCAATATGGGGATGCGCTTGGAAGAAGGTGTTCGTGAAGGAAGACTGACCAAAGAAGAGAGTGCTCCTAAAAGGTATGGGAGCAGTTTTGTGAAGAAAAAAGAGCAACGTGTAAATGCCATTCAAAAGGGACAATTCAGAAAGAGGTACATGCCACCACACCAAGTTGCAGCGGTATCGCCAGTGTTTAATGCTCCGGCTTATCAGCTACAGTCTCTGCAACCCTATCCGCAACCTCAGTATCCCGTTGCTCAACAACCCCAACTTCAGCAAAGTCCACAGTACCCTCAGCAGAATCGGCCATCTAGCAACCAAGGTCGTGTGTATAGAAAAATAAACTTTGATCCGATCCCAATGACATATGTTGATCTATTCCCCGCTTTGATTAAAAAGGGTCATATTCAAACGAGAGCTCCACCTCCGGCTCCCACGAATCCTCCCCCTTCTTATAGAGCTGAAAAGTTTTGTCCTTACCATCAGGGCGCTCCAGGACATGATATTGAGAGTTGTTTCGGTTTGAAGATGGATGTCCAGAGGCTCATTAAAAATGGAATCTTGTCTTTCAGGGATTCCGACCCTAATGTACAGAAGAATCCATTACCACCACATGGTTCGCCCTCTATCAATATGATTGAAGATTGTTTGGAAAGTGATGATCAAGAAGTTTCAAATGAAGAGGCTGAAGAAGTTTGTGTCATAGTGCCCCATTTAAAGGAAGTGGAACGTATAAAGATTGTTTACAATAGCAAGAAGCCAACTGTTACCCCTTTAGTAATCAATGTGCCTGGACTTGTCTCTTATACTTCTAGTAAGGCTATCCCATACAGGTACAATGCTACTATGTTGGAGATGTCAGTAGAGTGACAAGAAGCGGTCGAGTCTACCCGACTGTGCCACCGAAAGAAAAAGAGGTTTTGTTCGAACCATCAGGCTCAAAAGACCCAAGTGTGGGGAAATATGGTGGGTCTAACTTATCCAACTCCGATGAATGTTTGAAAGTAATCAAAAGAAGTGAATATAAGGTTGCAGATCAGCTTCTGCAAACCCCATCGAAGATTTCTGTGCTACAATTGCTGATGAGTTCTGAGGCTCATAGAGAAGCGCTTCAGAAGATTTTGGAACAAGCCTATGTCGAGCAGGATGTGACTATGGAACAATTTGATAACATCATTGGCAGTATTACTTCGAGTGATAATCTGGGTTTTAATGAAGACGATCTCCCAAAAGAAGGAAGGAAACATAACATGGCTCTACACATTTCTGTGAACTGTGGAAACGACTCTCTGTCCAGTGTGTTGGTTGATACTGGATCGTCTCTAAATGTAATGCCTAGAACTAATCTATCTAAGTTGTCGTACCAAGGACCGCCGATGAGGCCAAGTCGCGTTATTGTCAAAGCTTTCGATGGGTCAAGGAAAAAGGTAATTAGTGAGGTAGATTTGCCCATGACTATCGGATTACAGACTTTCATGATCCCGTTTCAGTTCATGGACATTCGTGCCGCCTATAGCTGTTTCCTAGGGAGGCCATGGATACATGAAGCTGGAGCAGTTACTTCTACCCTGCATCAGAAGCTGAAATATGTTTTCAAGGGGAATATAGTTATAGTTTATGGAGAAAGAGCTTTGGTGGTAAGTCACTTGTCATCATTCTCATATGTCGAGGCTGAGGAAGAGGTTGGCACGCAATTTCAAGCTTTGTCTATTGTGGGTGAAGGTGCCCAGAAATCTCAGACATCCATGTCGTCATTTAAGGACGCGCAGCGAGTAGTGAACAGTGGTCACCAAACAATGTGGGGAAAGGTGTTATCTTTGCCAGAGAACAAAAATAAGGAAGGTCTCGGTTTCACCAATAGCTCTTCCCAATGAGCTACCAAAAGTCAAGGGCTCCCGCTGATCAATGAAGTGTTCCGTAGTGGAGGAGTCGTCCATCATCCTCAGATCAATGTTGTGTTAGAGGACGAACTTAAGGGCTACATATCAGATGGTTCTACAAGGTCCTTCATTCCTTACGAAGACTACGAGCCCTATATGGAAGATCCAGGCTATGTTTCAGATGAATTTGACTATACCTTTGGAGTTTATGCCGTCACCAAGAAAGATCCAGATGAGGACATCCCAGACTTTGTGACCCCAAGCGTTGCAGCCAAGAACTGGAGTGCAGTTGAAGCCCCTACTGCCATTCATATATCTAAGTAAAGCATTTGTTTTAAAAAATTTTCGCTCTGCCCAAGGCGAAACTGCATTTGTTAGGGCTTATTTCCAATAATTCCCTTTGCTCTGCCCAAGGCAAAGGTGACTTTGTTGGGCGCGTCTCTTTTGTTTTGCTATCATCAATAAATTACTTTCATTTACGTTTGTGTTTAATACTTATCCACGATTTTGGAAAATAATAATTAGCATCTCGTGTACACACACTTTCCACTTTACGAAAAAAACTTATTGAAAATCACGTCACTTGCGCAGATTGCTACATAGAATACATCCTGGGAATAATGATCCACTGCCTTCTCCAAATTTTTAGTTTCCTGTGTACGAAGCCGAGGACGAAGAAGATAATATCCCAGAGGAAATTTCCAGACTGCTTGAGAAAGAGAAGAAAGCTATCCAACCTCATCAAGAGCCGGTGGAAGTAATCAACTTGGGATCAGAAGAAATCCGTAGAGAAGTGAAAATTGGAGCTCTGCTTAAACCCGATGTGAAGAAACAGCTGATTGATTTGCTTAGAGAATTTGTCGATGTGTTCGCTTGGTCATATTAAGACATGCCCGGTTTGGATACAGCTATAGTCGAACATCATTTACCATTAAAGCCGGAATGCCCGCCAGTAAAACAGAAGCTCAGAAGGACTCGACCTGACATGGCTCTAAAGATTAAGGAAGAGGTACAGAAACAAATTGACGCAGGTTTCCTTGTCACCGCCGAGTATCCACTATGGTTAGCTAACATTGTACCCGTTCCGAAAAAGGATGGTAAGGTTCGCATGTGTGTAGACTACAGGGATTTGAATAAAGCCAGTCCGAAAGATGACTTTCCATTACCTCACATTGACATCTTGGTGGACAGTACTGCAAAATATGAGGTTTTCTCCTTCATGGATGGTTTTTCAGGTTACAACCAGATTAGAATGGCTCCCGAGGACAGAGAGAAGATGTCATTCATAACGCCCTAGGGCACCTTTTGTTACAAAGTTATGCCGTTTGGATTAAAGAATGCAGGGGCAACATATCAGAGAGCTATAACTACTTTGTTCCATGATATGATGCACAAAGAGATCGAGGTGTATGTGGATGATATGATAGCTAAGTCGAAGACCGAAGATGATCATGTTAAACACTTGGCTAAGTTGTTCGATCGTTTGAGGGAATACAAGCTTCGTTTGAACCCCAACAAGTGCACATTTGGAGTGCGATCAGGGAAACTATTGGGTTTTATTGTCATCCGAAGAGGGATAGAAGTGGACCCTGACAAAGTGAAAGCTATCAGGGAAATGCCAGCTCCCTCCATCGAAAAGCAAGTCAGAGGATTCCTAGGACGTTTGAACTACATCTCCAGGTTTATATCCAACATGACTGCTACATGTAAACCCATTTTCAAGCTCCTGAGGAAAGAACAAGGGTACGTTTGGACTGAAGATTGTCAAAAGGCTTTTGATAGTATCAAAGAGTATTTGCTCGAACCACCTATCTTGATACCTCCAGTTGAAGGACGACCTTTGACTATGTATTTGACTATTTTAGAGGATTCGATGGGTTGTGTACTCGGCCAGGGAGATGAAACAGGAAAGCAAGATCATGTCACTTATTATTTGAGCAAGAAATTTACTGATTGTGAAACAAGGTACACTATGTTAGAGAAGACTTGTTGCGCTCTAGCGTGGGCCGCTAAGCGTTTGCGCCAGTATATGTTGAATCACACTACTTGGTTAGTCTCAAAGATGGATCCTATCAAGTATATTTTCGAGAAGCCCGCATTGACCGGGAGAATTGCTAGATGGCAGATGTTGTTGTTTGAATATGATATCGAGTACCACACTTAGAAAGCTGTTAGAGGAAGTGTTTTGGCTGATCATCTGGTTCACCAACCCATTTTAGATCATCAACCCTCAAACGACGACTTTCCCAATGAAGATGTCATGTTCTTAAAGATGAAAGATTGTGAAGAACCCGTACATGGTGAAGGGCCAGAGCCAGGTTCTCAATGGGGTTTAGTTTTTGATGGAGCTGTCAACGCTCATGGAAAAGGGATAGGTGCTGTTATTGTGACTCCTCAAGGGACCCACTTCCCATTTACCTTCAGATTAACATTCTAGTGTACTAATAATGAAGCTGAGTATGAGGCATGTATTATAGGTCTCGAAGAAGCAATCGATTTGAGAATTAAGAATTTAGATGTGTTTGGTGATTCTGAAGTGGTAATCAACCAAATTACTGGAGAATGGATAACTCGACATGACAATTTGGTCCCATACAGGGATTATGCTAGAAGACTGTTACCGTTCTTTGATAGAGTTGAGTTTCATCATATCCCTCGTGATGAGAACAGAATGGCAGACGCGTTGGCAACTTTGGCCACGATGATTGTGGTAAACTTTTGGAACGAGTGTCCTCGGATTGAAGTAAAACGTCTTGATAGACCTGCCTACATCTTTGCTATCGAAGAAGTTGAAGATGGCAAACCCTGGTACCATGACATTGAAGTGTTTCTTAGAACTCAAGAATATCCTTTGGGAGCTTCCAACAAAGACAAGAAAACCTTGAGAAGACTAGATGGAAATTTTCTTCTGAGTAACAATATGTTGTATAAACGGAATTTTGACATGGTCTTGCTGAGATGTGTTGACAAGCAAGAAGCAGATATGTTAATGATGGAAATTCACAAAGTATCTTGTGGCACTCATGCCAACGGACATGCTATGGCTAAGAAGCTTTTAAGGGCTGGTTATTATTGGATCACAATGGAATCAGATTGTTACAAGTTTGCTAGAAAGTGTCACAAGAATCAGATTTACGCAGATAAGATTCACGTACCTCCAACTTCGTTGAATGTTATCTCATTACCTTGGCCGTTATCTATGTGGGGAATTGATATGATTGGGATGATAGAGCCAAAAGCGTCTAACAGACACCGATTTATCTTAGTATCCATTGATTATTTTACCAAGTGGGTCGAGGCGGCTTCCTATGCTAATGTAACTCGACATGTGGTAGTCAAATTTATCAAGAATCAGCTCATTTGCCGATATGGTGTGCCAAGCAGAATCATTATAGACAACGGTTCCAATTTGAATAACAAGATGATGAAAGAATTGTGTGAAGAATTCAGGATTGAGCATCATAATTCGTCTCCTTACAGACCAAAGATGAATGGGGCTGTTGAAGCCGCCAACAAAAATATCAAGAAGATTATTCAGAAAATGGTTGCTACTTACAAAGATTGGCACGAAATGCTCCCATTCGCCTTACATGGATATCGTACGATGGTACGCACATCGACTGGGGCAACTCCATTTTCACTTGTCTACGGTATGGAGGTTGTACTCCCGATAGAAGTGGAGATTCCTTCTATGAGGATCTTGGTGGAGGAAAAGTTATCAGAAGCGGAGTGGTGTCAAAACAGATATGATCAGTTGAACTTAATTAAAGTAAAGAGGATGGTTGCGCTGTGCCATGGGCAGTTGTATCAGCAGAAGATGAAGAAGGCATTTGACAAGAAGGTCCAATCCCGTGCATTCAAAGAAGGAGACCTTGTGCTTAAGAAGATTCAGTCTTTCCTCACCGACGTCAGAGGAAAATAGGCCCTGAATTATGATGGACCATATGTAGTAAAAAAGGTTTTGACAAGAGGCGCTTTGATGTTAGCAACAATGGACAGAGAAGAGATCACTCGCCCTGTTAACACGGATGCTGTTAAGAAGTACTTTGTTTAGGAGAAGCAGGACATTATTCCCTTCATGTAATCGCTATTATTTTCCAACACTGTAACATCGGGTCACGCTTTTCTGCTGACCGCCGTTGAATAAAAGGTTTTTCATTTATCATAAATCTATATTCTTGATAGCAAAATCCGAATTGATTTAAACCTTTTCAAAACTTTGTTCTACTTGATATATGAATAACAAAGGGATGACCACGAACGTTTATTTCGTCCAAGAAAAAACAACAATGTTACGTGCTTCTCCAGTACAAGAGGATTTATATTATCCAGACACGAAGGTTGCTTCAGTTCGAAGACTCTCTTCGCAGACGATAAAGGATCTATGGAGATTTTGCTTGAGTACCCTTTCGTTTGAGGCGTTTATTTCGTTCCTCCTAATCCATCGGCATACGCACAGCATATAAGTAGACAGCATGGCATGTGCGTTTTTCGCATTCTTTGTATTTGTTTTATTCCATCGCTTTGACTATAATTATCCCTAGGTGTTCGGGCGTGTCTTATCCCTCCAATTAGATTTGTCGACCCTAGGCAGAAAGAGCGCAATATTTCATTTTCCCCATGAAGTTCAACCCTCATGGAAGATGGTTATCTTAGTACAATCCCATTTGAGTTCATACCTCAACGGTTGAGTCTTGCTTGACAATTTCTCTTCAGTTAATTCCTGAATTGAACTTCGGTCTTTGGCAATCACATCATGGACATCTCCAACCTTTAAGAGTGGACTAAGTGTGCATTTACTTTGCACCCTATTCCCCAGGAAGAATATTTATAAAGACAGACGCTTCTTCAACAATAGCATCACAAGATTTTTCTCGAACATTTATCTCTTTATTTGAGCAACTCGTTTTGATCAGGATCCTATTCAAAACGACAAACGACAGTTTTCACAAGACAGATCATTCACCCTTAGTGGGCCCTTCGACATCATCAAATCATCAAAAGGCATCGCCTCATAAATTCATCAAAGAAGCTTACCGAAGACATTACAAGACACCTCTCTTTATTTGAAAGCTTACAGAATATTCTACAATTACAAAGATACTCAGCAGGAACTCATTCCACAGTGAGTTCATCACACAAGTTTATTTCCATCAAGTGACATCTCCCCGGAGAAGTCGAGGAAGTTTACCATATTAGTCTCTCTTTATTTGAGAAGACATACATCACAATTCAACCGGCTCGCACCTCTTCTGAAGATCCCCGGTGAAGCTTTACAACTACATCTACAATTCACAATTACATCAACTACAATTACATCTACAAGGTTCTACAACGAACTACATCTACAGGGTTCTACAACGAACTACATCTACAGGGTTCTACAACGAACTACATCTACAAGGTTTTACAACGAACTACATTTACTGTCTACAACGACATCTACAATCTACAAAATTACAACCCCCTGTGAAGATGCTCTCACGATTTTTCATCATTTCGGGAAAAGACTGAGACCAGCTCATAACATCCAGACTATGACGCTCGGGGAAGTTCTACATCAGAAACTGTGACTAGCTCATAGTATCCAGACTATGACGCTCGGGGAAGTTCTACATCAGAAACTGAGACCAGCTCATGGTTCCCATACCATGATGCTCGGGGAAGTTCTACAACTACAACATCTACAACAACATTTACATCTACATCTACAAACTACAGTGATTCTACTGTCTACAAAATTTTGACATTTCAGGCAGAGATTGAGACCAGCTCATGGCACCCTTATCATGACGCTCGGGGAAGTTATACATTTTACTATCTCAAGTTGAGTTCCAAAAGAAAAAGATATACAGAAAAACAAGAAAAGAAGAAAGAATACGAATAAAACTGAACCATCGACTTAATTCATTTGGATTATTACCAACCACAACATTATGATAATAAGAATATCTTTCGACTAGAAGTTTCTCTCCCATTACCATATCCCCGGTGTGTGAGGTATTGTTATACTTCTGGAGATTCCCTAGTGTGGGTTGTTTCCTGTCCCCGTGGGGTCTTTTTTTTGTCGAGCCCGTTTTTTTCCCGTGTGTCGTTTCTCCATGTGGTGCCATTTCACCACAGGACTCGCTGTCTTGCATTCTCATATCATTGCATATCATTTGCATCCGGTGGCCTCTTAGGGCCAAAAATTCGCGCGATATGTGTATTTAAGTCCCTCTTATCTCGTCGAGACGAATATTTCGATCTCCATATCTCCAGATAGAAATAACTTAAATAGGGTCATCTGTCGCACCCTAATTTTTGACCACAAGATCCAACATCTGTTTGCACGTTTTCTATTGTTATTTGACTGTATTTTAATATGTATGCTTTCATGACTAACGAGTGTGTGCAGGATCATTTTGATTTTTAAGGTATCTCTGACCAAGTTCTATGGCAAGATAGCATGGGTTCAAGATTCAAATTGGTAATTTACATCAGGTCTTGAACTCCAAAGCTCAAAGTTGATAAGTGAACTTGAATTACTTCCAACTCAAGTTTACATGTTTAATTTCCAAATATTAAAGAAAGTTACAATTCGCTGCGAGTTAAGGAGATACAGTGCAAGCCATTCCAAGTTTTAAAGTAAGAGATCATTATAAGGACATAATTATCCCAAAAGCTGCATTACAACTACACGTTGAAGCATTACAAGAGTAAGTTTACAAGTACATGTTTGACATGATCTTGCTTACATGAAAAGGAGAAACACAACCGGTACATTTTAGTATGATTAAAGACTGTTCAGAGTATAAAAAAACTACTTCAAGGAACCTGCAACTAGCGTCACGTGCCATTCATCATATTATTGAAAAATTGCCCAATACAAAGAAACATTACAGACACGGTTGGTTTCTAGCGGCACCAAGGAAAAACTACTTTATAACTAAAACAGGTGAAGACAACTTTCTTTTGTATGGTAAGGAGGAACGCCAACAACATTAAGGAGGGAGCTGTCAGAATGCGGCGCTGATGTAGCAGAAGATGTTTCTTTGAGAACTTCAAATAGAGAAGGACAGAACAACTCGATCAAACTAACCAGACACCATTAATTACATGATTAGCGGTATTATGTTCAGCACCGTATGCATTCCTCTCACCAACATCTTGCACAGAACAGGGAGGAAAGGGTTAGAAGCAATTTCACATTCAATATTAATTCATCTATACCAAGAGCAGTTCAAAGAAGTAATAACTGTCACAGCATGATTCGGTAAAAATGAGGGACTTTACCATCAAAATCACTTCGAAACCAAGAACAGGAAACTATTTGCCCTCTTGATTCCTGCGAGAAGAACACTAAAGGAAGCAACTATAACAACAATTTCAATCTCAGTTGTTCTCTAATCTAAGAAACCAAGTGAAGGCGGAGCCTGAAATTGAACGCCATAAAGAAATGCTTAGTTCTCATAACAAGTTCCATATGCAGAATCAGTTCCAGCAAACACATCAGAAGACTGTTCTAAAAGAGCTCAGTACCTTTTTGGTCAGCACAACCTGTCACACAACAGAAAGCCCAAGATCAGTGTTACACCTGCAAAAACGCAAGAGCGGAAATGACAACCGCAACCGAAAATCAAATCGACCATAGCACAATGAGAAAGACAGAGGTCCAGTAGGAGAGGAATGGATAAAAAGCTTCAGCCCTCAGTTCAGCTCATCATTGGGCGTCAGTTCGAGCAGCCGGAGGGGCGACAATCGAAGATGTCGTCGACCCCCTACCGAGCATCGAACAAACTACAAGCAAATGTATCATAGGCATCAGTGATAAACAAACGCGGTTCAGACCATCAAGGTCATCATCACCATTGAACCTTTCCCAGCAACAGCATGTAACCGGCAATCTCTGAACTTAAAGAGCCTTTTCTCCTTGAAAGAAGAAGAAGAAAGTCAGTTAGTTCAGAACAACAGCAACAAGCATTTTTAGCATAATTCGCAACAGCCATGACAAAGGCATTCCCACATTACTGGAAAGCAATATGCCACAACAGTGCAAACAGCAGCACATCAACCGACAAGCTTTTGCACACAATGATAGTGGTTATTCAGCATAGCAGGTAGCAAATAATGCCGCAACATCAGTATTTGCAAGCGTCAGCAGAACATCGAACCACAGCAGCCTCGTCATGGCTCAGACTTATAGGTCATCACTGCCGCTCTAAACGCACCAACACCTATGATGCAAGCAACAACAGGTTCCCGTCATCATCTGCAAACAAAAGGAAAGTAGCAGCAGCAAGTCACAACAGGTAACGCAACACCAGCTGCGAGCTGCACCTACAACAACAATACCATATCAACAATAGCAAACTGCGGACAACATCAATGGTATCAGCTTAAGCACAACGGCAAGCAAGCAGTACAAGCATCGCAATATTAACAACAGAAGTGACATCAACAACATCAGATCACAACCGCAATTACCTCCACGGTTGGCCCTCAGGTAGCACATCATTGGGCAAGGCTCGAGTAGCCAGGAGGACAACGAGAACCGTCGTCAACTCCCCACCGACTCAAGAGCGTCAACGGAAATTCAAAAGCAACAAGAGATAACCATAATCCCTCCCAGCTCAGACACAATGTCGTCATCGCCGTTACAACCCAACATCAGCCACGACATAAGACAAGGCGAGCATCTGAACTCGAGTATGGCTTTCTCTGCGAAGAAGAAGAAAAGAAGTATTAGCAATCCCGTAATGGCAAGTTCCTATTTTTTTAGCGGCAAAAGAAACCAAGTCACAAAGTCAAAAAGGAATTTTACAAATCAATACGAGCAGAGGAAAGATTAGAACTTCCCTAATCAAAGCCAACACTCCATTACAAAATTAGGTTCATCAACATATAGAAGTTAAGTTCTGTTTACGAGAATAGAATACAGAGGGAATTAACAACACCACGACCTGGCCCTGTTATCAACGTACTACCCCTCCATGTTGAGACCACTGTAATCGTAAACTCAACAGCGTGCAAAGCCTATCCCACCAACACACTTTGGAACATCTCTACACACAAAGAGAAGGCAATCAAAGTGAACACAATTCGAGGTGACACTCCCTAAACTGTCAAGCTGCGGAAGTCGTTCAGTGATGCCAATTAACAGCAGTAGAGCTACAGAGTTAGGAACTTCCTGAATGACAAAACAAGACAACAAGATTAGCTTACAAAGGTAACCAGTAATCAAGACCCAAATGCTCGAGAATCTCCGGGATTACCTCCTGCAAACAAGAGGATAGGCTTATTCAACACCATTGAAAAACAGATATCTTTCAGACAACGAAGCTACCAGTTCGAACACGCGAAGATGAATTTGCAAAAGCTCAAACAATGAGGCTTTGGGCTCACCAGTTATTACCGCAAGCCACTCCGGGCTGTTAGTCCTCCTGGCCCAGAATCCTTTGCTACTCACACCTGCCAGGTCACATTCAGTGTCATCAAAATTGTTAGAGAATATCCACTTGAGAAAAATAAAAGATTCCATTCAGTACCAAATCAAATCCAATATTGAACTGAGGCATTAATCGGATTGATACACAAAATCGCAAGACTGGGATTCTCGTTTAATGCATGTTAACACAATCATACGAAAAAGGGAGGTTTTCAAAATCTGTCTAAACTAAAGAGGAAGGTCCAAATCAAGCATTCAAGGTCGTTTAATCTGAGTTTAAACATGGAGATTCTCAATAAAGCCTATAAAAGGAGGAGACTTGGAACGAAGTAGAGAGAGAATTCGTAATCGCCTCGAGAAAAAACCCAGTTCGAAACCCTACGAATCAAAGAAAGAGGAGTACTTATCTTGTTCTCAGAGTTCGCCACCGTCGAAGTATTCCATCGTCACAACAAACCTTGGCCGATCTACACCTCCGAAGACCCACGCCGCTGGAATCGCGATTCACCATCGGTAAAAAAGGAACTCACCATCATTTTTTTGTGAATGATTGATTGTTTTGATCTCCGTTTCAGGTACCACATAGCGAAGGATCGAAGGAAAGAGGGTTAGATCGTTGAAAATCGAGGAACGCGTATCTCTGCTAGGGTTTTCGCCGTCATGTTTGCTTTCCCTTAGTTTGTGTTTCGTGTTCCATTATGTTGTAAATAAATGCATCACATGCTTGCACGACCACGATAGTACCGTGGTCCTTTGCCACTGTCACCATACGATCCACCTAACACATGATCTAACGGATCATTTCATGCGCCCACCATAATCTCATACTCTGCGCCACACTAGATCCCACGTTTTAATTATTTATTCAATTAATCCTAAATCAACTAATAATCTGTTTTTTTAATTAATAAAAACCTTTTAATCTTTAATTAAGTTTAAATAATAATTCTCGGTCAACTTTTTTTCTTTTCAAATCTAATAATTTTATCTTATGCAATTTAATTAAGAGGAAACCTTTTATAATATAGTTTCTCAATTTTATTAATTAATGGATTCATCTTATTAAAAATCTTTTATGTCGTTAATAATTGAGTTCTTCTATTACTTTTAGGGTCCTTTTTCTAAACAATTTAAGTTGTAATTTTAATAATAAAACCTCTATTAAAATAAACATAAGTAAAATAACCTTTATAAAACAATTTTAAATAAATAATAACATTTTCTTATTAACTCAAATAAAATTAAGTTGGTTTTATTAAAAATAAATAATAACTATGATGGCCAACCTGGCTTTTATTGAAATAACAGTACAACCTTTTTTTCCTAAAAAAATAAAATAATATAAGTCTCTACCTTTTAAAATTAATCACCCCTCATAATCCATACACAAACGCATGAAAGCGCTGAAGTGTGTGATAGTGAATGTGAGTGTGTGAACGGACCAAAGCGAGGCGCAAGCGTGCACGATTTATTGAAATAACAGTACAACCTTTTTTTCCTAAAAAAATAAAATAATATAAGTCTCTACCTTTTAAAATTAATCACCCCTCATAATCAACATCCAATCGTGCACGCTTGCGCCTCGCTTTGGTCCGTTCACACACTCACATTCACTATCACACACTTCAGCGCTTTCATGCGTTTGTGTATGGATTTATACGCTTTTATTCGCAATTTACCTTTTCGCATTTATCTTATCGCATCGCATTGCATCCAAAGGAAAACCCTACACATGATTCAACAATCGTGTGTAGTGCATCCCATTTGCATCATACTCCCGCTTGATCCTTGATCCCATTCAAGTTGATCTTCTTAAGTTTAGGACCTACCCCATAGGAAGGACCTTTATCTTACAAAAATTCAACACAATATTCAAACAATACATTCAAACAATTCAACACAATTATTCAAACACAATAGAGAAAAGATGCCAAATCATCTTAAGCGAGATGGAATCTCCACCCCACAATAATACAATCAAACCGTAGGGACTTTGCCTTAAGAGAAATAAAGGCATAATCGTCAAACAATCTGAGTACCTAAGCCCTTTTCTTAAGACGATGCAAAGACTATTTTCCTACAATTTGTGGCGGTTAAATCTCCCTTAAAATGAAGACACATCTCGTCTCCTAAAATCAATCAAACAACTACCCTAAACCCGTAGGAACTTTGACCACAGTCAAAGAACTCCTCTGACCCTTTATGGGAACTACAGATACTCTGATTCCACTCCCATAAGGATATGTAGGCATAAGATGCAACATCTTATCGAGTATACTTAGAAATAAACCCCTAGGTCTTTCAACCATTAGGCAGATAAGCATATAGCAATAAACAATATAAAACAAGAGGTTCCTGTAGAGTACTACAGAAACTTAGGATGCTAGTACCTTCCCTAAGTTTAACCAACCCCCGAACCTATAACTCTCTAGCTTGCATTTGCATTGCATTATGGGTATTTCGATCTTTATCCCTTCCTTTGGACAAATCAAAGTTCGGTTGCAAATTGAATTAAAGATTCAAACTAATCAATAGTTTGATATCCAAATTTCACCGCGACATTAACAAGAGTCAGAAGGTGGCCTTTGTCGAAATCGATGACAATATCGAAAGGGCATGCGAGGATTCTTTAAATCTCGACGAAAACGAAGTAGACCTCGCTGAACTTAAACAAGGCCCCCCTTATTCTTGTAAAGTATTAGCACCCCCACAGGGGAAGAGTTTTGTCGAATCAGAAAGGAATGATAGATTCCCAAAGAAAACATATACCTTCGACATCACCAAGTGTGATGAAATTTTCGATTTGTTGGTAAAAGATGGACAAATGATAGTGCCACCAGGCGCTAAATTTCCATCACTAGAGCAACGAAAAAAGAGAGGTTTTTGTAAGTACCATAACTTTCTGGGTCATAAAACATCTCAATGTTTTCTTTTCAGGGATCTTGTTCAGAACACAATCCAGGAGGGACGACTGAAGTTTGGGGAGAAAACCACCAGCCAAATGAAGGTCGACACGGACCCTCTACAGGTGACAGACGCTCACTACACAAAGCCTTTAGAAGCCAACATGATCGAGGTCACCGAAGGCCGCAACTTCTCAGAAAGCATGATAGAAGTTACTGATGACTTCGTCAAGAATGCTGTGATGACAAAGGTCATAATGGGCTTTGATCGAGGCAGTGAAGGGGAGATGGATACTACCAACATCGATGGGGTAGCAGACAGTCCAAAATGGGAGATGGTGACCAAGGAGATGGCTGATAACTTTGTCGAAATGGACCAGGCTACTGAAGGTTTGGGGCTAAGCTTAAAAGGTTTGAATTTGGTCGAGGAGGTTGAGATCAACATGATGGAAGTCACCCAACAAGAAGGTGAGGGGGACAGTGAGTCGAACAACCAAGAAGAAATCACTAAGGAGACATACCCGAAGCAAGAGGAAACAATTGTGGATTTTCTTCACAAATGACAAGGAAAGGGTTCTAGCGTGATGTTATGCCCACGATGCAGCACAATCTTCGACAAAAAGGCTGCCCAGAGACTTGAGGGAACACGAAGGCTCAAGCAAAGTGGGAGAATGCCTGAGTTCGATAGACGAAGCAGTTTGCTGAAAAGGTCTGAACCCCACATCAGAGGCCCCAAAACAAGGCCTGCTAGTTTCAAACACCGATGGTAGGTGGACAAAACCCAACGAGGATAAGCGACACGGCGAACAAAAATGGAAGAATTTCGAAGTGAATAGGGGTTCCTCAGTTACCTATCGAAAAGAATTCCAGTCTTCAAAGATGGCCCATGTATCCGAGAATTACAAAGGGAAAAATCCCATGTCTCGATCGCAGTGGAGGCGTGAACAACAGAAAAGAAAAGCTCTTAGAGAAACGGCGTCGAAGGACAAGGCTGAATCTAGTACTAATCTCCCAACAGAAAATCAGAGAGAACCGTCAAAGATGATCAGAAAAACCACACAACTGCCGGTGGACAGGAAGTTGTTTTCTGACCACGTTAAAATTCAGAAAGAGATCATTGGGGTCGACGACGAGATGACGGACAACTTCGACTCAGATTCTGATGATTCGCTAAATTTGTTGGTGAACGTAGTGTCAGTGATGCTGAAAGAATATGACAGATTGTCTGTGATCGAAAACCGCGACACAGACGCAGACTGCGAAATGGCAGCACACAAACCCGTCTGCTATTATGTGATGAACAACGGTTGTGTCGAAGAGCAGAATGCTTTCTTCGAACGGCCCACTGAGGAGATGAGGAACCATTTGAAGCCGCTTTACATTACGGCTAATGTGGAAAACACCCCAGTTAACAAAATTCTGGTGGACTGTGGCGCAACGATAAATTTGATGCCACATCTTCTATTAAACAAAATCGGGAAAAGCGATGCCGACACCAAGCCACACAACATGGTCCTGTCCAACTACGAAGGTAAGGTAGGCTCGACCAGGGGAGTAATCCAGGTAGATATCACCGTCGGAACAGTAACATGGCCAACGGTATTCATGGTTGTAGAAACTACAGCCAATTACAACTTGTTACTTGGACGCGAGTGGATTCATGGCGTGGGGGCAGTGCCATCCTCGATGCATCAAAGGATTGCAATTTGGAGGCCAGACGGCATCGTAGAGAATATTGAAGCTGATCAAGGGTACTTTAGGGCGCCCATCAACTATGTCGATCAAAGGCACTTCGACAAACACTTGGCTGGTATAGGTCCTTGTGGACCAGCAGACTTCGATTTCAAGCCAGACGACAAAGTCTTTGGCTCGTTATACTTACATCCTATAGACGGTTTCCGTTGGGATAGAGAGGTTCCAGGAGAAAGGCTTCCATACCTTGGAACCTTGCCGGTGAACCCCACAGGATGGGGAAGTGATTTCAGTAATAATGACTGAAGCCAATGCGCTTCGAAGGATTTTGGCTTATGTGGCCGAAACTAGACTACAAACGGCCCTGGAGGCTGTTAGAAGCAAAATGGCCACAGAGGCCAATAAAGAAGTTCTTCAGAGAAGCTACAAGGAAGGCTTCGACATGGAACTATCTGATGAAACTCATCAAGAAAACAAAAGGCTTGATGCTATCTATGACGACGAGCCTTTGGGTTTCGAGAAAGACCCCTTGGCAGAGGACGCCAAGATGCTTGCGCAGGACCTGCTAGAGGAAGTGGACTTAGGAGACGGCATTATAAAAAGGACCACTTATATTAGTGCCGACCTCGACGCTCGATTCAAAGGTAAAGTCATCCAGCTTTTGCGAGAATATATAGACTGTTTCGCCTGGGATTATGATGAAATGCCAGGATTGAAAAGAGAGTTGGTGGAACATAGACTGCCGATCAAGCCTGGCAAGAAACCAGTCAAACAGAGCCCAAGGCATTTTGCTCTAGAGGTTCTGTCAAAAATAAAAGCGGAAATCAAAAGACTTCTGCGGTGCAAATTCATCCGCACAACCAGGTATGTCAAATGGCTTGCTAATGTTGTGCCAGTTATTAAGAAAAATGGTTCCTTGAGAGTCTGCATAGACTTTAGGGACTTAAACTCAGCGACTCCTAAGGATGAATATTCGATGCCGGTGGCAAAAATGCTAGTCGATTCAGCCGCCGACCACGAATATCTTAGTATGTTAGATGGTTATTCTGGATATAACCAAATCTTCATTGCCGAGGATGATGTTCCCAAAACAGCGTTTCGTTGTCCAGGGGCCATAGGCACCTACGAATGGGTAGTAATGCCTTTTGGCCTAAAAAACACTGGGGCAACATACCAACGAGCAATGAATTCAATCTTCCATGACTATATAGAATCGTTTATGCAGATATATATTGACGACATTGTGGTTAAATCCGTATCAAGCAAAGATCATATAGATCATCTTCGACAATCCTTCTTAAGGATGAGGAAGTTTGGCCTCAAAATGAACCCTTTAAAGTGTGCGTTTTTTGTGCAGGTGGGCGACTTCTTGGGTTTCGTAGTCCACAAAAAGGGCATCGAAATAAGCCAAAACAAGACGAAGGCCATTATGGAGACCAAGGCGCCGTCAAATAAGAAGGAATTACAATCCCTGTTTGGCAAGATTAATTTCTTAAGAAGGTTCATATCGAACCTAAGCGGCAAAACCCAAGCTTTCTCGCCGTTGCTTCGAGTCACCAAAGAAGGGTATGAGTGGAGGAAGGAACAACAAGAAGCTTTCGACAAAATTAAAAGTTATTTGACCAATCCTCCAATTCTCTCTCCTCCTTGTCGACACAAAAGCATGAGGTTGTACATAGTTGCGTCACACAAAACTTTGGGAAGCATGTTAGCTCAAGAGGACGAAGACGGCACAAAAAGAGCCATTTACTACCTTAGTAGAGTCCGAAATGATGCAGAGACTAGATATAGCGAAGTAGAAAAGCTATGTCTATGTTTGTATTTCTCATGTACAAAGTTAAAGCAATATATAAAGCCTGTCGATGTTTGCGTCTCTTCGCATTTTGATGTTATAAAGCACATGTTGTCCAAACCTATTTTGCATAGTCGAATAGGTAAATGGGCATTAGCGTTAACATAATTTTCCTTAACATATAAACCATTGAAAGCAATTAAAGGGAAAATAGTGGCAAACTTCATCGTCGACCACTCCGTAGATACAAACGCTTTAAATATGGTCGAACTAGAACCTTGGAAGTTGTACTTCGATGGTTCCAGCCATAAGAAGGGAACTGGCATAGGCATGCTGATTATTTCTCCTGACAAAATTCCAACACAATTCAAGTATAAAATAAGTGAGCCATGCTCTAACAATGAGGCGAAGTATGAGGCCTTGATAGCTGGACTTGAAATTCTGTTGGAATTGGGGGCAACTGGAGTCGAAGTAATAGGAGACTCAGAGTTAGTCATAAAACAATTGACAAAAGAATACAAATGCGTCAAAGAAAGCCTCATTGTGTACTTCGTAGTAGCAAATATGCTATTAAAGAAATTCGAAGAGACTACTATTCGACATATACCACGAATACGAAATCAGGTGGCCAATGATTTGGCCCAAATAGCATCAGGATATAAGGTGTCCTGCGAAGACCTGCGAGAAATAATCCAAGTCAGAAGCAAGGTAGCAGTTGTGGCATTGCGGCCATCAGATTTAAGGGTTGCAAAGTTCGAATTCGCCGATGAAGAAACCTTCGAGATCTTTAAAATCGAATCTATGTCGGATGGGGACTGGAGAAAACCGTTGGTCGAATACCTCAAAAATCCTTCAAGCACCACAGGGCGAAGAATAAAATACCAAGCACTAAGCTACGTCCTCCTAGGAAACAAATTATTCAAAAGAGCTCCGGAGGGAGTTTTTCTTAAGTGTCTAAGTGAATCTGAGGCGTATCTAGCACTATCATCAGTTCATAGTGGAGCATGCGGGGCACACCAGTTAGGCCAGAAGATGAAATGGCTACTATTTCGCCAAGGTCTATATTGGCCTACAATGCTGAAAGACTGTATCGAATTTGCCAAAGGCTGCCAGGAGTGCCAAAGACATGCTGGTATACAACATGTTCCAGCAAGCGAGTTGCACTCCATAATTAAGCCATGGCCATTCAGAGGATGGGCTTTGGACCTAATAGGAGAAATACGACCCACGTCCTCGAAAAACCAGAAATTCATCTTGGTGGGGATAAACTACTTCACCAAATGGGTCGAGGCGGTACCCCTGCCAAAAGTAGACCAAGACGATGTGATTGAATTTATTCAAAACCACATTATCTTTAGATTTGGTTTGCCAGAAACAATAACAATAGATCAAGGACCAGTCTTTACCGGTCGGAGAATGCAAGAGTTTGCCAGAGAAATGGGATTCAAACTCCTTACTTCGAACCCTTACTACGCCCAGGCCAATGGCTAGGTCGAGGCAGCGAATAAGGTAGTAATTGGAATGATAAAAAAGCAAGTAGGGGGTAAGCCAAAAAACTGGCATAAAACCCTAGACCATGTCCTATGGGCATGTCGAACATCCCCCAAAGAAGCTACCAATACTACACCTTATCGACTGACTTTTGGCCATGATGCAGTATTACCAGTCGAAATTCTTGTGCAGTCAGCCAGGATTCAGAGGCATCATGAAATTCCCCGTGAGATCTATTGGGACATGATGCTCGACGAGTTAGTGGATTTAGACGAGGAAAGGTTAAGAGCGTTGGAACTTTTAAGAAGACAAAAGAAAAGAGTGGAGAAATCCTATAACAAAAGAGTCAAAGCAAAGACCTTTTTTATTGGAGATTTAGTTTGGAGGGTAATCCTGCTGATGGATCGAAAGGTCAGGACACTAGGCAAATGGTCCCCAAAATGGGAAGGACCGTTTCAAATCTCAAAAGTCTTCTTGAATGGGGCATACAAAGTCGAGGAACTTAGCAATGATAAATGAATCTTGAAAGTAAACGGTAAGTATTTGAAAAAATACAAACCAGCGCTGCAAGAGGTAAACATTTCGACAGAGTAATATAAAACTAATAAGCAGGGCCATAAATGGCATCAATAAAATGTGCCAAAAATGGCTTAGTCTTTACGAGTACAGCAATAGAGACATGGCTTACAAAGGCCAGAAAATAAATATTAAACAGTCCAGAAATCTAAAAAGGAAGGTTGGACTTCATCTTGATGTAGCTTGCTTTCTGGGCATCGGGACGACTCTGGCAAGAGGCTTTGTCGGTTTTTAATTGTGCAATATCGGCCTCAAGTTGTCGAGCCTCCTCGGCAAAAAGGACGGCATGATCAAGCTCTGTCGACAAGGAAGAATCATCGAAGGAAGACAGTTCAACATTCCTCTTCTGAGCTTTATCTATCTTGCTGTGAAGTTTCCTGATCTTACGCTCCCAACACACGATGCTCGTTTCGTTCTCAGTAATCTCTTGTTGGTTCTTGGCCTTTTGCTCCTCCAACACTACAATTTTGTCTTCACAATCCGCAACGGCAGACCAAGCAGCAGCCTCAGTACCTGACTTTTCAGATATATCTTTGTCAAACTGAGGCAAGAGCCCAAAGTCAGTATGAACCTGGTCGATCAATTTCCCAACTTCTTGGATTACGGCCGCAGCCTCAGCAGAGATCGATTAAAGGTCCACTTGCTGTAGGAGAGTTTTCAAAGAAAGGTAATGAACTAGACCCATTTGCAAAAGAGAAAAGAGGTCCCCTTTGAAAATCTTGTCTTTTACTTTCTCAAGAGCACTATTGATTGGAGTTGAACTCGGACCTTCAGAGGTCGAAGTGCTTTGGGATCTGCCTGAGGAACTATTTCGCCTACGAAGGAGGAGTTGGATGTATTGACGATGGTCAGACGCTTTTAGAGCCTCAAGTTCTGCTGCAGTAAGATCTGTTTCACTTTTGGCAGGCATCGTTTCTACTTTTGCGGGGATGTTGGCAGGAGCAATTGGAGTTGTCTCAACAGGCTTGGCCTGCTGGATAGGAGGACTCTCGACAACATTTTCTTTAATTGGGGCAGCGTCGGTGGTATCCTCGTCCTCGTCTTCTTCGACGTCTTCTTCACTAGACTCTTCCAATTCAGATTGATGCATGGCTCCATATGTCGTACCCCTTTCCTCCACAGGTTTATCATCAACTTCCATTACGGTTCCCTGAGGTGAACCATCAGCAGAATTTTCGCCCTCATCCAAGAAGTTCGCTTCTTCACCTATTTCGATGGGATTCTAGGAATTGTTCCCCTCGTCATGATCGGACCCGTCGGTCTGAGATTGTTGGGTGACAGTTTTTAAAGGAGAAAGCAGGGGAACCACAGGGATCTCAGGTTTATTGATTTCCCCAAGAGAACTCACACCAGAACCTAAGTCCGAGGAAGGACGGTAGGTGGGCTCACCTCGACTGTTCAAAGGATAGGCCTCAAGAAGAGATGTAGTTGGGATGTTTTCCGTCATCACAGCGTTAGGCTGAAAAGAAAAGAATATAAACATAAGAAAAAGAGTCCAAAAGTAGTTTGAAGTTCAGACAGAAAGCAGTCGAAGATAAGAGTTGGACCTTCGGGCCTTCATCAGCTGGACTGGAATTGTCGCTTTCAACAGCAGCAGTTTGGGGAATTGGGGTACCTCCGACATAAGCCTTACCAAGTTCTACACGTTGAGCTTGTGATTCAGGGATTTGAGTCGATGGAGGATCTGAGTCAGTGGCGTCGAGACCGCGGATAACCTTTCGCCGCCTTTTCATTGGAACCTCCTCTCGAGGAGAACCATCTTCGTCTTCTGAGTCGATGATGACTAGGTTGGCACCCCTCTTTATTTTTTCTGAGGGGTAGGGGGTTTCCAGCTTACCTGAAAAGCATTAGGAAAGGGTTAGGCTTTCTAAACCCGGAATGTTGAAAAGATTAAGATGGTGCATTAATATTACCTTCTGACCCTCGACGGAACTGTCAGTCTTCACCGAGATGGTGGTCTTTTTTGGAGCAGCTGCAAAAGACAAATGACAGCGCCACCCATTAGTAATGATAAAGCATTGTTTAAAAGGTTTAAAACGAAGGAGAGTCGACCTTCGAGAATGTCGGATTCGATGCGAACATCTTCGATATTAATATGAAGGTGCCCTTTGAAAGTATCGACGGTATGCTTAGTCGGAACCACCCGCTGTGCTTTAGGCTTCGACTGTTGTCTGAGGATTTTTATAGGATCCTCACAGATGAACCAATCTAGGAATGGAGGGGCAATGGCCACTCCAAAATCAGCAGATGGCAATCGAGGAACCTTAGGGGGAAATAATTTGAAAGCCATCTCATACCGTTTCTCACGGGGGATGGAAGAAGGAATTTTTAAATTCTCCATCTTTTTTAGAAATTTTTCCCTCAAAGTGACAGCAGCCTCGCGGACGGTTCGACTAATATCATATGGTCGATAAGCAGTTTCAAAATATTTTTGGAAGGCTTGTATCTCCTTTATGTGAGTGGACCTACCTTTCTTGGTTTTTTCCTGCACATCAACGAAAGCTTGATCAATCATTCGAGTAAGACTGGAAGCATCAAGAAATTCAGAAGAATAATGTCTGGACCACCAGTTATAAAATTCTGGGGAACAGAAATAAGAAGGTTCAAAATAGAGTGGGGTAAGTAAGGATTTATGGGCATGACGCGCCAATTGGGTCGAACATTCGATGGGGTAAACGATGTGGTGTGAAAGCATGATGTGAGATTTTTTCTCGTATAAACACCTAGGTTGGGTTTGGATAAGTCCAAATTCTCTCGACACAAGATTTGGTTGGTAAGCTATCAGGGAAGCTTGCCCTCTTGTCAGATTGAGTTTGTGGACAAATAGTCGAGGCGTAAGGAATCGCTCCCAAATCAGCTTCGATTCCTCTTCTTGTCTCTTGAGCAAAGCTGGGAAAGGCCTAATGAACCATTCAGGGCCACGTTTCCGTTCTGCGAAGGGAGCCATCCCAGGTGTGAAGACATGGCGCTTCGCGAACATCTGAACGAAGCCTGAGAAGTTGGCTCGAAGTGTTTGCCCTTCTTCGCTGGGGGTAAGCTGAACTAAGCGGGACCATTCGACTTGTCTTCCAGAGATCGAAGGAGAACCTTCATCAACTTCACCCTTATTTGGTAGGCTGCCTTCAAAAGTGGCGTTTAACCACAATTGAAGTAACCAAAACGGCCCCGACATTACTAAGTTGCCGTTATTCTCAGGGTCCTTCAGTTTGCCGGCACTTTCGCTTAAGGCTTCGTATAGACTTGCAAGGATCATTTCGCTCAAACATATTTCTCTCTTGGCGTGCAGCTGGTTCGCCAGTGTTAAGTATTTTCGCGCCACCTGCAAGGATTTAGTACAGAAAATGCAACGAGACAACCACATAGCCAAAAAGGCTATATGTTCCTCGTCTTTAACCGCGGCACTATTTTTATCATGATAATGGTTGATGAAATGGGTATAAGTATGTTTGATGGTTGAGAAACCGATAGTGTCTTGGCTATCAACTTCAGGGCCGTTAGCCAGTCCATGAGGTTTTAGTCCTACAATAGCAGCAATATCGAACAAAGTAGGCGTCATCATCCCACATGGAAGATGAAAAGTGTAATGTGTGATGTACCAAAAGAACAAAGACGCAGCCAACATCAGAGGGCAGTAGTTGGGACCTACTTTCGACATCATAATAAGGTCATAGATGCCCATATCTTTCCAGTCTTGAGTTTTTTCCTTTTCTACCTTCTTCAACCAGTTGAGGTAGAGTTCAGAATCCTTGAAATATGGCGTAGCCCTAAACAATCTTGCGCCATCGTGGAGATACTTGAGATCCACATTATAAACATCCAAGCTATCTGGATTATCCAAGGGAACCTTTTGGGAGTCTTTTTGCCCTAGTGGTTTGGTTTTTCGATAAGAAGGAAAAAACTCATTCAAATTGGAATAGTTTAGACCTGAGAGGGATAGAGGCCCGGACATGGCAAGAGGTTTATCCACGATAGTAACGGGTATGATTACCTGGGATTCATAGATATGGCGTTTCTCCTCCAGTAAAGGCTCTCGCACGAGTTGTTGATTCTTCACCACCTTCGGTCCACTCAGAGCAGCAAAAGGGGGAAGGGTGGAAGAAGAGGTTTGTTGATGAGACTAGGTTTTTTGTTTCTGGGATCTTAACTCAGCCTTGATGAGTGTTGGAGGAGTGTTCTTGGAAGAAAAGACGGTGAGAAGAAAATGTGAGGCAATGTTGTAAAAAAGCTTGAAGAAGTAAAAGTAAAAGACGTTTTGAAACTTATTTATAAGTGAAAAGAGGAAATTCAAGAGTTTTTTACAAGTGGTTGGGGTTAGTGGGCCACGTGTGTGCTCAGGATGAGTTAGTAGAGGTGGCGGTTGTAACCTATGCTCTATAGGGGTAATGATGGCTCACGATTTTGGTAATTCCCGAGAAATTTGCCATGATGTTCATGACGTCAGAGATCGTGCATCAAGGTGGCGTAAAATTTCCTTTTTGCGTGAGATTATGGATATATCCTCTCCCATCACCTTTCAGTTTCCTAAACTCGAAGCAGTTGAAGGTGGGTCAACTATCAGGATATAGTCGAAGGTAAACGGCGTTGAATTTGGATGCTGTCAAAAAATGTACTTTTTGTAGTGTCGAAAACTACATTTTTGGGGGGCAATTCGTTAGCTCGCCAATTCTACGACTCATGTTTGGAGGCTATTTTCAGCATATTAAAAATACCTACAAGTCTTCCAAGGACTTAGGAAAATTGAAGTCTTGAAATTAAAACACTTCGACTTAAGCAGCGAAGTGGTCTTCGACCGAGATTTAGAAGAAGGGACGAAGTGAGTTTTTGAAATTTGAATCTTGGAGGGAGTAATTATATTTTCTTATGACTAAGAAGGACAAGTGGCTCTCATCGGATAAAGGACTGCATGCGGTCTGACACTTGTCAAGAATAGATGGCCTAAGGAGGTTATTAGCAGTTACTATTATTGTTATAAATAGGAGTCTTAGACATAAAATTTAGTGTGTTGTAATTTATTGTTGTACAAGTCACTCTTAAAATTACTCCAAGTATCCGAGTGTAGAGAAAGAGAGTATTATAGAGAATGTACGTGATGTAAACACACCATCCTTTACCTTTTCAATGAAGTTACTTTGTTTTCTTTACTTTTGTCAAGTACTTTTATTTATTTGTTTCGTCTTTCTCTTTTGCTCATCATTACCACTTCGATTAGGTCTTTCCCTCCCAAAAAAACCTTTATCTCTTTTCCCTCTAATAATTCTTCTTCCTCCTTTCCTTTAAACATAGTGGATAATTTCTGCCCCCCTTTTAAGTTATTTCTTCTAAGTATTGTTTAAACACATTTCTAGATAGGTTCAAATAGAAACACCCTTCAGCACATATCCTAGGATTTCGTATGGTCAATCCTGCAAGTTAGTCAATTTGACACCAAATTGATAGACCAGAGGTTGTTTACCAAAAAACACGGTAAACACATGGTAGATTGGGTTATCAAAGTCATATCGGACCATAGCAGAATCGTTATCAATAGGAACAGGGGAAGATCTGCACGATGGATGATTTCATGCTTTTATTTTAAGAAAAATGAAGAAGAAAACAAAAAACATTGCCTCTTTTTAAAATATTTTTATGTGCAAACAGTAAAAAATGAAAGAAAGGGAGCACAATAAGATGCAAAAGTCATTTATTGATGATAAGTCTATGCTTTTAAAAGCAAAAAAGGCCCTACAACATGATCCATATGCCTTAGGCAAAACATATGATTTCAGAAAAATATAAAAACAGGGAATTACTTATCTACTATAATAACTTCGGGAATTTCAATAATACTCCAGTTGTTCAGTGTTTGATTGAGTGCTCTGGGGTACACCATACACAGCTCTTCATGCATGCCATCTTCAATTTCCAAAAATGTGACTTGACCATCATCAAGATGGCCTCCACTAGTAAAAACTAATGGAGTTGCAAGCCTTTTACCTCTGTCAGAGGTGTTCCTCTCTTGTGTTTTCTGCTTATAACCCATACAGGTTCCATTCTTGTTGATAGGCAGCTCTAACACTCTCCCCCATCCTTGAGGATGACCTTCTTCTATAACTGTCTTCGCATCTTTCCAGGTTACAATTGAAGACACCGACTTCTCATGAATCATCTTAATGTTAATCACTTCAAAGGCTTGGAATGAAGTCTCATGCACTTCATCTCCTACCTCAACATAGAGGAAAGAAGCGAGATGGCTCACGAGAACATCTTTTTCACCTTCAATGACAACCATCTGGTTGTTTATCATGAACTTGAGTCTTTGATAAAGGGTTGATGTTACAACACCAGCTGGATGGATCCACGGGCGGCCAAGAAGACAACTGTAGGAGGGATATATGTCCTTTACAAAAAATGTAATAATAAAAGTATGTGGCCCAATCTTAATTGGGAGATCAACCTCACCAATTACAGTTTTCTGACTTCGTCAAAATCCTTCACAATAATATGACTTGGCTTCATCACAAGCCCTTCAATCGACAATTTACATAACGAAATTTTAGGTAACACATTCAGTGATGACCTAGTATCGACTAGAACTCGAGAGAAGACAACATCTACACATTCCACAGAGATGTGCAAGGCCTTGTTATGATTCTTACCCTCAGGGGGGTAATTCACCATCATTGAAGCTCAGAATATGGCCTGAACCTATGTTCCCTACCACTTCTTCAAACTGTACCACCGATATTTATTGAGGCACATGAGTGGCCTTCAGGAATTTCAATAATGCCTCCTGGTGAGCCTTCGAACACATTAACAATGACAGCATGGAGATTTTTGAAGGAGTTTGATTGAGCTGGTCAATCACTTTGTAATCACTTTTTTGTATGATCCTTAGAAACTCTTATGCTTCATCATTAGAGACAACCTTCTGTATAGAGGACCGCCCCTGTTCAATGGTGCCTTGTTTCCCATTGTCTTTGTTAGCATTGCCATTGTTATTGACGGGTGATGTTATTGGTGCAAAAATACTACCGCTTCTGGTGATGCCACCAGTTCCCACAATGTTTTCCACAGTCTTCTTTTCCTCTAAAATATCCTCCTCTCTAACCTTCTGTCTGTTAAGAAAAATAGCCTGGTCATATAACCATGGAATAACTTTTGTAATCTCGTAAGGAAACAGAGCTGGAGTTAAGATGACGAGTTGGTTCATTGAGGGTGGAGACATAGGTATCTCAATCGGATTATAAGGTATACTTAGAGGTTTTCCATCTCGGCCACAAGGGAGCACATATGATTTATCATAAGGGATCTGTAAAGGGATATGAATTTGTCCATACATATTATCCCCATCTTCTTCATCACAAGGAATTGTTAACGGAATACGAGCCAAATTATTGGGAGGGTTCCATGATTCACTTTCATCATCACACGGTATATCCAATGCCTCAAAAGGAATATCAAGAGTGGCAACTTCTTCAGCCTTCAAGATTTGTTTTGCCTTCAGCTCAGTACATTCTTGAGAATTGCTCGCACAAATGTTTTTCAACAAGAGCTGCTCTTTAACAATCGAGACAGGTGTCTTCAGTTTATCAATGTTTAAAATTAACAGAATCCTTCTAGAGCCCTCAATCATATTTGTCGAGTGATGATGAGACGATATCATATTTGTTTTGATGTTTGAAGTGTTTATGGTGAAATTGATTGCTTTTGAGTCGATAAGGTCGTGGACAACATACTTCAAGGTTTTACAGTTTTTGATATTGTGGCCTAGGGCGCCATAATGAAATTCATAGCGTGCATTAGCATCATAACCAGGGGAAGGACAGCTGGAGGGTCCCTCATTTCCCACAATTACACTAACCCTCCTTTTAACAGGTACGAAAGTAATCTGGCATACGTCGATGGAATCAGATCAAATCTTCTCTCTGGCCTTCTTTGTCTTTGTTAGCCTTGATACTAGTTCTAATACGACTGGTATGGCTATTGTTGTCGGACTTGTTGTTGAGCCACAGGCTGGCTAGCGGGAATGGAAAGTGATTGTTGAGGTGTAACAATAGCAATATGGTGGTAACCTTGATGAGTTTTTCCTCTTTCCGTGGAAGTGGCACTCGCTTCTCTTTCCTTCTTCTTTATGAATCCATGATACAGATTTTTGGGCCCGCTCGAGGATCCACTAGCATTTTAAATCTTTCTAGCTTTCATCAAGCTCTCTAATATTTCACCGGCCATGAAGAGTTCGGAGAATACTGTGGAAGTGGTAGACGCTAGAAGTTCAAGAATTGGACCTTGCAAAGTCCCCATGAAGATATTGATCAATTCCCTCTCCGGCATATAGGTTGTACCCTTGCAGCTAACCCTCTCCACCATTACGTTAAGTCTTTGGAAGACTCATTAGGCTTTTGGGTTAGTCTTTGTAGTTGCGTACGGTTTGGAGCCATATTAGTGTTGTACTGATAGTGCTTTACAAAATCATCCACCAACTCTTTCCAGCTTTAAACATGGGAGCGTTCAAGCTGCATATACCACTCTAGGGAAGCCTCAATTAGACTGTCTTGGAAGAAATGGATCAGGAGCTTCTCATCATTTGAGTAAGCATCCATTTTCCTACAATAAGACCTTATGTGGGTCTTGAGACAGCCGTTACCTTTATACTTCTCGAAAGTTGGAATGGTGAACTTTTGAGGTATTTTGACTCCAAGTACAAGGCATATCTCAGCAGCGTCCAATCCTAGGACATCGGAACCTTGCATCGCTCTAACAGTTTCTTGCAGAGCATTGAATTTATTTTCCAAATCAGTGTTTAATGGCCTATAAGCATCCACCATCAAATCCTCATGGGGACTATAGAAATCCTCATGGTCATCGTAAAGAACTGAAGGTGGAAGCATACAACCAGGAGTATGAACTGCACCAACTGGTGAATAAATTGCGCCAGCAGGAATAGGGATTGCACCAGCGGGGGTTGGAACTGCGCCTGCAGGAATCGGGATCGCACCATCTGTGTTTGGAATTGCGCCAGCAGGGGTATGAAGGTTATTAGCACTTCTTTCTGCTGCTTGTCTCATTTCTTCTTGGCTTCTATCCATATTTTGAATCACCTCCATCAGCTGGGTGATTTGAGTCCTCATGCTCAGCATCTCTTCTCTCATAGCAGCTTGATTCTGTTCCAGCTGATCCATGATTCTTCTTTGATTACTCCTTGTATTGTATGAATGTCGAGAAGTCAGTTTGTCCTACTACAGAAAGGGCAAGTGGTTGTGAGGTCAGGTTTTAGGGAATGCAAAATGATGCGCAGGTATATGCAATGTTCGAATGATGCTCAAGAGACTCTCGAGACCTTGTGATTATCATCAGTATTATAGAACTGTGAATGAATAGTAAAATATACAATTTTGTGACCAAAATTAACTTTTCATTTATTCAAGGAAAGATCAAATACAAATGATTTAATCATTGCTCAACAAGCTGAATACAAAAGTTTATGCAACAAAAGAAAGAACTGAACAACTAAAAGGTCTTATTTCGGAGGTGCTCCTCAAGCTTCTTCGACTCAACCATGAATCTGCCAACCATCTGATCACAGAGCTGGATGAAGTGATGGGCTGAAGGGGGACATTGTTCCCATCCAAGTCTTGAATTGCGCTTTCCAACCTCCATGGGATATCACAAATCATAAGGTTGCAACGCTCTACTAGATCATTATACTTAGCATGGTACATGTCTAGAGTTGGTTGATAATAACTAAGGGATTCCACATGAGTGTCCAAAAATTTGTTGAGTTGAGCTTCCTTCTTGAGCCATTGTGAACTATCCCTTTTCAGAGCGTCAAAGCGATCCCTCCAAAGAGTGGCTGTTTCTTGAGCAGTCTCCAACTCTAAGCACTTATTGTTCCATATGCTAGGAGTGACATATGAAACCCTCATTGCTTCATCTTTGAGTTATCGTTCATCTTCAGCTAGAGTCAAGGAACTTCTCAGTTGCTCTTCGAGATCATCAATGTCAGCCTCAAGTTTTTCTCTAGTCCTCTTCTTTTCAGCAGAAGCTAGCTCGCAAAAAGCCACACTCTTTCACAAGATTATTTGGCCTCCTTCAAGCATTGTCGAAGGGTTTTTACTGACGCATCAGCCCCTTCAAAGCCATTTTGATACATGACCCTTATATCTGTCTCTAACTTCAATTTCTTGTTGCTTTCAGCTACTTAATCTTGCTCAATTTCCATTTTTCTCTTGAATTGGCCATTTTCCACACTAGCTTGGTGGATTTTAGCTTGAAGATCTTGGTTTTCTTTGGTCAACCTTTCCATTACCAGCCTCAGCTTCTCACATTCTTCCATGGACACATGAGTGGGAACAAGAGGTTTCTCTTGCATGGGAGGTTTTGGAGGAAACGATAACAACTTTTCAGCCACTCTAGCCAACAACCATCTGTTGTATGGCTTTTTAGCCACATAGTTTTTCGCTTTTAGCTCTTTTCTTCCTTTTGTATGGATATTGGTCCATGCCCTAGCAACTTTCCTGACAAATCCAGGATCTTTTGTTTTGGTGAGCAAGAAAAAGCTTTGGATTTTCTCTGCCTCAGGCTCGTCTTCCATAGCATAACCCAATTGACGCAATGCCATAACTGGGTTGTAATTAATGAAACCATCTCTCCCAATCAGAGGCACATTACCAAATTCTCCACAACTAAGAATAATTTCCACATCATAGTATTCATGGGAATACCAAGCAATGTCGTCTGCTACCAATGACATAATGCGTCTAGACCACTTTATCTTCTCTTTGTTCTCCACCAACGGTCCTTCTTTTGGCAAATGGGAGGCATACCACTTGAACAACAGATGAGAACAACACTGGATCATCCCTGACTTCTTCTCACTCCTCCAATAAATGGAGTGGTAAGTATCAGCAAGGAGGGTAGGAATAAGATTCTTCTGAATGAAGAGAGTGATGGCAGTGATATCTATGAAATTATCTATATTTGGAAAGAAAACAATCCCATAGATCATCAAAGCAACATAGACACCAAATCTTTCCTAATCCTCATTAGTCTTGTAATGGACACCCTTGTCAAGTAGAAACTTCATGTTGGTTAAACTAGTTTCTAACTCTTCCTTGATCATACAGAGAGCTAGCACAATGACAAGAGACTTTGGTTCTTCTTCCAAACCGGTGTAAATGGGTTGGTCCTTAATCTTGATATTCAGAAGGTGGTAATATTCTTCAAGAGTAGGGGCCAATTGATTATTTTGGAAGGTGAAACATCTGAGCGGAGCATCATAGAATTGAACCATAGCAAACAAAGCCCAAGTGTCCACTCCAGAATAGAGGAGATCAAGTAATTTCCCATGCTTTCTGAAAGTTGATTTTGGCAGCCTTCGGCACGTCAATCAGAAGATCTTGGATGACTCTCAATATTTTTCCCTAAACTTCAAGGAGTTGGTTCTTCTTTTCCTTTGATCAGTCATTGTTCAGCAATACCTGAGATAATCACAGTCTCTTAAGTCCCTTTATATGTAAGAATGTTATGCAATGCAATGCTTATGAATGCACACTAGAACAGATCAGCAACACAAGGATCAAGGTTACAGATCCTGCAAGGCATCACAATGAGATATCTCTCATCTCGAGTGGGAAATCTATTGGTTAATAATAGGGAATTCCAAGAGTTTTCAAACAAGGTCCCATGCACTAACCCTCAAAAGTTTTCCATCATAATGATGATTTGTAAGATGGTAATCCCTTCAAAGGAAGACCACAGAGTTATGTCTTAGTAACCTTTGGAATAGGGTTCTAAAAAGGTCCTCAGGATCACGGCCTCCCAGGTCGGAAATAAAGACGTCATCACGACTACTCGTAAGACATAATCATCCCAAAGGGGCCTCATCTGAGCGGTGGAAGTCAAACCAACTCAACGAGTCCTAAGTCTCACAAATCAGAAAGCAACCACCTCCTAACTTAGTGTATACTGGAAAAGCTCGGATAGAAAGTCTTTATCCTTACAAACCATCCCCAATAAACCCAACAGATAAGAGGAACACAACATAATAAAACAATAAAAGCAAATAAAACATGCATATGACAAACAAATTAGGGTTGGCTTGCTAGGTATTTCCCTATCAGAGTTGCCAAGTTGTTGCTACTCGAAAATGTAACGACGGAGAGGTGAAAATGGAAGAATAGAAGAGTCTCCATCAAACTTTATTCATCCCAAAAGGGAAAGGGAAAGCATTGAGAAAACCCCAAGAAGGAAATGGATAAGATGGTCTTGCAACCAAGAGAAAGGATTCGAAAGCCGGTTATGTGAAGGGAAGGTATTAGCACCCCTCGCATCCGTTGTGCTCAATGGGAACCATTTGATTGTCTATGTGTGAAGGTATTTGCTAAAATATGTTGCTATAAAGAGTGTTCTAAGAGGAGATAAAAAGGTAGGAAATCGAGAATAGAGATAAAAGAGAAGGTGGAAGAAGGAAGGAGACTCGGTAGGACCTTGCAGTCCTATGCCTACGTATTCTCAATGGGTATGAGAAAGTTAGAGTCAACATAGTTTGGAGGACTATGGATAAAAGACAGGAAGTGTGCTCGACAAAGATTGGGGCCCTTGTGCCTACGTATCTTCACTTAAAATATGTGAAGAATCAGAGTAGCCATAGTTCAACCTATGGTTTGCTGGTATTTCTATAGACGGTGTTAGTGTATGCACCCTAGTAGTTAGGTGTATTGCAGCTTGCTTGTGGAGTCTTAGGCGTTACATGTTTGCGATAGAACAGACGTAACATGTCTTTTCTGAAGAGAATTAGTTTTTCCATCAAGGCGAGATGTCACATTTGATCTGTGGAAGTAATTTTTAAGGGTGAAATAACTCCTCGGATAGTAACCCCTTGTGGGTAGTACCTACTTTCTTTATCTCAAAAGATTTATTGTGAAAATGGTGTGGTGAATATAGTCACGTCTTCGTATTGAAAGACGAGTATCGAGACCATACACTCTAAAGTGAGTATCCTAATACTCAGAAGGAAGAAGTCTTCACTCAATCCTCTATCTTTAGTTCAATACAAAGAGAACCCTATTCTCTTATTAAAGATGTTTTAATTTTGAATGGTAAGTACTTTGTGACAGTGAACCCTAAAGGTAATGGCAAGCACTCGGGATAGGATAAAGCCTTCGCCAAACCACTCCACAACCATCCAATTTTATTTATGAAAAGAAGTTTGAAAATGCACTTGATACAAGATCAAGGTTTTTAGAGTCAAAGAGACAAAAGAAATAGAGAAAAGTTGCAAAAAGAAAAGGTGGTGAATAGATCAAGGTAGGTTGATGGTGACGCGCAGAGTGATCCACGAAGGTAGAATACATACAAGGTTAGTATGGGATTGATGGAAGAGATATGAAAAGAGAAGGAGAAACCCTAAGGTAGTCCAAGTTGAAATGAGTTTGAAAATGACTTGACATTGGATCAAGCCTCATTTGTTCTTTATTTTGAAAACATTTTCTAGCCTAATTCATTTTATATTTCTTAACAAGTATGCAAGCAAGCATGAAAATAAACTAAGCTATTACACTGTAATGGGGAGAGGGATACATATAAAGTACACGGGATTGCGATAAATAAATGGGATCATTGTCAGGTAGCCCAAGAGGAAGCCATGTGTGTGCGAGGTGTTCTAAACTAAAAAATGAACGATAACTCGGGAAAAATATCCAAACTAGGGTTTAGGTACAAGGTCCAAACTCCAATTCCCAAGATAGTGACCAACAATCCTCCAATTAATCATTTCTAGGGTTTTAATAGTTTTATTGTGTTTTTGGTATTTTTGAATGAGATAAACAAGGAAAGGGTTAGATGAACAAGATATGAATAATATGATAAGATAAATATGAACAATGATAATAAGATGAATGATATAATGAGTAAGATAATAAGCAAGATAATATCAACAATAATATAAACAATAGTAGGAGAAAGGGTATATAAGCAGTGATATATTAATATAAAAGTAAAGCAAGAATATATTGAACAAAAATTAAAATCAATGGTTAATGATTGATTGAATGAATCGGGTCCACTATTGCGCTAAACTGTCGTAGCACGATCTATGATGAAGATCATGCTATAGGAGGTCACGCAATCAACGATATTTGTGCTAGCAACAAGAAGAGAAATGATATTGAGGATCATTCTCCAATTAAATTGTGTCGCACGAACAAAAAGAAAGGTGGGATCTCATCTTAATCACAAACCTTAGGTTAATTAATCGAGGGTAACCTCTCACGACCTTAAAGTATAGAAAAATGATCAAAATGATCATTTTTTACAAATTTGATATAATGAAGGTTAACAACCTCGAAAACTAACGTTCGTGAATCGAAAGACTTCATCGATTCAAAAAATAATTAAAAAAAATCTAGGTAGAGAATAAAATAATAAGAGAAAGAGAAAATGGTCTCGGATTAGTCACCATTTATCAATAGTTTGACCAACGGTGACTTTTTGAGGTCTCATCATCGACCCATAAGAAATGGAATAAAAATGCAATCCAAGACGAAACGAAGAAAATGGTGATGTAAAGTCAAGAATGATTTTTTTATTATAAAAAAAAACAACAAATAAAACCAAATTATCTAGTAAAGTTTTTTTTAGCAAAGTAATTAAAGATAAATCTTCATACCCTAAAAAACTCTAAAAAGAATCTAACAAAAACCAATAAATAAAAGGGGTGGAAAAACATGAGAGGGGTGTGGAAATGGGAGAGGATCCCTTGGGCTAAGCCCATCACCTCTCCAAACCCAAATCGCCATCGGAATAAAAAAAATGAAGGGACATGGGTCGTTGAGCCCAAACTAACACATCCTAAACCACTATCAAAATCGGCAACAGCAGCAACATGCCTCATTAACCTCATTAAAAAAAATTTTAAAAAGAAATCTGAATGCCTTCAGCAAAGAAGAAAAGAGAAATACATTCATTATCATCTCTTTCATTTTAAGTAGAAAGAAAAAAGAAAATGAATAAATCAAAGGGAAACGAAGTTCTCGAAAATCCCTCAAGAGCAAGAACAGATTATCCCAACCTTCACTCTCTCTGCGCCTCAATCTCTCCTCTTCGCCTTCATGTTTCAATTTCAAGACAACTCGTACGCTTTTGGATCTCGTTCTGATTCAGGTTTGCAAGCTTGTATTTGTTCCGCTCTTCCTCAAACTCACCCCTCTTTCTGTGTTGGGTTTTGGGGGCTTTTTGCTCACATGAGGGTTATTGATGGTGATATAAGTGCATGAGAAAATGAAGGCTGAAGGAGTTTGGGTCGTTTTTTAATTTGTCTATTATGTGTTTTTCTCTTAGGTTATGGCTTGGTTGTTCCTCGTCTTTTTGGAGCCGAGAATGGTGCCTCTTTTATGGGGAAATGAATGGGGATATATGGAATTTGAACAAATGAGGAATTTGTCGCGGTATGCTGCATCATCATGTGTGTCCGCGTTTTGTTTTTTGAGTGTGTCGTATTGCTACATAAATCAATTTGTACGGTTTTGGGCTGAAGGTGTGTCGTTGAGTAGGGTCATGGGGTTGCGTCTAGTGGTTTGTGAGTGGTCTTGTGGTTTCTTTTACAATACGTGAAGGCGCACTGTGGTTTTTCAAGGAATTTGCAGTTTGTGTAATATTATCATGTTGTGTGTATATGTGGCCCACTAGCTGGTGTGCATTATGATTATTTGGAAAAAAAAATTTGTTTTGAAATGGAGATGTGTTCAAGTCCGCGTGTGGAGGTGAGTAGTGTTGCACCCCAAAATTTGCCCAACTTTTCTTTACCTAGCTTATGTTTCATTTCATTCACATTAGCATTATCATTTGCATTTCATTGACATGTATGCAAGAGATCAAGAGGTATGATTACCAATCAAGAGCTATACAAGGCTAGCTAAGAATGTTATTCAAGTGTTCAAGGGTTGATATCCTTGTCAGAGAAATTAAAAGATCCTCAGAGAGAGTGATTGAAACCAAGAGTGTGTGTCTCCTAACTTGAGAGTTGTAGAAAGCCCTCAGATGATTCTAAAGCCATGAAGTTGGACTTGAGGTCTTGAGAGATCTCATGAGAAGATTTGAAGATCACTTTGAGGCCTAGACAGGTCATTATGCAAGAATAAGAAGCCTCAACCATGATTGGTGCAGCTAGGGTTTGACTGGGTCAACCCTAAGTCAACTGAGGATTTGAAGGAGGTTGAGACCTAATTCAAGAGCCATGTGATCATGGATTGATACATTGAGATGTTATAAGGATTATTCCAAGGTTAACTCATCATGATTGAAGAGTTTGAGAAGTTTCAGGCTAGGATTTCTAAGACTTGACAGTGTAAAATCCCCTAGTTTGACCCCTGACTTCAAGACTATTTAACTCAAGATGTGATTGTAATCTCATCTTGCCCCCAACATGATTGTTGTATATCATGATCTTAGATTTAATTTGAGTACTAGAAGTCCTTGATAGGGATTATAGAACTCAAGTTATGAGCCAGACAAGTTACAGGTCATCTGAGGCATGTGTATTTGAAGCTTGAAAGTTACCCAACTTGCATGACACTTTTGCCCTAGAAGGATGATTCCTATGAACTTTTGGTCAACATGAATGTTGTTCCTTATTCTCTTATCTTTCTAAATATTACTAGAAGTCCATGATTGGATGTGTAGAACTCAAGTTATGGCTTTGACAAGTCAAGGGTATTTCAGATATTTGGACATTACAGGTCATTTAGAATTATAGGTCAATTTCACTATCTTGCAAGCTTCAAATGGAGTTTTGTTCAACATGAAAGTTGCTCAAAATGATGTTTTTAGATTAGCCAAGTATCAAGAGTCCATTGATATGGATTAGAACAAGCATTGGTTGAAGAAATTTCACAAAAAGACCATTTTAATGAATTAAAAGGGAAAAATTCAAAACAATTGGTAATTGAATGATTTCATGCCAAATTTGTACTCATTTTGATTGGAAATGATATTCTAAACACTTTGGAATTATTAGAATTTTCATTTGGGGCTTGGTTCATGGTGTTCCAATTTGTGACTTCCTGAATAAGCTACATATCCCAAAATCATACCATTAAGCTCCAAACCAATTTTCACAAGCCAAAGTCCAAAACTTACCTTGGGATCCAAGCCTAAGGAGTACTTAAGGGATCTACTCCAAACCAAAAAAAAAACTCCTCACAATTTTCATTTTTCATTTTCAAGAATTCCCTCACTCTCTCAATTCTCTCAATTTTCTTCATTCTCCAAACCCTCACCCATAGCTCCTTGTCATTGGATCCATTGATTTTTCATTGAAATCAATGGAATCTTGAGCATAAACCTCCACTCATCATCATTATCGGATCAAGATTCATAATCAATTTTCGTGCAAATTGAAGTTGGATATTGGAGTGTAAGTTGGAAGCACTTATTCGGAGCAATTCGGGTTCGAAGTGTTCGATCTTCATCTTCTTGCAAGAATTATTGTGGATCTTTAAGTTTTCCATATAATCTTGTTCGGATCTTTGCAAATTCACTTGATCAACGATCACCGGATCAAATCACCGATCCGTAGGTTGGTTTACCGATTTAATTTAACCATTTGATTGTTGTTTTTTAATGGCATTAAAATTATGTTTTGTGTGCTGTTTGATTTTAATTCATATAAAATAGAAAAAATACTTAGAAAAATATGAGAAACTTCTGGGATGGTCTTTATCATGTCTATGATCTTTTTGCACAATTGGATTTTAGTTTCGTTTAATTTTCAATTTGATTTCGTTTTTCTCCTTTAGTTGGATAATAAAATGTCAAAAACTGCATAGTTTCTTTCCGATTTTTGTTCTGGAGTTTGGTATAGAATTTGGACTTAATTCTTTGCTGGTTTGTTAAAGATATATTAAGGAACTCCCATAAATTTTTAGGTTAATTTTTAGGTAGCTTTAGGTTGTGTTTTGAACTAGATCTTTAGAGGCTTCCCTACTTGATTTCCCTTTTGACTATTTTTGGTGTGTGATTTCTTTAGTGCCTTTAAGCATAGTTTTAGACTCTGGTTTTTCTACTATAGAAACAAAACATGCTTAGGTTCCCCTAGAAATTTTCTTAGGATTTTACAATTAGTTTTGGTTTTTTAGATTGAATTAATACTTAGGCTAGTCTTAACATGTTCATAACATAGCCTTTCCTTTTGATTGATTTCATTGATGAATTTTAGCATGGGATAAACTTTTGATTCCTTTTGATTGTTGTTATATGCACATTGAGGTTGCCTTGTGATTTTTATCATGATTTTTAAATGATTTTAAAAATGCTTTTAGTATAGTTGTTTAGGAGTGATTTTTAGTGGATCTCTTTAGTGATACCTTTCAACTTAGGATTTTATTGGAGGACTTATAGATTGAATTAGGTCCTGATTATTTTACTATAGGTTATTAGTGAATGCATGTTCCCATAGAAAAATAATCATATTTTTAGAATTTGTTTTGGTATTTTTGATAGAATATTTTACTTGTTTGTTCATTTGGTGTTTCAATTTTGGTGATTGATGTGGAATGGACTCAAAGTTGGGCTTCCTTGCATAGTGGGCTTCTGGATCTCATTGGAAGATATCATGGACATGATGAGGCTTGTTTGAAGTGGCTGGTGGAGCTTGGATTGGAGTTTTCCCTTCCTTTTTGTTAGCTTTGTGTTGCTTAGGAAATTAGGGCTTTAGGAGAGAGCTTTAGAAATAGATATTTCTTCAAGTAATGGTTGGTTTTGTTCCCATTCCATTCTCATCCTATGATTCAAAGTCCTCATGTTAAAGTATCATCTCTCCTTTGGAGGGATGTGTGACATTTACAATGAGTAGAACTTTTGAGGATGTCTTTCTCTGATGACTGGTTGAGTGTCAGATAGGATTCCTTTCGTTTCCTGTCTGCTTCCCATTATCAAACAATCATCTTATTGATTCTCTTCATTCTTGGTGGAGCCTATTGAAGATTGAGGCTTGAAGATGGAGTACCTTTCATTATCTTGAATATGATAGACTTGAAGAGCAGTTACAGACTGAGGACTGAACTGCTGTCAAAGGATTGCTTTGTTGTGAAGCTGTGGAAGCTGTTGATTTGCTTTCTTTCCTGTCTGTTTGCTTTCTGTGCAACAGTGTTGGTGTGACTTGTTTGATTTGCTTGATGCATCAGAATAAGTCCATATCTAGACTGATGTAAGCTAGGAGCATGATTGCATTAGAGGTTGAGTTGCTCCCTCTGCTTGTATTTTTACTGTGTGGCTTTGCTTGCTGGTATTTGGTAAAGCCCAACTCCCTTGCCTATGTGGTTTGTGTTTTGCTTGATGGCATTTCATTTCTTCTGTATGATTGCAGTTTATATGTTGCTTGATGGTATTTCTTCTGTATGATTGCAGTTATTCTATTTTGCTTGATAGCCTGTTTTATCTTCTGTATGATTACAGTTATTCATGTCTGGCTTGAGGTTGAGATGAGCTTGTGGAGGCTGATGCCCCACACACATTTCCTCCCTCACTTGCATTGCATGCATTTTACAATCGTTTACTATTTATTGTTTAAGCTGATGCTTTATCCGTTTCCGTATCATTGACATGATCCCTTAGGAATCTCACTTCCTTTGATAAGGAAGTGATGATTAGAACTTTAGGTTGAAACCTATGCATGATAACTTCAAGGAGTTCCCTGTTTCAAACTTCAACCATAGGATGAATCCTTGGCATGACAACATTAGGACTTGACAGTCTCCCCTTAGTTGAACCTGTTCGTTCTCTCTTCTCATCTCAAAACAAATTAAAATACAGTAATAAAGGTTAACTGATGTCGTACGTTACGAGCCTTAAGCTATCTGAGAAAGGGTTGTCAGAGAGTTCCTTTTCGACAACTTGGATGTTTAGTATGGCACCCTTTGGGTGACATGCGACGCATTCACTCTCAGGTCATAGTCTCTAGTGCGATATTGGTTGCAAACATCCATAAAAAAAACAATTCTTCCGTAAAAGACAGAAAACAAACTTCAAACCTTTTTGCCCCGTGGGCCCATAATTCAAAAGGAAGCTTTTCTGAAGAAAAGAGTGTCGTTAACTCTCAGTTCTACCGCAAACGGTAACGCCTAAGTCTCCAAGGGTCGAGCTGCGTACACCAAACTGATGGAACTGTTTGTTAACCCTACTCGATAAAAACAGATGAATCTGAATTGCCGTAATCCGTATTATCCCGAACTACGTAAGCTCTGATCTCTCATACCTGTTGAGAGTACGTAGGCACAATACTGACGTACTGGCGAGCCACCTTCCCCGTAATCCGTAGTCATTCGAAATACGTTGACTCTGATTTCTCGTTCTCTGATGAGAATACGTAGGCATAAAGTGCGATGCTTTGCCGAGTCATTTTCTTTTCTTTTCAGACCAACCTTGATAGGTAGATAGATAAAACCAACCCGTCAGATAAACATAAGAAGCGTGGATCCCATCGAGTACGATGGACGTGAGGGGTGCTAATACCTTCCCCTTGCATAACCGACTCCCGAACCCAGACAGTGGGTGCGATGACCTTGTCTTATACCTTTTCGTCAGGTTTTTCCGATCGTTTCCTTTCCCGTTCTGAGGGATAAATAACGAAAGGTGGCGACTCTTCTGTTTTGCCGGCACCTTATTTTCGCGGTAGCGAAAAGTAGCAGCTGAAAGGTGTGAGGTTTTGAGGATGTGCCGCAGTACAAGTCAACATGTGCGACATGTTTTTATTCATAGTGTGATATGTATGGTTTGCCGTGCGTGATTTCATGCGTGTGGCTTGGAGGATGGCCATGAATTTCATGTTGTTGGTGATTCATGCTTGTATTGATTTTTCCTTCCTTTTTTTTAACATTTTGTATAATGGGCTCATGCAGATACATAAAAATGATGATGAGCCTTCTATTGATTTGGATTTAAGGACTTTTTTTGTTTGAAATGAAGAGAAATGGTATTGGGTTTTTTTATTTTAATTATGACTTGTAATCAAAATGGTTTTTTTTATATAGATGGGCTTTATTTCTATTTACACATGCTCCCTTGAATTGTAACATGAATTTTGGAATAAAATAAAATATGAACTTGTTATCTCAAACTCGAAACTTAGAAATTAACACGAAACTTGAATCTTGAAATTGTGTGAGATGAGTGAAATTTGGGAAAGAAACTTGTAATTGAATCCTAATTATGGAATTTGAAACTTTGGACCAATTCTTGAGAAAAACAAATCAACTGTGAATCAATTCACTAATCAATCTTGACTTTTCAATTGTACTGATAAGATGAACCTTTACATCAAGAATTGAATTGAAGTCAGAAGAGCGTGACTTGGAACATGGATCTCCACATACTGCATAGAACTCTAATTGGAAGAAGAACTGGCCCTTGATGAACTTCAACCATAAAACAATTGATAACTTGCCATAGTCCAACAATTTAATCAACACATAGATAACCTGACTTAACACGCAAACCTTGGTTGGAACATCAGACATGCCACTGAATGTAGGCATACCCTAACTTTAATCTGAAATAAGTTCTTCTGACCTAAGATTAGGTCAAAACCTCTTGAACTGAAAGCACCACTGCACATACACTTGTGAGATGAAGGTGATATGAATGGGACAAATTTAGGATATGAGAGTAAGTCAAACCGGCATAAACAAACTCGACGACTTATTTCTTCATTCCGGGTCACCAAAAAAAACTCTTCAAGTATTGATACATCTTTGTGGCACCAAAATGACTACTCAAATCACTTCTATGTCCTTCCTCAAGAATACTCTTTTTAAGTTCTGGCACAACTAGAGCACAAACTTTATTCCTGAATCCCATCACACAGTTATCATCAATCTTGAGCTCTCCACCTTCTCCTTGATTGATCAACTCCCAACGGTCCATCAATCCTAAGTCAATATTCTAACCGTATTTGATTTCTTCCAGAATACCACTAGTTAGATTCAACATACCTAACTTTACATTGACATGAGTTTCTTCTCATCCTAAACACTTATCTCAGAATTGTTCTAGTAACTCTAACTCTCGAATCATAAGCAATGACATATGCAAGGAAATATTGCCCAATGCATCAGTTACCACATTCGCTTTATCCAAATGGAAATCTTGACCAAAATCATAATCTTCCAAGAACTCGAGCCATCTCTTCTGCCTCAAATTTAATTCCTTCTGATCAAACAAATATTTCAAACTCTTGTGATCACTAAACACCTCAAATATGTAGCCAAAATAGGTAGTACCTTTAAATCTTCAACATGAATACCACTTCTGCTAACTTGAGATCATGTGTGGGACAACTCTTCACTTGAACTCTCAATTTTCTAGAAGCGTAAGCTACCACCTAACCGTTCTGCATTAACACGTCTCCCAGACTCATCTTCGTAGCATCACAATATACAACAAAGGATTCAATTAGATTCAGAAAAAATCAAAACTAGAGAAAATGTCAACTTCTTGAGTTCTTGGAAACTTCCTTCATAATGTAAATCCTAAACATAGGCTTGACCCTTTTGAGTCAACCGAGTCAACGACAATGCTAACTTCGACAAGCCTTAAATGGAATTTCTGTAGTAACCAGTGTAACACCCCAAAATTTGCCCTCTCTTATTTCTAATCATGATTGGCTTGTGTTTCATGTTTATGTGCATTTTCCATTAGGTCATAACCTTGCATTCATTCATTTGCATTAAACTTCCAAAGACGTGGATCAAAGCATTTTCCTGTGAATTGAGTTTACCCTATTCAGAGGTGATTTATCTGGCCATTGCACTCGAGTTGAGACAAAGGTTGAGTTCCCAACGTCATGATTATCTTTTTTACCAAGGGTCATCAGATATCAAGGTCATATTCTTCATGATTGTTTAAGAGGATCAGTATGCACTCAAGGGCAAGAATTTCGGTTTCAAGTCAAGTGTGGTTATTCAGTCATGATTTTGTTCAGGCATCTTAACTTTTAAAATTTTCATTCATTCTACTTTATTTTTACTTTGCATAGCATGCATTTTATCTCACATAGGGCCTAAAATATCACCAAAATAATTTATCGGATTTATAGGCAAACCAGTCAAATTGAATCTCAACGGTGCATAAAATCGATGGATAGAAAATTTTAAAATCGAGCATGCAGACGTCAATTATATTGATTTAGGTTTCGCGTAGTTTAACCTGACATGTTCCTTTTAATTTTTCAACAATTTTTTGTCGCATTTTGATCAGTTTAAGCATTTTAACGGGTCAAAACGTATTTTAATCCGACCAAACGCCGTATTTTCCGAGTCATATATTTCGTGCTGATCATTTTAGTGTACTCGGTTTATTTGGGGTCCGATTATTTTTACATTCTTTGTCTAAATATTTATAGTTAATAAATAGGATAATTAGTGTTGCACCCCAAAATTTTCCTAACCTTTTTCTTTACCTAGCTTGTGTTTCATTGCATTCATTTTAGCATTATCATCTGCATTGCATTGACATGTGTGCAGGAGATCAAGAGGTATGAATACCAACCAAGGGCTACAAAGGTTATGAAGCTATCTAAGATTCCTTATTCAAGTACTCAAGGGTTGATATCCTCATCAAAAAAGCCACAAAGATCCTCAGAGAGAGGGTTGGACACAAGAATGCACATCTCCTAACTTGAAGGTTATGGGAAGGCATCAGATGATTCTAAATCCATGAATTTGGACGTGAGACCTTGAGAGAGCTCATGAGAAGTATTGAAAGTCATTTTGAAGCCTAGACAGGTCAATATGCAAAGTATATGAAGCTACAACCAATATTGGTGCAACTAGGGTTTCATCTGGTCAACCCTAGATCAACAGATGATTTGAAGAAGGTTGAGACCTAATTTCAAGGTCATGTGATCCTGGATTGATGTATTAATATGCCCAAGGGATGATTCCAAGGTCAACTTATTATGAATCAAGAGTGTGAGGAGTTCCTAGGCTAGGGTTTCTAAGCTTGACAGTGTAAAATCCCCTAGTTTGGTGCCTAACTTCAAGACCACATACCTCAAGATGTGATTTTCATCTCACCTTGACCCCAACATGATTGTTGTAGAGCATGATCATAGCTTTAATTTGAGTACTAGAAGTCCTGATAGGGTTTATCGAAATCAAGTTATGAATCAGACATGTTATAGGTCATCAGATGAATGTGAATTTGGAGCTTAAAAGTCAACCAACTTGCATGACATTTTTGACCTAGACATATGATTCTCCTCAACTTTTGGCCAACATGAATGTTGTTCCTTATCTTCTTAGGTTTCCAAATATTACTAGAAGTCCAAGATTGGATTTGTAGAACTCAAGATACATTTCTTGCAAGACAGGGGCATTTTGGGAAGTTGAGATTATAGGCCATTTTTGATTATGGGTCAATTTTACCATCTTACACACCTCAAATGGAATTTTGTTCAACTTGAAAGTTGTTCAAAATGATGTTATTTGTCCAACCATGCACCAAGAATCCATTGACATGGATTAGAATGAGAAATGTGTGAAGAAATTTTCATGAATGAACCATTAAAGGCATTAAAATAAGAAAATTACGAAATAAATCATTTTGGTTCAAAACATTACAAGTTTGTGCATTTTTTTGAAGGTAAATGATATTTGGAATAGATTGGCAATGATAGAATTTCAAATTTAAGTTTGTTTCATGGCTAAAACCAAGGTTTCTTAAGATTGAAGTAACATCAATTACACACACCATTGATTGGAATTGAGGAATTAATCTTGACCCTTCATCCTCCTTGTAATACCAGCAATGCATTTGAGCTAAATTGAAGACAAAAAAAAGCCATTTTCGTGGATTTCATCAAGTGAGTTTTGAAGGAAAATGTGAAAATTGAAATTGGATCATAGAGCAAGTTTGGGCCCATATTTCAGCCCAGATCAGTTCTATATAACTTCATGAATGAGTTCAAATCAAGGTTGGAGATGGATTGAGCTTGCAGAGGTAAGACACACTTGAAAAAAAGTTAGTTAGATTGAAATTCGAGTTTCACCATTGGAGCCATTTCTGAAGAAATTGAGAGTTGAAGAAGCTTCTACCATCATCACTGAGTGATTTTGCACAGCTTTGCGCAGAGATTGGTGGCTGTATCATCCTCTGTTGAAGCTTTTACCAGGTTTTCTTCTTTTCACGATTACTCTCAATTGATGACGAATTAGAGTAGTTCTTGTATGTGGTTAGGTTGAACTTAGGTCCTAGATGGATTTAGGTTTGATCTTGGAGCTGTTTGTGAAGTTTCTTGGTGATGATCAAAAACATGGAAGGATCGGTTAGGCCTTATTCTTGGTTGACATCAAGATTTATTTATGGATTCTTGATCAGTGTTAGGTGCAGAAGAGATTGTTGCACCCCAAAATTTGCTCAACATTTCTTTACCTAGCTTATGTTTCATTTCATGCACATTAGCATTATCATTTGCATTTCATTGACATGTATGCAGGAGATCAAGAGGTATGATTACCAATTGATAGCTACACAAGACTATGAAGCTAGCTAATAAGGTTATTCATATATTCAAGGATTGATATCCTTGTCAGAGAAGTTAAGAGATCCTCAGAGAGGGTGGTTGACGCCAAGTGTTTAGGTCTCCTAACTTGAAAGTTGTGAAAAGCCACCAGATGATTCTGAAGCCATGAAGATGGACTTGAGTTCTTGAGAGGGCTCATGAGAAGTTTTGAAGATCACTTTGAGGCCTAGACAGGTCATTGTGCAAGGTTGAGAAGCCTCAGCCATGAGTGGTGCAGCTAGGGTTTAACTGGGTCAACCCTAAGTCAACTGATGATTTGAAGAAGGTTGAGACCTAATTCAAGAGCCATGTGATCATGGGTTGATACATTTATATGTTATAAGGATGATTCCAAGGTTAACTCATCATGATTGGAGAGTTTGAGAAGTTTCAAGCTAGGGTTTTTAAGGCTTGACAGTGTAAAATCCCCTAGTTTGACCCCTATCTTCAAGGCAGTTTAGCTCAAGATGTGATTGTCATCTCATCTTGCCGCCAACATGAATGTTGTAGAGCATGGTCTTAGCTTTAATTTGAGTGATAGAAGTCCTTGATAGGATTTGTAGAACTCAAGTTATGACTTTGACAAGTTACAGGTCATCTGAGGTATGTGAATTTGAAGGCTTGAAAGTTGTCCAACTTGCATGAAACGTTTGCCCTAGAAGGATGATTCCTATGAACTTTTGGTCAACATGAATGTTGTTCCTTATCCTCTTAGATTTCTAGAGAGTACTAGAAGTCCTTGATAGGATTTGTAGAACTCAAGTTATGGCTTTGACAAGTCAAGGGCATTTTGGTCATTTGGAGATTATAGGTCATTTCAAGCATAAGGCCATAACTCCTATTTCCAAGCTTCAAATGGGACAATGTTCAACATCAAACATGTTCAAAATGATGTTTTAAGGCTAGTCAAGAGGTCATGAGATGTTGGAATTGCTTGTAGCTGAAAGTTGCAAAAATGACCTAAAATGAGGGTATAAGTTAAATGAACCAAAGTTGGAAATTGATATTTTTGATCTACATGTCCAAACCAAGGCATGTAATAGGTCATTTTGATTCTAAAACAAATTTTAAGAACATTGGTTTAGCCACATTTTTGAATTGAAGTTTAATTTGGGGACTTGCTTTGAAAAGTAGTTACTTACATCATAAGTAACATTTGCAAAACCTAAATTCAAGGCATAATCAAGGTCCCTTGCAAGCCAAACACTTCCAAAATGTCATGAGGGGAGAAATTGGAAGGAATTGAGAGTGATTTCAAGCTGTTAGCAGAACTATGCATACCATGGCATGTGATTGAAATTCTCATGACATGAGAGATTGAACTTCTCATTAGAAGGATCTAGAGCCTTCTAGATCACCCATACCTATTCTACATATTGAATAGAGGTGATCCAAGGCCAAGGTTGGTGATGATTGAATGAGAGAGCAGAGATTGAGTTTGGAAAATTCTTGCTTGCAACTGAATTCGGTTACATCATTTCACTCACTTTCCATCCATTTTCTTGATTGCAATCTCTTCCATGGATGCTAGGGATTGATTCCAGATCATAATCAAAGGAAATTCGTGGCTGATTGGTGTTCTTGAGCTCAGATTTCTCCACCTGCAACTCAGATTCGAATCCAAGAATTGAAGCCATTTCAATCAATTCTATTGCATACAGAAGCTTGGAAGTGATTCACTGAAGGAGTCTGGAGCATTTGAGGGCTTGATTTGAGGTCTTGCTACTTCTGTGCACGCGAAATTTTCAGGTTGGTAACCTTCAATCTCTAGCTTGTTTTAGTTATAATTAAGAGGAATTAGGATGTTAGATGCATTGTAGAATGGTGTAGGAAGGATTTCAGATCATTAATTTGAGAATTAGTGACAAATTAAGGATGTTACCATTTTCGGTTGAGAGTTGGTTCTTGCGAATCTTGAGGTTTCAGAGTGAATTAATGGTATGAGTGAGTTCCTTGTGAGATTTGGGACATGTTTCATTAAGGGATTGTGGCCAATGGTGGACTCTATGGCAAACTAGGGTTGTGAGAAGATGACCGGAGAAAGTCACCGGCGGTGGTTTTGGGCGCGCATGTGGCCTGAGTTGCAGAAGTTTGAATTGGGGAAGATGATCCTTGAGCCCTTGGATCATGGTTTGACTTGGACTGGGAACCTCATCCAACGGCCACGCGTGCTCCTCAGTTTGTGAAGAGTCTGAACTTTAATGAAACGATGCATTTCATTTATTTGCTGATTTGGGCTTAATGCATTAGTTGATATCTGCACCCCCCCTTATGGCCCAATCCATAGAATGAACTGCTTTTGCTTACTATCTGCACCGTGTGCTTGTTCATTTCATTTTGATTTTCTTCATTTTTTTCATTTTATTCATGGTTCTTGATAAAATCATAAAAAATGGAAAAATATTTCAATTAATCCCATTCTTTTTGCATTGGATTCATGATAGGATCTAGTATTTTTTAGATAAAAAATATTTTTTTTCATGCATTTTCTGATTTTATAGGAATTTTTACATTTTAATTGATATTAAAATAGTCATGTTTGATACTTGATTTTGTGGAATTTGGTGTGATCATGTGATGATGATTTTGATCTTCATTTCTTGTGAGTAGTTAGCATAGATATGCATGCTCCCCATAGATTTTTCTCACATTTTTGTGATGAACATAGGTTGTAGTTTAGGTTGAAACCTTTAGAAGCTCCATTTTTAGGGTTTATGGTTGATACCTTGTAGTTTAGATTTTATTTGTACAACTAGGTGGATGATTCAACCTCTGATTTTTGTAGGATAGATTCATGATTCAATTAGGGTCCCTTAGGAATTTTTGTAGGAATTTTCAAGGTAGTTTTCTATTTTTGTTTGATTTTAGTTTAGGTGCTAGTTTTGGATGATTCTAAGGCACTAATTCAACTAGATTAACTTCTTTAGTTCCCTTAGAGTAGGGTTTTGCTTTGCTTGCTCTTGGATGATGATGAAGGCAATTTGAAGATGAATTGGATTGCTTGAAGAGGCTTGGATTTGAAGATCTTCCCTTCTTTTGGTGTAGTTTTGATTAGGTATTAAGATTAGGGTTTTGTAGGCAGAGCTTCTAGATAGATTCTCTTCTTTCATAAACATGGAAGGTGTTGATCACTTCTATTCTTCCCTATGATGTAAGGTCCCCTTGTAAAGGCCTCATCCCTCCTTTGGTAGGATGTGTGGCTCTTTGCAAGATGGTAGAACCTTTGAGGGTCCCTTTCTCTGATGATAGGAGGCTTAGTGGTGACCTTTGGTCTTCACTCTGCTACCAATCATCCCAACTTTGCTCTTGATGGATGCATCTCTCTCCCTTGTTAGAGGATGGAGTTCCTTGCTTGAAGAAGATTGAAGGATGAAGTTGATACTTCTATGTGATTGAAGATTACTCTGAGAAGCTGAAGCTTGTAGATCAGGAAAAGCTAGATGATACTGGTAAAGAAGAGAGAGCTGAAGCTTGAAAGCCAAGAAGAACAAGTTGAAACTTGTGAAGAGGACCTAATTGAGATTGAGTGAAGAGCTGAGACTTGAGGAATAAAGGATAAGTTGACACTCATGTTGATACACTGAGTCCCTGAAAGAACAAGTTGATACTTGTAGTCATGAATGAAGCCTGAAGGTGGAGTTGACTTGAGAGCTGAAGCTTGAAGAAGAAAGAATAAGTGGCTACTTGTGTTTGATGTATTGAAACCTTGGAGAGGCAAGTTGATACTTGCTATTGAAGATGATAGCCCTGAAGAGCTATTGAAGATTGATGACTGGACTGCTGTGGAAGCTGTTGATCTGTTTCCTTATTGTCAGTTTGCTTTCTGTGCAACTGTATTGCAGTGACTTGTTTGACTTGCTTGATGCATTAGAATAAGTTCATATTTAGATTGACTTAAGCTAGGAGCATGATTGCACTAGAGGTTGAGTTGCTACCTCTGCTTGTATTTTTACTGTATGGCTTTGCTTGCGGGTATTCGATAGAGCCTAGCTCCCTTACCTATGTGGTTTGTGTTTGCTTGATAGCATGTTATTTCCTCTGTATGATTGCAGTAATCATAATTTGCTTGATAGCATGTTATTTCCTCTGTTTGATTACAGTTATTCATATCTGGCTTGAGGTTGAGATGAGCTTGTGGAGGCTGATGCCTCACACACATTTCCTCCCTCACTTGCATTGCATGCATTTTACTGTATATTTGTTTACTGTTTAAGCTGATGCTTTATCTGTTTCTGTTTATCATTGACACAATCCCCTAGGAATCTCACTTCCTTTGATAAGGAAGTGATGAGTAGAACTTTAGGTTGAAACCTATGCATGATAATTTCAAGGAGATCCCTGTTTCAAACTTCAACCATAGGATGAATCCTTGGCATGACAACATTAGGACTTGATTGTCTCCCTTTAGTTGAGCCTGTTCTCTCTTCTCATCTCAAAACAAATTAAACTATAGTAATAAAGGTTAACTGATGTCATACGTTACGAGCCTTAAGCTATCTGAGAAAGGGTTGTCGGAGAGTTTCTTTTCGACAGCTTGGATGTTTAGTATGGCACCCTTTGGGTGACATGCGGCGCATTCACTCTTAGGTCATAGTCTCTAGGGCGATATCGGTTGCAAACATCCATAAAAAACAATTCTTCCGTAAAAGACAGAAAACAAACTTCAAACCTTTTTGCCCCGTGGGCCCATAATTCAAAGGAAAGCTTTTCTGAAGAAAAGAGTGTCGTTAACTCCTAGTTATACCGCAAACGGTAACGCCTAAGTCTCCAAGGGTCGAGCCGCGTACACCAAACTGTTGGAAATGTTTGTTAACCCTACTCGATAAAACAGATGAATCTGAATTCTCGTAATCCGTATCATCCCGAACTACGTAAGCTCTGATCTCTCATACCTGTTGAGAGAACGTAGGCACAATACTGATGTATTGGCGAGCCACCTTCACTGTAACCGGTAGTTAGCCGAACTACGTTGACTCTGATTTCTCATTCTCGGATGAGAATACATAGGCATAAAGTGCGACGCTGTGCCGAGTCATTTTCTTTTCTTTTCAGACCAGCCTTGATAGGTAGATAGTAAACAAACCCGTCCAGTAGACAAACCAGCAAGCGTGGTTCCCGTTGAGTACGACGGACGTGAGGGGTGCTAATACCTTCCCCTTGTGTAACCGACTCCCGAACCCAGACAATGGTTGGGATGGCCTTGTCTTATACCTTTTCGTCTTGTTTTTCCGATCGTTTCCTTTCCCGTTCCGAGGGATAAATAACGAAAGGTGGCGACTCTTCTGTTTTTCCGGCACCTTATTCTCGCGGAAGCGACAGCTGGCGACTCTGCTGGGGAGTTCATAGTTTCCTGGGATCCAACGTCCCTTATGCGAGTCAGTTTGGGGATCTAACGTCCCCTGCGAGAGTCAATCCTAGCGCTTGTATGATTACTTGTTGGGTTGTGTTTATTTATCGCATTTTATTTCCCGCATTTTATTTTCAGTATGATATGATTATCTGTGCTGTTGTGGGAGGGGCATTCTGATGAGTGAGAAGCCAGACCCAGGCTTGAGTGTACCTAACATTAGTTGTGGAAATTAGTGGGGACATGCTTGCTTGGCAGGCACTAGTGTCTCATGAAATCCACGCTCAGACGAGGTTCTCCCGGTTGACTTCTTTTTCAACCCTTTGGGTTGAGGGGGTTGTTAGTTTGGAGAATTGTCGACTCTGGGGACCGATCATTTGGAATTCAGCTGAGTGAGGCCGCTTCAGGAGCTGGTGATGCCACACCTTCTGGGTATCGTATCACCCCTCTTGAATGTCTGTGACGCTGATGACCGCATAGGATGCCGAGCTTGTGTCAGTTTAGGTCCGTACCTGTGAGCAGGGTTGGGTTTGTTGCAGGAAACCTTAATCTTCAGACTACCTGGTTTTCTTGATAGTGAATCAGTTTTGTTGGTATCAGAGGTTCCCATCATCAGATGTTTGTTCATGACAGAGCAGGTTTATGATTGGGATCAAAGGATCTCATCAGCAGATGTATGTTTGTTCTTGATAGAACAGATTTGTGGTCTTGTATCAAGGGCCCTCATTATCAGATGTATGATTGTTCTTGACAGAATAGAGTTATGGTCCTATATCAGAGGTCCCTATTGTCAGATGTATGTTTGTTCTTGACAGAGCAGAGTTTTGGTCTTGTATTAGAGGTTCGTATCTTCAGAGATGTTTTGTTTTTGACAGAGCAGATTTATGGTCCGATGTCAGGGTTTTCTTCTCATCAGAGATAGTGGTTGTTCTTGGTGGAGCGGCATTATGGTTTTGTTGATATAGATTCTTCGCAGCGCAGTCGTCTTGATCTCCTGCTGCATGATTGCATTCTACATTGCTTTGCATACTCATTTGCATTTCATTAACGTGTGTCTGTGTTGCAAGTACCGTTTCCCCCGATCCAGGATTTCTTGCCTCCTATTGCGTTATTATAGGTTCTCTGAGGAAGACCGTGGCTTACAAGCTCCCTGCTCCTGATGTTGTTCAGCTGACCGGTTTGATTGCTTTAGCAAATGATTCTGTGAGAGATGAGTTCATAAAGTCTTACGGCAAACTGCTCAGTCTGGTTCGTAAACCTTCTGCGTTTGAGTTGAATGGGTTGCACGCCTTGTTGCAGTTCTACGACCCTCCGTTGAGATGCTTTACTTTCCAGGATTTTGTTCTCGCACCCACACTAGAGGAGTATGTTGATTTGTTAGGTGTGCCTATCAAGAGTCAGATGCCCTTTGTTCATATGGATGTTGAGCCTAATCTGGCTAGTCTAGCTCCTTCACTTCATCTGGATGCCTCCGAGTTGGTATTGTCTAGTTGGAACAAGGTTCCCGGTTTCTCCTTGCAGTTCTTAGTGGGAAAGGCTCAGCAGTGCGCCAAAGACGGATGTTGGGTCGTGTTCAACGCCATCCTCGCTCTGTGCATATATGGCATCATTCTGTTCCCCAATATGCCGGACTTTGTAGACTTTGATGCCTTCCACATCTTTTCTTCAGGGAATCCAGTCCCTACCTTGATAGGAGATGTCTACCATTTCGTCCACTACAAAAACGAGAACAGAAGGGGTAAGAATGTCTCGTGCTGTGTACCCTTGCTCTATAGATGGCTTGATAGTCACCTACCCAAGAGGGGTCCCTTTGCTTCGTCTGCAACCACAGCTGAGTGGTCCGAGCGTTTAATGAGTCTGTTAGTGGAGGATATTGCCTGGTTTGATAGAGATAGGTTGGGTACCGAGATCATCTTCAGCTGCAGCGGGTTTCCGAATGTGCCTTTGATAGGTAGGAAGGGCTGTATCAACTATAATCCGTCTCTGTTGGTCCGACAGTTTGCGTATGCTTTGAGAGCTCCGCCGAAGGATGAAGAGGTACAGGAATCTCTGTACCTCACTGGTCTTCTAGAGGGGGATATGTTATCTAAGCTTCAGCGCGCTTGGAATGGTATCTGTAAGCGGGGAAAGTCGTTGCTAGGGAAAAGTAATAGCCAAGCCTACGCTCCGTATGTGACCTGGATCAAAACCAGAGCAGATATTATAGGGATGTCGTTTCCACCTACCCAGCCAGAAAGCCCTCCAGTGATTGAAGAGCCCACCACCGTGCCTATTCAGCAGCATAATCAGGTGTTAGCAGAGAGAGATGAGCTGAAGAAGGCAAATGAAGAACTGGAGAAAGAGTTGGCTCAACTCAGAAGCGAGAGAAGCAAAGCCGTCCATTCCTTCAAGAGGCAAACAGAGCTGGTGAACCAGTTAGAGACGGACCTGACTAAGCAGATGGCTGAGCGCGAGCGCATGGGTCGAGACTTCAAAGCTGTCAACGATGTACTGGCCACTAAGAAGCAGCACTTGGATGAAGCGTATCAGAGGATATCCAAGTTTAACCAGCATTGGAAGGCCACCCTAGCCAACAGGAAGGAACGGGAGGACAAGCTGAAGCAACAGATCTCCAAGTTGAAAGCCCAGGTGAAGGCCAGTGAGAAAAGGTTTGATGAAGAAACCGCTCGCAGATATGCCGTTGAAGGCCAGCTCAACAGGGCTCTTGCTAACCTGAAGGAGCGCAAACTAACGTTTGAGTCCAAGAAGCGGAAGCTAGAAGATTGTTTCGGTGAAGGAGCATGGGAAGATTCGGTTGAAGGTCTTCAGTACACCATTGTGCAGAGGGAGTTACTCGTCGAAGGGTTGCTCACTCGGCCTGATCATCCAGAAACGAAGGGGTTGTTAGAAGAGTTTCGCGCCCGTGGTCGTGCTTGACTATTTGTATTCCTCTTGTTTTGATCATTGTTGTATGCTGACCATCACCAGGCTTGTTGGTCGAGGTCACGCTATTGATTCTGCTTGTACTCAGTGATGTTATGTACTGCCTTGATGGGCTTTCTTCATATATGAGATGTTATTTCCACGACTGGACTCAGACTTCTTATTATCAGCACTGGCACTCAGGCACTAGGATTGGGGGGGAAATCTCCCTAACACACAGACACGCGTTTGCATTTGCATGAAGCATCTGCATAACGAGCACTTTGTCGTTTATTCTAACCCTTTTGTATTTTCAGGTTGTTTCAGGTTGTTCCAGGATTGATCAGAGACCTATCCACCGCTATCCGACCAGAGCAAATCAAACCAGAATTATGGAGCAAGTGCAAACTGATGTTCAAGAACTCCGGGAAAGGATGGACCGCTTCATGGAGCTCATGCAAGCGGTCGCCAATGGCCAGGATCAACTCAGAACCTTAGTTCAGCCTCTGATTTCAAGGGTTGATAGCAATGGTGTGCTCCATGGTGGGACCGTGCCTACTCCTCCACCTGTTGAAACTCCTCAGAATGGCGTCCCCGTGACCGGGGGGAATGGCAGTGCCAACGGCAATATGATAGCTAACATGGGACTCAATGGTAATACGACGGGCGTCGGTAATGGGATTTTTGAAGCTAACGTCAATGTTGGGCTGGGCAACGGCACTGCGGGTGTTGGAAATCTGCTTGGGCCTCAGCCGTGGTTAGAAGACCGTCAAGACGATGTGTTCTCTCAGAGAGGTGCTGAAGGTGAGCTGACTGCTGAAGCACGGCTTAGGTTCAAGGCACTCGAGGATAAGATGAGGAATATCGAGAACTAGAACACCATGGGTGTTTATATGTCCAAGTTGAGACTGATTGCTGATTTCAAAGTACCTCCCAAGTTCAAGGTACCTGACTTTGAAAAGTACAAGGGCACCACTTGCCCTCGCGTCCACCTGAGATTATACTACAGAAAAATGTCCGCTCATTCTGAGGACAAGAAGTTGCTGATGCACTTCTTTCAAGACAGTCTGTCCGGACCCTTCCTCGAATGGTACATGAGTCTGGAACCTACCAGTGTGCGCACGTGGAAGGAACTTGCTGAAGCATTCGTGCACCACTACCAATATAACAGTGACTTGGCTCCGAACCGAGTCCAAATGCAGAACCTGTTGCAAAGGAACAACGAAGGGTTCAAGGAATACGCCCAGCGGTGGCGTGAATTGGCAGCTAGGGTTTAGCCGCCGATGGTTGAACGCGAGCTTGTGGAAATGTTCGCAGCTACCCTCCCAGGGGTTTATTATGAGAAATTGGTTAGCAGTATGTCCGGAACCTTCTCATATCTCATTATCACGGGTGAGCACATCGAAAATGGGATCAAACTGGGGAAAATTCAAGGTGATTCATCCTCAGCTGGAGGAGGCGGAAAGAAACCTTATGGTGGCAAAAGGAGGGAAGGAGAGACGAGTGTCGTGTCCAACGCTCGAAGGAAGGGTAAAGGCCATCACCAACAGGTGGCCAGCATAACTATCCCGGCAGTTCAACAGCCACCGCAGCAGCAACAGCAGCAGCAGCAGCTAAATCAACAAGGGTACAGAAAGTATCAGAACAGGGCACCTCTGTCGAGCCGTTACCTCGAGACTCCGCCCATGTCTTACGCTCAACTGTTACAGACTCTGCTCCAGTTACAGCTGATCCAGAAGAGAACCCTGACTCCCTTGACAGGGGCACCTCCGCCAGGTTATGATGCGAATGCGACTTGTGAGTTTCACTCAGGGGCACCAGGCCACACAATAGAAAATTGCAAAGCCTTCAAGCATAAGGTGCAGGACATGGTGGACGCTAAGATCATCAATTTCTCAGATAATGTGCCAAACGTCACGAAGAACCCTATGCCGAATCATAGGGGAGGTGGAGTAAATGCCATTATTGAAGACGAGAGTTTGGATTTGTTGACTGACGTCAGAGATCTGAAGACGCCGCTTAGCTTCATTAAAGCTAAGCTGATGAAAAGGGGTCTCTTCCCAGGTTGTGGAGAACTGTGCATGGGCTGTGCGACAAGTCCTGATGGATGTGAACAGCTGATAGAGGGGATTCAAAGTCTAATGACCGAAGGAATCCTGCAATTTAGCCGAAGGGCCGAAAGCGGATCGGGAGAGGTAATGCTGAAGCAAGATGATGAGGTTGCCACCATCACCATCCCTCGCCGGACGGTAACTATTTCTGCACCCAGACCGCCCAAGATTACCATCACCAAAGCTGGGCCAATACCTTTCGAAAGCACCAACGCTGTCCCATGGCACTACGGGGCAGAGGTCTACTGCAACAGACGGAAGTTGGAATTGGAACCATCAGGGTCGTCTATGGAGAACCTAGTGGGCATTAGCGGAATTACTCGTAGCGGAAGAGTATTTGCACCACCTGAGGTCGTGGAGGACAAAGCGGACAGACCTGACGCAGCTGATAAAGGGAAGAGTAAAGTCGTTGAAGAAACCCCTCGTGGGGTAGAGAAGGACTTACTTGTTAAAGACGCTGAGGAATTTATGAGGTTGATTAAAAAGAGTGACTACAAGATCGTGGATCATCTCCATCAAACACCCTCGAAAATTTCCATCTTGAATCTGTTGCTGTGTTCAGAGGCACACCGCAACGCACTGCTGAAGGTGTTGAACGCCGTATACGTACCGCAGGAAATATCGGTAAACCAGTTAGAAGGGGTCGTAGCCCACGTGAATGCTGGAAATGGGTTAGGGTTCACTGACCTAGAGCTGACGCCGAAGGGGAGAAATCACAACAGCGCTCTGCACATCTTGATAGAGTGTAGGGGAACGATTATGTCTCACGTGTTGGTAGACACGGGGTCGTCACTCAACGTTCTTCCGAAGAAGGCATTGATGAAGTTAGATACTCGTGGAGTGATTTGCACACCCAGTGATCTGGTTGTTAAAGCGTTCGATGGAACCAAACGCCATGTTTTCGGGGAGGTGACGTTGCTAATCCAAGTCGGTCCGAAAACATTCGACGCGGTCTTCTACATTATGGACATCATGCCTGCCTACAGCTGTCTCCTAGGCCGGCCATGGATCCATTCTGCGGGTTCCGTAACCTCCACGTTGCACCAGAAGCTCAAGTATGCTGTCGGAGGTAGCATCGTGACTGTATGTGGCGAGGAAGATATAATGGTGAGCCATTTGTCATCCTTCAAGTACGTTGAGATGGATGGGGAAATCCACGAAACCCTATGCCAAACGTTCGAATCTGTTAAAGTCAAGAACGTAGCTCCTGTAGTCACTGAGAAGCCAGAGATGACTCTCTCTTCCTTCAAGGAAGCCCGGGCCATTGTCCAAGCCAGATCTACCCCATACTGGGGGCGATTTTTGGGGATACCTAACAAGTAAGACAAGTTCGGGTTAGGGTATTCTCCTGCGGCAGAAGCCTCCTCTTCTTCTAGCAGTGCGTCGCGAGGTAAAGGGCCGATCCAGTTTACCAGTGGCGGGGTGATATTTGAAAGTGTCAACGCGGTGTCTGAAGACAGCGGAGATAGCGACTGTGACCTAGACTCTTGGATCCAGCCAAACAAGCCAGACGAGAGCCTCAACAACTGGTCCGTCAGGGATATCATCCAAGTGGCAGGCAAAGAGTAATGATTTACTTTTTCCAATCATTGTACAACCCTATGTCCTACCCGGGGCATGGTGGTTTTATTGTCAGGGCCTCGTTTGATTATGTACATGCATCTTACCAATAAATCAAAAGGCGTTTTTCTTCGTATTCAAATATTGTGATCTCTGTTATTCCTGTTTTATATTTGTTTTGAAAAACAATAAAATGGCAATGGGGTTTGTGCTAACCTGCATATCCTTGTTTTAAGCTTAACCCTTGTTATTGCAGGATCCACATAGCAGATGACATCGACTCTGGACCTTCTACGACTCACTTCGACTTCGATTGCCCGATCTATCAAACCGAAGAAGAGATTGATGAATACGAAGACCTTCCCGAAGAGTTGGCCCGCTTGTTGAAACAAGAAGAGAAAGTTATTCTGCCTCACGAAGAAGAGATCGAGATTGTGAATCTGGGTTCTGAAGAACTGGTCAGGAATGTTAGGGTAGGGGCTTCATTGCAGAGTAGTGTCAAGCAGAGATTGGTCGAGATGCTAAGAGAGTATAGTGACGTCTTTGCTTGGTCATACGAACATATGCCCGAACTTGATACTGACATCGTGGTCCATCACTTGCCGTTGCGAGAAGATTGTCCTCCCGTCAAGCAGAAGCTTAGGAGGACACGGACAGATATGGCCGTTAAGATCAAAGAAGAAGTGCAGAAACAGCTTGATGCTGGCTTCTTAGCGGTCACTACTTACCCTCTGTGGGTCGCCAACATAGTGCCTGTACCGAAGAAGGACGGTAAGGTACGAATGTGCGTCGATTATCGGGATTTGAATAGGGCGAGCCCTAAAGATGATTTCCCGCTGCCTCATATTGATGTGTTGGTCGACAATACTGCTCAGTTCTCCGTGTTTTCGTTCATGGATGGCTTCTCCGGTTACAATCAGATCAAGATGGCGCCGGAGGACATGGAGAAAACTACGTTTATCACCCCTTGGGGAACATTTTGCTACAAGGTAATTCCTTTCGGTCTGAAGAACGCAGGGGCCACTTACCAACAAGCAATGGTTACTTTGTTTCATGACATGATTCATCATGAGATTGAAGTCTATGTTGATGACATGATTGCGAAGTCCCAAACGGAGGAGGGACATCTGGTCAATTTGCTGAAGCTTTTTGAGAGGCTTAGGAAGTTCAGGTTGAGGCTGAATCCTGACAAGTGTACTTTCGGAGTACGGTGTGGAAAACTACGGGGGTTTATCGTGAGTGAAAGAGGCATCGAGGTTGATCCTGCGAAGATAAGAGCGATACAAGAAATGCCAGCGCCAAAAACAGAAAAAGAAGTTCGTGGTTTCCTGGGCAGAATAAACTACATTGCAAGGTTTATCTCTCAACTCACGGCCACGTGTGAACCGATGTTCAAACTGTAAAGAAAGATCATGCGATTATCTGGAACGAGGATTGCCAGAAGGCATTTGATAAGATAAAATAATATCTGCAGGAACCTCCAATCTTGATACCCCCAGTGGTCGAACGACCCTTAATCATGTACTTGACAGTTCTTGAGAATAGTATGGGGTGTGTTCTCGGTCAGCACGACGAGACGGGCAGAAAGGAGCATGCCATTTATTATTTGAGTAAAAAGTTTACAGATTGTGAATCCCGTTACTCAATGCTGGAGAAAACATGTTGCGCACTTGCCTGGGCTGCTAAACGTTTACGACAGTACATGCTCAATCACACAACCATGCTAATTTTGAAGATGGATCCGATCAAGTACGTCTTCGAGAAGCAAGCGCTTTCGGGCAGGATTGCCGGATGGCAAATGGTGTTGACGGAATATGAAATTCAGTACGTTTCCCAGAAGGCCATCAAGGGAAGCGTATTGTCTGAATACCTTGCCGAACAGCCGATCGAAGATTACCAGCCGATGAAATTTGAATTCCCGGATGAGGATATCATGTTTCTCAAAGCGAAAGATTGCGATGAACCGTTGCCCGACGAGGGTCCAGATAGGAAATCCCAATGGAAATTGATATTTGACGGGGCAGTTAATTCTTACGGAAGTGGCATTGGGGCGATCATCACGACTCCCCACGGATCCCATATCCCGTTCACTGCGAGACTGACGTTTCCGGTCCCCAATAACGAAGCGGAGTACGAAGCATGCATCATGGGTCTAGAAGAGGCAATTGATTTGAGAATCAAGAACCTAGATGTATATAGTGACTCGGCGCTTGTGATTAACCAGATTAAAGGGGAGTGGGAGACTCGTCAATCGAATTTAGTGTCGTACATGAACTATGCCAGAATGTTGCTTCCGTTCTTTGATCGAGTGGAACTCCATCATGTGCCCAGGGCTGAGAATTAAATGGCTGATGCCTTAGCCACGTTGGCTTCGATGTATAAAGTCAATTTCTGGAATGAAGCTCCAAGAATTGTCCTTTCTCGTCTTGATAGACCTACATTCGTCTTTGAGATCGAGGAAGCCTCCGACGGCAAGCCATGGTTCCATGACATCCAGACCTTCCTTATGACTAAGGAGTATCCTGCGGGAGCGTCAACCCAGGATAAGAAGACTCTGAGGAGGCTACCTGGAAATTTCTATCTCAATCTTGATGGAGTTCTGTATAAAAGAAACCACGATCTCATGTTGCTCAGATGTGTAGATGAGAAAGAGGCGAGTATGCTCATGGAAGAAGTCCATGAAGGCACATTTGGTACGCACGTCGGCGGGCACGCTACGACAAGGAAGATCCTGAGAGCAGGATACTACTGGCTGACGATGGAGTCGGATTGCTTTAAATTCGCGAAGAGATGTCATAAATGCCAGATTTATGTTGATAAAATTCATGTGCCGCCGTGCCCGTTGAATGTCATGTCCTCCCCATGGTCGTTCTCCATGTGGGGCATCAACATGATAGGCAAGATCGAGCCCACTGCGTCTAATGGTCATCGCTTCATTCTAGTAGCTATCGACTACTTTACCAAGTGGGTGGAGGCAGCCTCATATGCTAATGTGACCAAGCAGGTGGTGGCTAAATTCATAAAGAGGGACATCATCTGTCGTTACGGAATTCCCGAGCGGATCATTACTGATAATGGTTCAAATCTGAATAACAAGATGATGAAGGAGCTGTGCCAGAGTTTCAAGATTGAACACCACAACTCATCTCCTTACCGTCCAAAGATGAATGGCGCAGTTGAAGCGGCCAATAAAAACATTAAGAAGATTGTGCAGAAGATGGTTGTGACCTATAAAGACTGGCACGAGATGCTGCCATTTGCACTGCACGGTTATCGTACAACGATACGTACATCAACCGGGGAAACTCCTTTCTCCTTAGTGTACGGTATGGAAGCTGTCCTACCGTTAGAAGTGGAGATCCCTTCTTTACGAATTTTGGTTGACGTGAAACTCGATGAGGCTGAATGGATTAAGAACCGACTAAACCAACTCAGCCTGATGGACGAGAAGAGGTTGGCATCGATTGCATATGGTCGTCTGTACCAAATCCGAATGAAGAAAGCTTATGATAAGAAAGTGCGTCCTAGAAGCTTTCAGACGGGTGATCTCGTCCTGAAGAAGATTCTTCCTCCACACTCCGATCACCGGGGAAAGTGGACTCCTAATTACGAAGGTCCGTACATCGTCAACAAGGTCTTCTCGGGAGGAGCTTTGTTGTTATCCACGATGGATGGCGAAGATTTTGCATCCCCGATGAACGCGGACGCAGTTAAAAAATACTTTGCTTAAAAAATGACCCGCTGGAAAGAAAAAGAATATCCAGGCAAAAATGGGGCATCCCGACGAACCATAAAAAAGGAAAAAGGTTCGGGCAAAAGTTAGGGATATAAAGAAAAGAATGTACACCCGCAAAGGCTTCTGAACAGAGAAGTTGAAGCTTCCCTCGAAGACTTGATGATTGAAGTCCAACCGTATTAACGAAGCAGTTCTCTCAGCTGATGCGGAGTGCCTAATGGCAGAAGTTGGATATCCCCAAATGGTTCATGATTGACCGAGAAGTCTATTCCCGACTTACTGACGAAGTTCGGCTGAAGCCCAAAAACTTATTTGAATGCCCGATGGCATGATTAACTTGATTGTTGATCTGATGAGTCCCGAGGAATTCCAATGCCTGACGGCATGATCGACCATGTATCACCGGTTACCGTGTGACCAATCCCCCAGCTAGTTGCCGTGCAGCTATTATTTCGGTTTCCGAAGAGATTTTTCCCCATCAGAGTACCGTGTACTTGTGCAGTTGGAAAATTTCCGGGTTTGTTGGTATTCAACCGTCTTTTACCTTGATTGTTTGAGAGTCGTTCGCTTCTCACCCAATCAGGTCCAAGCCGTTTGAATATGGGCAGCTGTTGCACCCCAAAATTTGCTCATCATTTCTTTACCTAGCTTATGTTTCATTTCATGCACATTAGCATTATCATTTGCATTTCATTGACATGTATGCAGGAGATCAAGAGGTATGATTACCAATTGAGAGCTACACAAGACTATGAAGCTAGCTAAGAAGGTTATTCAGATATTCAAGGCTTGATATCCTTGTTAGAGAAGTTAAGATATCCTCAGAGAGGGTGGTTGAAGCCAAGTGTGTAGGTCTCCTAACTTGAAAGTTGTGAAATGCCACCAGATGATTCTGAAGCCATGAAGATGGACTTGAGGTCTTGAGAGGGCTCATGAGATGTGTTGAAGATCACTTTGAGGCCTAGACAGGTCATTGTGCAAGGTTGAGAAGCCTCAGCCATGAGTGGTGCAGCTAGGGTTTGACTGGGTCAACCCTAAGTCAACTGATGATTTGAAGAAGGTTGAGACCTAATTCAAGATCCATGTGATCATGGGTTGATACATTTATATGTTATAAGGATGATTCCAAGGTTAATTCATCATGATTGAAGAGTTTGAGAAGTTTCAAGCTAGGGTTTCTAAGGCTTGACAGTGTAAAATCCCCTAGTTTGACCCCTATCTTCAAGGCAGTTTAGCTCAAGATGTGATTGTCATCTCATCTTTCCCCCAACATGAATGTTGTAGAGAATGGTCTTAGCTTTAATTTGACTCCTAGAAGTCCTTGATAGGATTTTTAGAACTCAAGTTATGACTTTGACAAGTTACAGGTCATCTGAGGTATGTGAATTTGGAAGCTTGAAAGTTGTCCAACTTGCATGAAACTTTTGCCCAAGAAGGATGATTCCTATGAACTTTTGGTCAACATGAATGTTGTTCCTTATCCTCTTAGATTTCTAGAGATTACTATAAGTCCTTGATAGGATTTGTAGAACTCAAGTTATGACTTTGACAAGTCAAGGGCATTTTGGTCATTTGGAGATTATAGGTCATTTCAAGCATAAGGCCATAACTCCTATTTCCAAGCTTCAAATGGGAAAATGTTCAACATAAAACTTTTTCAAAATAATGTTTTAAGGCTAGTCAAGAGTTCATGAGATGTTGGAATTGCTTGTAGCTCAAAGTTGCAAAAATGACCTAAAATGAGGGTATAAGTTAAACGAACCAAAGTTGGAAATTGATATTTTTGATCTACATGTCCAAACCAAGGCATGTAATAGGTCATTTTGATTCTAAAACACATTTTAAGAACATTGGTTTAGCCACATTTTTGAATTGAAGTTTAATTTGGGGACTTGCTTTGAAAAGTAGTTACTTACATCATAAGTAACATTTGCAAAACCTAAATTCAAGGCATAATCAAGGTCCCTTGCAAGGCAAACACTTCCAAAATGTCATGAGGGGAGAAATTGGAAGGAATTGAGAGTGATTTTAAGCTGTTAGCAGAACTATGCATACCATGGCATGTGATTGAAATTCTCATGACATGAGAGATTGAACTTCTCATTAGAAGGATCTAGAGCCTTCTAGATCACCCATACATGTTCTACATATTGAGTAGAGGTGATCCAAGGCCAAGGTTGGTGATGATTGAAGGAGAGAGCAGAGATTGAGTTTGGAAAATTCTTGCTTGCAACTGAATTCGGTTACATCATTTCACTCACTTTCCATCCATTTTCTTGATTGCAATCTCTTCCATGGATGCTAGGGATTGATTCCAGATCATAATTAAGGGAAATTCGTGGCTGATTGGTGTTCTTGAGCTCAGATTTTTCCACCTGCAACTCAGATTCGAATCCAAGATTGAAGACATTTCAATCAATTTTATTGCATACAGAAGCTTGGAAGTGATTCACTGAAGGAGTCTGGAGCATTTGAGGGCTTGATTTGAGGTCTTGCTACTTCTGTGCATGCGAAATTTTCAGGTTGGTAACCTTCAATCTCTAGCTTGTTTTAGTTAGAATTAAGAGGAATTAGGATGTTAGATGCATTGTAGAATGGTGTAGGAAGGATTTCAGATCATTAATTTGAGAATTAGTGACCAATTAGGGATGTTACCATTTTCGGTTGAGAGTTGGTTCTTGCGAATCTTGAGGTTTCAGAGTGAATTAATGGTATGAGTGAGTTCCTTGTGAGATTTGGGACATGTTTCATTAAGGGATCGTGGCCAATGGTGGACTCTATGGCAAACTAGGGTTGTGAGAAGATGACCGGAGAAAGTCACCGGCGGCGGTTTTGGGGGCGCAGGTGGCCTGAGTTGCAGAAGTTTGAATTGGGGAAGATGATCCCTGAGCCCTTGGATCATGGTTTGACTTGGACTGGGAACCTCATCCAACGGCCACGCGTGCTCCTCAGTTTGTGAAGAGTCTGAACTTTAATGAAACGATGCATTTCATTTATTTGTTGATTTGGGCTTAATGCATTAGTTGATATCTGCACCCTCCTTATGGCCCAATCCATAGAATGAACTGCTTTTGCTTACTATCTGCACCGTGTGCTTGTTCATTTCATTTTGATTTTCTTCATTTTTTCATTTTATTCATGGTTCTTGATAAAATCATAAAAAATGGAAAAATATTTCAATTAATCCCATTCTTTTTGCATTGGATTCATGATAGGGTCTACTATTTTTTAGATAAAAAATATTTTTTTTCATGCATTTTCTGATTTTATGGGAATTTTTACATTTTAATTGATATTAAAATAGTCATGTTTGATACTTGATTTTGTGGAATTTGGTGTGATCATGTGATGATGATTTTGATCTTGATTTTTTGTGAGTAGTTAGCATAGATATGCATGCTCCCATAGATTTTTCTCACATTTTTGTGATGAACATAGGTGGTAGTTTAGGTTGAAAACTTTAGAAGCTCCATTTTTAGGGTTTATGGTTGATACCTTGTAGTTTAGATTTTATTTGTATAACTAGGTGGATGATTCAACCTCTGATTTTTGTAGGATAGATTCATGATTGAATTAGGGTCCCTTAGGAATTTTTGTAGGAATTTTCAAGGTAGTTCTCTATTTTTGTTTGACTTTAGTTTAGGTGCTAGTTTTGGATGATTCTAAGGCACTAATTCAACTAGATTAACTTATTTAGTTCCCTTAGAGTAGGGTTCTGCTTTGCTTGCTCTTGGATGATGATGAAGGCAAGTTGAAGATGCATTGGATTGCTTGAAGAGGCTTGGATTTGAAGATCTTCCCTTCTTTTGGTGTAGTTTTGATTAGATATTAAGATTAGGGTTTTGTAGGCAGAGCTTCTAGATAGATTTTCTTCTTTCATAAACATGGAAGGTGTTGATCATTTCCATTCTTCCCTATGATGTAAGGTCCACTTGTAAAGGCCTCATCCCTCCTTTGGTAGGATGTGTGGCTCTTTGCAAGATGGTAGAACCTTTGAGGGTCCCTTTCTCTGATGATAGGAGGCTTAGTGGTGACCTTTGGTCTTCACACTGCTACCAATCATCCCAACTTTGCTCTTGATGGATGCATCTCTCTCCCTTGTTAGAGGATAGAGTTCCTTGCTTGAAGAAGATTGAAGTATGAAGTTGATACTTCTATGTGATTGAAGATTACTCTGAGAAGCTGAAGCTTGTAGATCAGGAAAAGCTAGTTGATACTGGTAAAGAAGAGAGAGCTGAAGCTTGAAAGCAAAGAAGAACAAGTTGACACTTGTGAAGAGGACCTAATTGAGATTGAGTGAAGAGCTGAGGCTTGAGGAATAAAGGATAAGTTGACACTCATGTTGATACACTGAGTCCCTGAAAGAACAAGTTGATACTTGTAGTCATGAGTGAAGCTTGAAGGTGGAGTTGACTGGAGAGCTGAAGCTTGAAGAAGAAAGAACAAGTGGCTACTTATGTTTGATGTATTGAAACCTTGGAGAGGCAAGTTGATACTTGCTATTGAAGATGATAGCCCTGAAGAGCTGTTGAAGATTGATGACTGGACTGCTGTCAAAGTTGGTTTAGCTGTGGAAGCTGTTGATCTGTTTTCCTTATTGTCTGTTTGCTTTCTGTGCAGCTGTATTGCAGTGACTTGTTTGACTTGCTTGATGCATTAGAATAAGTTCATATTTAGATTGACTTAAGCTAGGAGAATGATTGCACTAGAGGTTGAGTTGCTCCTTCTGCTTGTATTTTTACTGTATGGCTTTGCTTGCGGGTATTCGGTAGAGTCCAGCTCCCTTGCCTATGTGGTTTGTGTTTGCTTGATAGCATGTTATTTCCTCTGTATGATTGCAGTAATCATATTTTGCTTGATAGCATGTTATTTCCTCTGTATGATTATAGTTATTCATATCTGGCTTGAGGTTGAGATGAGCTTGTGGAGGCTGATGCCCCACACACATTTCCTCCCTCATTTGCATTGCATGCATTTTACTGTATTTTTGTTTATTGTTTTAGCTGATACTTTATCTGTTTCTGTTTATCATTGACACGATCCCCTAGGAATCTCACTTCCTTTGATAAGGAAGTGATGAGTAGAACTTTAGGTTGAAACCTATGCATGATAATTTCAAGGAGATCCCTATTTCAAACTTCAACCATAGGATGAATCCTTGGCATGACAACATTAGGACTTGATTGTCTCCCTTTAGTTGAGCATGTTCTCTCTTCTCATCTCAAAACAAATTAAACTACAGTAATAAAGGTTAATTGATGTCGTACGTTACGAGCCTTAAGCTATCTGAGAAAGGGTTTTCGGAGAGTTTCTTTTCGACAGCTTGGATGTTTAGTATGGCACCCTTTGGGTGACATGCGGCGCATTCACTCTCAGGTCATAGTCTCTAGGGCGATATCGGTTGCAAACATCCATAAAAAACAGTTCTTCCGTAAAAGACAGAAAACAAACTTCAAACCTTTTTTCCCCGTGGGCCCATAATTCAAAGGAAAGCTTTTCTGAAGAAAAGAGTGTCGTTAACTCCTAGTTCTACCGCAAACGGTAACGCCTAAGTCTCCAAGGGTCGAGCCGCGTACACCAAACTGCTGGAACTGTTTGTTAACCCTACTTGATAAAACAGATGAATCTGAATTCCCGTAATCCGTATCATCCCGAACTACGTAAGCTCTGATCTCTCATACCAGTTGAGAGTACGTAGGCACAATACTGATGTATTGGCGAGCCACCTTCCCTGTAACCTGTAGTTAGCCGAACTACGGTGACTATGATTTCTCATTCTCTGATGAGAATACGTAGGCATAAAGTGCGACGCTTTGCCGAGTCATTTTCTTTTCTTTTCAGACCATCCTTGATAGGTTAATAGTAAACAAACCTGTCCAGTAGACAAACCAGCAAGCGTGGATCCCGTCGAGTACGATGGACGTGAGGGGTGCTAATACCTTCCCCTTGCGTAACCGACTCCCGAACCCAGACAATGGTTGGGATGACCTTGTCTTATACCTTTTCGTTAGGTTTTTCCGATCGTTTCCTTTCCCGTTCCAAGGGATAAATAACGAAAGGTGGCGACTCTTTTGTTTTGCCGGCACCTTATTTTCGCGGAAGCGACAGAGATTAGTGGAAAGAATTGGAGGATTAGAGATGATTTTTAGAAGTGTACCATTTCTGTTCATCTTCGTATCTGCTTGATCCTTGAGAAAAATGAAAAAAGAAGTGTATCATGTTGATCCTCGTGAGTAGAGGAAGAGAGCTGGGTAATTTTTATGGAGTTTGGTGTTGTCTGAGATTCGGGCCATTGTTGACTCGCCGGAGAAGACGACCAAAGTCTTCTCCACCCTCTCAATTTTCAGTTTGAAAAGGTTGAAGACGATGTTTAAACTGTTGGATTTGCTTGACTGAGTGGACTTAGTAAACAGATCTAACGTGTGAGATTCATTCTGAAGATTGTTGACCCTTGACCAAATGATGTGGCAAGTTGTAGATCATCATATTAGAATACTTTTAACATGGACGAGGGTGATTAGAGACTAGTGTGTACCATAGTCAACATAAGAGCATGCAATCCATAGCAAAACGAATCGTTTCATTAAACTCCCTCAGGTGCTACGTGGCGCTCGCTTCTCCTTTAGATGTGTTGACCAGTAGGCGCATCCAAGGGCCATGTTATTTTCCAGCTTTTCTGATTTTATTATTTCATTTTTCTTATTTTCTTTTATTCATTTTATCATTTTTAATGCTTTAAAAATAGAAATATTTGTTAGAAAAATATGAGAAAAATCATGATTGGTCCCTGACATGTTTAGCATTTTTTCATGCCATTTAATTGCATTTTTGGCTGATTTTCCATTTATTGTTATTTTTTCATTTTAATTAGATGATTAAAAATGTAAAAAATGAATGATTTCTTTTCTGATTTTTGTACTAGCTCATGGATTTGAATTTAGTTCTGAATTTTTGCATGTGTGCTTTAGACCTCTTGATAGAGTTGTATGTTTTTTCTTTGGTTTTTTAGAAACTGTTAGGTATGGGTTTGAGATGGATTTCTAGGACCTTCCCCTTGTGGATTCCCTTGAGCATACCTTTAAGTGTAGAAATTGTTTAGACCCTTCAGATTTAGGTCTTGGCTCTGGATTTTGTACCATGATTCCTTAACACACTTAGGAAGCCTTAGAATTTTTCCTAGCCTATTAGGATTGATTTTAGTATTTTTATTAGAATTTACAAGTTGATTATGATTAGGGTGACCCTAATTTAGCTTGCCTCATAGTTAAGCTTTAAGGTGAACCTTAGCAAGCTTTAGGCTCTTAATCTCTTCTTGATGGAATTGAGCTTAGGTTGAAACCTAGGTAGAACAATTGTGAAGCCTTGATAGAGCTTCTAAATCCATTTGGTTAAGTGATCTTTATAACTAATCATTAGGTTTTCATTAGAGCCTTAGATAAATTACTCTTCCTTGAATGCTTTGCATTCTTTCAATATTCCTTCCATGAATGGTTGAGTGTCATGATGTATTCCATTGGTTTACATCATGCTTCCCATGATTCAATTCTCCCATGAATGGTTGAGTGTCATGATGGATACCTTTGGTATACATCATGCTTCCCATCATTAAATTTCATCTTTGGTTGAATTCCTTGATGTATTCCTTTGGTTTACATCATGCATGCATCCATCCATCAATTTCATTCTCCCTAGGTCAGATGCCTTATTGATTATTTTGGAATGATTTCCTTACATGTCATCTTGTTCATCCAGTTCTTCTTCATTCATGATTGTTTGAGTATTGCTTGATGCATTAGGATAGTCTCATGTGTAGAGTATTTTAGGCTAGGTACATGACTGCACTAAAAGGTTGAGTTGTGCTCCCTTTGCTTGTTTGCTTAGAGGTTGAGTGTTCTCCCTCTGCTTGTGTGTTATTTTCCCTTTTCTAACTGATGTGTTTGCATTGAAAGGTTGAGGTGATCCTCCCTTTGCTTGGTTGTTTTTGTTTGTTCTCTTTTCTTGTTTGCTTAGAGGTTGAGTTTCTCCCTCTGCTTGTATTGTTGCATTACATTTGCATCTTCACTGTTTGCTTTTTTGTTTTATCTGCTTTACTGACTTTAGCAGTTTGTTTGTTTCCCACTCACATGTTCCCTTAGGACTCTCACTTCTTTTGATAAGGAAGTGATGATAGACTTTTAGGTTGAAACTTTTGCATGATAACATCTAGGAGTTCCCTGTTTCAAACTCACCCAATAGGATGAATCCATTGCATGACAACAGTAAGGAATCTTGATAGTCTCCCCTGTAGTCCTTTCTCCTTCTCATCTCCAAAACAGCAGTAAAATACGTAATAAAGGCAAGTTGGTACAGTATGTTACGAGCCTTAAGCCACTTAGGAAATCGTTATTGGAGGGTTTCCTTCCAGTAATCAGGATGTTTAGTATGGTACCTGTAACGCCCCGATCCTGAATTCCCATTTTTATTGAGTCCTTATTTGATTTATCTAAGTGATTATTTTATTTATGTGGAATTTGTGTGATAATATGTTATGTTTACATATTGAGTTATTTTTGCCAACTTTGAGAGTTTCAGGTAAAAATAGGTTGGAGGGTATTTTGGGCATTAGTGATAATATTAAGTGGATATTTTGTGAGAATTATTTGATAAGTGTGTGGAAAGAATTTGGGAGGAAAGAAAATAGAATATGTGTTATAGATAGAAAAGAGAAAGATAGAAACATTAAGAAGAAAACAAGAGAAAGAAAAGAGGAGGAGAGAAAAGAAGAGAAGGTGGAACAAAACCTAGAATCATCAAGAATCAACCTTAGCTTGCGATTAATCAGGTAAGGGTGAGAAGTTTTATCATCTTAATAATGTATATGATCATGTATGTGCTAGATTGGACTTGTTGGATTGTTTTCTATGTATCCATTTCTAGGTTGGAAGTTGATTTAATCGGTAGAAACTGAGTTTTATCGGTTAGAATTTAGAATGGACGTTGTAGTATAGTCGGATGATGAGTGGGTTGTGCTACTGGAACTGATTTGGATTAAATCGGTCAGTTTGTGAGGTTTAGGCTTTTGGACAGCCATGGGAGTTCTGAGTTCGCAGGTGCACCAGGCGAAGCCCAGCGAGCAGCAGCGAACCAAGTCAGTAGTAAACACCCTGTCTTCGCTGGCAAGTTCGCCAGGCGAATGAGTGTGGCGAAGGTTCGCCAGGCGAGTGTGCTGGCGAGTGCTATCGATTAATTCCAGAATAACTCCCAGTGGTCTTCGGTGGCAAGTTCTCCAAGCGAACGAAGTAGCGAAGGTTCGCCAGAGGCTTCACCAGGCGAAGGTTAGCGAACATAGCAACATATTTTCTTTTCTTGTGTTTTCCATTCGTGGATGGGTTTTGTGGTTTGGTTGCGATCATTCCTTGTCTGAGATGACTAATTATATGTTGTTATGTGTGTTGTGGGTAGCCGTATGGCGTGAACCCTAATTTGTGATTTGTGAAGTGTGGAATGTGGTCGTTTGGCAAATTTTGTGCATTTGTTTGAATTGAGTAGAAATGCATGATGAGAATGATTGTAAATGTGAACCATGTTTGAATAGTCTGAATGAAATGATGAATATATGTATATATTTTGAATGCATAATGAATGTATGCGACGAATGTGATGAATGCATGAGTATGTTTGTAAACATGTATGCATTTCAAGAGTGTCACGAGTCATGTTGCATGTGAAGCATCATGGTATGCATTCTTGTGTTGATTGATTCCTCGGTGAATCTGCAGAACCTCGTGTGCCCTTGTGGGGTGTGAGAAATGGTTATTTATTGATTCCTCGCTGAATCTGCAGAACCTCGTGTGCCCTTGTGGGGTGTGAGCGATGGTTATTTATTGATCCCTCGGTGGATTTACAGAACCTCGTATGTTGCGATGGTTATTTATTGATCCCTCGGTGGATTTGCAGAACCTCGTATGTTGTGATGGTTATATTTGATTCCTCGGTGAATCTGCAGAACCTCGTGTGCCCAGGTGGGGTGTGAGCGATGGTTATTTTTGGTTCTTCAATTGAACCTGCTGAAATGAGTCGATACTGCATTTGCATCTACATAGAGTCGTGTGTCGGTCTCTATAAGTTGCATGTTGACATTTGTGCATGATGTATGGGGAATAAACATGAATGTAGATGTTTATGTAAATTGTTGATAATTGGCGTGAATGGAAGGATTGAAGATACATGTATCTGTGAATATATATATATATATATATATATATATATATATATATATATATATATATATATATATATATATATATATATATATATATATATATATATATATATATATATATATATATATATATATATATATATATATATATATATATATATATATATATATATATATATATATATATATATATATATATATATATATATATATATATATATATATATATATATATATATATATATATATATATATATATATATATATATATATATATATATATATATATATATATATGTGTGTATGTTTATGAATTGATATAAACATTGATGATGCATATTGTATATGCTTGGTGCTCTATTTGTAAATAATTTATCGTGAATACATTGCGATGCACGGTGTAGTGAGATGAGTTGCGGTGAGAACGTGAAAGACGTTGTTGGACGTTATATGTATGTATATATGTTTATATGCATTATGTATTATGATATTGTTTCTCACCCTTCTGCTGTTTTATAATGCTTTATGAGGCATTGCAGATTAGATTGCTGGAGTTTTGTGAAGCGTGGCTTCATTCTTTTTGGTCGGTTGGCTCTGATATATAGCACCGGGTAGCTAGGGATTATTTTGATTCTTTTGTGATACATCTATGCTTGTATCTGCTGATGAATGTTGATGAAACATGCTGAATGAATATTGTATATATTGATGATGTTGTAAATCAACTTGAATGATGTATGTGTATGTGAATACATGTTTTGGTAGTTATGAAATATTAAGATGTTTCCACCTATGTTCTAAATATTTTCCTTGTGGGTGTTACTCCGTTGTTGCATATCTATTGAGCAGGTGTTGTATATGTTGAATTTTTGGTATAATGTGATATGCCTCTTTTATGCTGTGATATAAATGTACTATGATGAAATTTTGAATTTATGCCTAAATGATTATTTGGGGGTATAGAAAGGGGGTGTTACATTAAGTGGTATCAGAGCCAGTGTTGAGTCAATTGTGTCTGTCTCGTTGTTTTGTTGGTTGAACGGTTGTTTAACCTTGTTGTTATTTTTGGCAATAATCAGAATATGGCTAGTCGTAATGACAATACGATGGTTGTTGCTTTCGAGGCAATGGCTAGGGCGGCGCAGGGTGCGCCAAATGTGAACGCTAATGATGAGTTTAGAAAGAATCAGCCGCCGGTATTCAAGGGAAGGTTTGATCCGGACGGTGCTCAGATTTGGTTAAAGGAGATCGAGAGGATCTTTAGAGTTATGAATTGTACTGAAGGGAACAAGGTGAGACTTGGTACTCACATGCTGAGAGAAGAAGTCGATGACTGATGGGTCGGTATGAGACAAGTTCTTGAAGTAGGCGATGATGAAATTACTTGGGATTTATTTCGCACCGAATTTTTGAGAAAGTATTATCCTGAGAGTGTGAAGGGAAAGAAGGAAATGGAGTTCCTGGAATTGAAACAAGGCAATATGTCTGTGATAGACTACACGGCTAAGTTCACAGAGTTGGTGAAGTTCCATCCTCACTATGATGCGGTGACGGCGGAATTTTCCAATTGTGTTAAGTATGAGAACGACTTGCGTCCTGAGATCAAGCAAGCGGTGGGCTATCAGAGGATAAGGAGATTTTCGGACTTGACCGAATGCTGTAGAATTTTTGAAGAGGATAGTAAAGCTCGTTCTACTCACTATAAGAGTTTGAATGAGAAGAGAGGAAAGTAACCGGTAAGGAGTGGACCTTATGTGACGCCTGCTGATAAAGGCAAGCATAGGGAACACTTTGTTAAGAGGTCCGGAGGTGGAAGTTATGGTCCCATTAAGTGCTATAGGTGCGGTGAAGTGGGGCACAAATCTTTTGAGTGTAAGAAGGATGGAGCGAAGTGTTCTAACTATGGAGGTATCGGCCATGCTACAACTGATTGTAGAAGGAACATGGTGAAGTGTTACAACTGTGGGGAAGTTGGTCATATTAGTACAAAGTGTACTAAGCCAAAGCAGGCTCCAACAAGTGGGAAGGTATTTGCATTAGCCGATGCAGACACTACTAATGCGGATCGGTTGATTAAAGATACATGCTTTATTAATAATATGCCTTTAGTTGCTATTATTGATACTGGAGCGACTCATTCGTTCATTTCTTTTGAGTGTGCTAAGCGTTTGGATTTGTGTTTGTCTCCTTGTGGTGGTGATATGGTTATTGAGACACCCGCTTCGGGGTCGGTAACTACGTCTTTGGTATGTTTAAGTTGTCCTTTGACCATGTATGGTAAAGACTTCATTATGGACTTGGTGTGTTTGCCGTTAGAAGGATTAGATGTGATCTTAGGTATGAATTGGTTGCAGTATAATAGAGTCCATATTGATTGTTATCACAAGTTGGTAAGGTTTCCTTCTGTGGAAGATGATGAGGAAGAGAGTTTTCTATCTACTAAAGAGTTGAAGAAACTTTTGGCGAATGAGGCTCAAGTGTTCTGTTTGTTTGCATCATTATCGGTAGAGAGTAAGGTTGAACTGGATATGGTTCCAGTGGTGTTCGACTTTCCAGAAGTATTTTCGGAGGACATTATGGATGTACCACCGGAGAGGGAAGTTGAGTTTTCGATTGATCTAGTTCCAGGTACTAGACCGATTTTGATGGCATCGTATCGTATGTCGGCATCGAAGTTGGTAGAGTTGAAGAAACAGTTGAATGATTTGTTAGAAGAGATGTTTGTTAGGCCGAGTGTTTCTCCTTGGGGTGCACCAGTATTGTTGGTTAAGAAGAAAGATGGAAGTATGCGGTTGTGTATTGATTATCGGCAGTTGAACAAGGTAACTATTAAGAACAAGTATCCGCTTCCTAGGATTGACGATTTGATGGACCAATTGGTTGGTGCCCGTGTTTTTAGTAAGATTGATTTGAGATCGGGTTATCACCAGATTCTTTTTAAAGAGGAGGATATTCAAAAGACGGCTTTTAGGACACGGTATGGTCATTATGAATTTTCAGTGATGCCATTCGGAGTTTCTAATGCGCCAGGTGTGTTCATGGAATACATGAATCGTATTTTTCATGATCAGTTGGATCGTTTTGTGGTCGTGTTCATCGATGACATTTTGATTTACTCTAAGTCCCAAGAAGAGCATGTAGAGCATTTGATATTTGTATTGCAGATTTTGAAAGAGAAGCAATTATATGCTAAGTTGTCGAAATGTGAGTTTTGGTTATCGGAAGTGAGTTTTCTTGGGCATGTTATTTCCGGTAATGGTATTAGTGTTGATCTGTCCAAGATTGATGCGGTAATGTAGTGGGAAGATCCTAAGTCAGTTACAGAGATTCGAAGCTTTTTGGGATTAGCCGGTTATTATCGGAGGTTTATTGAAGTGTTTTCGAAGTTGGCGCTTCCATTGACTCAATTGACTTGTAAGGGAAAGGCTTTTGTTTAGGATATTGATTGTGAGAAGAGTTTTGTTGAGCTTAAGAGAAGGTTGACAACGGCGCCGGTTTTGATTTTGCCAAATCCGACGGAATCGTTTGTGGTTTATTGTGACGCTTCCTTGTTCGGTTTAGGCGGTGTTTTAATGCAAGATGGGAAAGATGTGGCTTATGCTTTGAGACAATTGAGAGTGCATGAGAAGAACTACCCTACGCATGATTTGGAGTTAGCGGTCGTGGTGTTTGTTTTGAAAATTTGGAGACATTATCTTTATGGTGCGAGATTTGAAATGTTTAGCGATCACAAGAGTTTGAAATATTTATTTGATCCGAAGGAATTGAACATGAGGCAGAGGAGATGGTTAGAGTTTTTGAAGGATTATGATTTTGGTTTGAATTACCATCCGGGTAAGGCAAACGTGATAGCTGATGCTTTAAGTCGAAAGTTGGTTCATATGTCAACATTGATGGTAAAAGAAGGGGAATTGTTGGAGACTTTTAGAGATTTGAGTTTGGTTTGTGAGATAACGCCGAGTAGTGTGAAGCTTGGTATGTTGTATGTTACGAATGATTTTCTTGCTACCGTGTGTGAAAAGTAAAAGTTGGATTTGAAGTTTGTTGATTTGATGATGAATGAGAATGAGGACTTCAAGGTTGATAATTTTGGAGTTTTGAGATTTCGTGGTCGTATTTGTATTCCCGATGATGTAGAGTTGAAAAAGATTATATTGGAGGAAGGACACCGGAGTAACTTAAGTATTCACCCGGGAGCGAATAAGATGTATCAAGATTTGAAGAAAATCTTTTGGTGGCCGGATTAAAGAGGGATGTAGCTCAGTTTGTGTATTTGTGCTTGACTTGTCAGAAGTCTAAAGTGGAACATCAGAAGCCTAGTGGTTTGATGCAACCGTTGGACATTCCATAGTGGAAATGAGATAGTATATCGATGGATTTTGTTACGGGTTTGCTTAATATGCTAAGAGGACATAATGCTATTTGGGTGATTGTTGATAGGCTTACTAAATCTGCTCACTTTATTCTGATAGATATTAGTTATCCTTTGGAGAAGTTAGCCGAGATTTATGTTGGAGTTTTTGTGAAGTTACATGGGGTTCCTAAGAGTATTGTGTCGGATAGGGATCCTAGATTTACTTTGAGATTTTGGGAAAGTTTGCAAAAGGCTTTGAGTTCTAAGTTGAGATTGAGTTCGGCTTATCATCCGCAGACGGATGGTCAAACCGAAAGGACGATTCAATCATTGGAAGATTTGTTGCGTGCTTGTGTGCTCGAGCAAGGTAGTGCTTGGGATGGTTATTTGGCATTGATTGAGTTCACCTACAACAATAGTTTTCACTCAAGTATTGGTATGGCACCATTTGAGGCTTTATATGGTCGGAGATGTCGAACACCTTTGTGTTGGCATGAAACCGAAGAGAAGTCGGTAGTTGGACCGGAGATGGTACAACAAACGACAGAGAAAGTAAAGTTTATTCGGGAAAAGATGAGAGTTTCTCAGAGTAGGAAAAAGAGTTATCATGATAAGAGAAGAAAGGATCTTGAGTTTCAAGAAGGCGACCATGCGTTTTTGAGGGTTACACCGGTTACGGGTGTGGGTCGTGCTTTGAAGTCGAAGAAGTTGACTTCTTGTTTCATTGGTCCGTATCAGATTACTGTACGAGTTGGTGTTGTGGCTTATCGTGTGGCGTTGCCTCCGAACCTTTCGAATTTGCACGATGTGTTTCATGTTTCGCAACTTCGGAAGTATGTTCCGGATCCGTCACATGTGATTCCTATGGATGATGTGGAAGTAAGGGATAATCTTACAGTTGAGGTTTTACCGGTTAGGATTTTGGATCGTGAAGTTAAGAGGCTCAGAGCTAAGGATATCACACTTGTGAAGGTGGCATGGGGAGGTGTTGCGGAAGGCAATATGACTAGGGAATTGGAGAGTAAGATGCGTGAGTCGCATCTAGAACTGTTCGGATCAGGTAATATTTTCGAGGACGAAAATTTCTAAAGTGGGGGAGAGTTGTAACGCCCCGATCCTGAATTCCCATTTTTATTGAGTCCTTATTTTATTTATCAAAGTGATTATTTTATTTATGTGGAATTTGTGTGATAATATGTTATGTTTACATATTGAGCTATTTTTGCCGACTTTGAGAGTTTCGGGTAAAAATAGGTTGGAGGGTATTTTGGGCATTAGTGATAATATTAAGTGGATATTTTGTGAGAATTATTTGATAAGTGAGTGGAAAGAATTTGGGAGGAAAGAAAATAGAATATGTGTTATAGAGAGAAAAGAGAAAGATAGAAACATTAAGAAGAAAACAAGAGAAAGAAAAGAGGAGGAGAGAAAAGAAGAGAAAGTGGAACAAATCCTAGAATCATCAAGAATCAACCTTAGCTTGCGATTAATCAGGTAAGGGTGAGAAGTTTTATCATCTTAATAATGTATATTATCATGTATGTGCTAGATTGGACTTGTTGGATAGTTTTCTATGTTTCCATTTCTAGGTTGGAAGTTGATTTAATAGGAAGAAACTGAGTTTTATCGGTTAGAATTTGGAATGGACGGTGTAGTATAGTCGGATGATGAGTGGGTTGTGCTACTGGAACTGATTTGAATTAAATCGGTCGGTTTGTGAGGTTTGTTCTTTTGGACAGCCATGGGAGTTCTGAGTTCGCAGGTTCGCCAGGCGAGTGGCAGCGAAGCTTCGCCCGGCGAAGCCCAGCGAGCAGCAGCGAACCAAGTCAGTAGCAAACACCCTGTCTTCGCTGGAAAGTTCGCCAGGCGAATGAGTGTGGTGAAGGTTCGCCAAGCGAGTGTGCTGGCAAGTGCTAGCGAGTAATTCCAGAATAACTCCCAGTGGTCTTCGCTGGCAAGTTCGCCAAACGAACAAAGTAGCGAAGGTTCGCCAGAGGCTTCGCCAGGCGAAGGTTAGCGAACACAGCAGCATATTTTATTTTCTTGTGTTTTCCATTCTTGGATGGGTTGTCTGGTTTGGTTGCGATCATTCCTTGTCTGAGATGACTAATTATATGTTGTTATGTGTGTTGTGGGTAGCCATATGGCGTGAATCCTAGTTTGTGATTTGTGAAGTGTGGAATGTGGTCGTTTGGCAAATTTTGTGAATTTGTTTGAATTGAGTAGAAATGCATGATGAGAATGATTGTAAATTTGAACCATGTTTGAATAGTGTGAATGAAATGATGAATATATGTATATATTGCGATATGTATATATTTTGAATGCATAATGAATGTATGCGACGAATGTGATGAATGCAAGAGTATGTTTGTAAACATGTATGCATTTCAAGAGTTTCATGAGTCATGTTACATGTGAAGCATCATGGTATGCATTCTTGTGTTGATTGATTCCTCGGTGAATCTGCAGAACCTCGTGTGCCCTTGTGGAGTGTGAGCGATGGTTATTTATTGATTCCTCGGTGAATCTACAGAACCTCGTGTGCCCTTGTGGGGTGTGAGCGATGGTTATTTATTGATCCCTCGGTGGATTTGCAGAACCTCGTATGTTGCGATGGTTATTTATTGATCCCTCGATGGATTTGCAGAACCTCGTATGTTGCGATGGTTATATTTGATTCCTCGGTGAATCTGCAGAACCTCGTGTGCCCAGGTGGGGTGTGAGCGATGGTTATTTTTTGTTCTTCAATTGAACCTGCTTAAATGAGTCGGTACTGCATTTGCATCTTCATAGAGTCGTGTGTCGGTCTCTATAAGTTGCATGTTGACATTTGTGCATGATGTATGGTGAATATACATGAATGTAGATGTTTGTGTAAATTGTTGATAATTGGCGTGAATGGAAGGCTTGAAGATACATGTATGTGTGAATATATGTATGCATATGTGTGTATGTTTATGAATTGATATAAACATTGATGATGCATATTGTATATGCTTGGTGCTCTATTTGTAAATAATTTATCGTGAATACATTGCGATGCACGGTGTAGTGAGATAAGTTGCGGTGAGAACGTGAAAAATGTTGTTGGACGTTATATGTATGTATATATGTTTATATGCATTATGTATTATGATATTGTTTCTCACCCTTCTGCTGTTTTATAATGCTCTATGAGGCATTGCAGATTAGATTGCTGGAGTTTTGTGAAGCGTGGCTTCATTCTTTTTGGTCGGTTGGCTCTGATATGTAGCACCGGGTAGCTAGGGATTATTTTGATTCTTTTGTGATACATCTATGCTTGTATCTGCCGATGAATGTTGATGAAACATGCTGGATGAATATTGTATATATTGATGATGTTGTAAATCAACTTGAATGATGTATGTGTATGTGAATACATGTTTTGGTAGTTATGAAATATTTAGATGTTTCCGCCTATGTTCTAAATATTTTCCTTGTGGGTGTTACTCCGTTGTTGCATATTTGTTGAGCCGGTGTTGTATATGTTGAATTTTTGGTATAATGTGATATGCCCGTTTTATGCCGTGATATAAATGTACTCTGATGAAATTTTGAATTTATGCCTAAATGATTATTTGTATTATTTGGGGGTATAGAAAGGGGGTGTTACAGTACCCTTTGGGTGTCATGCGACGCATTCACTCCTAAGTCATAGTCTCTAGTGCAGTACGAACTACAAACATTCATAAAAAACACTTCTTTCGTAAAAGACAAAAAACAAACATTCAAACTCTCTTTTTGCCCCGTGGGCTCGTAATTCAAGGAAAACCTTTTTTGATGAAAATAGTGCTGTTAAACTTCCGTTCTACCGCAAACAGGCATTGTCCCTAACTGCTGGAACTGTTGTTTAACTTTACTCGGGAAAAACAGATGAATCAAAACTTGTGTTTCTTTATCCCGAACTACGTTCGCTCTGATTTATCTGACGAGAATATGTAGGCACAAGATGCGATATCTTGGCGAGTAACCTTCCCCCTCACTTGTAGTTAGCCGAACTACGTTGACTCTGATTTCTCGTTCCAGATGGGAATAAGTAGGCACAGAGCGCGGTGCTTTGCCGAGTCAATTTTCTTTTCTTTTTGAGCCAGGCTTGATAGGTAGATAGATAAACAACCCGTCAGATAAACACAACAAGCCTGGATCCCGTCGAGTACGACGGACGTGAGGGGTGCTAATACCTTCCCCTTACGTAACCGACTCCCAAACCCAGACTAGGTTGTGATGACCTTGTCTTATACCTTTTCACTAGGTTTGTTCCGATCGTTTCCTTTCCCTTCCTGTGGGATAAATAACGAAAGGTGGCGACTCTTCTGTTGTGTCGGCACCTTATTTTCGCAGTAGCGACAATTAGCATTTTAATTTTAATTTTGTTTTAAATGTTTATTTTATTTTGGGTTTAACTAATTATTTAATTTGGGCATTAAAATGGGCATTAGGGATATTATTGAAAATTTAGAGTTAACCCTAATTTGGTCCCTATATATACATAAGTTGCAAGGGAGACCGGAAGGGAAGATACTTTTGTTTGTGTTTTTTCATTTACAGTGAAGCATGCAGGCTTTGTCGATTTGATAATTGTTTGATTCATGTTCGGATAATGTACGCTGGCAATTGATTAAAGTAAAGCATAATAGTGAGTGAATCAATAACAAGGTATTACAAATACCTTCTACTGTAACTCATATTCTATATATATATATATATATATATCTATATCTATATCTATATATATATATATATATATATATATATATATATATATATATATATATATATATATATATATATATATATATATATATATATATATATATATATATATATATATATATATATATATATATATATATATCCACTTCTTTATTTCGGTTTTGATTATATTATTTGGATTAAATCGTGTCGATACACTGTTTGCATGTTGGTGTGCATGATGCGTGACATTTGCGTTCATTCGATTTAGTTGCGATGACCACATTTTTTTGTTGTTGTTAGCAATATTTTTGGTTTTTTAGCATTTAAAAATATTTTTACTTTATTTTTCTTTTTGATATATCTAGATCCGCATAATTTTGATCCCTATTGCGATGATCATGTTGAGTGTAGCAAACTATTGGTCGATCTTATTGGTTTATGTACAGTTTTATGATTGGTTATTGTTGTATTTCGGATTTTACACACATCAGACAGTTTAGCATGGTGGCACTCCACTTTTTCCGCTTACTGATTCGCGTCTCGATTTGCAATTTGTGATTTAATTTGGTTTTCTTTTTTAATAATTTAATGCCTTTATCTTTAGATCGAATCTAATTTTTTTAGGTAGCCTTTGATCGTCTTCGCACACGTGACCTTGATTTACGCATTTGCTTCACGATTTTAATCTGTGCACTTTTCTTTCCAATTTACATTTTGATTCATTTGTTGTGTGATGTTAATATTGTGTATGCATCTTATTCTCATTCATCCTAACTTTAGGTCAATCTTTGCATGATAACAGTTAAGATAATCCCTTTTAAAACCCAACCTTAGGACCATTGTGCATGATAACATTAGGAGTTAGTTTCCCTTAGTTGTTTTCTTTTCAACCTTTGAGTCTGTCTCTTCTTGCTCGAATCAAATCAAGATACTTAATAAATACGATGTGCATAATGTGTCACGAGCCTTAAGCACATAGGAAAAGATGAGCGGATGCATTTTTAACCTCATCTTAGGGTACTTTGTACGCAAGATGTTTGGATTGTTAGCGTGAAGTATTCGCTCCTATGTCATAGACTTTAGTGCGATACACGTCACAAACAAAGTTAATCCACTTCTGTTGAAATCCTTGAACAAATACCAATCATTTTGTCCTTTGGGACTTTCTTGCCCAACCTTTTTTCCGAAAGGATATGCTACCTCCATTCTACCGCAAACAAGCATCGACCCTAACTGCTGGAACGTGAGCTTAACATCACTCATAAAAGACACCAACCAACCTGTGGTAGGTCGAACTACGAGCGCTCTGATTTTTTCATTCTCGTCTGAATGAAGATACGTCGGCACAAGACGATGAAGTCTTAGCGAGCTCAATCCCCCCCATTCACCCGTAGTCCTCCGAATTAAGTTGACTTTGACTTTCCCATTGTACGAGGGAATACGTAGGCATAGGAAGACAATGTCCTATCGAGTCTCCTTTGGTTTTTCTCCTTTTCGTTCCCGTTTAGCGAGTGAGCTTTAGATAAACACACCCTTTGATTAGAATAACATGAGTGGATCCTGTTGAGTACAACGGACACGGGGGAGTGCTAATACCTTCCTCTCGCGTAATCGACTCCTGAACCCAATATTTGATTGCGACACCGTGTCTTCTCCCTTTTTAGGTTTCTTCGATCGTTTCCTTTCCCCGTCAGGATAAATAACATTCGGTGGCGACTCTGTTTTTCCGCTAGTTGTTTTTCACATTGCGACAACCAGCCAATCCAAGAAAACTGCTATTCTTAGTGACATACTTTGGAGCCTCACATTGCAACACAAAATCTATCTTTGTTAGATCCATAACTATACCACCACTAGAAACCTCATAACCATGGACACTCACTTCTCTTAACCAAAACTCGAACTTGGACAACTTTGTGTACAACTGGTTCTCTTTCAATGTTTGGAATACAATTCTCAAATGTCCCAGATGCTTTTCATCAGACTTAAGGTATATCAGGGTGTCATTGTTCAAATCATGGTTAAAAGGAGGTTTTTGTTATCGTCTCCACAAGGATTTCACAATTTTTTGATACTTGCCTTTCAACAGTTTACAGTTCTAAGAAAAAGGGTTTCAAAGTTTTGTTCATAAATTGTCACATTTTTAGTAGCAAAGCTTATAAATTCTAAAGAGTTTGATTAACAAAGTATATCAAAAGTAGTTTTCATCTATCCTAACTTATACATATTATTTCAATCTTGCGTGTGAAGTTAGATCTGATTAATATCGTCGCGTATTCTCTCAACACCATCTACCTCTAGAGCGGTGTCATGAGAAATATCGTATTCATCGCAACATGATTTTCCATATAACAACCAATATAGTATACTTTAAGTTCAACACAAAGAAACTATCAATCACAAATAAATTTCTCCAACTTGTGAATTGATAGATGAATATTTTAGGTCAAGTCTCACAAAATCTATGTCTAGAGTTTTACAAAACAAGAATGGATCATTAAAAACAAAAATATTCATCATATATTAATCATCACTTGTTCACATACAAGGCAATAAAAAGAAATACATAAAACTAATGGTAGACTACCTCTACCTTTGATACAAAAAAAATTAGCTACCCATAACCATGGTAGCTTCCTTTATAAATAATGTAAGAAGTTGAATGAGCATCTACGTCAAAGAATTGAACTCGGATGTGAATCCAACTTCTATTAGCAAAATATCACCTTTTGGTGAAGAAATGTTGAGAAGTGAAGTTTCTATGTGAAAATGGGGGTTATCATCCCAAAAAAAGTCTGAAAAGTACTTTTATAGTACTTTTAGAATCTTTCTAGTTCGCTCAGAGAACTCCTTTCTTCGCCCAGCAAACTCCATTTTAGGCACCTGAAGTGCCGATGAACAGTTAAACCGCCCCTGAGAAATATCTGAAGTTCGCTGTGTGAGCAATTGTTCGCTCTGCGAAATACCTCACTATTTCTTCGCCTTGAGAAACATCTGATGTTTGCTGCGCGAGAAATATCTATTTTTTTCTTTCAAACAAGAATGCTATTTTTTTATTTTTGTTTTTCATATTCATTTTTACAATTTTCTTTTTCAATGCTTGTTTGAAATTTTTTAAAATTTTTGAGTAACCTACCACTTTCTTTTCACTCTCCCCAACTTGGTTTCAACCAAACCTCAAGTTAATATTCCTTGCTTTTTATGACAAGGAAGACAATTTAAACACATTTCAAAGGTTCAAGATTTTTTTTTAGAATCCCGCACAATTCAATGATGAATTATCTTTCAAATTATATACAAATATTAAGTTCATCACTAAACTAGGATCTAAATTATTAAGCTCAAAAGGGTTAGCAAATTTACACTACTCACGGGTAAGTTACTTTTTGGGATATGGTTATGCTCATTATCAAAAAACACCTTTATCATATCTAATGCTTCCACAAAATCAAAATAATCATAAGACTAATCATGAATCAAATGTATTCAACAAAGCTTATCAGTTATCCTATGCATTTAGTAAACAATGGAGATTTCTCACAAATTTGTGGCTATTGGACCTAATTGAAACAAAACAAGCATTCAAACAAAGTTGTAAAATGAAACAAAATTACATTTGCATAAAGAAAAAATTCTTAAACATTCTAGCATCCTAGAAAGAGGTAACCATGTACCTTGACAGCATTTACATGATCAAATATTATCATCACCATCCAAACTTGGGAGAATCTCCATTGAATACTTTTAGCAAATAGAAACCAATCTAGAAGTTCTCACATTTAATCAACAAAAAGGGAAACATTAAATAGCAAAACAAAATACCAATAATCCTAAAAAACTACTTGAGTTGAACATTCCTAAACAGAAGAATTCAACTCTAAAACAACATAGTAAAAGAAAACGAAAGTTAAACATTCGTGAACTGAAGAATTCAACTAAAAATAAAATTAAAATATTATGGTGTAAAAACACCAACAAAAGTATTAGTGCCCAAAAGTGGTACATACAAACAACATTATCCAAAATAACCCATCAAGTGGATATTGTACAACACCAAAAGAGAATACAATAAAATAATACAAATATAGCAATGATCTAAGCTAACAGAAAATTACACTTTATAGAAACCAGAGGAATTAACCTAACACCATGCTCAAAATATACAACATTAAAAACCAGTCCTCATCGAACTCGGTTTCCTCATCCAAATCGACCTCCTCTCCAGAAATAGAACCAGCATCAGTACTAACATCCTCATCATCTCCAGCCTCCTCATCGTCATCTACCTCACCAGGATCCGTTACACCTGCCCCTATCCAAAGTGTGTCCTGGCCTCAACCCAACCAACATGAGCTAGAAACTGCTCCCTAGTCACCATCTATCGCTCCATGGAAGGCTCTTGGTACCTTAGTTGTAACACCTGCATAGAGTGATGTATATCAATCATAGCACACTAAGTAGCCTTCATCCACTCCTAGTTGTAGTTACAGATCTCCCTCTGAAATGGGTCAAAGAAATGGGAGCCTGTAACTCTAGAACCGGAAGCCTCACCAGCTCCATAATCTATACCATCACCAGTACCAGAAGTCTGTCTTCCTCTCTTGCTCTTAGGCATGCAAAACTTATCCACATAATTATCATCAATGGCAGTCGGGATGGTCACCTGGCGGCGAGAGGGTAGTTTCACCCTCGCATGCACACATAAAACCATGATTAGACATAGGAAGACCAAGGGGAAATTAGCTCGCGACCCTGTTTTATGTCTGCTCTTAACATCAGTGTACATTTCATCAACAATAATCATAGCCACATCAATCTGAGTATCAATCAAAATTTTGTGAATCAAGTGTGTGACTGCAATGGGCATAGTGGAGGTATGTGACTTCGGCTTGATGTTTGTCAACACCAAAAAAGCACCAGTTGTGTTAACGGACGCATATTCTCCCCGTGGTATCTTCTTGGACGCATATTAAGTTCATCTGAAAATTGAAAATTCGTGTACTGAAGAATTCAACTGAAAATAAAATTAAAATTTTATGGTGTAAAAACACCAACAAAAGTATTAGTACCTAAAAGTGGTACATATCAACAACATTCTCCAAAATAACACATCAAGTGGATATTGTACAACACCAAAAGAGCATACAATAAAATAATACAAATATAGCAATGATCAAAGCTAACATAAAATTACACTTTATAGAAACCAAAGGAATTAGCCTAACACCATGCTCAAAATATACAACATCAAAAACCAGTCCTCATCGAACTCGGTCTCCTCATCCAAATCGACCTCCTCTCCCAGGATCAGAACCGGCATCAGTACCAACATCCTCATCATCTCTAGCCTCCTCATCGTCATCTACCTCACCAGGATCCGCTACACCTGCCCCCTTTCCAAAGTGTGTCCTGGCCTCAACCCAACCTACATGAGCTAGGAACTGCTCCCTAGTCACCATATATCGCTCCACAGAAAGCTCTTGGTACCTTAGCTGTAACACCTGCATAGAGTCATGTATATCTATAATGGCACACTAAGTAGCCTCCATCCTCACGAAGTTTAGGCCCACTACAAAATAACACTTAAGTGATGTGGCAGAAAAACTATGATTTTTCTCTGTCTCGCTCAGTTCGCCTAGCGAACATTCGCCCCAGGTTCGCCTAGCAAAGTCAAGGCAAATGAGACATATTTTTGAAATTTTGTTTTCTCTTTTCATATCATTCTATCACGACACTTCCCATACCAAATTTCACTACAAAAGCATTAAAGGTGAAAGGATACTCATAATGTTGGGGTGCCTCCCAACTACCACTTTATTTAACATCATTTGAGCTCGACGGTTTGGAGGTTTGAAACCTCGGAACTAAAAGCGGTTGAATTAGCTTCTGGGTGAACACACTCTACCATAAAAGTCCTCAATCATTTTCATGACCGGTTCTTGGTCCATTTTTATTAAAGAAAGAAAAATCCCAACATGCCTTCATCATAGCCACCTTGGCCTCTTCATCCTTCTTTTTAAACACCACCTCAAGCTTGGCATTTTCCTCCTTATTTTTCTTTGATGCAACTCTTACATCTCTGTCTTTATTTTTCTTCACCTCATCTCTTGCATCTTATCTTTTCACTTGAAAATTATACTCCAATTGATTCGAATACACACACCATTGAAAAGTGTGAAACACACTTCTTCATCATCAACATCGATTAACATCCTAGTGGTCTTCTTGAAAAGTATTCTAAGGATTATAGGTGTATCCTTATCTTCTTCCATGTCTATGACTACAAAATCAACTAGAAACAAAAATTTGTCGACTTTTAATAACACGTCTTCAACAACTCCATGAGGACGAATCCTAGACTTGTCCGCAAGTTGTAAAGTCATCTTGGTTGACTTCATCTGTATGCTCTCAATTCTTTTGACAACGGATAAGGGAATCAAATTAATACTAGCACCCATATTTACCAAAGCCTTGCATTTGAAGTCACTACCTATAGTTATAGGTTGAGCTACTCTTCCCGGATCTCCTTCTTTCCGCGGAAGAATGCTTTGGATGATATCACTAAAATTCGGATTGAGCTCAATTGTTTCCTTATCCGTATACCTTTTCTTTTTTTTAAGTATGTCATTCATGAACTTGACATACTTTGGCATTTGCTCTAGAGCCTCGAAGAATGGAATGGTTATTTGCAGCCGATTGAATATGTCCGAGAATCTCGTATAATGCTTTTCATTTTCCTTTTTCATAGGAGCATTAGGATACAATAACTTTTTCATTAGAACTTCTCCCTCATACTCCTTTACTTTTTCACTTTTTTTCAACTTCTTCTCTTTCAACTTCTTTTGTACTTCTTCCTTATCATTTTTTCTTTAACTTCCCCTATAATTTCATCCTCATTTTCAACTACAACATTGAGTATTATCCGGAAAGGTTTCTTTATGTTGGTCGGATTCACTTGAGTATTGGTCGGAAAGGTTTCTTTATGTAGGTCGGCTAATTGCTTGGACAATTGTTCAACTTGAGTCTCAAGATTCTGAATTACCACAACTGCACTCTTTTGATTTGACATTGACATTTGCATAAATTGGGTGAGGTTATCTTTCATCTTTGAATTTCCATTTGGAGCTTGTGGAGGTTGGTTGTAATTTTGGTAAGGTTGACGATTTGAAAAACTCGGGTCTTGCCTTCACCCTTTTTAGTACCCTTGGCTATTACCTCTCAGTTGGTAGTCTTGTTATTACTTTGATATGGTGGTCTTTGCTGATAGCCTTGATTTTGATTTGTTCGTGCATATTTAGCTTCTTCAATGACCAATGGACAATAGCCGGTAGAATGAACGCCTTTGCACAATTCATAACTTGCAATTTGTTAAGCTTTGTTGGGAGCTTCTTGCATTTCTTTGATTTGTTGTGGAAGTTTTAACATTTTATTTATCAATAACTCTACTTGTTGCAAGAGTAATTTGTTTTGAGAAAGAATAACATCGCTCGTTCCCAACTCTAGAACTCCTAGTTTTCTTTGTGGAGTACCACGGTTGTGTTAACCTTGATGATCATTTAGTTCATACTATCAATGATGGACACCGCATCTTCCGCATTTTTTGACATTAGAGAACCATCCGTCGTAGCATCCAGAAGAGTTTTATGGACGGGTCGAAGTCCATTGCAAAAAATGTGAACTTGAGTCAAACCATCAAAACCATGGCCCTTGGATTTTCTCAGCATAGATTTGAATCTCTCATAAGCTTCGTTGATAGATTTGCTTCCTCCTTGCATAAACAATGAAATTGAGGTATTGGCTTTCATAAATATTGATTGAGGGAAGAATAGTTCAAGAAACTTCTCCTCTTAATCATTCCAATCTGTCACCACAAGAGTAGATTAGTCAAGATACCAATTAAGGAGTGCGGGAATAGTCTCTTAAACTAGGATTCCTTTTCGACTTCTGGCACTCCAGTTGCACCTGCTATCTCATAGAACTTCATGAGATGAGTAAACGAATCCTCATGGTCCATCCTCACAAAGGGATTTGCACATAAAAGATATAGGATTCCCATTTTTATTTTAGAATGCATCCCATTGTGGGCGTTGCAGGCAAACTGAGCGTTGTGTCTTGAACTATTAACACATGGGGTTGAAGCAGGAGGCAGGGGTGGTGGATCTGCCATATTTAGCGTAGAAATGGGTGTAGATGAAGAAGTTTATCCTTACTTTCTTCTTTCTTTAGCAAGTTGCCTTCTCCACCTATTTCTGCTATTTAGTCTACGAGCGATTCTTTCAATCTCATGATCGAATAGAAGTTGGTCCACCGGTACACTCCCTCGCATAAACAGAATCTTCACACTTAACCAAACAAATTAAATAGCACAAGAGAAATAAACAGGGGTAAGATCGCAATACAAATATCTTAAAATCATTAAACTATTGCAATGCTTGTAATATCACAATAAGCTCTGGCAACGACGTGACTTTGTTCATATCGTAGTTAAATGGGGGGTTTTTGTTATCGTCTTCGCAGGGATTGTCTGATATATCGATGTTTTCCTTTCAACAGTTTACAGTTCTAAGAAAAAGCATTTCAATGTTTTGTTCATAAATTGTCACGTTTTTAGTAGCAAAGCTTATAAATTCTAAAGAGTTTGATTAACAAAGTATATCAAAAGTAGTTTTCATCTACCCTAACTTATACATATTCTTTCAATCATGAATGTGAAGTCGGATGCAATTAACATCATCGGGTATTCTCTCAACACCGTCTATCTCTAGAGCGGATTCATGAGAAATACCGAATTCATTGCTACATGATTTCTCTATATAACAACCAATATAGTAAGCTTTAAGTTCAACACAAAGCAAATATCAACCATAAATCAATTTCTCCAATTTGTGAATCGATAGATGAATACTTTAGGTCAAGTTTCACAAAATCTATGTCTAGAGTTTTACAAAACAAGAATGGATCATTACGAACAAAAATATTCATCATATATTAATCATCACTTGTTAACATACAAGACCAATCAAAAGAAATACATAAAGCTAATGGTAGACTACCTCTACCTTTGATACAAAGAAAATTAGCTACTCATAACCATGATAGCTTTCTTTACAAGTAATGGAAGAAGATGAATGAGAATCCACGTCGAATAATTGAATACGGATGCAAATCCAACTTCTATTTTCAAAATATCACCTTTTGGTGAAAAAATGCTAAGAAATGAAGTTTCTATGTGAAAAATGGGGTGATCATCCCCAAAAAGTGTGAAAAGTACTTATATAGTACTTTCAGAATCTGTCTAGTTCGCCTAGCGAACTCCATTTTAGGCACCTGAAGTGCCTCTGAACTGTTAAACCTCCCCTGAGAAATATTTGAAGTTCGTTGTGCGAGCAATTCTTCGCCCTGCAAATTACCTCACTACAAGTTCGCATAGAGAACTTATGGTTCTTTAGCTACCGCCTTAAATCTGGGATGACTCGCTGGTCCTTCGCTGCAACCTCGCCTAGCAAATTTCGCTACCTGTTTGCCTAGATAACTTAGTGCATTTTTCCTACTGCCATCATTCTGAGATGGTTTGTTGGGGCTTTGCCATGAGCTCTCCCAGCGAACATTCGCTGCTACTCCTCACTGGTTGTTCGCCCAACGAACATGTTGAATCTCTTATTTCCTTTGGCTTCCTTGCGCAAGTACTTGTGTCTTACTCTTTGAAGTTTTTATTCCTAATTTTTGCATAACAACACACAAATCAAAGCAACCAAAGGTATTTTAAACAATATTGAAGAATAGCATGAAAGCATGAAGTAAATCCAACAAAACATAACAAATGAGATGAAAAGTTCCAATAAATATGGATCAATTTAAAGCATGTTTGGCATTCAACAGTCGTCTATAAACACAACCATGAACTAGTCTAAATATGGATGAAATATTTTATTCATGTACTCCATAAACACTCTAAGTGCATTAAACACACCAAATGGCATTAATGAATACTCGTAGTGACCATATTTCATTCTAAAAGAAGTCTCCAAAATATCTTACGGCTTCACATGGATTTGATGATAACCTGGACACAAATCTATCTTGCTAAACACACAAGCATCTACCAACTAATCCATCAAATCATTAATCCTCGGAAGTGGATACTTGTTCTTGATTGTCACTCTATTCAGCTGTCTATAATCGACACACAACCTCATGTTACCATTTTTCTTCTTAACTAGCAACACCGACACACCCCATAATGAAACACTCGGATGAACAAACTTATTCTCAAGTAGATCTTCCAATTGCTTATTCAATTCATTCAACTTTGAAATAGACATTCTATAAGGGGCCGTCAAACACCGGACTAGTACCCAGTACTAAGTTTATAGCAATCAACTTCACGCTCTGGCAGCAAATCACTGATATCATCCGTAAACTCTTCTGGAAAATCACACATCACTGATAACTCACCAATCATATCCTTACCTTCAGCCTTCTGTTGCACCCCAAAATTTGACCAACATTTCTTTACCTAGCCTATGTTTCATTTCATTCACATTAGCATTATCATTTGCATTTCATTGACATGTATGCAGGAGATCAAGAGGTATGATTACCAATCAAGAGCTATACAAGAGTTTGAAGCTAGCCAAGAAGGTTATTCAAGTGTTCAAGGGTTGATATCCTTGTCAGAGAAGTTAAAAGATCCTCAGAGAGAGTGATTGAAGCCAAGAGTGTGTGCCTCCTAACTTGAGAGTTGTGGAAAGACCTCAGATGATTCTGAAGCCATAAAGAAGGACTTGAGGTCTTGAAAGAGCTCATGAGAAGTATTGAAGACCACTTTGAGGCCTATATAGGTCATTGTGCAAGATTAAGAAGACTCAACCATGAGTGGTGCAATTAGGGTTTGACTGGGTCAACCCTAGGTTAACTGAAGATTTGAACAAGGATGAGACCTAATTCAAAGGCCATGTGATCATGGATTGATGCATTGAGATGCTATAAGGATTATTCCGAGGTCAACGCATCATGATTGAAGAGTTTGAGAAGTTTCAAGCTAGGGTTTCTAAAACTTGACAGTGTAAAATCCCTTAGTCTGACCCCTATCTTCAGGGCAATTTAGCTCACGATGTGATTGTCATCTCATCTTGCCCCCAATATGAATGTTGTGGAGCTTGTTCTTAGCTTTAAATTGAGTACTATAAGTCCTTGATAGGATTTGTAGAGCTCAAGTTATGACTTTGACAAGTTACAGGTCATCTGAGGTATGTGAATTTGGGGCCTTGAAAGTTACCCAACTTGCATCAAACGTTTGCCCAAGAAGGATGATTCCTATGAACTTTTGGTCAACATGAATGTTGTTCCTTATCCGCTTAGCTTTATAGAGAGTACTAGAAGTCCTTTAGAGGATTTGTATAACTCAAGTTATGGCTTTGACAAGTCAAGGGCATTTTGGTCATTTGGAGATTACAGGTCATTTCAAGTATAAAGCCATAACTCCTATTTCCAAGCTTCAAATGAAAAAATGTTCAACATCAAACTTGTTCAAAATGATGTTTAAAGGCTATTAAGGAGGTCATGTGATGTTGGAAATGCTTTTAGCTCAAAGTTGCAAAAATGACCTAAAATAAGGGCATAAGTTAAATAAACCAAAGTTGGAAATTGATATTTTCAACCTACACATCCAAACCATGGCATGTAATATATCATTTTGACTCTAGAAAACATTTTAAGAATATTGGTTTATCCACATTCTTGAGTTGAGATTCAATTTGTGGACTTGCTTTGGAAAGTGGTTACTTGCATATTAAGTAACATTTGCAAAACTCAAAATCAAGGCATGAGCAAGATCCTTTGCAAGCTAAACACTCTCAAAATGTCACTAGGGGAGAAATTGGAAGAGAAAGGGATTAATTCCAAGCTGCAAACAGAATGGTGCATATCATGATATGTGATTGAAAATCTCATGACATGAGAAGTGGAAACTCTCATTAGAAGGATCTAGAGGGTTCTAGATCACTCATACATCATCTATATATTGAGTAGAGATGATCCAATGCAAGGGTTGGTGATGATTGAAGGAGAGAGCATAGATTGAGATTGAGATTTCTTGGCTTGCAATTGAAATCGGTTTCACCAAATTCTTCATTTTCCATCCATTTTCTTGATTAAAACTTCTTCCATGGATGCTAAGGATTGAGTCCAGATCATAATCAAGAAGAATTTGTGGCTAATTGGTGCTCTTGAATTCAGAATTTTCCACCTGCAACTCACCATCGGATTTCAAGATTTAGGAGCTTTCAACCAGTTCTTTTGCATACAGAAGCAAGGAGAGGGTTCATTGATCGTGTCTGAAAGATTGAAGAGCTTGAATTGGAGGTTTAGTGCATCTGTTCATCCAAGATTTTCAGGTTGGTAACTTTCTTCCTCTAGCATGAATTAGGTAGAATCAAGATGAATTAAGGTGTTAGATTCATTGTAGAATGGTGTAGGAACGATTTCAGATAGTTAATTGGAGAATTAGTGACAAAATAGGTGCATTACCATTTTCGGTTGAGATTTGGATATGGTGAATCTTGAGGATTTAGGTTAAATTAAGGGTATGGTTGAACTCGTGACAAGATTTGGGATAAGTTTCATGTATTGACCATTTGCAATGGAGGCTCCTAGAGAGAATTAGGGTTGAGGAAGGTGACCGGAGCACCACCGATGATGGCCGGAGCTGGGCGCGAGCTGCAGAGGTTTGAAAAGGTTGAAGATGACTCTGGGACCATTGGATCTTGGTTTGACTTGGACTATGACCCTCATCCAACGGCCACGTTTTAATTTTAATTTGTGAAAGATCTGAAGAAATGAAACGCAGTGTTTCATTTAATCAGTGGTTTTGGGCTTAATGAATTAACCACTATCCACACCCCCCTGATGGCCCAATCCATAGTTTGAACTGTTTTTAGTTTCTATTTGCACCGCGCGTGTTATTATTTTAATTTCATTTTCATTATTTTTTCATTTTATCCATGGTTCTTGGAAAAATCATAATAAATTGAAAATTAATCCAATTAATCCCATTCTTTTTGCATTTTACTCATGATTGAGTCTAGTATTTTTGAGAGAAAAATTATTTTCATTTCATGTATTTTCTGATTTAATGGGAATTTTACATTTTAATTTATATTAAAATGGTTATGCTTGATACTTAATTTTGTGGAATTTTGTATGATCTTGTGGTGATGATTTTGATCCTAATTTTTTGTGTGTGATTAGGTTAGACATGTATGCTCCCATAGTATTTTTCTCACATTTTTGTAATGAAAATAGGTGTGCTTTCTAGATTGATGTTTAGATGCTTCCTTTTAGGGTTTAGGTTTAGTACCTCATAATGTAGAATTTAGTTCTAGGTCTTATTTGATGATTGGATCTCTGGAATTAATGTGGTAGAGTCATGATTGACCTAGGTTCCCATAGTCATTTTTGTAGGATTTTACAATTGGTTTTAGTATTTTAGTTAGGACTAACTTTAGTACTAGGTTTTAGGTGATCCTAACTTACTAATTCAACTAGTTTAACTTCCTTAGTCCCCTTAGATTAGGGTTTGTGCTTGGTTTGCCTTTGGTTGAGATTGAAGACAAGTTGAAGACAAGCTGAGGATGCTTGAAGTTGCTTGGAGCTTGGATCTGTATGTTCCTGAAGGTATCTGAATAAGGTTTAGGAGATAGGAGACATAGGGAGAGCCTTATAGTTAGAATGATTTCTTTCACAAATATGGAAAGCATCTTGTGCTTCCATTCCTCCCAATGACTAAAAGTCCTTTTCAGATATTCACATCCCTCCTTTGGAGGGATGAGTGGCTTTATCTGGGAAGTAGAACTTTGAGGGAACCAGTCTCTCATAATGATGAATCCTTACAGGCTTCCTTTGGTTGTCAGTAAGCTGTTTATCATTTCCACTCATCCTGTTAAATCAATTGCCTTCTGGTTTGAGTATCTTGAAAGGTGTTAGACTTGAGTTTGAAGATGAGGACTTCATTAAAGAGTTGGGAAGAGGATGATTCCTTGAGCATTGCCATTGCAGCTGAAGCTTGAAGAGCAAGAATAACAAGTTGATACTTGAAGATCCAGTGGAGATTGAATGAAGAGCTGAGGCTTGAAAAAAAGATTGGAGGATGGGGTTGACCCTTCCATGTGATTGAAGACTACTCTGAGCAGCTGAAGCTTGTAGGAGAAGAAGACCAAGTTGATACTGGTAAAGCAAAGAGAGCTGAAGCTTGAAGACTAAGTTGATACTTGAAGATCCAGTTGAGATTGAATGTAGAGCTGAGGCTCGAGGAATGAAGGAATCAAGTTGACACTTGCATTGATGCTTGGAGAGCCTGAAGGAATCAAGTTGACACTTGTAGCTAGGAGTGAAGCCTGAAGGTGGAATTGACTGAAGAGCTGAAGCTTGGAGAAGAGAGAATAAGGTGACACTTATATTTGTTGTGTCAGAAGCTTGAGGAAGCAAGTTGATACCTGCTATTGAAGATGATAGCCTTGAAGGGTGATTGAAGTCTGAAGACTGGATTGCTGTTAGAAGAGCTGAAGCTTGGAATTGAAAGAGGGAGTTGTTGATCTTCTTTCTTGTCTGTTTTCTTTTCTGTATTGATGTGCCTTGTTAGACTTGCTTGATGCATTAGAATAAGTCCATATCTAGACTGACTTTAATCTAGGAGCATGATTGCACTAGAGGTTGGGTTGCTCCCTCTGCTTGTATTTTTACTGTATGGCTTTGCTTGCGGGTATTCGGTAGAGCCCTGCTCCCTTGCCCATGTGGTTTATTTTGCTTGATAGCATTTTATGTCCTCTGTATGATTGCAGTTGTTATTCTATTTTGCTTGATAGCATGTTATGTTGCTGTATGATTACAGTTATTCATTCTGGCTTGAGGTTGAGATGAGCTTGTGGAGGCTGATGCCCCACACACATTTCCTCCCTCACTAGCATTGCATGCATTTTACAGTCGTTTGCTGTTTACTGTTTACTGTTTAAGCTGATGCTTTATCTGTTTCTGTGTATCATTGACATGATCCCTTAGGAATCTCACTTCCTTTGATAAGGAAGTGATGATAGAACTTTAGGTTGAAACCTATGCATGATAACTTCTAGGAGTTCCCCGTTTCAAACTTCAACCATAGGATGAATCCTTGGCATGACAACATTAGGACTTGATAGTCTCCCCGTTAGTTGAACCCCTTCTCTTCTCATCTCAAAACAGCTTAAAATACAGTAATCATGAATGATTTCTTTCGTACGTTACGAGCCTTAAGATATCTGAGAAAGGATTGTTGGAGAGCTTCTTTCCAACAGTCTGGATGTTTAGTATGGCACCCTTTGGGTGACATGCGACGCATTCACTCTCAGGTCATAGTCTTTAGTGCGATTGAAATTCCAAACAACCATAAAAAACAACTCTTTCGTAAAAGACAGAAAATAAACTTCAAACCTTTTTGCCCCGTGGGCCCATAATTCAAAGGAAGTTTTTCTGAAGAAAATAGTGTCGTTAAACTTCAGCGCCAACGTAAACAGGCTTTGTCCCTAACTGCTGGAACTGCTGTTTAACCCTACTCGATAAAACAGATGAATCTGAATCCCCGTAAGACGTATTACCCCGAACTACATAAGCTCTGATCTCTCCTACCTGTTGAGAGTACGTAGGCACAATACTGATGTATTGGCGAGCCACCTTCCCCGTAACCCGTAGTTGGCCGAACTACATTGACTTTGATTTCTCATTCTCTGATGAGAATACGTAGGCATAAAGCGCGACGTTTTGCCGAGTCATTTTTCTTTTATGTTTAAGCCAGCCTTGATAGGTAGATAGATAAACCAACTCATCCAGTAAACACAACAAGCATGGATCCCGTCGAGTACGACGGACGTGAGGGGTGCTAATACCTTCCCCTTGCGTAACCGACTCCCGAACCCAGGCAATGGTTGCGATGACCTTGTCTTATACCTATTCGTCAGGTTTTTCCGATCGTTTCCTTTCCCGCTCTGAGGGATAAATAACGAAAGGTGGCAACTCTTCTGTTTTGCTGGCACCTTATTTTCGCGGAAGCGACAACTGGCGACTCTGCTGGGGACTTGATAGTTTCTTGGGATCCAACGTCCCGTACGCGAGTCAGTTTGGGGATCCGACGTCCCCTGCGAGAGTCAATCCTAGCGCTTGTATGATTACTTGTTCGGTTGTGTTTATTTATCGCATTTTTATTTCCCGCACTTTATTTTCAGTATGATATGATTATCTGTGCTGTGGTGGGAGGGGCATTCTGATGAGTGAGAAGCCAGACCCAGGCTTGAGTGAACATAGCATTAGTTGTGGAAATTAGTGGGCGCGTGCTTGCTTGGCAGGCACTAGTGTCTTATGAAATCCACGCTCAGACGAGGTTCTCCCGGTTGACTTCTTTTTCAACCCTTTGGGTTGAAGGGGTTGTTGGTTTGGAGGATTGTCGACTCTGGGACCGATCATTTGGAATTCAGCCGAGTGAGGCCACTTCATGAGCTGGTGATGCCACACCTTCTGGGTATCGTATCACCCCTCTTGAATGTCTGTGACGCTGATGACCGCATAGGATGCCGAACTTGAGTCAGTTTAGGTTCATACCTGTGAGCAGGGTTGGGTTTATTGCAGGAAACCTTGACCTTCAGACTACCTGGTTTTCTTGATAGTGAATCAGTTTTGTTGGTACCGGAGGTTCTCATCAGCAGGTTTTTAATTGGGATCAGAGGATCTTATCATCAGATGTGTATTTGTTCTTGACAGAGCAGAGTTTTGGTCCTGTATCAGAGGACCTTGTCTTCAGATATATGTGTGTTCTTGACAGAGCAGATTTATGATTGGGGTCTAAGGATCTCATCAGCAGATGTATGGTTGTTCTTGACAGAGCAGAGTTTTGGTCCTGTAGCAGAGGTCCTTATTATCAGATACTTGTTCTTGACAGAGCAGAGTTTTGGTCCTGTATCAGAGGTCCTTATTATCATGTGTGTTCTTGACAGAGCAGATTTGTGGTCCGACACCAGGGTTTTCTTATCATCAGAGATAGTGGTTGTTCTTGACAGAGCAGTATCGTAGTTTTGTTGATGCAGAATCTCCACACCGCAGTTGTCTTGATCTCCTGCTGCATGATTGCATTTTACATTGCTTTGCATACCCATTTGGATTTCATTAACGTATGTCTGTGTTGCAGGTACCGTTTCCCCCGATCCAGGATTTCTTTCCCCCAACTGTATTGCTATGGGTTCTCTGAGGAAGACCGTGGCTTACAAGCTCCCTGCCCCTGATGTGGTTCAGCTGACTGGTTTGATTGCTTTAGCAGATGATTCTGTGAGAGACAAGTTCAGAAAGTCGTACGGCAAATTGCTCAGTTTGGTTCGTAAACCTTCTGCGTTCGAGTTGAATGGGTTGCACGCTCTGCTGCAGTTCTACGACCCTCCGTTGAGATGCTTTACTTTCCAGGATTTTGTTCTCGCACCTACGCTAGAGGAGTATGTTGATTTGTTAGGTGTGCCTATCAAGAGTCAGATGCCCTTTGTTCATATGGATGCTGAGCCTAATCTGGCTAGTCTAGCTCCTTCACTTCATCTGGATGCCTCCGAGTTGGTATTGTCTAGTTGGAACAAGGTTCCTGGTTTCTCCTTGTAGTTCTTAGTGGGTAAGGCTCAGCAGTGCCCCAAAGATGGATGTTGGGTCGTGTTCAACGCCATTCTCGCTCTGTGCATATATGGCATCATTTTGTTCCCCAATATGCCCGACTTTGTAGACTTCGACGCCTTCCGCATCTTTTCTTCAGGGAATCCAGTCCCTACCTTGATAGGCGATGTCTACCATTCCATCCACTACAAGAACGAGAACAGAAGGGGCAAGAATGTCTCATGCTGTGTACCCTTGCTTTATAAATGGCTTGATAGTCATCTGCCCAAGAGGGGCCCCTTTGTTTCGTCTGCAGCCACAGCTGAGTGGTCCGAGTGTTTGATGAGTCTATCTGCAGAGGATATTGACTGGTTTGACATAGATAGCTTGGGTACCGAAATTATCTTCAGCTGTAGTGGGTTTCCGAACGTGCCTTTGATAGGCAGGAAGGGTTGTATAAACTATAATCCGTCTTTGCTGGTCCGACAGTTCGCGTATGCTTTGAGAGCTCCGCCGAAGGATGAAGAGGTGCGGGAATCTCTGTACCTCACTAGTCTTCCAGAGGGGGATCTGTTATCTAAGCTTCAGCGCGCTTGGAATGGCATCAGTAAGAGGGGAATACCATTGCTGGGGAGAAGCAATAGCCAAGCCTACCCTCCGTATGTGACGTGGATCAGAGCCAGAGCAGATGCTATAGGGATGTTGTTTCTTCCTGCCAAGCCAGAAAGCCTTCCAATGATTGAAGAGCCTACTATCGTGCCCATTCAGCAGCATAATCAAGTGTTAGCTGAGCGAGATGAATTGAAGAGGGAAAATGAAGAATTGGAGAAAGAATTGGCTCAGCTCAGAAGCGAGAGAAACGAAGACGTTCATTCCTTCAAGAGACAGACAGAGCTGGTGAACCAGTTGGGGATAGATCTGACTAAGCAGATAGCTGAGCGTGAGTGCATGGGTCGAGACTTCAAATCTGTCAACGATGTACTGGCCACGAAGAAGCAGCACTTGGACGAAGCGTATCGGAGGATATCCAAGTTCAATCAGCACTAGAAGGCCTCCCTAGCCAACAGGAAAGAGCGGGAGGATAAGCTGATGCAACAGATCTCCAAGCTGAAAGCCCAGGTGAGGGCTAGTGAGAAGGGGTTTGATGAAGAAACCGCTCGCGGATACGCCGCTGAAGGCCAGCTCAACAGGGCTCTTGCTAACCTGAAGGAGCGCAAACTGACGTTTGAGTCCAAGAAGCGGAAGTTAGAAGATTGTTTCGGCGAAGGAGCATGGGAAGATTCGGTCGAAGGTCTTCAATACACCATTATGCAGAGGGAGTTACTCGTCGAAGGGTTACTCACTCGGCCTGATCATCCAGAAACGAAGGGGTTGTTAGAAGAGGTTCGTGCTCGTAGCCGTGCTTGACTATTTGTATTCCTTTTGTTTTGATCGTTGTTGTAGGCTGACCATCACCAGGCTTGTTGGCTTGGGTCATGCTATTGATTCGTCTTGTACTCATTGATGTTGTGTACTGCCTTGATGGGCTTTCTTTATATATGAGATGTTATTTCCATGACTGGACTCGGACTTCTTATTATCAACACTGGCACTAGGATCGGGGGATGCCTCCCTAACACACAGACACACGTTTGCATTTGCATGAAGCATTTGCATAACGAGCACTTTGTCGTTTTTTCCTAACCCTTTTGTGTTTTCAGGTTGTTTCAGGTTGTTCCAGGATTGATCAGAGACCTATTCACCGTTATCCGACCAGAGCAAATCAAACCAGAATCATGGAGCAAGTGCAAACTGATGTTCAGGAACTCCGCGAAAGAATGGACCGCTTCATGGAGCTCATGCAAGTGGTCGCCAATGGCCAGGATCACCTCAGAACCTTGGTTCAGCCTCTGATTTCAAGGGTCGATAGCAATGGCGTACTCCATGGTGGGACTGTGCCTACCCCTCCACGAGTTGAAACTCCTCAGAATGGCGTCCCCGTTACCAGGGGGAACGGCAGTGCCAACGACAATATGATAGCTAACATGGGACTCAATGGTAATACGACGGGCGTCAGTAATGGAAATTTTGAAGCTAACGTCAATGTTGAGCTGGGAAACGACACTGTGGGTGTTGGAAATCTGCTTGGGCCTCAGCCGTGGTTAGAAGATCGTCAAGACGATGTGTTCTCTCAGAGAGGTGCTGAAGGGGAGCTGACTGCTGAAGCACGTCTAAGGTTCAAGGCACTCGAGGATAAGATGAGAAATATCGAGAACCAGAACACCCTGGGTGTTGATATGTCTAAGTTGGGACTGATTGCTGATTTCAAGGTGCCTCCCAAGTTCAAGGTACCTGACTTTGAAAAGTACAAGGGCACCACTTTCCCTCGCGTCCACCTGAGATCGTATTACAGGAAAATGTCTGCTTATTCTGAGGACGAGAAGTTGCTGATGCACTTCTTTTAGGACAGTCTGTCCGGACCCTCCCTCGAATGGTACATGAGTCTGGAGCCTACTAGTGTGCGCACGTGGAAGGACCTAGCTGAAGCATTTGTGCACCACTACCAATACAATAGCGACTTGGCCCCGAACCGAGTCCAACTGCAGAATCTGTCGCAGAGGAACAATGAAGGGTTTAAGGAATACGCCCAGCGGTGGCGTGAATTAGCAGCCAGGGTTCAGCCGCCGATGGTTGAACGTGAGCTTGTGCAAATGTTCGTAGCCACCCTCCTAGGGGTTTACTATGAGAAATTGGTCAGCGGTATGTCCGGAACCTTCTCAGATCTCATTATCACAGGTGAGCACATCGAAAATGGGATCAAACTCGGGAAAATTCAAGGTGAGTCATCCTCAGCCGGAGGAGGAGGAAAGAAACCTTATGGTGGCAAAAGACGGGAAGGAGAAACGAGCGCTGTGACCAACGCTCGAAGGAAGGGTAAAGGCCCTCACCAACAGGTGGCCAGCATAACTATCCCGCCAGTTCAACAGCCACAGCAGCAGCAGCAGCAACCGAATCAACAAGGGTATAGAAAGTATCAGAATCGGGAACCTCTGTTAAGCCGTCACCTCGAGACACCGCCCATGTCGTACGCGCAACTATTGCAGACTTTGCTTCAGCTACAGTTGATCCAGAAGAGAACGCTGGCTCCTTTGACAGGGGCACCTCCACCAGGGTACGACGCGAATGCAACTTGTGAGTTTCACTCAGGGGCACCAGGCCACACAATAGAGAATTGCAAAGCCTTCAAGCACAAGGTGCAGGATATGGTGGACGCCAAGATCATCAACTTCTCGGATAATGTGCCAAATGTCACGAAGAACCCTATGCCGAATCATAGGGGAGGCGGGGTGAACGCCATCATCGAAGACGAGAGTTCGAATTTGTTGACTGACGTCAGAGATCTGAAGATGCCGCTTAGCTTCGTTAAAGCTAAGTTGATGAAAAGAGGTTTCTTTCTAGGTTGCGGAGAGCTGTGTATGGGCTGTGCGACACGTTCTGATGGATGTGAACAGTTTGTAGAAGGAATTCAAAGTCTGATGACTGAAGGGATTTTACAGTTTAGCCGGAGGGCCGAATGTGGATCAGGGGAGGTAGTGCTGAAGCAAGATGATGAGGTCGCCACCATCACCATCCCTCGCCAGACGATAACTATTTCTGCGCCCAGACCGCCCACAATTACTATCACCAAAGCTGGGCCGATACCCTTCGAAAGCACTAATGTTGTCCCATGGCATTATGGGGCTGAAGTCTACTGCAACGGACAGAAGTTGGAGCTAGAACCGTTTGGGTCATCTGTGGAGAACCTTGCGGGAATCAGTGGTATTACTCGCAGCGGAAGAGTGTTTGCACCACCGGAGGTCGTGGCGGATAAAGTGGTCAGAGCTGACGCAGCCGATAAAGGTAAAATTAAAGTCGTTGAAGAGATCCCGCGTGGGGCAGAAAAAGACTTACTTGTTAAAGACGTCGAGGAGTTTATGCGGTTGATTAAAAAGAGTGACTACAAGATTGTGGATCATCTCCATCAGACACCCTCGAAGATTTCCATCCTGAACTTGTTGCTGTGTTCTGAAGCACACCGCAACGCGCTGCTGAAGGTGTTGAACGCCGCATATGTCCTGCAGGAAATATCGGTAAACCAGCTAGAAGAGGTCGTAGCCCACGTGAATGCCGGAAATGGGTTAGGGCTCACTGACCTAGAGCTGACGCCGAAAGGGAGGAACCATAATAGCGCCCTGCACATCTCGATAGAGTGTAGGGGAACAATTATGTCGCACGTGTTGGTCGACACAGGGTCATCACTCAATGTTCTTCCGAAGAAGGCATTCATGAAGTTGGATACTCGTGGATTGATTTGCACACCCAGTGATCTGGTTGTGAAAGCGTTCGATGGAACCAAACGACATGTTTTCGGGGAGGTGACCCTGCCGATCCAAGTCGGTCCGGAAACATTCGACGCGATCTTCTACATTATGGACATCATGCCTGCCTACAACTGTCTCTTGGGCCGGCCGTGGATCCACGCTGCTGGAGCCGTGACCTCCACGTTGCACCAGAAACTCAAGTACGCTGTCGAAGGTAGCATCGTGACCGTATGTGGCGAGGAAGACATAACGGTGAGCTATTTGTCGTCCTTCAAGTATGTCGAGATGGACGGGGAAATCCACGAGACTCTATGCCAAGCGTTCGAAGCTGTTAAAGTCAAGGACGTAGCTCCTGTAGTCACCGAAAAGCCAGAGATGACTCTCTCTTCATTCAAGGAAGCTCGGGCCGTTGTCCAAGTCGGATCTACCCCAGGCTGGGGGCGAATTTTGGAGATACCTAACAAGCAAGATAAGTTTGGGTTGGGATATTCTCCTGGAGCTGAAGCTTCTTCTTCTAGCAGTGCGTCGCGAGGTAAGGGGCAGATCCAGTTTACTAGTGGCGGAGTGATTTTCGAAAGCATCAACGCAGTGTCTAAAGACAGCGGAGATAGCGACTATGACCTCGACTCTTGGATCCAGCCAAGCAAGCCAGGCGAGGGCCTTACCAACTGGTCCGTCAAGGATATCATCCAGATGACAAGCGAAGAGTAATGATTCCCTTTTTCCAATCATTGTATAACCCTATGTCCTACCCGGGGCATAGTGGTTTTATTGTCAGGGCCTTGTTGGATTATGTACATGCATTTTGTTAATAAATCAAAGGCGTTTTCTTCGTATTCAAATATTGTGATCTCTATTATTCCTGTTTTATATTTGGTTTGAAAAACAATAAAATGGTAATGGGGTTTGTGCTAACCTGCATATCCTTGTTTTAAGCTTAACCCTTGTTATTGCAGGATCCACAAAACAAATGACATCGACTCTGGACCTTCTACGGCTCACTTCGACTTCGATTGCCCGATCTATCAAGCCGAAGAAGAGATTGATGAAGACGATGACCTTCCTGAAGAGTTGGCCCGCTTGTTGAAACAAGAAGAGAAAATTATTCTGCCTCATGAAGAGGAGATTGAGATCGTGAATCTGGGTTATGAAGAACTCGTTAGAAACGTTAGGATAGGGGTTGCATTGCAGAGGGATGTCAAGCAGAGATTGGTCGAGATGCTAAGAGAGTATAGTGACGTCTTTGCTTGGTCATACGAAGATATGCCCGGACTTGATACTGACATTGTGGTCCACCACTTTCCGTTGCGAGAAGATTGCCCTCCTGTCAAGCAGAAGCTTAGAAGGACAAGACCAGATATGGCCGTTAAGATCAAAGAAGAAGTGCAGAAGCAGCTTGATGCTGGCTTCTTAGCGGTCACTACTTACCCTCCTTGGGTCGCCAACATAGTGTCTGTATCGAAGAAGGACGGTAAGGTACGAATGTGCGTCGATTATCGGGATTTGAATAGGGTGAGCCCTAAAGATGATTTCCCGCTCCCTCATATCGATGTGTTGGTCGACAACACAGCCCAGTTCTCCGTGTTTTCGTTCATGGATGGCTTCTCCGGTTACAACCAGATCAAGATGGCGCCGGAGGACATGGAGAAAATGACGTTTATCACTCCTTGGGGAACATTCTGCTACAAGGTAATGCCTTTCGGTCTAAAGAACGCAGGGGCCACTTACCAACAAGCAATGGTAACTTTGTTTCATGACATGATTCATCATGAGATTGAAGTATATGTTGATGACATGATTGCGAAGTCCCAAACGGAGGAGGGACATCTGGTCAATTTGCTGAAGCTTTTTGAGAGGCTTAGGAAATTCAGGTTGAGGATGAATCCTAACAAAAGTACTTTCAGAGTACGGTCCGGAAAGTTACTGGGGTTTATCGTGAGTGAAAGAGGCATCGAGGTTGATCCTGCGAAGATAAGAGCGATACAAGAAATGCCAGTGCCAAAAACAGAAAAAGAAGTTCGTGGTTTCCTGGGCAGAATAAACTACATTGCAAGGTTTATCTCTCAGCTCACGGCCACGTGTGAACCAATGTTCAAGCTTTTAAAGAAAGATCAGGCGATTATCTGGAACAAGGATTTCCAGAAGGCATTCGACAAGATAAAACAGTATCTGCAGGAACCTCCGATCTTGATACCCCTAGTGAGCGGACGGCCATTAATCATGTACTTGACAGTTCTTGAGAATAGTATGGGGTGTGTTATCGGTCAGCACGACGAGACGGGCAGAAAGGAGCATGCCATTTACTATTTGAGTAAAAAGTTCACAGATTGTGAATCTCGTTACTCGATGCTGGAGAAGACGTGTTGTGCACTAGCTTGGGCAGCCAAACATTTACGACAGTACTAGCTTGGGTCACCAATAATGAAGCGGTGTACGAAGCATGCATCATGGGTCTAGAAGAAGCAATTGATTTGAGAATCAAGAACCTAGACGTATATGGTGACTCGGCGCTTGTGATCAACCAGATTAAAGGGGAGTGGGAGACTCGTCAATCGAATTTGGTGCCGTACATGAACTATGCCAGAAGGCTGCTTCCGTTCTTTGATCGAGTGGAACTCCATCATGTACCCATAGCAGAAAATCAGATGGCTGATGCCTTAGCCACGTTGGCTTCGATGTATAAAGTCAATTTTTGGAATGAAGCTCCAAGAATTGTCCTTTCTCGTCTTGATAGACCTGCGTTCGTCTTTGCGATCGAGGAAGTCGTCGACGGCACGTCATGGTTCCATGACATCCAGACTTTCCTTATGACTAAGGAGTATCCCGCGGGTGCGTCAACCCAGGATAAGAAGACTCTGAGGAGGCTGTCTGGAAATTTTTATCTCAATCCTGATGGAGTTTTGTATAAAAGAAACCACGATCTCGTGCTACTCAGATGTCTAGATGAGAAAGAGGCAAGTATGCTCATGGAAGAAGTCCATGAAGGCACGTTTGGTACGCACGTCGGCGGGCACGCCATGACAAGAAAGATCCTGAGAGCAGGATACTACTGGCTGACGATGGAATCGGATTGCTTTAAATTCGCGAAGAGATGTCATAAATGCCAGATTTATGCTGATAAAGTTCACGTGCCGCCGTGCCCGATAAATGTCATGTCCTCCCCGTGGCCGTTCTCCATGTGGGGCATCGACATGATAGGCAAGATCGAACCCACTGCATCTAACGGTCATCGCTTCTTTCTAGTAGCTATCGACTACTTCACCAAGTGGGTGGAGGCAGCCTCATATGCTAATGTGACCAAGCAGGTGGTGGCTAAATTCATAAAGAGGGATATCATCTGTCGTTACGGAATTCCCGAGCAGATCATTACGGATAATGGTTCGAATTTGAATAACAAGATGATGAAGGAGCTGTGCCAGAGTTTCAAGATTGAACACCACAACTCATCTCCTTACCGGCCGAAGATGAATGGCGTCGTTGAAGCAGCCAATAAGAACATTAAGAAGATTATTCAAAAGATGGTTGTGACCTATAAGGATTGGCATGCGATGCTGCAATTTGCATTGCACGGTTATCGTACGACGGTACGTACATCAACCGGGGCAACTCCTTTCTCCTTAGAGTACGGTATGGAAGTTGTCCTACCGTTAGAAGTGGAGATCCCTTCTTTGCGAGTTTTGGTTGATGTGAAACTCGACGAGGCAGAATGGATTAAGAACCGACTAAACCAACTCAGTCTGATGGACGAGAAGAGGTTAGCATCGATTGCGCAGGGTCGTCTGTACCAAAGCCGAATGAAGAAAGCTTATGATAAGAAGGTGCGTCCTAGAAGCCTTCAGACGGGTGATCTCGTCTTGAAGAAGATTTTTCCTCCACACTCCGATCACCGGGGCAAGTGGACTCCCAATTACGAAGGTCCGTACATCGTCAGCAAGGTCTTCTCGGGAGGAGCTTTGTTGTTATCCACAATGGATGGTGAAGATTTTGCATCCCCGGTGAACGCGGACGCAGTTAAAAAATACTTTGCTTGAAAATGACCCGCTGGAAAGAAAAAGAATATCCAGGCAAAAAGGGGGCATCCCGGCGAACCATAAAAAAGAAAAAGGTTCGGGCAAAAATTAGGGATATAAATTGAAAAGAATGTACACCCGCAAAGTCGAAAACCTGGAAGGGCGACTTTGGCAAAAAAGGGTATCCCGGTGAACTGAAAACCCGCAAAGGGCGGTTCACGCAAAAGTTAGGGATTTGAAAAAGCAAATGACTGCATTCCGCGTATGGACTTTCATTGCTTATTGGTTTGGAAGACCTGAGGGCCGTTTATCTGAATCAATCTCTTCTGAAGCTGAAGCGTCGGAGAAGTGTCAAAGTCGAGTGGGTCATAGAGGGATCAACTCATGGTGTTCGTCTACGCCTCGTTGCCGACATTTGTATATACTGATGTATATTTAAGTTTTATTTTTGTGCGACTTCCTCATTCAAGGAGCTTGCATCTGTTGTAAAACATATCTACCCATTCAGGGGTTCGTTATCAATAAAATGTATACTATTCAGCAATTCTGTTTGTCTGTTTAGCATTTACCTGTTTGGTTTGATAAAATGCGCATACATAAACTTACTGGCCTAGGCCACTGATTGTTGAAACAATGAATTATTCGAACATTGTCACAAGATGATAACCTTGATAGGTCCCTTTGAGAAGGGTATCTTGTCTGTTTGTTTGTGTTGTTGTAGGTGTAGCATATACCAGGTAGTACGCCGTACGCGTCCCCAAGCAGGATGATTCCTCCTTCTCCAGCAAAGTTCAGCAGCCTCTCCCCGCAGAGTCTGAACGTGAGATCGTAAGCATTGATATGTCTCCCCAAGCAGAGAAGATTGTCTCCCCAATCAGATGCGTCCTGAAGGATCATCATTTCCCCAGATGAGTCGTTCACTGAAGTGTGCAGTAATTGATAGTTCCAGGCTGAAGTCTCCAGCAGAATTCAAATTCCCCACAGAGTCGTACTCTCCCAAGCAGGATGATTTCTTCTTCCCCAACCGAGTTTGCAGATCCCCAAGAGAGCCGAGTCCTTGGAAGGCGTTCAGGCCATGGTTGGTTTTCCCCAGTAGAGTGTTGAATAGCTGAGGCTGCATTTCCCCACCGGAGTCGTTGCCTCCAGGAGGTTTAGCCGTGAAGGCCATGCAGTTTATTTCCGCGATTGACATCGCTCTCCTCAGCAGGTCTAGGTTCTTATAGAGCTTTGTTCCCCTGCAGCAGTCAACTGAAGTTCACTTCCCCACAGAGTCCGATTGAGATTGGCGTGACTTTTTTCTCCTCAGCAGGATGACTCATTCCCCTATCAGAGTGGTTCTTTCTCCTTGACGGGAGGATTCTCCCTGCAGCATTTATTTTGCTGACGGGATCGCAGCACTTTGCATGATTGCATAGCATCTATCATAAACGCGTAGCATTTCCATCGTGTGGAGCATTGCGCCATTGTCAAAGCATACACATATGAAGCATGAGCTAGGTCGTTACCGTTCTTGTTTTGCAGGTGTTCCCCCGCAAAGCCGCTTGCTCAAGATGATTCTTGAATTCCCCTAGCAAAAGTCGTTTTCCCAAGATGATTCTTGAATTCCCCTAGAAAAAGTCGCTTGCTCAAGATGAATCTTAAATTCTCCCCCAGCAAAGTCGTTTGCCTAAGATGATTCTTAAAATCCCTGGTGAAGTCGCAAGAGTTGGTTGCTCAAGTTGATGCTTAGAGTCCCCGGCAGAGTGTGCTCATGATGATTCCTGAAATCTCCGGCAGAGTGTTTGCTCAGGATGATTCCTGAAATCTCCAGCAGAGTTATTGGTTCAGGAGAATTCTTGAAGTCCCCGCGGAGTTATTTGTTCAAGATGATTCTTGATGTCCTCAGCAAAGATGATTCAGTCAGCATGATTTCTGGATCCCCGAAGCAGAGTTACTTGATAGTTCTCCAGAATCCCCAGCGGAGATGCGTCATCCCCAGCAGGTTTCTGAGCAGCGAAGTTGAAACTTCCCTCGAAGACTTGGTGATTGGAGTCCAACAGTGTTAACGAAGCAGTTCCCTCGACTGATGCAGAGTGCCGAATGGCAGAAGTCCGGATATCCCCAATTGGTTCATGATTGACCGAGAATTCTATTCCCGACTTACTGATGAAGTCCGGCTGATGCCCGAAAATTTCTTTGAATGCCCGATGGCGTGATTAACTTGATCGTTGACCTAATGAGTCCCGAGGGATCCTGGTTCCTGACGGCATGATCGACCATGCATTACCGGTTACCGTGTGACCAATTTCCCAGCTAGTTGTCGTGCAGCTGATATTTCAGTGTTCGAAGATTTGTTCTCATCAGAGTACCGTGTACCTGTGCAGTTGGCAAATTTCCGGGTTTGTTGGTATTCAACCATCTCGCACCTTGATTGGTTAAGAGCCGTTTGCTTTTCACCCAGTCAGGTCTAAGCCGTTTGAATAGGGGCAACTGTTGCACCCCAAAATTTGACCAACTCTTCTTTACCTAGCTTATGTTTCATTTCATTCACATTAGCATTATCATTTGCATTTCATTGACATGTATGCAGGAGATCAAGAGGTATGAGTACCAATCAAGAACTTTGAAGCTAGCCAAGAAGCTTATTCAAGTGTTCAAGGGTTGATATCTTTGTCAGAGGGGTCAGAAGATCCTCAGAGAGAGTGGTTGAAACCAAAAGGGTGTCTTCTATCTTGAGAGTTATGGGAGCTCCTCAGATGATTCTGAAGCCATGAATGTGGACTTGAAGCCTTGAGAGAGCTTATGAGATATCTTGAAAGCCATCATGAAGCCTAGATAGGTCATTGTACAAGATTAAGAAGACTCAGCCATGAGTGGTATAATTAGGGCTTGACTGGATCAACCCTAGGTCAACTGATGATTTGGAGAAGGTTGAGACCTAATCCAAGAGCCATGTGATCATGGATTGATGCATTGAGATGCTATAAGGATGATTCCAAGGTCAACTCATCATGATTGAAGAGTTTGAGAAGTTTCAGGCTAGGGTTTCTAAGGCTTGACAGTGTAAAATCCCCTAGTCTGACCCCTATCTTCAGGGCAGTTTAGCTCAAGATGTGATTGTCATCTCATCTTGCCCCCAAAATGAATTTTGTAGAGCTTGTTATTAGCTTTAATTTGAGTACTAGAAGTCCTTGATAGGATTTGTAGAGCTCAAGTTATGACTTTGATAAGTTACAGGTCATCTGAGGTATGTGAATCTGGGGCCTTGAAAGTCACCCAACTTGCATCAAACGTTTGCCCAAGAAGGATGATTCCTATGAACTTTTGGTCAACATGAATGTTGTTCCTTATCTTCTTAGCTTTCTAGAGAGTACTAGAAGTCCTTGATAGGATTTGTAGAACTCAACGTATGGCTTTGACAAGTCAAGGGCATTTTGGTCATTTGGAGATTACAGGTCATTTCAAGCATAAGGCCATAACTCCTATTTCCAAGCTTCAAATGGAAAAATATTCAACGTCAAACTTGTTAAAAATGATGTTTTAAGGCTAGTAAGGAGGTCATGAGATGTTGGAAATGCTTGTAGCTCAAAGTTGCAAAAATGACCTAAAATAAAGGCATAAGTTAAATAAACCAAAGATGGAAATTGATATTTTCAACCTACACATCCAAACCATGGCATGTAATATATCATTTTGACTCTAGAAAACATTTTAAAGACAATGGTTTAGCCACATTTTTTATTTGAGGTCTAAATCATGGACTTGCTTTGAAAAGCACTTGCTTGCATATTAAGTAACATATGCA